>JAWNZC010000011.1:2682500-3282500 GCA_035771165.1 Paragorgia papillata | reverse complement strand
TCATTACGCTAATATTTTATTCGGTCTCCTCTCGATTTTATTACTGCGTTTACTCGTTTTGACAGACTTGCAATAGTACGATCTATCAGGTCGACTGATAGGTTATCAAATGCTTGTAGAACACGAGCGCTAAAATTTTGAAATGTCTCCGATGTAATATTTAGCGATATTGCTTCTTTTTCTAAGCTTGTCTTAACCAAATGATAAAATATTCTCGATTGGATTAAGGTCGGGTGATCGTGCTGGGATTCTGTGTAGCTCGGCTTCAATGTTGTCTAATGCTCTCTTTGCCACCTTGCTTGCCTGAGAAGGATCGTTATCCATCAGAAATAAACGTCGTCCATTTCGTTTTGGTCCACACCGGGCAAAACACATGTTGAAATTCTGCCTGATAAATTGGGCAAAAAAATCACCATCCATCTTTTCATACGGAACGTTGAGGACAACTCCTTTTCCGTAAGCCACTGCCACCAGAACGTGTAATCGTTTTCCCCCCGGCTAGCTCTTTCGACCCTTTACCTGTAAGCTGTAGGCCCTCAGATCTCTTTCTCCAAATTCTTGATTTTGGAGTAATAGCACTGTTTAAAGGATTGTGCTTGTAAACAAATGACACACCGTCCAAATAAAAAGCTACTTCATTTGTCCAAAAATTGGGGTTATGCGCAAGGGAACGTCTCATTTCTTTTGCGTATTTCATGCGCAATTTTCGATCTTTATTGCTTAATAATCCTTTTTTCCTTGCTTGGAAAAACCCGTACCCGTTTTCGTTTAGACAACGGGAGAATGTTCGGCGACTGGCCATATTTAACTTTAGGCCGCTCTGTTCTACTAACAATTTAACAGTCACGTTTATATTGTTTTTTCTTGATTGTTTTAATGTTCGAATCAATGTTCGAGCACTGCGCTCATTTACTTTTCGCGGTCGGCCAGCCTTTGCGCCGAGTTTGACGTCTCTTAGGTTTACTTTGCAAATTCGTTCTGCTGAAGACTTTGATATGCGACATTTTATTGCGATGTCCCTGTAAGACGCCCCAGATTAATTTCTTAAATATACGGCTAATGCTCTTTTCTTGTCAGATATGTTGCTAGTGTAAACCATGATGGCTGTAACGGTGACAATTGTCCAAAGAAAATATGTTTTCGTATTTCAGTCCTCCGTTGTAACTTTTATTTATACCCACCTGAATACGTGATATCATTTCGCCACACCTTGACAACAACGTCAAAGGCTTAAATCATGCGTTTTAACTTGTAAAACTGTTGTATCGTGTGACGTTTATCATTGAAACATATCGATATATGAAGATATATGTCGTGAAGTATAACTGGTTCACATTTGCAGCTTAGAAATAGCGTTCAAAGAAAGTTATAAATCAATTTTCTTCTATTTTCACACTCAGACAATCCTGGCCAAAAGTCCTTGGGACCCCACGCGTAAATCTCTTACACAACTTCCTGTCTTTAGCTATTCACATCAAACTTACGTTATTTAAAGGAATTCTTTTATTCTCCCTCCCCCCTTTCCCCCAATACAATGTTGGACTAGGCACCTGCGAAGATTTTTTTACCAAATGCAACATTGTGCCGGGGGGAGGGGGAAATTTTGTGTCCATTTTGTATAAGGCGGGAAATTTGCTAATTTAGTTTGCCAGTGTCCCAACAATTTTGTCCAGGATTGTCTGAATATATGTTTACACATCATAACTGTCAGAGACAGATAATTCATACTGTAATTGACGTCGCTTGACCCTGCGAGTGAAATAGGTAGAAATACCGGGAAAAGATCATAAAATAGCAGCCAATTTGCTGCAAAAAGTTGCAAATCTGTACTGTCCGCTTAAACTGTTTATGTATATGGACACTTAAAACCTTTTAAAGATCTGAATACATTTTAATGTGACAGGTAATATTATCAGAGATTAGTAAGATTGTGTCGAGGAGGTAATTTTGAAAATACTAACGGTAAAACGGTAGTGCGCGCAGATTTATTCATATTTTAAATTTTAAAAACTGGAGTATCAACGGTTTGAAGGTCCAGACTCGCACGTTAGAAGCATGGCAACACTTCAATCACGGCAACAGATAATTGTTTACTTGGTGACGTACAGCAGAGCTGATTTTAGCAAAATCGCCTCTCGAAACCATTTTGCAGAGACTGTTTTTGCAAGGCAGTGGCTGGGAGAGAAATGGTGTAAAAGTGGCTCATTGGGTCGTGTCCATGGAACGGCATACCCAACCAAACGTAGACGTCGCCGAGATGAGCACACCAAACGAATACCACTTTCACATGGCTATTAAGTTACAGAAACGTTCACGGTGGTTGCAAGTAAGAAATTATCTGGACGAGACGTGTGGGATTCAAATTAATTTTAGTAGCAACCACAATACCTACTACAGTGCCTACAAGTACGCGACGAAGAAGGACGAAGAGCCAGTGCACTCGCCTGCACATCCCGATATTGGTAACAACGCACCAAAGACCGCCAAAGCAATTGCTACTAAGGACAAAAAAGGTGAAGTGTCCAAGCGTGACAGAAAGAGAAAGCGAGGGACGGAGAGGTTAACTGTCTATGACATGACGCAATTAATTCAGAGTAGGAACATAAAGACACGACTTGAGCTGGTGTCGTTGGCAGTAACCCGGAATAGAGAAGGTGACATGTCTTTGGCCCAGTTTATTGCAAATAGAGGCAGCAAAGCAGTGGGACGAAGCATTGTCATTAGCAAAAGAATTTTCAGAGGCTGAAAAGAACTTTGCTCGTTCAAAGAAATCTCGCGTCGAAATCTTACAAGAAGCTTTCCAGAGTAATTGTGCGATCAGCTGCGATGGGAAGTGGCGTCCTGCAGCGGTAGAACTACTCGAGAGTCATGGGATCACGGTTTCCGCGTTTTGTACTGCAGTGTACACAGCATTAGAGCAAGGAAGGGGAAAGTATCGCAACGTTTACATTCATGGCCCAGCAAATACAGGCAAAACGTTCATTCTCTCGCCATTAAAGTCAATTTACAAGACGTTCTGTAACCCCGCAACTGGTTCGTTTGCGTGGATGGGTGTGGATCAAGCTGAGATTGTTTTTTTGAACGACTTCAGATGGGATCCCAAAACCATCGCCTGGGCTGATTTTCTGCAAGCGTTAGAAGGTGACCGTCGTTCATTTGCCCGTTCCAAAGAACGTTTGCGCACGAGATATCGAGCTCGCAACAGATATCCCGTTCTTTGCTACGTCCGACGCGCCTATTATCTTAATAAAGGGGGGTTCAGTTGACAGAGCAAATACAGATATGATGGATGTGAGATGGCATTTCTGCAACTTCTGGAAACAAATTTCTCGTTCAGATCCACAGAGCTTGATACCCTGTGGCCACTGCTTTGCACAACTTATTTTTGAAAATAAATCCGATTAAAGATTTGAGACGACTGATAGATAACCACTTGAGTTGACGTTCGTTCGTTTACATCGTCATGACTCCACACGGTGCTCCACTACAAAACTTGACGTAACTTTTCGTTTGCTTTAGCATTTTGCGTGACAAACTTGCCATGTGCAATGAACAACAATGTAGATAATTTGTAGACATTAATAGTAGCCTTTGTAACTATTCTTATTGTACATCCAACAGTGCTCCCCTTATATAATATATAAACCAAGAATTAGAAAGGAATTTTAATTATGTTTGTGGGGAGCACTGTTGGAAGTGTATCAAACCCGCACTGTAACAACCCATTCGTTAAAAAATCACGATAATAACAATAGTTTAAGTTGATTCGTGTTTTTTTAAAAAGTATCGAAAATGGCATTTTCTTTGGAATATATGCGTATTTTAATGGAGCACTGTCGTCTGGCTCCTCAGTAAATGTGGAGTACTGTTACATGCGAAATGACGTACATTGATAAGCTCGCCCCACTTAAGTTCGGGTGGCTTACTTAAGTAGAGATTAAAATATAACATACAATGAATTGTAAACTTATCGTTTATTCAGTGACAAAGTCTTTCTAAAACAGCAAAGAAAAATGTCATTACGCTAATATTTTATTCGGTCTCCTCTCGATTTTATTACTGCGTTTACTCGTTTTGACAGACTTGCAATAGTACGATCTATCAGGTCGACTGATAGGTTATCAAATGCTTGTAGAACACGAGCGCTAAAATTTTGAAATGTCTCCGATGTAATATTTAGCGATATTGCTTCTTTTTCTAAGCTTGTCTTAACCAAATGATAAAATATTCTCGATTGGATTAAGGTCGGGTGATCGTGCTGGGATTCTGTGTAGCTCGGCTTCAATGTTGTCTAATGCTCTCTTTGCCACCTTGCTTGCCTGAGAAGGATCGTTATCCATCAGAAAATAAACGTCGTCCATTTCGTTTTGGTCCACACCGGGCAAAACACATGTTGAAATTCTGCCTGATAAATTGGGCAAAAAAATCACCATCCATCTTTTCATACGGAACGTTGAGGACAACTCCTTTTCCGTAAGCCACTGCCACCAGAACGTGTAATCGTTTTCCCCCGGCTAGCTCTTTCGACCCTTTACCTGTAAGCTGTAGGCCCTCAGATCTCTTTCTCCAAATTCTTGATTTTGGAGTAATAGCACTGTTTAAAGGATTGTGCTTGTAAACAAATGACACACCGTCCAAATAAAAAGCTACTTCATTTGTCCAAAAATTGGGGTTATGCGCAAGGGGAACGTCTCATTTCTTTTGCGTATTTCATGCGCAATTTTCGATCTTTATTGCTTAATAATCCTTTTTTCCTTGCTTGGAAAAAACCCGTACCCGTTTTCGTTTTAGACAACGGGAGAATGTTCGGCGACTGGCCATATTTAACTTTAGGCCGCTCTGTTCTACTAACAATTTAACAGTCACGTTTATATTGTTTTTTCTTGATTGTTTTAATGTTCGAATCAATGTTCGAGCACTGCGCTCATTTACTTTTCGCGGTCGGCCAGCCTTTGCGCCGAGTTTGACGTCTCTTAGGTTTACTTTGCAAATTCGTTCTGCTGAAGACTTTGATATGCGACATTTTATTGCGATGTCCCTGTAAGACGCCCCAGATTAATTTCTTAAATATACGGCTAATGCTCTTTTCTTGTCAGATATGTTGCTAGTGTAAAACCATGATGGCTGTAACGGTGACAATTGTCCAAAGAAAATATGTTTTCGTATTTCAGTCCTCCGTTGTAACTTTTATTTATACCCACCTGAATACGTGATAATCATTTCGCCACACCTTGACAACAACGTCAAAGGCTTAAATCATGCGTTTTAACTTGTAAAACTGTTGTATCGTGTGACGTTTATCATTGAAACATATCGATATATGAAGATATATGTCGTGAAGTATAACTGGTTCACATTTGCAGCTTAGAAATAGCGTTCAAAGAAAGTTATAAATCAATTTTCTTCTATTTTCACACTCAGACAATCCTGGCCAAAAGTCCTTGGGACACCACGCGTAAATCTCTTACACAACTTCCTGTCTTTAGCTATTCACATCAAACTTACGTTATTTAAAGGAATTCTTTTATTCTCCCTCCCCCCCTTCCCCCAATACAATGTTGGACTAGGCACCTGCGAAGATTTTTTTACCAAATGCAACATTGTGCCGGGGGGAGGGGGAAATTTTGTGTCCATTTTGTATAAGGCGGGAAATTTGCTAATTTAGTTTGCCAGTGTCCCAACAATTTTGTCCAGGATTGTCTGAATATATGTTTACACATCATAACTGTCAGAGACAGATAATTCATACTGTAATTGACGTCGCTTGACCCTGCGAGTGAAATAGGTAGAAATACCGGGAAAAGATCATAAAATAGCAGCCAATTTGCTGCAAAAAGTTGCAAATCTGTACTGTCCGCTTAAACTGTTTATGTATATGGACACTTAAAACCTTTTAAAGATCTGAATACATTTTAATGTGACAGGTAATATTATCAGAGATTAGTAAGATTGTGTCGAGGAGGTAATTTTGAAAATACTAACGGTAAAACGGTAGTGCGCGCAGATTTATTCATATTTTTAAATTTTAAAACTGGAGTATCAACGGTTTGAAGGTCCAGACTCGCACGTTAGAAGCATGGCAACACTTCAATCACGGCAACAGATAATTGTTTACTTGGTGACGTACAGCAGAGCTGATTTTAGCAAAATCGCCTCTCGAAAACCATTTTGCAGAGACTGTTTTGCAAGGCAGTGGCTGGGAGAGAAATGGTGTAAAAGTGGCTCATTGGGTCGTGTCCATGGAACGGCATACCCAACCAAACGTAGACGTCGCCGAGATGAGCACACCAAACGAATACCACTTTCACATGGCTATTAAGTTACAGAAACGTTCACGGTGGTTGCAAGTAAGAAATTATCTGGACGAGACGTGTGGGATTCAAATTAATTTTAGTAGCAACCACAATACCTACTACAGTGCCTACAAGTACGCGACGAAGAAGGACGAAGAGCCAGTGCACTCGCCTGCACATCCCGATATTGGTAACAACGCACCAAAGACCGCCAAAGCAATTGCTACTAAGGACAAAAAAGGTGAAGTGTCCAAGCGTGACAGAAAGAGAAAGCGAGGGACGGAGAGGTTAACTGTCTATGACATGACGCAATTAATTCAGAGTAGGAACATAAAGACACGACTTGAGCTGGTGTCGTTGGCAGTAACCCGGAATAGAGAAGGTGACATGTCTTTGGCCCAGTTTATTGCAAATAGAGGCAGCAAAGCAGTGGACGAAGCATTGTCATTAGCAAAAGAATTTTCAGAGGCTGAAAAGAACTTTGCTCGTTCAAAGAAAATCTCGCGTCGAAATCTTACAAGAAGCTTTCCAGAGTAATTGTGCGATCAGCTGCGATGGGAAGTGGCGTCCTGCAGCGGTAGAACTACTCGAGAGTCATGGGATCACGGTTTCCGCGTTTTGTACTGCAGTGTACACAGCATTAGAGCAAGGAAGGGGAAAGTATCGCAACGTTTACATTCATGGCCCAGCAAATACAGGCAAAACGTTCATTCTCTCGCCATTAAAGTCAATTTACAAGACGTTCTGTAACCCCGCAACTGGTTCGTTTGCGTGGATGGGTGTGGATCAAGCTGAGATTGTTTTTTTGAACGACTTCAGATGGGATCCCAAAACCATCGCCTGGGCTGATTTTTCTGCAAGCGTTAGAAGGTGACCGTCGTTCATTTGCCCGTTCCAAAGAACGTTTGCGCACGAGATATCGAGCTCGCAACAGATATCCCGTTCTTTGCTACGTCCGACGCGCCTATTATCTTAATAAAGGGGGGTTCAGTTGACAGAGCAAATACAGATATGATGGATGTGAGATGGCATTTCTGCAACTTCTGGAAACAAATTTCTCGTTCAGATCCACAGAGCTTGATACCCTGTGGCCACTGCTTTGCACAACTTATTTTTGAAAATAAATCCGATTAAAGATTTGAGACGACTGATAGATAACCACTTGAGTTGACGTTCGTTCGTTTACATCGTCATGACTCCACACGGTGCTCCACTACAAAACTTGACGTAACTTTCGTTTGCTTTAGCATTTTGCGTGACAAACTTGCCATGTGCAATGAACAACAATGTAGATAATTTGTAGACATTAATAGTAGCCTTTGTAACTATTCTTATTGTACAATCCAACAGTGCTCCCCTTATATAATATATAAACCAAGAATTAGAAAGGAATTTTAATTATGTTTGTGGGGAGCACTGTTGGAAGTGTATCAAACCCGCACTGTAACAACCCATTCGTTAAAAAATCACGATAATAACAATAGTTTAAGTTGATTCGTGTTTTTAAAAGTATCGAAAATGGCATTTTCTTTGGAATATATGCGTATTTTAATGGAGCACTGTCGTCTGGCTCCTCAGTAAATGTGGAGTACTGTTACATGCGAAATGACGTACATTGATAAGCTCGCCCCACTTAAGTTCGGGTGGCTTACTTAAGTAGAGATTAAAATATAACATACAATGAATTGTAACTTATCGTTTATTCAGTGACAAAGTCTTTCTAAAACAGCAAAGAAAAATGTCATTACGCTAATATTTTATTCGGTCTCCTCTCGATTTTATTACTGCGTTTACTCGTTTTGACAGACTTGCAATAGTACGATCTATCAGGTCGACTGATAGGTTATCAAATGCTTGTAGAACACGAGCGCTAAAATTTTGAAATGTCTCCGATGTAATATTTAGCGATATTGCTTCTTTTTCTAAGCTTGTCTTAACCAAATGATAAAATATTCTCGATTGGATTAAGGTCGGGTGATCGTGCTGGGATTCTGTGTAGCTCGGCTTCAATGTTGTCTAATGCTCTCTTTGCCACCTTGCTTGCCTGAGAAGGATCGTTATCCATCAGAAATAAACGTCGTCCATTTCGTTTTGGTCCACACCGGGCAAAACACATGTTGAAATTCTGCCTGATAAATTGGGCAAAAAAATCACCATCCATCTTTTCATACGGAACGTTGAGGACAACTCCTTTTCCGTAAGCCACTGCCACCAGAACGTGTAATCGTTTTCCCCCGGCTAGCTCTTTCGACCCTTTACCTGTAAGCTGTAGGCCCTCAGATCTCTTTCTCCAAATTCTTGATTTTGGAGTAATAGCACTGTTTAAAGGATTGTGCTTGTAAACAAATGACACACCGTCCAAATAAAAAGCTACTTCATTTGTCCAAAAATTGGGGTTATGCGCAAGGGAACGTCTCATTTCTTTTGCGTATTTCATGCGCAATTTTCGATCTTTATTGCTTAATAATCCTTTTTTCCTTGCTTGGAAAAACCCGTACCCGTTTTCGTTTAGACAACGGGAGAATGTTCGGCGACTGGCCATATTTAACTTTAGGCCGCTCTGTTCTACTAACAATTTAACAGTCACGTTTATATTGTTTTTTCTTGATTGTTTTAATGTTCGAATCAATGTTCGAGCACTGCGCTCATTTACTTTTCGCGGTCGGCCAGCCTTTGCGCCGAGTTTGACGTCTCTTAGGTTTACTTTGCAAATTCGTTCTGCTGAAGACTTTGATATGCGACATTTTATTGCGATGTCCCTGTAAGACGCCCCAGATTAATTTCTTAAATATACGGCTAATGCTCTTTTCTTGTCAGATATGTTGCTAGTGTAAACCATGATGGCTGTAACGGTGACAATTGTCCAAAGAAAATATGTTTTCGTATTTCAGTCCTCCGTTGTAACTTTTATTTATACCCACCTGAATACGTGATATCATTTCGCCACACCTTGACAACAACGTCAAAGGCTTAAATCATGCGTTTTAACTTGTAAAACTGTTGTATCGTGTGACGTTTATCATTGAAACATATCGATATATGAAGATATATGTCGTGAAGTATAACTGGTTCACATTTGCAGCTTAGAAATAGCGTTTCAAAGAAAGTTATAAATCAATTTTCTTCTATTTTCACACTCAGACAATCCTGGCCAAAAGTCCTTGGGACACCACGCGTAAATCTCTTACACAACTTCCTGTCTTTAGCTATTCACATCAAACTTACGTTATTTAAAGGAATTCTTTTATTCTCCCTCCCCCCTTCCCCCAATACAATGTTGGACTAGGCACCTGCGAAGATTTTTTTACCAAATGCAACATTGTGCCGGGGGGAGGGGGAAATTTTGTGTCCATTTTGTATAAGGCGGGAAATTTGCTAATTTAGTTTGCCAGTGTCCCAACAATTTTGTCCAGGATTGTAGTTACAATATTTGGTTTTAAAATGTGACTAGTATAGTTACTGATATTCAGTTGAAGACATCATTCTTTCTTGATAAAAATGGTTTTGATATAATAATAGGTACATTATGTACACATTTGACTATTTCTGCTTAGTGACAACTATATTTAGGCATTTAGCTGTAAAAACATAATTATGGTACTGGCATCTAAAAACCAGTAATTTTTTTGTTGATTCTAGTAATACGGTCAAAGGAATGTAACTTTGTAACTAGTTACAACATTTTTGAAGTAACTTTGTAACTGTAACTAGTTACTTTCTTTTCATTGTAACTTATCGGTAACTAGTTACTTTTCTAACGATGTAACTGTAACTGTAACTAGTTACAAAAATTATGTACAATTTCGAGTGTAGAATATATTCATTATAAGACCAAACCGGGACCATTTGCGAAAAATGCAACATCAAGGTCTTCCGGCAAGGAATTGAACCCGCGACCCTGCGATGCTAGTGCAGTGCTCTGACCACTGAGCTACGGAAGCCGTTGCCAAGAGCTTAGTCACGAGTTCTGTATATATAATTTTCCCCTGCTGCCAGAGGTCTCTACGGGAAAAAGACCTGCAAACATCCGACACTTTGTTTGATATAGCCGCCGTCCATGATCTTGGACGTGTCAAACCAGTTTTGAAAACAGGTTTGATGCAACACACATTCTGATTGGATACTGTGCGTGCTTACGCAATGACCAACGAGTTGTTTACGTAGTGGCGCTACAGTGTAAAAATTAGCGTTCCTGAGCCAGTTGAGCTTCTGTAACCTAAAGAAATAAGAATACTCTGTCACAGAGTCAGTATAAAGTTGTTTACAGTGCTTGGGAAGTTACAAGACGACTCACAGAGCTAGTAAAACACTCGGCTATCGCCTCGTGATGTTCAGGCATATCTCGTGTTTCTGAACGTCCTTGCCAAGGTATGAGTGAAATGCCAAATATTACTTGTAATATACACAACTTGTGCACCGTGAGTCCAGCAGGTGTAATATTGGTTGAGTCGGGTGTTTCAAACATCTGGTTCGCTGGCCATTCAAACTGTCCGCAAACTCTTTTAATTAGGCCTTTGATGTGATATCAAAATATAGTACATTCTTGATTCCACGAGTATGTTGTTGGAATTTTACTAATTTTACCGAATTTGCTTCAGTAAGCAAGAACAACGGTTTGAAATCGAGGTTGGGTGTGAAAGATAACAGTAAATGCATTACGATCTCATTGCCGAACCTCGACTTGGATCCATTGTTTCGTGGCCATTGAAGCGAATTCGAGAAGTGTCTACTGCCTCGTTCAGAAGGGCAGGTCGGCCGCATCAACGACGCAAAGTAATTTTCCGTAGTTCATCGCATGGTGTGTATTTTCCGAATCCCCTTATAAACACATACCTTGACCTCAAATAAACTCGGAGGCTCTCATTTCACAGTACCGCGTTGAGAGAGCCTGCTCGCAGGCTAATACAAATGCTGAAGGCTACATTTTAAGTGAGTTGCGCCTCCAACGCTATACGAAAAGTGTGCCCTCTACACGGTCTCGGTTCGGGAATATATTGAAACACATAAGTGCTTTATGTAAACTTTTTTCACAAAAAAATACTGCTCTCAAACGCAAGAAATCCATGCTTATTTCGCGGCTTTAAAATTTAAAATGCCCTCGGACCCCATTAGGCTGATTTACAATCTTAGACATGCCACTGGTGAAATGATTTTGCGAAAGCTGGGCTAATCGTGATTTCAAGAGATATCTTATTCATTTTGTGGTAGGTGTCGATATGTTCAGGGATCCTTTCAGCTGGGACATCGTGGGGAGAAACATTACGGCCATGTTTATTCAAGGCTTTGTCTACTTTGCATTGACTTTGCTTATTGAATACAAGTTTTTCTATAGAAGAAAGTAAGTATTGATAGGATCCAGGTTGTATTCCGTTGTTAGGCTATAGGATGGTTAATTTTATTGGTTAATCTATGTCAGAAATTGATTATACAGTCATTTGAACCAGAGTAGCTACCTGCGCAAAAGTACGCATGTGATTAATAATTGATCGTACCGAAAAAGATAGCGTCTTGTACATTTAACCACTATCTTTTCCGCGCATTAAATATTGTTTCTTGGAGAATAAGTCGGAAGATAAGGTTTTAAAAGGGTAAACTTTGGTAGGAATGTAGTCCATGCTTATTTAATTTATGTTAGCATGACAAACAATGTTTAGTTGTTGTTTGAGCTGATTTCAGGTCGCAAAGTATTATGGTTAAATGTACCGCCGCCGTCTTTTTCTTTACCTCAATAAGCATTTGCACGATGATGTAAAATAGCGTTGGGTGACCACAACTACCAGAATGCTTTGCTAGCATCCTAGTGCTGATAAATGGAGGATACTGGAAAAGCATGCTGGTAGTTGTAGTCACCCAACGCTATTTTACGTCATCGTGCAAATGGCTTATTATCGTTATCGTTAATTTGTAAGTAGCAAGCAATTTCCACATTTTTTAAGACAAAACTCTTCTTTTGTCAGAAGAAAAGAAAAAAGTTAACGTGATTCATTCTGAAAAAAACGGCTTTCAAAGTAGCTTGCTGAAAAACAATTTATAATAACTGCATTTATAATTAATACAATGAACATATTGTATTAGATCTATCGTGGTGATACAGATAACTTTCTTTGAAACTCGTTTGTTGTTTCTAGGAAAGTTCTTGGTTCCGTGGGAAGCGCTGAAGACGAAGACGATGACGTGAACGACGAACGACAACGAGTGATCAATGGCTATGCAGATACTGAGTGTCTTCGTCTTGTTAATCTCACCAAGGTCAGTAACAGTCATAAACATAGCACGCATAAAATCTTGTAGAAACAACTTGTCTGGTTAGAGCTAAACTCCTGCATGTTTTTCCTCGTTGTTAAACAAACACAAAAAAGGATTTCTTAGAAGTAAATTTGTGGGATAGTGTATTTCCTCTTTCTTATTGTCAAACTTTCGCTATCGTTTTGTGTAGGTTTACCAATCTAAATTTGGCAGGAAGAATGTTGCTGTGAAAAAGCTTTGCCTAGGTGTCCCAAAAGGACAGGTAATGTACAATATCACATGAAAGTAATTTTGTACTCAAATAAGAAAGGATGCCCTCTTAATTAGCCAATCATATCCGATAAATTTTAAGTTGACCTTGTAATTGTTCGAGAGTAGGAGAATAGGAGTATAAGAGTATAAGTATGAGAGTATGGCAGTATGGGAGTACTGCTGGAAAATGTCCGGCAGCGCCGCTGCCAGGAAATGTTTTGTAAAAGTTGTTCCCAGGAAATTTTTTGTATCTTGCAGGAAATATTTGTCAGTTTTTTTAATCCAAGTCAAAGTTTAAAGATAAATTTCCTATTCTTCAAAAAAATCGAAAAGCGTCACGGTCACACAATCAGACAATTTTGATGGGCATCACTTTTGATCGAGTATCAAGTTTCATATTCGATGACTCATCTTTCTATATTCTTGCCAAACCCAGCGGCGATTTGTAACTCAATTCGAAAGTGTTTTGAAGGTTTATTACATGACCTTAACCTGTCTAAGTTTCGTATATCCTTGCGCAAATGATGCAACGATTTGTTGTAGAAATCAATGAAATATTTATCATTTCAGTATAGTGTTGCTGTTGCAGGCTGCAGCTGTCATTGTGCATTTGCAAGAATGCAAGCTGCTTTTATCTTATTCAACTGTTTCAGCAATTGGATATTTTGACGCTAGTACTTGTATTACGTAGTATTCAATTGAAAAAGTTCGCTATTTCAAAGTATGTATAGATACCACATTCAGATAAATTATGGTTTTGAGATACAATTCATACAAACTTGCAAGTCTAGTGGTATCACAACTTATAAAATTGAAAAATTCTATCAGGCAGGAAATCGTTAATTTAGTTTAGCAGGAAATTTTTGGATTTTGCTGCCAGGAAGAAAAATGCTTTATCTAGGACTGTATGGGAGTATGGTTTTATGAGAGTATGAGAGTATAAGAGTATGCGTATATGAGTATAAGAGTAAGAGTAGAAGAGTAGAAGTGACAGTAAGAGTAGGAGGAACAACAGCATCAACATCAACAGTAACATTGTCTTTCCTAAATACCATAGTGCATGTATATATAGTTGTTGCATTTCAAACTTTGTGCTCTTTCTTTGTTAGTGCTTTGGATTGCTTGGCGTTAATGGTGCTGGTAAAACTACGACGTTTAAAATGCTGACAGGAGATATTGCGGTTACTAAAGGAGATGCTTACATCAATTCTCGCAGTATCGATGATGATATAATGTCTGCCAGACAAAGTATGGGATATTGTCCTCAGTTTGATGCACTGAATGATTTACTCACTGCTCGCGAACACTTGAAGCTTTATGCAAGGATACGTGGAATCCAGGAAGAAGATCTGAATCAGGTTAGTACACAGCTGGATTCATGGTGGGGTCGTTTAGGCTACGCCTTTGCATAAATATTTAAAGGTATTGGCATCAAAAATTAAGTTTGTCTAATTTGAAAGAACTCATAAAATTGTAATAGAAGATCCTTTACAACTTTTTCGTATATTTCTGCGTTTTCAAGATATTTCAATTTGTTTGATATGTAAATGAGATGGTCTCTGACTTCAGAAGTGCCGGGGTAAGATATTTTCATACAGAGCAAAATCACTTACATATCTAACATGAAATGTTCAGCGTCGCAAGGAGTTGTTATGTGCACAGTTTCAAATTATTTCGCTGAAAAAATTTAGAGAGATAACTGGTTTTGCTACATGTGAAAATATTTTACCCCACACCTGACGTCAGAGACCATCTCATTTACATATCAAACAAATTGAAATATCTTGAAAACGAAGAGATATACGAAAAAGTTGTAAAGGATGTTCTATTACAATTTTACGAGTTCTTTCAAATTAGACAAACTTAATTTTTAGTGCTATTGCCCTTTAAAGTGGCACTATGACGAAAAAATCGTGAATCTAGTATTGATACCAGTAAACTATAATTTCCAAATGAGGAATACCGGCGTTTTCAGTTTCTCAAAATATTGTCTCGTTCTGGAGATATTTAAGTTTCTGAAACATGTAAATTAGGTGCCTCGTGACGTCATTTACTCACACAGGCAAAAATAAGATTTACAAAATGAGTAATATATCTGAAACTATGAAGTAGAAATAATTCAAACTTTGCACAATGGGGAAAATACACTCCAACGTTCACATTATGTTGTTTCTATGGATACCGCTTGCAAACAAGCGCCTTCCATTTGTAAAACAAAAATGTTTATTTTTTCTCCATAAAACAACTTTTACTGCAATACATTGACATGAATATTTGTAGACACACAGATATTGTATTTCGAATGTTTCAATTCATATTCTTTTGAAAAAAGCCTATGTTTCTAAACGGTTTCCGTAGCAACAACATGATGCGCACAGTGAAGCGTACTTTTGTGATAACTATACTTGTGCAAAGTTGGAATTATTTCTACTTCTTAGTTTCAGATATATTATTCATTTTGTAAATCTTATTTTTGTCTGTGCGAGTAAATGACGGCGCGAGGCACCTAATTTACATGTTTCAGAAACTTAAATATCTCGAGAACGAGACAATATTTTGAGAAACTGAAAACGCCGGTTTCCTCATTTGGAAATTATAGTTTACCCGTATCAATACTATAGATTCACGATTTTTTCGTCATAGTGCCACTTTAATTATTTTAGTAAAGGATAATAGACAAAGGATAAATAACTGGGGGCTAACCATCATGACTCGCAGGCAGCGGCTGAATTACGAAGGACGCAGATCAACGTGGCCGTGTCGAGGCATATCAAAAGCGATCCTGACAGCTGCCGGCATATGAAGTTCAGACCACGGATCACAGCTAAGTTGTAGGTGTCGACTCAAATGACTTCCAAGCTCGACAACGGGGTCATTGCCAAGGAGTCGCACCATCCAAGTACTAGCCCCGTCTTACCAGGCCCGCACCAGTTTTAAATCAAAAGATTATACCTCAGATAATGACGAAATGTTAGTCTATAAAGCCAGCAAAATAAACTTTTCCATTTGCATGATGTTCTAAGAAACCATTTTATTTTTCATTTTAGGTGACCGACTGGTGTCTGCGCACACTCAATCTTTTACAGTACGCAGACTGTTGTGCTGGTAAATACAGTGGAGGTAACAAGAGGAAGTTGTCCACAGCCATTGCATTAGTCGGCGAATGTCCTATAATATTTTTGGTAAGAATGCTTAGGATAATCAAGTTTTGCCGTTTTCTATCCTCGACATTGTACTTTTAAATTATAAGTAGCGATAAGCCAATGAAAATCCTTCTCGATAAGCCAATGAAAATCCTTCTCGATAAGCCAATGAAAATCCTTCTCGATAAGCCAATGAAAATCCTTCTCGATAAGTCAATGAAAATCCTTCTCGATAAGTCCATGAAAATCCTTCTCGATAAGCCAATGAAAATCCTTCTCGATAAGCCAATGAAAATCCTTCTCGATAAGTCAATGAAAATCCTTCTCGATAAGCCAATGAAAATCCTCGATAAGCCAATGAAAATCCTTCTCGATAAGCCAATGAAAATCCCTCAACTTGACCAATCACACAGAACGTATTATATTCCGTATTACATTCATTATTTGCTTGCTTCCACATGTACAAACAGTCCATCCCTTCTTTCTTGCTTCCTCTTCTGTTTCCCAGTGTGATCGTGTTGTTACATGTAGTTTGAATAAACTGTCTGTTATTACGCACTAGGACGAACCTACAACTGGAATGGACCCGAAAGCAAGACGATTTCTATGGAAGGTTATTTCTGACATTGTCAAGGATGGACGCACAATTATACTAACATCTCACAGGTAAACAACCAGAACGACTTTTGGTAACCCTCAAGTAATCACCAATCCACTTTAGTAACAGACGTTTGTTGGACGTTCGTCAAGCTCAATTACTTAGAAAAGATTTCTGAGCCCCAGATAGGGTTCGAACCTGCAACCTTCTAATGACCGGTTAGACGCTCTAACCATTGAGCCGCTGAGGCTCAGATGGAGAGCTAAGGTTGCAAATTCATAGTCATATGTGCTCCTAAGTAGTAGCGTTTGCATATGAGATGTAGTTAAAGTGATATGATAAGTTGTATGTGTAGTGCGTGCAGGTTCGAACCCTGTCTGGGCTTCAGAAATCTTTTCTGAGTAATTGAGCTTGACGAACGTCCAACAAACGTCTGTTACATTACACCAAGCTCGCAAACGTACCATGCACTACGTGTATTCGTGCAACTTATCATATAATTTACTTTAGTATAAACCAACTAGTGGTCTATTATTTATTTATTTTTATTTAAAAAAATATCTTCCTAGGATGCCCTTTCACAAAAAAGATTTTCAAAGGGGTCCTACATGTAGATAACAAAAAAAAATACCAAAAACAAATTAACTAAAAATGATTACAAAGTGATGATTATTACATTTTGTAAAAGCTGCTTTGAAGACTTGAACGGAGCTAACGTTCCTAAATTCAATATCTAAAGCGTTCCAGTCCTTGACAGCGTGGTAAGATAATTACAAATCTTGCATTCTGATTGATTGAGCTACTCACTACGG
Source organism: Paragorgia papillata (assembly GCA_035771165.1). NCBI lineage: Eukaryota > Metazoa > Cnidaria > Anthozoa > Scleralcyonacea > Coralliidae > Paragorgia > Paragorgia papillata. Next base: position 3,265,156 of record JAWNZC010000011.1, on the reverse strand, counting down.
CCATTTAAACGGGAGAAAATAAGTTGCGACTTAATTAATACGCGTCCTATCTAAGTCACACACTCGTATAAACGGTCAATTTCTAATAATAAGTCGCGACTTATTTTGGACTAGCTTTCAACCTTGTTCTTATTTTAGTCGCGACTTACTACTCAAACCTAGAGCGAGACATAGGCGATTTTTTCATCGCTTTCGAAGGGACAGTTTTGTTTACTGCAGATCAATTACAAAGCAATCAGGTGGCGTATTCTTATGTACGACGTGGTAGCTTGTTGCGTACTTAACAATTGGATGTTTATCACGTGGTACACGAGAATACACCACGTGATTGCTTTGAAATTGCTCGCCGCGAGCCAGTTTCCGCCATGACTGGAAAAGAGGCTTTAGACTTTTGTATGTTTTTAATAAAATTCAAATGACCTGGAGCGACGTAAAACGCAGAAAGTGCTCATTAAAAGGGTCTATAAGCAAGCACAACGCGTTTAGGAAAGGCAAAATATATTTTTCTAAAACAGCTATAGTGCGGTGTATGTATAGTGCAAGAACTGCATAATGCCACCAATGCAAATATCTAATGAGAGACTAATTATTTGATTGTAGTTTGAGTAAGCTGACAAAAGCCGAAAACAATCTATTATTGCGGCAATATATCTTACCCTATCCAGTTGAGCTAGCTCGGACTAAAATCTTACTTTAGAGCTTTATATTTTTGAACACCTTTTTACGTCTACAAGTTGCGTTTACTGACTCAGTCAGTCGCCTGACTCAGTTCGTGTTAATATCCGCCATTTTGTGACAACAAATTGCTCACAACATGCATGTCAACTTCGGGGTCGCGTAATTTTGAAAACGGGTGTAATTAAATTTAATTTTAGATTTATTTCAATTTTTAGGTTTTACGTATTAGTTGTTAATTTTAAATATTGAAAACATTTTTAAACGTTTTCTAGTATGGAGGAATGTGAAGCTCTTTGTGGTCGAATAGCCATTATGGTAAATGGTGAATTCAAATGTATGGGGACACCTCAACATCTTAAAAACAAGTAAGTGAAAGCTAATCTGTACTCGTACATTGATTACTTTATATAAACACATAAGATTCTTTGTATGGCATATCTCCAAGTTGCCTGTCAAGTTTTATTCAAGAGCGTTGCCCATTCCGTGACCCTTCTCTCTTCGAACCTTTGTTCTGTACAGCAACGACATGTGTTACTTGTTATGACTCTCACCTTATTTATTAACTTTGCCGTTGAATTAGTAAATATTATATATAGAATTACATTTAATAATGGCAGGGAAACCACAACAGCCACACTCCTATAATACGCGATCATCCACATTAAAACACTTTTATATTAAACCCTCTCGCCTTGAAATTCAAAAACTTGCTTTTTCGAGATTTGGCGCTAAACTATGGAATGAGATACCGTGCTCTGTTAGAGAATTACCTAAAAATAAATTTAAACGGAAGATTCATCAAATACTACTTGATGTACTAAAAGAAGAGGATCAATATATTGAAGTCCCTATGATAGAGCGTATTGTTATGATTTATCTATAATACCTTTATTTGACAACTTTTTCTTTTCTTTCTCCTGCAAAAAGGTTTTCTTTTTCGTTTTTTGATTAATTGTATTATTTGGACTGACCCTCCTAGATTAGCTAAAGCTACCTGTGGGCAAGTCTTATCTTGTATATATATTATTTGTGTAATTCTAATAAAAGTCTAATAAAAATCTAAGTGGCCCCAAAATATTTGAAACTAATACACACAATACATATACTGTACACATACATTAGATATACATGCATGTATACACACATTAACTTACGCATACGCACACAGATTACACAAAAACAAAAACAAAAACAAAAACAAAAACCGCAAAACATCAGAGCACCATGAGGCTGCGCGAAGTGTTGCAACTTAAACAAATTGTCTTTCATGAACGAGGATCATCGGGATCGTAGGATGTTGCGAGGGCTGTAAAGTAATACTGGAGTAAGGTAGTTTTGAAGGTGGCCATTTGTCGTGTTCCAAGATTGTCCATGCAGTTCATTGTCTAAATTAGAGTGTTCCAAATTCTAGTTGTTCTGTTAAGAAAGGACTTCTGAAAGGTAGTTGTTTTACATTTTCGAACTAAAATTAAAGTGCCACTAACCCCAAAAAGTTTTTTGCACGAATAAACATCGCCAATCCAAATGATGAAGAATGCAATATAAATTAACTAAATTGGTAAAATCCTCTTGATTTAAGAATCGATTGAAGTGGCGATAATGACGGACACGACGACGGAGCACTTGGGAGACTGCGTCGAGAAGGGTTTGTGACGTAATACCAGGAATTATATTTTTTTTTACTGTAAAGTAAATAGGAAAGAACGTACCCAGGTTACGTTTATAGCCAGTTTGGCGATATTTTTCATTTTAATTCTTTTATTATAGTTCCAGTGTACTACACTTTATAGACTTTTGAAGACGAATTCCTGGTATTACGTCATACGCATCCTATACCCATTCCCCCTCACTGCTCCGCCATAGGACAAACAGATGCGAAATTTTGCAAGTTTGAAGGGGCATAAAAAATAAAAGAAGTGTTCGATAACAGAAAATATATGTTGGTGCTAACATACTCAACAAGGGCTATTTGAATCCCAAGAAAACATTTGGGGGGTTAGTGGCACTTTAAATACCTTATAGCAACTGACTTTCCAACGGCAAGTATGCTCGCAAAGGATCAAACGCATAGCCGCCATCTTTTTGCTATGGTGGACTGTTGGCTTTATTTTACTGTTTGTGTAGCTTATTGTTAACATTTTTGTCCATCTAGGTTTGGTGACGGTTACACAGTCATTCTTCGTATTGCAGGAGTGATGCCGGATTTAGAACCTGTAAAGATCTTTATGGAAAATACGTTTTTGGAATGCGTACTAAAAGTAAGAATACGTACTTACAAGTTAGTTAAAGACTCTGTAATACTCTGTAAATATTTTTGCAACTCGTCTCGCATTGAACGGCATTGAAGTATCGGTGTGAGATAAGTTGGACGAGCCATTGTACTGTGATGTAACATGCTGTGCAATTGTCAAAATCGTGCGAAACAAGTTGCGGCAATCGTTGCACTGAGTAGAATCAAGTTTTACTCTGTTAAAGGCACAGTGTTGGGTACCATGCGCATAAACCCTTCGTTTTGAAAAAATTCATGAACAAATTCAAAGCAATTCAACATGGCGTCGTAATAGGTGTTGTATTACTTGTACTTGATTTGTGTTATGAATTGGAGTAGAAAGATCGTTTTAAAAAAAACAATTGAATCTACTTACTTCTTCATCGCTTATAGTAGAATGTTCTTCTTCAGTTTCTATATTTTCCGTAACTGAATCGGTATCATCAAAAACCGAACCTACATCGCTTTCCGCCATTTTGCATTAGCGCGCCCCCGCAGATACAAATCACTAATCAGCGGTCAATTATATCACGTGGTACGCAACACTGTGCCTTTAAGAGATTATATACCGAGAACGTGTTCTGTATGGGAAAATATCAGAGCAATGTCTCGAAATATCAGAGTGCGGACGACTAAGCCGCAGGTGAGGTACGTACAAGAAAGACCGACGTGGCGTTTACGCAAATGTTTCATGGACGGTACTTCATATAAGGCAATATATAGAAGACCCCGTTCAATTTTCAAAAAATTATGGTAGTTTGCTAGAGCTGTGCGTACTGTGCTGTCGTAATTTCGAACTGCGCAATCAGTCTCAGAGCGGTTCTACATAACAACGCACGCTGTTGCTCAGGTTCTCTAGATGTGCGCAGCTTCTGCCAATTGCAAAAATCAGTAGCCCAAGTGAACGCCTGAGAAGGCGTCTTGTTAAAGTGCTTATGAAACGAAAATTAAATATCTTATTTGAAAGTACTTTTAAAATGACAAAGTAACATCTTTTGCAGTTTTTTGTTTCCTTGCTTTGTTTTTAAGATATCACAGTTTGTTTTATAAGCGAAACTAACGTGTGACGTCACCGGGAAAGGTTATATATATTTTCTATTATCAGACGGAATCACTTCGAAGCAATATTATGTGTGTGTTTTTCTCTTACAACAACAAAAATATACATTTTCAACTGATTCCGTTTAATAATAGCAAAGATATATAATCTTCCCAGTAAGTCGTTATGCACGTTGTGATGTCACTGGTTAGTTTAACAAATCAAACAAACTGAAATATCTCAACAACGAAGCAAGGAAACAAAAAACTGAAAAAGATGTTACTCTGTCATTTCAAAAGTACTTTAAAATAAGACAAACTTAATTTTCGTTTCATAAGCACTTAAAATATTGTTTATAGTATAGAATAGCGTCTTTCAGAACATACTAAAAATGAAAACTATTTATCGTCTTAGGATCAACATCATAATATGCTTGAGTATCAGTTACACAATGAGAAAACCTCACTGTCCTTCGTCTTTGGTGAGCTGGAAAGAAATCGCGGGCTCTTGAAAATCGAAGAATACTCCGTGAGTCAGACAACTTTAGATCAGGTGAGGTGTTATCCATGCTAACATATTTCCATTTGAATAACTTGAATCAGCTTTTCACATTTAAACCAGGTTCTCAGGTCTATTTCTTTGCATGCATGATCGGTAGCTCTCTACAAACACCGTTGTCAAACGTTTACGCATGCATAAGAGTAACAAGCTTCGAAAAATGTGAGAAATCCGTAGCACCAACAAGAGAGTTAAAGGACATTGGCAACAAAAATTAAGTTTGTCTAATTTAAAAGAACTCATCTAATTTGACAGAACTCATAAAATTGTAGTAGAAGATCCTTTACAATTTTTTCGTATCTTTCTTCATTTTCAAGATATTTCAATTTGTTTAATATGTAAATGAATGGTCTCTGATGTCAGGAACAGGGTACAGTATTTTCCAAGTAGAAAAATTAGTTATATCTCTCAATTTGTTCAACGAAATCACTTGAAACTGTGCACATAAAACCGCCTTGTGACACTGAACATTTCATAAATGATTTTGCTTTTTGTGAAAATATTGCACCCTGCTCCTGACGTCAGAGCCCATCTCATTTACATATTAAACAAATTGAAATATCTTGCAAACGAAGAAAGACACGAAAAAGTTGTAAAAGATCTTCTATTACAATTTCACGAGTTCTTTCAAATTAAACAAACTTAATTTTTGTTGCCAATACCCGTTAAGACTAAACAGTGAAATAAAAGTAGTGTGCTGCGTACGCAGTGTTGAAACAACAATCCAAACATAGTAAGGTTTGATATACTGCCGAAACAGAGAACGTAGGAGTCTAACGTTTCGAGCGAAGGCCCTTCGTCAGAGAGAAACGTTGGGCCTTCTCTCGAAACGTTAGACCCCTACGTTCTCTGTTTCGGCAGTATATCAAACCTTACTATATTTCGACAGTTAAGACTAAGTAAGACTCGACTATTCATTTGTGTTTTAAAGGCCATGAAAATTATGAAGTGGCCATCTCAGGATATTTTCTAATAGAATATTTTCAAAGATATTAATTAATGCAGCTATACAGCAAGTACGAAGCTTTAAATTTCAGTAGTTTTCTTAAAATTTGCAAGAAACATAAGGCAGTCTCGTCGAATTACAGGATAACAATAGTTTCGCGCCCTTTTTTAGTCGGAAGCTCGCGCAGGCGGAAAACGTTTGGCAGCGGTGTTGCTCCTTACAGAGACTGGGAACCTGTTCGGGTATCGTACATGGGTACATAAGGATCTTGCTGAGTTGTTATTTTGTCACGACAACAACTGTCCAAGTATACAGATGTTAAATTATCAACAGTATAAGTAATGTTTGTCGAAATATAGTAAGGTTTGAGTACTGCCGAAAATATTGAACGTAGTTTCTACCGTATCGAGCGAAGGCTTTCGTATACTTAGCATTTATAGACCTGGAGCGAGGGGAATTCGATAAAATATTACCCCGAGGTATGATATATCATCCTCGAGGGGTAATATTTCATCGAATTTCCCGAGCGAAAGGTCTATAAATTATATATTATATCGAAACAATTAATCTTTCCAAAAAAAGCTTAAATAATGTTATAAAGTTAGCTTAGCTTAACTTTTGTCCGCTTTTCATTGTCTGTTTCCATTCTGTTGTCGTCTCAAGGCTTCTGGATGCATTGTTTGTTGCTTTCTTTGTATTCCCTGAATCCTTATTTTCTTGTAACCTAACAATCTTCTTGTCAACATCTGAATGCTCAGGCGAAACGTTTTCTTATCTCGCCAAACTCCGCCATTGTTGACAGCTTCGTGAATCGTGCGTGACATTCACGCGTGGTACACGAACTCGAATTCGAGGTTATACCCCGCTGTGGAGGGTAATTCTACGGTAAATTAACTGGTCACGTGGTACAAATCAAGCTCTCTGACTGGACAATTTACAGTTGAGATATAATATTACTTCTTATACTACTAGGCAGCACACTACTTTTATTTTACTGTTAAGTAATATTTGGCATTTCAGTCGATTAAATTGAATGTTGTAGGTACAATTAACTGTATCACGCTTACCGCGTGTATCAAAACTCAACTATATTGTAGTTCTTGTATAGTTTGAGGAAGTGTACTTGTAACAGTGTGATTTTGCTGATCATTTTTTGGTTATCCGCCATTGCTAGCTACACCTAAAAACTCGCTAATTGTCAATATCCACATACTGTACCATAAAAACCCGCATAAAAGAAACTGCAGGTTAGCACTCAATATGTAAGAACCAGTACAGCCTGACAGATATATGAAGCAGTTTCGTATGCGAAAATCTACTAAAGCTCAGAGAACACACAGATAAAGAGCATGCTTTACAGTGCCTATGAAACGGAAATTAAGTTTGTCTTATTTGAAAGGACACTTAAAAGGACAGAGTAATATTTTTCGCAGTTTTTCGTTTCCTTGCTTCGTTCTTGAGATTATTCAGTTTGTTTGATATGCAAATTAAACATTTTGACGTCACATGTGCATAATGATTACCGGAGAAGGTAATATATATCTTTGCTATTATCAAACATAATCACTTGAAAATTCTACATGTTTGGTGTTGTGCGAGAAACATACCCACATGCTTCCTACGTTTTTTTTTGGTTTGATAATAGCAAGGATCTATAACTTTTTCCGATAAGTCATTATGCATGTTTGACGTCAAGATGGTTAATTTGCATCAAACAAACTGAAATATCTCAACATGCAGCAAAGCAAGGGAGCAAAAAACTGCAAAATATGTTACTCTGTCATTTTAAGGTGGCTCCACACAGTTTCATGAAAAATGGAAAATACAAGTTTGAGAGTCCAAAACACGTGCATAAACAATTCGGAAAAAGAATAAAACTAAATTATGCATAGTTAAACAGTCTGACAATCAAAAACTGTTACCAAATAAATACGAACAGTTGTTGCTATGGCAACAATGCCGTTTCAAAATGGCTGCCAATTACCCTTCAAACTAATTTAATTCGAAAAAAACTTTGGTGACCCCAAATTTTTTTTTCCATTAAAACATTTCTTGAAGTATGGGTGATCAATAGGCCGATTCAAAAAAAATTCTGTAGAACGGAAAAATCATGTTTGTTAATTTTTAGAAAATTTCGTATGCGAAATCTGGATAGTATGTTCTCCTTGTTTGACTTTTCCCCAAACAAGTCAATGGGGTTGCTGGCGAAGCTCGAATTACAGCATCTACACACATACGGCGAAGATATCGATCGCGGCAACGTCTTCACTGGGGTCTTGTCGTCCGACATCTTTGTTATTTTGGTTTTATTAATTCTACTTCCCGGGTCACTTCAGACCAACTCATGCTCACTATTCAGCCAATAACGTAACGATTTGAAACGGATTATCCCAGAGCAGTGAACTCTATATAAAGACTGGAACGATATCTCCATAAGGTCGGCCCTATGATTGGATGAAGCCAAACTTCCGGCTGCTGGGGGCAACACATGAACGTCTGACCAACGTCCAAGGAGCGGTAGAAAACAGACAATGGCCCAGCGAGAGTTTTTTATTTTTTTGTAGTTGAACTTCATTTGAATTGATATAACGAAGCTAGTATGTATTAGAATCATTGTCCTTTCTGTCTGAGGTATGTTTGCTGGCAAAAATAGATTGAAGCAGGAAATATATTGCCAAACGAAAGCAAAATTTTGCTTGGATTGATGGAAACTCCTGACGAAAATTCAGGTTATATTTAGTATTTATTCGTCTTTATTTTATGAATTCTTGCAACCCTGTCAAGCTGTGCCTTTGCTCTTATGAATAGTCTCCTCATACCTTTTGAATCATTGTAAGACCACATATATTTTGATCTTTGATGCCTTTAAAACACTGTCGGTTCGTATTTCTGTGTTTTGTTCGATTTTTTGACTGTTCAGAAAATTTAATATTTATGGTTTTTATTGATCATGTCAGCATCCATATGCTTGACAGATTATAGCCACTAGATTTCAGTAGGCCTTAGCCCTGATTAATGCTATCTTTATTTGATTCAAGATAGTTCATAGACTTTTTTCTTGACTTTTGATACCTCAACTGACTCAACACTTGGAGCTGCCCTACAAACAATCAAGAGATCCGCACGGTTTCGGACTCAAAATGTGTTTTTTTGTCAAATATTCAAGCTACGTTTTTGCTGCTAAAAGCCTTTAGAAGAAGTATATATTACTGTAGCATGTTTGCATTTCTTTGTAATTGGTTCATAACAAAATATAACTTAAAAAATAAAGATTTTCTTGCATATAAAGAGGACTGGGGCCGCCCTGCATGTCAGCCTCCATGACGGCTTCAAAATTTGGTTTGTAGGTATCGTTCCAGTCCTTATATAGAGTTCACTGTCCCAGAGTCTCTCGTTTCCCGGGTGGGGAACGTGGGCTCTGGGAACGAGATTGATCAGTGATAAGAACCATTTCAGCCTGACTTGGAAAAATAGGGGTTCTTTTATGCGGGTTTTTACTGTATTTGACTGAAGAATTAATATCTGTTTTTGTAATGTCACCATAGGTTTTCATCAACTTTGCTAAGCAACAGACCGACGGTATCGAAACTTCAGAACCCGAGCAGACAGACGAAGATAACGTGTACGTTGAAAACAACGCCATCCCTTTACAGTCCCCCACAAGTGCAGTCGACGTCTAGAATCAAGAAGAGGGCAGCTAAGGATCTATTTTTAGAAATTTTAATAAAGTGTCTGAAAATTTTCGGGCATGCCTATAGGGTTTAGCTAATATACTCATGGTATTCCTTATTCTTAGTTCTTTTTCTCCTCGTTATGTGTTGTAAATAATTAGTAGTGTTATTTATTTCTATTAGTTCGGATGAGAGTCCGGTCATAGTTGTGGTAGTAGTTATTTATATAATTATTAGTACCTATAGGTTTTATTATTTAAATTCAAAAATACATATACTGTAGCCTATGTATTGTCAGACAGAACTTATCTCATGTCTTGAAAAAAATAGAGCGAGCTCGACTCGCAGTTATATCATAGCTGTAATATATACCTCTGACAACGGCAGACGGTTCGCAACAGTAAACAGACCACACTAGTGATGCATGCAGCTTACAGACTGTAACAAGTCTTTGCAGGACATATATGTGTATGTATATCTGTATTAGTATATAATGTCGTATTAATCGCATACAGCGTTGACAAACGGATAAGACTGCTGGAGTTTGACGCTATCAGTTGTAAACACTGTCTGTCATTGTCACGGGTAGTATGAACATGACATCCTTGCTCTACCATACGTGATATATACTGCAACATGCAGGGTTCTATCTAGGAGGTTTGAGGGGTGTAAGCTCCCCCCCCCCCCAAAAAAAAAAAAAACCCAAAAAAAACCCAGCCCAGCTTCCCCCCTAAAAAAGTTGTGATAATTCAGGCCAGTGTACATGAAGTAAGCTTTCCCAGGCAGTTCAAGACACTATATGACAAGGAACATGAAGTAGTACCGTAATCTTCTGGCCGCACGGCACCGCAGGCTCGGAGCTTCCTGGGTTAACAAAGCGAGCCCTAATCAGGCGTAGACTTGCCATTTTGCCATAGGACAATGGCTGACCGTTGACTTTGTTCTAAGGCAAAATGGTACAATGGCCAGTCAAAGCCTGGTCGCTGTAAATTTGATGTACAGTTCGGACGCGAATTTTATATCTTGCTTAAAATACGGATGCATCTATTATTAGTGCGCATCCTGTGATTACCTCGACGCTGCGTGGCAACGTCATGGCAATGTATGTAGAATAGTGTATGTAAACTCGACTTTATTAAGCAAGCTTTCATTTCGAATACTGATTTGTTTTAGATGCAGAACTAAGTGTCAGAAACGAAAAGTTGTTCGAAGTTTGTTTAAAAGCCTTGGCTTTGCCTCGGTTTTCAACAAACATCTCTGTGTTTGGATATCCTCATGAAACACTTCTCCTCGTGTATGATGTATTACCAAAAATGTGAAACACAACGATGTGGTTTCGTATATTGAACCTTTTTGTTTGTTCAATATCGATGATAGTGCTCGGCTCAGGCTATTCATGCTATTGAGTCCATCGACGGCCTTTGAGAATTTCTCTGGTGAGAAAACATAGTCAATCGAGATATGGTCTGGAAACTCAGCTAAAGTCTTTGGTCTATCTTTTTGTTCGCCTTTATGCATTTTTGTGCACGGTCACTGAACACATTGTATTTTAGTATAATGAACGAATTTTCCAATAGCAATTTTCAGTTCAATCACTCAACCGTGCTATTTAAATATTAATAAACCTAAAACAAAGGATGTGCCCGGTGTAAGGTACGGTTCAACATAAAATCACAGCTCATTATAGGCGCTTTGAAGTTTGCCGAGTTTCCAGACCATATCACGAGAGACTATGTAACAACTTTTCGTTTCTGACATTTACTTAGTCCCGTTTTGTAATTTATCGTCAAATTTCGTGTTCTATAATATATATATAAATAGGCTGCTGTCGAGTAATTTTAATGTGAATAGATAGGGTGAAATTAGTTAAAAAATTATGTAATGTATGTACATGAGCATTAAACGTCTTACCAATTATATTGCTTTGTTTGTAATTGCGGTACCCTGACGAGTAGTTGCAGATGTGTCACTTTTTTGTGGTAACCGTAAGTCACGGATACAGAAACGTGGGAACGAGAATACAAGCGATGTTTTTTTTACGCCAAGGATTTTACAGTAGTCGCTTTTTGACGACATCATGTTTGTGAAGACAAGCAATATTGCGCATTCCGCAGGTATAGAGATAAATAAATAATTGCGGTGCCCTGACATGCTCGTGGCTAGCTCGTCACGTCAGCTTTATAATTTTGCTTGTATGTTTGTGCAGAATAGATAGCCACAGCCACACAAACATCATGGGCTGGCATTGAGAATGGAAGCGATGTTTTTGACGCGAAGGGTTTTGGCGGCTTTTTGACAATCTCCGCGAAGCAAGCGTTCCGCACGTTTTTGACGCCAAACAAGGCAACTTTGTCTGCATGGTATATATAATTGTTTTGATCAACTCCGATCCGTCATTACCCTGTGAGTCAGAGCCCCTTTCCGACCTACGCAGGCTTCGGGGGAAAGTGAGCTCTGCCAACAAACTCGATATTTCTTTTTGAGCATACGTGAACGGTTGCCAAGATACAGTACTATTTTGGACCCAGGCTCTAACGCGTCACTTCCTATTTTCCTGCTTACGCGTGTTCGTAAACTAGAACTTGTTTGACCAGTTTAAAACCTGACTGACTCGCCCCAATCTTGGGGCGAAGATCGAGTTTGTTGGCAGAGCCCACTTTCCCCCGAAGCTTGCGTAGGTCGAAAAGGGGCTCTGACTCGCAGGGTAATCCGTCATATGCAAGGTGGGACATTGTTTTGGCAACTTTTGAACTTAAAGCGCGTATAACGTCTGTGGGGATTTAACATCTATGGGGATTTAACGTCTGTGGGGATTTAACATCTAATCTATGGATTCTCCTGAGAAAAGTTGTAATATATCTTGTCAGCTTCATAGACTTTTTTTGCTGTTAAAGTTGACGGAGGTGATGTCAGCAGGTATCTGTCTGCATGAAAACCTCTGCAGATGCCCGCTATGACATCACTTCCGTGTACTTTAACAGCAAAAAAGTCTATGACGATGAAATTTTCGCCTGACAAGATATATTACAATTTTTCTCAGGAGAATCCATAGATTACAAATATGTTAAATTCCCACAGGCGTTATATGCACTTTAAGGATCCACTGGATAGTCTCTAGAACACCCCCCCCCCCCCCCTTAGCATTTCAGGCTGGCTACGGGGTTGTAATTTCATGTCGGTGCGCCGGTTCGTTGTCTCCTGTCTGATAAAAGTAACGTTAATAACGTTTTTACATCTCGCTTACATAATCAACGTAAGCCCTGGACGCGTCAAACTGTTCTGTTATAACAACATCAAAGACTTCCTCCAAACAGGCTTTCACAATCTCCTGTGAACCATCCAGCAAATTACCTTTAATAGAGATTTGCCGAAGCTTCCTGGGCCACATGACCAATAGTTGGCCAAGATGAAGCAGAGATGATGACGTCAGTCGATTATAACTACAAAGTGGAACCAGAAAAATAATGTAAAAATTAGTATAGGTAATCGCATGGGGCCGAGGAGAATTAAGGTTTAATTTCACGAGCGTTTTCAAAATTTTACAAAGATTTTATAAGATTTTGAAAACACAAGTGAAATTAAACCTTAATTTTACGAGAAGTCATGCGATTAGGTGTTAATAGATTTTTAGATTTTAGATTTAGTAACTTTATTGCCTATAGCAACTTGTGGTCAAACAGCGAAATGCCCCAATTGAACATGACTACCATGATGTAAGTGTTGGTTTTGCGGAGGGAGGAAAACTGGAGAACCCGGCTAAAAACCCTCGAAGCACAGGAGAGGTCAACTACAACTCTACTCACATTAGTTTCCAGCTCGACAACGAGGTCATTCCCAAGCGGTCACCCATCCAAGTACTAACCCCGTCTAACCGGGCTTAACTTTTGGTGAGAGGCAGCGCGCTAACAGCACACGCCACCCGTGCTTATTTAATGACGCTGGCCTCGTCAACGATTAGTTGATTTCCACGAAGGGCGTCAAACAATTATAACTATTACAAAATAAATAAAGTAAAAAAGAAAGTATTTACAAGCAAATATATATGTACAGAAGTTGGTTAATTTGTAGGCGTGACCCATGAATTACAACATATTACAGTGTAGGTGCCCGATAACCATTTTGTTTCAATAAATTCTTAAAAGTGTAAATTGATTCCGCTAGTTTAGTATCAAACGGAAGACTATTCCAGAGTTTAGCCCCACTATACTTGAAACTTTTTTTAAGAAATTCTCTTCTCGGTTTTGGAAGGGCTAAATCAGTGAGACCATTTCTGAGGTCATAGTTAGTTTGCAAAACATTTCTCATTATTAATGTTTCTTTCAAGTTCGGTCCAGTATAGTTATTCAAGACTTTATACAACAATATTGATTTAATTGTACATCGTCTTGTCTCTAAATTTTCCCAAACAAGAGATCGAAGAACATCAGCAGATCTGATGTACCTTATCACGGTCGGTGCTAGGCAACATTTCAATTTTCCTTGCTCTAGCGCTGTGCCTGTTGCTTTCTTTTTGTAAACACAGGTAAAATTCTCTAATGTCTTCATTTTCACTAATAGTTTACATTCCTTCAATAGTTTGAATTAGTTCAAAGTAAACAAAAGAGCATTTTCAGACCGAAATACCTTGCAGATCTGTTGCAAAAAAGTCAGTCCTCTGAGGTTCACTGTTGCTAAGTAACAAAGCGACCAATCACATCCAAGTACTGGATTAAGGATAAAGGACTGGGGGCTAATCATCCTTACTTGCAGCCAGTGGCTGAATTGCGAAGGACGCAGATCAACGTGGCCGTGTCGAGGCATATCAAAGGCGTTGAGTACAATAGTATTTTTATCAGTGTCGCTCCAGGCAGCCGCCATACGACACAGTTCAGACCACGGATCACAGCTAAGATGTTAGGTGTTGATTTTATGGAGGGAGGAAAACCGGAGAACCCGGCGAAAAACCCTCGAAGCACAGGAGAGATCAACTACAACTCTACTCACATGAGTCCAAGTCCGACAACGGGGTCATTCCCAAGCGGTCACCCATCCAAGTACTAACCCCGTCTAACCGGGCTTAACTTTTTGGTAAGAGGCAGCGCGCTAACAGCACGCGCCACCCGTGCTCCCCTACTGCTGATCAAGGAACCAATCAAGTGCAAATAATTTCGCCCTGAATTACAAAAAAATGCCCTCTTCATTAGCCAAGCATATTCAAGTAATTTTGCCCCGTATATTATTATTACGTATGAAAGAAGTGACTGCCCAAAAACCAAAAATAAATTCCAAGCAAAATCAAATATGATCTGCCATTTTAAAAATGAAATCTTCAGAGTCGATAATGGAAAATCTTTATATTGATAGGTGTAATACACGGAAGTGTACAAAATATAGAACAGAGCTCCCACCCTTCGAAGAACATGAAGTTCTCAAACGTCAAATATCACAATCGCATGAAGAATAATTCAAAAGAAATCAATATTTAAATTGCTTTAAGATTATATTGAATTACACATAACATTTCCATGTTTAAGTTGTTATCTAGAATAAAATGGCTCGCCAAAGTGAGCAACTTTTTCAATTTTTGGTGGCCGTTTTCAATTTTTGGTTTTGGAAATAGCCTTTTGACCAAAACTTTGGCTGGATTTGCTAGCACAATCTATTCATGCTTACATGTGACATCATAAGCAGGGTAAAGTGAAATTTTTATCTTGCCAACCTTATGACATTATGAGCTAGAAACTCGATTTTGTTGCGCTATTTCCATTTTAAATTGACCCACAACATTTAAAAAGCCTTCCGTGGAAATTTGGTCACCCACGGAGTAGTTTCGTCAGGTTTACCCTGCTTATGACGTCACCAATTTCCTAGTTGATTAGACCAAATATTACAACAAGATGCTGATGGCGGACAGCACGCTGTCTTTGGTCGAAATATTTCAAAACACAAGAAAGATACAGAAAAATTACAAAAGGTCTTCTTATACCATTTGACGAGTTCTTTCAAATTTAATTTTTATTGCCAATACCCTTTAATCAGTATTTAGAAA
Source organism: Paragorgia papillata (assembly GCA_035771165.1). Lineage (NCBI taxonomy): Eukaryota > Metazoa > Cnidaria > Anthozoa > Scleralcyonacea > Coralliidae > Paragorgia > Paragorgia papillata. Next base: position 3,249,967 of record JAWNZC010000011.1, on the reverse strand, counting down.
TCGAAGGAAGATTACAATATTGATTCGTTAGAGAAGCTTATATCCAACACTTGCCAGTGTTCATCCTCCGATGTCTAAATACAGCCAGCTCGTTAAAAAAATATTGGTTTCGCCTCGTATTTTCAACTTGCTTGGCTGTATTTAGAAATCACAGGAAGAACACTGACTCGTGTTGGATATATTACTTCAAGGACTTTTCCAGAACTTTTATAGACCTAAAATAAATCCAAAGGCCGAGATATGCAAAAAATATAAAATTTGTTTTATCAATTATGCTGAAAATTATGCTTAACTCTCACGTAAACTTATTTAGAGCAATAGTTAAACTATCGCCAACAAGCAACACATTTTGAAATCAGTTATTTTAGCATAGTTCAATTATCAGTAAAACAACAGGAGAAATTTTATTTTTCAAATTCAAGGACTTTCCAGGATTTTTACGGACCGTATGCAACCTTGGTTGAAGGTCGCTAACTAAATCTGTTACGTGCAAAGTCAGTCATTTTGTCTCGAGTCTTAGACTGGTAGTGACACGCAAGTTGCTATACAGTTCACTGACGCAAAGCTGTTATGTGGGCGGCCATCTTATAATTGTTTGTTTGGAGCCCGATTGTTACATGCAAGATACTCAATAGTTACTTCTTACCTCAAATCTAGAGTCTTAAGCCTTGAATTTTTCTCCGAGCCTTCAAAAACGTGGGAAATTGCGACTGCTCCGTCGTCACCTATATATTATATACCACAGGAAATAAAGTCAGCACCAAACTTTGGCAATGTTTATGTCAGAAATCAATACGTTAGTTTTGCTTGGAAAATTAACGAAATACGTGGGTCAGGCATTCACTCGGGCTACTGGAAAGTACGCGGAGCCTGAATCGAAGGGTGAATGTGGTGCATATTTCACACAGTTGAACGTATTTACGATCAAGAGAGTTGTCAGCCACATCAGTGTTAAACTACAAATTCAGTCAAACACTTTCAAAATCTACCAATAGCGTGCAAAGAACACCTTGAACAAAAGGCAAAGTTGTTCAACTTTTTGCAGCGAAAGGAGCAAAGAACTTAGAACATGCCTCACGGCCTCACTCAAGCACACGGCTAACAACTCACCAGAAGTATGAATAGTAGCGGAAGTAAATTGTGTAAAAATGCAGTTTTGTGTCGCAAAAAAAACAAAACAGACTCGGAGTCGAAACCTAGACCCAGTCTGCCACAGGTAGCCCGAGTAATTAACGACTTGACATGTACAATAAGTAATACAACTTAGAATATTTGCATCCGCATTGAATTCCGTCAAACCAAAAAAATCCACCAAAAAAAATCATCAAGAAACAAACAGATTTTTAAAGTTTCGAAGCAAGACTATTGATTTGAATTCTCTCCCAGTCAATGACATCCAATATTTTGACCAACTTGTCGAGAAGTATCCTATATCAGGTATATGATGGTTTCTGTCATCAGAGTCAATCGAGATATCGTCTGGAAACTCGGCAAACGTCAAGAAGCTTATTATTTGAAGTATAGTGCATTATGTGAACAGTCCAGACCGAGAAGAAATCTTTGTTTTTCGTTTATTAATTTTTAAATAACACAGTTGAGTGATTGAAACGCTCCTATTGGGTGATTGCTTCATAAGAAATAATAAAGTCTTCTCTTCACAAAAAATAATAGAATCTTCATTAGAAAAGTGATGGGGGTGGGGTTGGGACTTTTTCGGCGTGCACGAATTATCCTTTTTTTGTCTTCGCCGTGCACAAGTTTGCATAAACGTGAACAAAAAGATAGGACAAATACTTTTGCTGAGTTTCCAGGCTCGTCGTTATGCCTACCTAATCTATTTCCAGCAATTTTGAACACCTCCAAAGTACTGTTTGAACGCAATGCCAAAACCACGACATGTTGAATAACTAAATGTATAAATGAAATATAAAAAGATCTTAAAGGGCATATGACTCGAAAATTAAGTTTGTCTTATTGAAAAGAACATTTAAAATGATAAAATAACATCTTTTGCAGTTTTTGGTTTCCTTGCTTCGTTTTTGAGATATTCCAGCTTGTTTCATATGCAAATGACACAACTTTTTACGTCACATGTCCATAATGAGTTATCAGAAAAGGTTACATATCTTTGCTATTATGAAAACATGGGCTTAACTCAAAGGAAGCATGTGCGTGTTTCTACCCACAACGCCAAACATGTATAGAATTCCAAGTGATTTCGTTTCACAATAGCAAAGATATGTAACCTTCTCTCGGTAACTCATAATACTCATTATGCACGTGTGACGTAAAAAATTGTGTCAAAAATAAAGCGAGGAAACCAAAAACTGCAAAAGATGTTATTTTATCATTTTAAATGTTCTTTTCAATAAGACAAACTTAATTTTCGAGTCATATGCCCTTTAAAGTGCCTATGAAACGAAAATTACGTCTGTCATATTTGAAAGAACACTTAATAAGCGTTCTTTCAAATAAGATAAACTTAATTTTCATTTCATAGGCACTTTAATGCGGTGGAAAGAATATAACAACAACCACCTTTATTTGTATCCTCTGCTACTTTACACAAGCAAATTTAAAGAAAGTGCTAAGCTAAATTGTGAGGATACTAGCTTTCAGAAATAACTATATAAAAGCTAAAAATACCTGAAAGCCAAATATATAAAGCCAAAAATATATGGGATTTTGTTAGGAGTCTTGCTGAGAAAACGGCATCATGAAGCGATTATTACTGTAGCTTACCTAATTAGAACTCTTGTGTGCAGCAGACTTTATAAAGTATACGTCAACAGTATATATAATATTAAGGAATTATTAGCGAGTGCGAGGTCTGTACAGGAAAGTATTTGCCTGAGGTTTTCGTACAGACCGAGCGACGAAGGAGCGAGGTTTGTGCGATAAAACAGAGGGCGAATACTTTCCCGTACAGATCGAGCAAACGAGGTAAATAATGAATTTATTATATGGCTATTGGTTCATTTTATTTTTAAGTTTCGAGCGTTGTTTTTGTCTTCGGAGTATTCTGTTTACCTTACCTGTCAACTTTTTCGTGTCGCTTTTTGGCCTTCTTGTTTACACCAGTTCGGATTTTATTTTTCGTGTTTTTAGATAAACAGGCTTTAAAGAAAACCAGCAGTAATGTTCCAACACATTTTATAGTTCAGAATATTTGAATAAAGATACCTATAGTTCTCTTTTATTTGTATTCAAATCAACTCGGAAATTTTCTTGCCAAAACTTTACTACAGGGCCGAGAAAAAAGCGTATTGACCGCTCGGTCAATATCGTAAAATCCCGACCTCTCGGTAATCAATCAGCGCGCGTCGTTTTGCGTACGGACCGGAATCAAACCCAGCCATATAATAAACTAGAATAAGTTCTTCTTCCTTCTCACAATCTTAATGATAACCACTCCTCCCTTTCCAAGCACGTTAATTTACCTTCTAGGCCACAGAAAGACAAATCCAAATAAACTAGCTGACTTTGACTGATGAGTTTACAAAGACTTCCTTGTTCAACAGGTGCATAGGAATTATCTCGTAAGTCCAGTTTTCTTATTGCATTGTTGCATTCATGGGAATCACAGCCTAAAAATAATACACAGATATAAGGTCATATTTTACTATAATTGCTGATCCTTGTCAAATCCCATTGTCCTATATCTGCATTACATCAACGAATTCAGTATGTTCAAGGCTTTCAGCAAGCACACTGCAATATTTAAAACATTGCAGCCAGCTCCTTTACAAGCGATTCGTTTCTCGTTTACGAGGGTTTAAAATACGCTCTCAGCTGCCTGTAATATATTCAATAATGCCATTGGCCTCAGTAATGATCTATTAAACCAACTTGTGGTCTATCATGCACCATTGTTGCTTTCTGATTGGCTATGCTATACCATAGGTCTATTTGTGAAGACTATAATGAATAAACAATCAGATTTTTCTTTCTAAAACGATTTCAAGTGCTGATTCGTGTTTTATTCTAGTCCTTTGCACAGCCCCAATAATAACAATAATAATAATAATAATAATAATAATAATAATAATAATAATAATAATAATAATAATAATAATAATAATAACAAAAAATAATAATAATAATAATAATAATAATAATAATAAATAAATAAAATATATACACGGTAATAAAGACATTATAAACAATTACAATAAATCATGCATCAATATAAATTCTAAACAATTCATTATATCAAAAGCTTATAATCACAAAATAAAATTAAGGTGGTATTGGACAAAAAAAGTTTTTTTCTTTAATATTGGTTTATCTAAAGATACCTTGGCAGAAATATATAGGATATGTTTCCCTGATGTTAAAAAGCTAAGTAAGACATGCGTTGTTACCATGGTATCCAAGCAACAACCCCCTAGTGAGCAAAATATAGCACTTGCGGTGAACAAGATTCTATGAGAACTAACGGTCTGACAAACACCAAACAAATGTTAATGTAAAGCACACACACAGATCTATGCTGTAAACCTCAAAAAAGGTACAAAATTATAAATATTTTCGATAAAAATGTTATTTTTTTGAAAAGATGGCTGATTTTTATTCATAAGGCTACAAAACAAGACCTTTTTAAAAAGAATAACATTCATTATGCAATATATTTGAGGTTTGCAACACAGATCCGTTCATATTACACGGCCTCTAAAAAAGTTTAAAGCATTACATCAAATATTGAATGCGCTAGCGTGTTTGGCGTTCAGGTACTATTACCAAATTAGGCAACTGAGAAAATCGTGTTTAGAAATTTGAAACCACCATGCTGGCTGAAATCACAATTCCGGCAAAATGCATTTAAAGTTTACAGTTAAAAACAATGTTCAAATTATTACCCAAATTTGTCCTATGTCAACATAATCTAATTGTTTTCCATTAAAAAGCGCCAGCTTTACATGGGACTCGGTTCATATTTAAAGTTGTCTGCCCACTGTCTGGTTTCTTCTCTGAGAGGATAGTTGTACAAACGTGTATAAATAAACCATTTTGTTTCGACGTTGGGTTATTGCACTGGTCTGTGTCAATTGTTCGTGACTATTTTAGATTCCTATATCTATACTTTAGATGCATATTTTTTACGCGAAAAGTATGATCCGGTAACCTATTGGGTTTGTTGTTTACAGTTTGGTCTGAATAATATTATTTGTCGGCGAGACGGAAAAGGAATGTGGAACGTTTCTTCCTCGGCTTCGAGTACTGCTTATTGTTTACTTTCAGTGGATAGTTTTTGTTTGGGGATGTTGCAAATGTTTAGAGGACTAGATATATAGTTTAATATGTGTGTCAGAAAGTGTAAAGAAAAGGGAAACCAGCTTTAGATATTTATCAGTTGTTGTGAAAATTCTGGTGCCGTGTGAAAATTCTGGTGCCGTCTGAAACTGACTCGTCTTAATTTATACGGCTTCTGGCCGGTTTGGAATTATACCGTTCTAAAACAGCAAGTACAAAAGGGAAACCGAAATACAACCTAAGCGAGAGATTACACAGTCACACTTATGTTTCTAAGTTTTAAAAATTCCTTTTCTTCGACACTTATTGAGCTAGGGACAAATTTATGTTTTGCAACATGGCGGACGCTCCTAGTTTCCTGTCGTGACAGCCTCCCCCATTAGCTTGAAGCCAGAGGATCTGTAAGTTCTTCTACAAGATCAGGAGATCGGTATCATTGGTCTTTATAATGTCCTCACCAGCTAGAACACGACAATGTGGAAACTGAGAAGTACTCGGAAGCAGTTCCATGAGAGCCATGAAACACATCCACTCGTTGCAAAACTCTCTCGCTAATCAACCGTTAACGAAAATATTCAAATAGACCCGCCCGCGATGAAAAAAACATGTTTAGAAAAGGATATACGTCATGAAAGGAATTGTATAGCTTCTTTTTTTAAAGTTAGATAGAAGGGGGTAAATAGAGGCAGGGCAATTAGCGTAAAACGGGGGGGAAAATCTTCTCTGCGTTGCGAATTAATCGAAGAGATCTTGCCTGTTTTATATCGTTATTTAGATATATCGTTATTTAGATTACTAAAGTCATTAGAAGCACGGTAAACAAGTTTTTGCTTACCCCAGTTGGTAGTTTTCGCTCAGCCCTAGTTTCAGGGCTGATAATTGAAAGGTTTTACACTTGCAGCGTTTGGTACTTGGACATATTGATACACATTTATTGTAATATGCAAATGCATTTCTGGGTTGGTTGTCGAATTTAATAACCAGGTAAACAGATTATATGGATATCCTCATAGCGTTTTTATAAAATAGGTTGCGTCTAACGTACGCCGTGATTAGTCAGTTACTGTGCTGATATCAGGCTATGCAAACACGAATTCTCCCAACTCACCTTCGTATTTGCATCAGGTTATATAAACACGAGCAGACATTTTCTATTTCTTAACTCAAGTGAATAACTCGGACACAAATCGACTCGAATCGCATTTTCGATATCAGTCACTGCTGAAACTCAATATAAATGTCTCGATTTTTCCCGCCAAAACTAGCTGGTCACCAACCGCAGGGATAGCCGGTTAGCCAAATACGCCCAAAAAATTAGATTACATCAATCAAAGGGTCAAACCGAATATACACTGGTAAAGTATAAAATTAAAACGTTTCAAAGTGTTGGCACCATACCTGTAATAAATCGAAATATATTGTGAATATCCTCTGTACGTAATCCACAAGAAGGCAATGAAAGGCTTCGCAAACTTCGAATATGCAAAAGTGATCTGCCAATATAGACGGCTCCTGCGCTTGTGACTTGGGCACTCAGATACAAGCATTCTAGACCATTAATGATAACATGATCAGAAGTAGATACATTTTGCATATTATTTGTGGTTGGTTCATTTGTTTCATGTATGAACCCTTGGTCTGCGCAATACGAACAACTCATCAACTTCTCCGCTAAGTATTTTGCAGTTGTTTGACCAATACCGCTGGCTACAAGACGCAAGGACCGCAGTCCCTTGGTGGTTTGAGCAGAGGATTTTCGGCATGAGCAAATCATCATCTCGCACAACATCGTTCCGTGACGGTCATCAATTGTGTTATTCTCGACAACGAGATGACGTAGTGACCCGTTCATTACCAATCCCTTTACTCTGCTTATTAATTCCCTCATTTCTGGAAATAAGCCAGATCCCGTCTCGCTCAACTTTAGAGTGTCTAAATTGTTGAAGAAATTCACTGATTCGCAAAATATTTTTAAGGTTACAGTGCTCATGAGGCATGAAAACAACTCCAATTCTGTTAAGCAGCAAGATTGAACCACAGTGGCGGATGGACGAAGAAGGTTTTCTAAACATTTACCCGAGGGAACTTCGCTTACTCCGTCTACGGAATCTAAATTCACACAAGGGCCATCAGCATTATCGCCTTCACTAACCAGGCCTGCAGGCAAAGGACATTTCCCAGAGAAGACATCTTCATACAAATCATCCTCATCTTCGCATTTGTATTCATTATTCATATCGTCGTGCTGAGAATGCATTGATAAACCTTTCTCCTTGAGAAGGTTACGTTCTGAGTCACTCTCGTCTAGATCACTTAAAAACTCATATTTTAACCCTTCAACAGTTGTAATACCCAGGTCTTTGTGCCTCTCTTCAGTCGATGCTGTTGTTTTAATCTTGAATTCATTACCATCATCAAATAACACTGTTAGTTGATTCCCATCCCTTTCGCAGGGATCATTAGCCTTTTGCTGATTTGAATTACTTATAGTTTCCATTGAAGGTTTGCAAAGAGCTGTTAAAAGAACCCTCATATTCTGTTCGCTTTCGACCTTACAAGAGAACAATGAAAACGACTTGAGCTTATTAACGAGCAAAAGTGGCAAAATCTTTGATAATGATTCCACGCCATTATCTCTCAATTGATGAACTTCCAAATGGACGATAGAGCCCGCGACTTTTGTCAACATATCCCTGCGGCTCTCAAGAAAAATGCACGTCACATTATAAAGCCGTACTTGTGTGAGATGTTGAACGCAAAAGTCGATTATGCGGTGGATGCATCTTAGAACGTTACTTTTTCGTTCGTTAAACTTCGAAGCACTATTCAGTTGTCGATCAAGTTGAACATAATGTTCTGGACTGGAATCTAAAAAAAATAATGATAAGTATATTTATATTGTAATTTCAGATAAATAATGTTCGGAAAGATTTTAGTATTGTTGGCATAAGCTGAATAATAAATAAAGTAAATGGTTTTAACACTGCAGGAGTATTATAACATGTTTGAGAAAGTTGCTCGTCTAGGTTAGAGTAGTCTTGAGAAAGACTGTTTGTGGTGGTAGTGACTGACGTTTCGACGGCCTCAGCGGCGATCATCTTCAAAGTTAAGTGAAAGGTTTCGGCCAGGTTCGCCTATATTTTTGTCCAGTTCGTTATGTCACGATTGCGGTATGCGTGGAATCTGTGGTGGGCGTTGTCAGAGGAGCGAGGTGGGTGTTGTTTGTAAGTGGTGCTGTCGGTATTTGTTTGTCGGCGTTGTCGGAAAAAAAATCCAAACATTCTACTGTTTGTTTGTTTGTTTGTTTGTTTGTTTGTTTGTTTGTTTGTTTGTTTGTTTGTTTGTTTGTTTGTTTGTTTAAGGTGCTGGTAATGGTTGTGATCGGTTTAATGGTTGTTGTTCTAAGTTTGTGTACCAACATTCCAGCATAAGTCGTTGCCTGTAGTTAGTGCAACTCTGTCGAGTACTAGTATTGGGACTCAATATTGACTGGGACTCGACAGAGTGCGTTACTTATTGCACTAACTACAGACAACGCTTTATGCTGGAAGGTTGGTACACAAAATTAGAACAACCATTAAACCAATCACAACCATTACCAGCACCTGACAGAAGACTTACAAACAAACAAACAAACAAACAAACAAACAAACAAACAAACAAACAAACAAACAAACAAACAAACAAACAAACAAACAAACAAACAAACAAACAAACAAACAAACAAACAAACAAACAAACAAACAAACAAACAAACAAACAGTAGATTTTTTGGATTTTTTCCCGACAACGCCGACAAACAAATACCGACAGCACCACCCACAAGCAACACCCACCTCTCCTGACAACGTCCACCACAGATTCCACGCATACTGCAATCGTGACATAATGAGCCAAACACATATAGGCAAACCTGACCGAAACCTTTCATCTGAATAACAAAGTCACGGAATAAGTAATATCAACCAGAAGTCCAACTCTCGTCAGTACTTTAAAACTTTATATCATCCCACATGTACTGTCGCCTCGCGCATCTCAATCGTCGCTATTCTATGCATGCTGGTAAATTCCCACGGCACGGCAGTTTTGACCTTCAGGCTTTTTTCGTATATTTAGTAGTACTAAATATGAAACGTCATGGTCCGCATGCGCTAATCACGATCGAGAATCGCATTGAAAATTGGCCACTTTCATGGGGCAGTTCGCAGGCCACGTGCGTGCTGGCTCAAGTGAGTTGTCGGCCGAGCTTGATAAATTTACTAAATTCTAAACACAGCAGACACGCAAAACAAGAACAAGTGAACTGTCCATATATATAGCCAAAAACAAAATCAAGACAAAGAAAAAATCAATAGTTGAGATATTTATTCATCCTCCATAGTTGATTGGGTTTGTTTTATGTCAACTCGTCACTTCCTCAGTCGTCAAGTACACTTTCCACGACTGATTCGAACTTTAAAATCCATTTTAAAGGTCAATTGGGTACACACATCTGCCAAAAAAAAAACCCGACTTCTTTTGGGGGTAGTAAACGGTCAACAAACAACAGATATTAGTCATTTAACATAGAAGTTTACGATACTAGATCGCACCTTGTTCTTCGTCTAATTTCTACACTACAATATCCCTAGTAACCTCTTCAATGGATCCATTATTTTTCTTTATCTTCACTAATTTTATCGCATGAACCCACATGTACCACAACGCTCCTTCGCTCCTGATTCATCTCGCGCCAGCCTCGCTTGGTCTCACGTGCATTGGCGACGTTTACACGCAAGATATTCGTTCTACGCATGCGTAGCTAATCCAGGATTAGATCCCAGTCGACAGCCGCAATTTCCGATTGTGGTATAATCATGAAGATCAATAAGATTATGCATGGATGGAGGTTCTCAATAACAACATATTTTCACTGCTCCAGATTACTTCAATGACCTTTCGCCTTTTGTTGATCTGAGTTCAACTTAATTGCAATAATTGGTTAGTATTATCATGGATAGTAAAACGAGTGGATTGGAAACTAATAGTCACGTGAGGTGTTTCCAGGCCGCCGATTGGCTGAAAAGCGTTTTTCTTCGCTCGAGAGATGTTGAAACCTAGTTGCAAATTGTGATGTCACGAATGGCGTGAGTACGCTTGTTTTACTGAGGTTTTTAGTGAACTTTTCTTCAAATTCTTCATATCCTCACATTCAGATGACTATGTTGACGTTTCAAATGATTTTATCGCCTTACAAACCTGCCTAAGCCACAATCGAGCGTTCGGGGTAAGCGTTGTTGATCTTTGTTTTGATGATTCCTGTGTTGTTTTGAAGAAACTGGCGTCCCCAAATTGTGCTTTGTTTTGCTCGGAATTTGGGATGCATATTTTAACTAGTAAACCTTGATATCTTCTTTTAAAATGAGTAAGAATAGACGGGCATTTTGTCGTATTGTGGCTTTGTCGTATTTACAGACAATTCGATTATCATTTTAGGCTGTATTAATCTCAAACTTTGAATATACTCGGGTTTTTTAAGCTTGTCAATTGCAACCAGGTTGTTATGCTCACGCCATCAAGTTTCCAATCCAGTCTTTTTACTATCCATGGTATTATATAAACGATTTGTTTTAGCATATTGGATATACATACACATTTTTCGAAAATTTTGATTTTTGGTGTTGACCGACAAATACTTCATACTACGTCGAAAAATTCTTGTTTGGGGTGCGTTCGTTTGGGTTATTCCGAAAAAAAGAGTAATTTCTGAAATATTCTAGGCGGGTTGTTCAAAAGGCGATTAGCTTAATCCAGGATTAGTGAAAACTTTGTGGGTGAAATTATGAAGATGGAAGTGAAATTATGAAGATGCAAGTAAAAAATGTTTGAAGTTTTCTTTTCAGACAACATACAAATATTTAGAAAGGTTTTGTCCTACTGAGAAGTTTGAACTAAAGTCGTCAAACAGAACATGCCAAACGAAAGAGCTGATTACATTTTAATCCAGGATTAGCGGTAATCACCCTTTGGACAACTGGGCCCAGAGAATAGCATTTTACAAACGATATTTATAAAATAACATTTTGAAAATGCAAGCGGTGATTGGTTAAAAGCCATGTTTCTATAACTCTACGGAAAACATGGATAGATTACGCCATCCAATACGCCATCATTCTAATTAAAATTTGTACAGAAACACCATTATACGCCATCCACTACGCCATCAAACGCAATCCAATACGCCATCCGTGGTGGGTAATGAGAATTTACGCTTTTTATTTGGATTAATTTTAAAGTTTAATCTATTTTTGACGGGTTATTTTATAAAGGAAATAGAAAACATTTTTCCCGTTTTCCTATAGAGTTATAGAAACACTTGTGGAAGTTTGGAAGAACTCGAAATAGTGTGGAAACACTCGCCCTGCGGGCTCGTGTTCCCACTGCAATTTCTCGTTCTCCCAAACTTCCACTCGTGTTATTTCTATAACTCTATAGAAACACGGAAAATGTTTTCTATTTCTTAAATAGGTTATTCTGATAAATCTAAAGAGGTTAATGGATGCTATTCCGTGCAAGTAGATTAAGAAGAGTTTCTAACATAGTGTTGGCGTGCGTTATTCCGGCTATTTTTAGGTTTCAATCACGTGACTTTTTGTTCGAGATTTCATTTCTGATTTCATATATCCTGCGAGCAGAGCCTTCTTTTCCTTATTTCTTCGCTGAGAGAGGAAGAAAAGTAGGCTCTGCTGTATTCGTGTTTGGCTTCGTCCAAGATTTAGGACGAAGTAACCCGTTTAACACTTTGAAACCGGACGAAGAGTCTTTATAGTTTATTCTGGCTAACGCCAGACGATTTTATTCAGCACAGGGAGAGGTCCAGGCCTCAAAGTGTTAACCGGTTCTCGTTTTGTTTTCTGCTCTGATTGGGACTGGGTTCGAGATTGTAACCAAGCAACTGACATGCATATGCAATGGAAACCAGTCACGAATACAGCAGCGCCTACTTTTCTTCCTCTCTCTCAGCGAAGAAATAAGGAAAAGAAGGCTCTGCTCGCAGGGTAGATTTCATAGTAGTGGTCAGGCAAAATAAGATTAGATCGAGTTGTACAACTCTAGAGTATCAATATGATGTAAATTTTTTGAAGTAATAATTGACCTTGTCATTTGCCATTGACCACCATCTGAACAGATAAAATGGAAGTGACGTCACGTGAAAGTGAGGAATTCCTATTCCGGAATGGTCCCAAACGAACGCACCTTTAGTGAATCTATCATTCACACATCCAGTCTTCTAAATTTACACAGAAAAACAACGAGGACTTTCAGTTCCCTTGTCAAGCACACCATGCATGGCTCCGAATTTGTTTTCGACTTTTTGTGTTTCAGTTTTCACCTCTGAGCTGAAGTAAATAGACAGCATTTTCTTTAACACAGTTATTGCACAATTTATTAAACTTCTAGTTTAGTATTAGTGTACTGATCTATCACCGGCTGTCTTAAAATTTCACACAAGAGACAAATAGGACTTTAATAACATAAAGTTGATAACGTTAATAAAATCAGTTTACTACCGTATACCTGACAAAAATAATTCAAGTGACCCACACAAGGTTAATTGTAACCCATTCAAGCATTTCAGAATGTTGATCACATTTTTTCGGAGTATTTTTGTGATAACCTTAATTGATGAAACGAATGAAATCATTTCTACCGTGAATTTTCCATAACATTGCTGGTCGGCGATAAATCTTTGCTATCTTTTAGTGTAACAGCAGTCAAAAAATGGTCAATGATGGTAGGGTACCAAGACTAACAGACACTAACATTGCTGCTAACACTTCATTGTAACTTAACACATGTGTACAAGTTTAACTTTGATCTATTCTTTTTCAAAACCATTATAAGGGTGAATGTAATTGTGAGCTACTGTAACTGGAGACAACAGTGGATCGACTGGACTGTCATTTTCATAAAGCACCTCGTCATATCTCCAATTAGCAACCTTGTCTTCATAATGAGGGTTGTAGTTGATGAGCTTTTTCCTCACAGCTTTTATCACGTGAGGTGAATTAACGAAGACAACCAGTTTATCTTTAAGCTATTCTAAATGAACCAAGGCCCGGCGTAGGTGATGTTAATTCTTGCGTTGCTAAAATTAGAAAATCAGGTCTTTCAAGAGCCGTAAATACGTAGCAGTCAGTGCCGCATGCTGTTGCAACCTGATCAATTTTCCACGTCAACAAAATCTTGGTTAGCCCGGGCCACTTGGGCAACCCTGAAACCAACTTACGCATGCCGCATTTTGATGGTAAGTACATGTAAACAAATTTGAGATCATCTTGTACATTTTTTCAATGATATACACAGTACTGTAGTATTGAGAATACAGTACTGTAGTACTGAGGTAAAGCAATAGTTTTGGTTTCTGGTCTGTATTTATAGCTTTTTGCTTTCTTTTGATGAAGGTAAGTTTGCACGTCGACGAATTTCGTTCTTTCATGCGGCAACATGATGTTTGGATGGACATTATTTCCTCCCTCTAGAAATTGTTGGGATTTCTCTACTTGTTTATGATTAGGTCGCTCTCGTTCGTTCCAGTTGCCTTCTCCGTCGTACAATGACATTCCTTTACTCTAATCTCTAAATAGTATCCTGTGAAAGAGTTCTGCTTGTCTGACAATCAACATCAACATGACATGTTTGCTCGACTAGAAAAACAGGTTAAATAAAAATTAAATTTTGGTCTAATTAATTTGATAGCAAGTTTGTCACAAAAACTGCTTGTATTTCCATGCACTAACGATTGTGATAATTCGATTGTGGTAGTACTGCATACTAAAATAATCTATCAAAGATAACTGAAGGGTTATTATCAGTGATCATGACTACAGATAAAATATAGTAAAGAATTGAACATTGCGAGTAAAACTAAAAGAGAACGAGAAGCAGCAAGCTGCTAAATAGGCAATTAAGCTTCATGAGCGATATTAAAATTCATATATCATATATATTATAATAATATGAAAAATCTGACTGTCCCACCAGGAATTGGACCCAAGATTTCCAAATCAACGTATACGCGCTCTGACCACTAAGTTTTTGAGATACGGGACCCTTAGGAAAGTCAGAGATTTTCCTATTTAAACATAAAGGTGCTAAAGCGTTAATTAAAAAAATATGCAATAGCCAATACCGTACCTTCATTTATGTTTTGTTTGTCAAAAACTGCCTGTATCCTCAGTGGTGGTAATTGTAGTGAAATCTCACATTTCAACTTACATTGAGTTCACTGGTTCTCACGAGAGTTGGCATACTGGTTGATTACTTTATATAATATATGAACTTATATAAAACTACGAAATTCTAATTGAAGTATTCTTAAAATTTATTAAAGACTCGTTAATCGAAAAATAATAATAAATGTGCTAAAAGAGGTTTGTATAGAGGTTCGCGTCAAGCTCAAAAACTCAAAATTGTTTCTAAGGCCCCAACGTTCAAGAATCAAACATGCAACCATCTAATGACCGGTCAGACGCAGTTAAAAAATAGAAAGCGCAGTCCAAGTGTTGTGTGAGGATTGTCCAGGCTCTTGACATCCCCTATTTAAAAGTTGGACTGTTTTCTTAGAAACGATTAGTAGAATATTTATAATAATTTTTCAATGTACAATGTACATGCATGTACCTCGTATTATTTTCAAATAATCGTCATCTTTTGAACGAGCAAGTTGGTCTATTAGTTCGTGAAACTGCCGTTGAAAATACAGAGTTCGCCATTTCTGCCAGTTATTCCTCTGCACGATGCTATAGTTTACCACCACATGTTTCCAGCGGTTTGAATAGTGACTCTTCCACAATGAATCAGTTGAAATTCCTGACAGTACACAACAACAAAATAAAGCATAAAAATATACATGTAAGCACAAATTAAAAAAGTAAAAACCTGCAACTGACCAGACGTATATATGTACTTAACAAACTGTAAAGTATACTGTCATTACCACCTTATTATATACAGAACTCGCGTTCAAGCTCTCGGCAACGCCCTCCGTGGCTCAGTGGTCAGAGCATTGCACTAGAATCGCAAGGTCGTGGGTTCAATCCCTGCCGGAAGACCTGTGTAGTTCATTTTTCGCAACTGGTCCCGGTTTGGTCTAAAAATGTATATATTCTACACTCGAATTTTCCTTCACCCAAAATCCTTAGAACATGCTACATAATCGAGTGAAATGCCCAATATTACTTATAATATGACACATATTGCTCAGGCCTCAGTGACACTGCATGTTGGCTGCAGGCTTGTAGCAAGTTTGTTAAATTACAAGTTATAATTGTGCTGTTAAATCTAACGAGCAAGAACGAGGTTATGGCTAAAAAACTTGTAAAAAACTGTAGGAAGTACAATATGTAACAAGCCTGTTGCCTTAAAAAAAACGGTCACAACTTGCAACAAACCTGCGAAATAACAAACTGTTACACATACTGTACCAAACCATAGCAAGCCATGCAAACACATGCATGTCATATTAGTGTAATGGCTAGCTGTAACATGACCACCTGCAGAATTTGTACAACTTGAATGTGCAATTTTGAACTAGTTTAACTATATATACAGTAGTTTAATAGAAAGTCGTTGTTCTATGTTTTTGTTCAGTTTTTCCTGTTCCAACATTCATGGACGTGGAAAACCTCAGTGTCAGAGTCTATATAGGGGTAAGATTTGGGGTTCAGACAACAGGTTAACGTTTTCAGACTGTATGCTCAAGTGGGTCAGTCACTTTCTTTACGTCGGCCTCAGTAGGGGAGGAATAAAACATGTCATCGCTTTCTAATTAGATTATTATCATTTACAATACCCACAGTAGTTCAACATGTAAGAATATACAGTACACATGCAAGCAACATCTAATCCACCAGTTGCTTATTCAGCAAGCAATAAAGTTGTTTTCAGTTGATGTTTAAAGTGCATATACGATAATTTTCTTTTTTTTTTTCTAAAAATCGGCCGTATTGAGACGATTCTAACGATATATAACACTCCTTCAACGGATGAAAACTTCCCGAGATATTTGGTTCTAAACATGGCGAAAAATAGGTTTTTTGAAAACATGGCCGGGAGAAAAGAGTCCGAGTCCGAATAAGGCTGATGACGTCAAATCGGGACAAGCTGTATTTGCGACTACAGTTGTTTAGTATACAATTGAGGACGAAATACCTTCGCGGTGTGTTGTATAACTTGTATTCAGATGTTTCAACAAGCCAGACCCTAAAAACGGTACAATACTTCATAGGAAAGTTTACGATGAAGATTTAATACCAGAAGCAATAGAATGATGCCAATGTTAGGATGTTAAGTGCGAACGTAAAGATACAGTATGGCGCACTGTATGGTCTAAGCGTTTCAACTGGCTAGACGGTTTCTTCGGAAACATTGTTTTCAAGACAAGAGAAGCCCTATATCCCGTGGCTAAAAAGGGCTGATATATTAGAGAAGCCTACCCACCATATTTACTGCAGACAAACGCGAAGGAAAGCTTTGAATTGAGAGTCAAGCGCGGCAAGATTCAACGCAACATGAGCAATAATCAACAAACTCGTTGCATGTTTTGATGCAATTATTTTAACAAACACGGACTCCAGGTAAAATAACTTTTTTAGATATTTAGAAAGAAAGAAGTGCTGCTGAAAACCCACAACCTTCCAGATCATCTGAATACATTGAGCATAAAAATATAATGAAAACAAAACAAGCATATGTCGTTATGTCGAACATCTTGTCAGCTGCTTTAATTCTCGCGTTACATGAACCACTGACTTTTTTCTCGAGCTTTACAGCTATTTACTGTGGTTGGTATGATTAGGGTTTTCTGCGTATTCGTATCTATAGAATAAAGCTACAGTTTGGAAGATCATTAAAATTGTATTCCTGATATGCCAATAAATATTATAATTTATCAATGGCAAAAGTGTTTTACCTGTCAGACCGCAAATTAGCTAAAACATAAACAGACTCTGGAAATTACAGAAACGGAGATAAATAGAGAGTTGCCTACGGATGAGGCTAGAGATGAATAAGTTATAAAGGGCTTAAAGCCCAATTATCCTCAGCTGTAACAGATTTACGTAAAAGCTGTAAAGAGAAAACTATCCCATCCATTTCTTGGATGATTTCTATAGAGCTTATCTTGTACTGGAAAACTACTCTTCCAGCGAAACCGACGTTGGGAATCGACTGGCTTACACTTTGTGTGCGTTTGCGCTTAACAAGTTAACAACGCAAAGTTGGCGTCTTTCTCTTGCCTCCAATCTTAAACCTTTAGTGTAAGCCTTCCTGTGAAGTGTTATACCATTCTCTGAGTTTATGCCATTATCTGGTTTGTTGAAACACACCGCGAAGGTATTTTGTCCGCAATTGTAAAGTAAACAACTGTAGTCGAAATTACAGCCAACCTCGTACCCAGGTTCTTATACTCGTACTCAGACTCTTTTCTCCCGGCCATGTTTTGAAAAACTCATGTTTGGAACCAAATATCTCG
This sequence comes from Paragorgia papillata, assembly GCA_035771165.1. Taxonomy (NCBI): domain Eukaryota; kingdom Metazoa; phylum Cnidaria; class Anthozoa; order Scleralcyonacea; family Coralliidae; genus Paragorgia; species Paragorgia papillata. The sequence goes on along the minus strand of JAWNZC010000011.1, from coordinate 3,232,200 downwards.
GGCAGTTTTCATCCGTTGAAGGAGTGTTATATATCGTTAGAATCGTCTCAATACGGCCGATTTTTAGAAGAAAAAAAATATGAAAATTCTCGTATATGCACTTTAAAATACGCAGTGCACCGCTGCACCATGACACAAGTTGGTCTTCACAATCTTACCTTTTCCACACAAGAACCCATCAGCTTCAAGACTCTCCAGATCCAAAGGATTTAAACCAAGGATAACATCTTCAAGGATATGCTTTGGCAAATCTGCATTATTGCGGGGAGAAAAATTAGGATTTGCTGAATTTTTTGTAGTCATGTAATTTGTTGTTTTTTCATTCTTTCTTTTTCCCTCACCTTTTTGTAGGTTTCCACTACAATATAGCCTAATATATCAATTTAAAGGGTATTGGCAATAAAAATTACATTTGTCTCATTTGAAAGAACTCGTCAAATGGTATAAGAAGCCCTTTTACAATTTTTCCGTATCTGTTTTGGTTTTGGAAATATTTCGACCAAACTCAGCGTGCTGTCCGTCATCTTGGAATTATTTTCGATATATTGCAAAATTATGCATGTGACAACATAAGCAGGGTAAAGTGAAATTTTTATCTGGCCAACCTTATGGCATTATAAGCTAGAAACTCGATTTTTTGTTGCGCTATTTCCATTTTAAATTGATCCACAATATTTAAAAAGCCTTCCGTGGAAATTTGGGCACCCATGGAGTAGTTTCATCAGGTTTACCCTGCTTGTGACGTCACCAATTTCCTAGCTAATTAGACCCAATATTACAACAAGATGGCGGACAGCACGCTGTCTTTGGTCGAAATATTTCAAAACACAAGAAAGATACAGAAAAATTACAAAAGGTCTTCTTATACCATTTGGGGAGTTCTTTCAAATGAGGCAAACTTAATTTTTATTGCCAATACCCTTTAATATTTTTTTGTATTTTTAAAAAAACAAATTCAAGGACAGCATATATTCATGTCGGCCAGAGCTGTACATGTGTTAAAATAATTAACCTGAAAATACATTACTAACAAAATTAGTAAAGTGCTCATCAGGCCCAAAATAACATCATGTCAATGACAAGCCTGTTGCAAAGGAATGCAATCATGGAGTGAAAGAATGCAGTCTTTGCAAGAAGTTTATTTCACATGATTCCTTAGTTCTTTATAATTATGGCAGCATTCAACGTTACATCTAAAGAGTCCTACATATTGATGTCAAACTACTGTAAACATTCTGTACATGCTACAATTTATCTTACTTTTTATCCCAAAATGTTATATCATAATTGGAAAGGCAAATATATTACATTTATAAATCCACCCACGCACATGCCTTAATTTGAAAGTAACAATGACTTCTTGGTACAAACGCATCTCTAGGAAACATGTTATATTTGCAAGGTAAACATCTACATGTACAATGTACATGCTTTAATTCTTAATCCAAAATTGAAATACTGTTGACATTGTTTGCAGGGGGATCAAGAATTCCATATTTCCAGGGCTTTTTGGTCTGACTAATGTCAGCTCAGTGCAAATAAACCTGGTATCTAGTCACAAAAATTGATGACAATCAATAGTAATCAATAGGCATTAATTGGTAGACCCAAAGTTCGAACAAACTATGGAATACATACATTTAGATTTATTTCATCCAAAATTTGGGAATTAATTGACATTAGCCTGAAGAAACTCACCACTTATAGGAAATTTAATCAATTTTACAAAATGAATCTTTTACAAAATCAACAGTAAACCTTAAATTAATTCACTTTTTACGTCTGTACTCTATTCTATATTAATGTAATTTATCGTAGGCAGTAGATAACTCGAAAGCCTAGTGCTACTTTGTCTACTGCGCACGATTTCTTTAATGTTATTGCCGGTAAATGTTGTAAATATATATTGTTAATTTCTTTAATGTTAATTGTAATTGTAATGTAGATTTAATATTGTGCAAATAAACTTGATTTGATTTGATTTGATTTGATTTGGCAAATTGATTGTCATCAACTGGCATCAATAGTCATCGATTGGCAAATTGATAGTCATCAACTGGTAAATCGATAGGCATCAATTGGAAAATCAAAACTCATTGACTAATTGGCATTAATAGTCATCAATTGGAAAATCAAAGTCATTGATTGGCAAATCAATAGTTGTTTGGCAAACGGGTGGATTTTTGTTACTATCGATTGGTCATCGATTGGCAAATACCAATCAATATCAATTAGATAATTGCTAAATATATCAATTGATATAGATTTATCGATTGGCTTTCCAATAATTGATTGCATAGGCTGGGTAGATAGTACAGTGTGTTATGAGATTTGTAAATTCTATAATATTAATGGTTTTGGTAGACCCAAATTGCAAAGTGCAATCTCAAAGTGATTGGAAAAGCTGCGTTTAATGCAAAATTTTTGGCTTTAGCTTACACCCTTGGGTTAACACAGAATTATTTTTGAATACTAACTTTATATACTACAGTATTAAATACCACGTGTTTTATGATTTATTTTTATTTTATGTACTTTATATCAACAGGGCTATTTAATAAAGCCAATAATATTAAATTATCTCAGTGAACACATACCAATAAAAACATGATAAAATATCGAAATGATGGAAGACACACAACAGTCAAATCTGGAAAGTGTGTTAGACACTAGTAGTCTCAGACTCTCAGTTTGATAATATAAAACCTTGCATTGACTCTAGAATGAGAATCAACCAGACAAAAAGAAAATTACAAACCTTTCCAATAGTTCACGTTTATTATGTCAAATGCATAACTTATGGCGTTAATGCACACATCATACAACGATAGAACGTGCTGCTGATCCGCCATGTTGATTTCATAAATTCTTAAATCGTACCCAGGCCAATTGCATGCGCGAGGTGCCGGTATTCTTTGCATTACTGCTCGTCTGTCTGCTTGTTAACCTTGTTTGCTGGCTGGCCCAGGGTGAATTTCAGAATTCTCTGCACCAAAGATTTTCAAACATTTATTATTTGTGCGCCAAAAAACTAGAAAGCTTGCGCCAAAAAAAACTGCACCATAACTATGAGCTTGTCAATCTGCGCCAAAAACGTGCGCCAAAATTTTTGAGGTAAATGCTCTGCGCCAAAGATCTTGGTCAAATACCCCCTCAAATTCAGTTTGGTGGCTGGCTGGTCGGCTGGCCGTCTGTCTGCTTATTTGCTGGCTGGCTGGCTGGCTGGCTGGTTGGTTGGTTGGTTGGCTGGCTGGCTGGCTGGCTGGCTGGCTGGCTGGCTGGCTGGCTGGCTGGCTGGCTGGCTGGCTGGCTGGCTGGCTGGCTGGTTGGTTGGTTGGTTGGTTGGCTGGTTGGTTGGTTGGTTGGTTGGTTGGTTGGTTGGTTGGTTGGTTGGTTGGTTGGTTGGTTGGTTGGTTGGTTGGTTGGTTTGGCATAAAATACTGCACCAATTTTCGTGATCATAAAAGTTTCTGGAAAGATTGATCATAGACCAAGGACCAACCTGTTTAATTTTGGTTGAATTTGGTTAGAGTTTGGTGATGAGAAATTGAAAAAATATCTGACCACAAGTTTCTGCGCGTAGAGGAAATGCTCGATTGCGCTCATTACCTATTTTATGCCGAAACATTTTTGCATAATTTTGGTAGGAGTGCAATCAAGCATTTTATTCGTCCATACATGTGTAGATCTCGTGAGCTAGTCTGCATGGTTCACGGCATGGCTCGTCTTTATAAACGTCTCTCTCTAATAACTCAGAGGTGTTTGCGGTCTCAGCTGAGTGCCTCTAGCTGAGTGCCGTTTTGTTTATCTATTTTTTTACATATTCTTCACTAGGCCACATAAAAAGATTTCCTTGACTCTTCTCATCACTATTATTTTGAAAATTTTGAGGAAGCGGGACTTCCCTTGACGAGTAAAATCGTCTGGCGACTGGCCTTAGACAGAGCAAAAAAATTAATAAAGGCACCGATAGGAATAAAAGGGTTAAAATAAAAATCTATTCTATGAAACAAATACGCAAGCTGATAGTTTAAAACTATCAGCTTGCGTAATACTTTATTAGAAAAATAGTTAGTGGTTTGTTATTAATTCTTGGACTATACAAATTGCAAATTTTGGCAGAAATTCTCAACTTAGTTGGGACCCAAGGACAGTCTGTTTACAGGCTAAAGTTTGATTGGAGTCAAATAAAAATGTTCAGAATGGCGGACTAAACGGTTTCTCATTTGCCATGCATAAATGAAATCAATCAATATATTAAATTATTCTATCAAATAGTCTCTGGTAAAATGCGAGGAAGCCGAGAATTTAATTCATGCAATGCCGATGGCAACTTGCCAGCCAACCACCTGTCAAACGTTTTAATAAGTTAATATGTGATGTTCAGAAAACTTTGTTTCCCGTTTCCATAACTACGCCAGCGGTTAAAACATGGTTTTGTTTCAAAGCGAAGCCTCGTTGAAATCAAGTCACATCTTGCTGAATCACGACACGTCTATACTCGAGAGCATTGCCAATAGGTGAGAATCTCTGTTAATTTTAAGGTTTGTTGGAAGCTAAAATTTGCTCTAATAACAAATTATGTTCATAATCGGAACACAGAATGTCGTCAGACGAAGAATCCATCGAAGGAGAAGAGGGACCATACCTTGGTGAGTATGAAGGAGATCGAAACGAAAACGACGAAAGACATGGCAAGGGAAAGGCTAAATTACCAAATGGAGATACGTATGAAGGATTTTATGAACACGGAAAGCGAAACGGGCAAGGAACATACAAGTAAGACTTATAGTTATTGTTCGCGTGACTGGCGTGATTATAGAACAATGCCGTAGAATTTTGCTATTCAATTTCAAGTCGGTTCATATTGAAAGCAGGCAAAGAAATCGTTTGATTCACTACCCAGCTGTCTATTAACTTATTTCACTTTTGTATTTTGTCTTTATAAACTGCACTGTGAATGTTCAGCGAATGTTGAACGAGCCTACCAAGACTATCGGATATGTAATATTTACTATTTAGCCCTATAGTAATGGCGGTCACTGACGCGTAGTAGTGTCGTCCACCGAACTGCATGGCAACTGTTTTTCGAACTCATGTTTGTTCGTCTGGAGCTATCAAGAATTATAAGAAATTCTACTATAATATATATTTAGAGCCATTTACTGCCAACTTCACTTCCCTTAGTTACGCGGTGTGCCTCCATAAGGCCCGTTTACACATGCGATTTTTGTTGCGATTTTTCTCATCCTGACGCATGTGATTGAATGAATGACTCGCCAAAGTATTGAACCTCATATATAAGCTCTGCACAAAATGTTCAATACCTTTGTATTAAAGTCAATCCATTCAATCGTATGTGTCAGATCTAGAAGGAAAACAAAATCGCAACAAAAATTGCCTGTGTAAACGAGCCTTATATAGGCACCATATACTGTAGTTTGAATATGGCAACAATGGCAAACAATTTAACCTCCGGACACAACACGATCATATACACAAGATTTCGCGAAATCCTGTGTATATTTAACACGGTACCGTTTATTTAGAGTTCTCTTAAATCCCCGTAAGCAAAACACTTCTTGAATACGTAGCTATATAGCATTGCAATTGGGGAGTGAGTTTACAAGGTTTCACGGGCAACAATTAACCTGATGGCTCGTCGGTCATCTATATTCCACAATAAACGACTGCTGCAGCCAAGTTACTAAATTTCCTTATAGTACACATAGTACACAGCTGGAAACGCACATGTTGCAACAGGTCTGCAGCCTGTCTGTTACAACTTGTCATGAACAAGCCGATATCCGGATGCGTTCGCATGCCTTGTTCCGGTTTGTCCTGCCAAATCTGCAACGGGTTGTTTGCAGACTTGTTGCAAGTTGTTCTGACAAGCCGGAACAATATTGTCGTTATCAGACCTGTAACAATTTCATGTTCCAACAACAAGTCTGCAGTTGACAAGTTGTAACAAGCTTGATGAAACACGCGTTATTCTCGCGTTGTTCGTGCACTGAATCTATCTGAATTATTAGATTTCTTAAGTATAAAAATAACGAAATTATCACACTCTGTGATAGAAATAAAAGTATACCGCTTATATTTGAACGCTTGTACTCCTCAGCATCAGTTTCATTCGTGGTTGGCACTCTGAAAGTTCCAGTCTGATCACCCTATTTATGCACCTATCAATGTTAAGCCTGAGGGGGGGGGGAGGGCGGGCAACAATAGGGGATTTGAATTTTTGTTGCAATTTTTTGTCAAATGTCCCCTGTTTCAGAAGTTCATCCTGGTCAAAACAAATCAAAATACCCCTGTTCTGAGATTCCCTTTTGTTCAAATACCCCTTGTCCCCTGTATAATCATTAAGACTTTAAACATGACATTCAAATGACCCAATAATATAAAGTGATTTGTAAAGAGTATTAATTGATTTTTAGCAGGATTGCTGTTTTTATGCATTGTACGTAATAGATATATCCCTTTTTGAAAAAATCATGGTTTTAATTAATATAAATAGTGCCTCACAGAGAACCTTTTTTAAAGATAACACAAAACTATTTATACAATAATAATTTTAAGCACACTTTAATAGTTTAATGTCTTTATATACAGTTCTCAAACTGAAACCTTTTCTCGTCAGCTCTTCTACCGAATTCGCAACAACTATAACCTTTTTTGACCGATCAGCATTCCATACTTTAAATGGTTTCATCTAGAAGACATTAAAAGCAGAGATTGACTTCCGATTTCAAAAAATTAATAATTCATGAGCAAAAAGAACTTGACTGTTTATTTTAACGTACCTCGGGTAATTCCGCCATCTTTGAACCTTCAAAAACCTCGTGGTGAACATTTGGTTACCAGGCCTCCTCGCCAAAAAAACTGGTCAAATGTCCCCAGGCAGCTCGCGGTAAAAAGCATGTTGTCAAATGTCTCCAACCTCGGGCTGTCATCAATGAGCAAAAGCCCGACCAAAGGGATAGCCTCTGCCGTCAAATCCCCTATTGTTGCCCGCCCTCCCCCCCCCCCCCTCGGGCTTAACATTGATAGGTGCATTAGTTGACAGTTCTTTACGTTGAGTGCTGGACCAGCGGACCAGTTCAGTCCCTTTTAAACAGTACGCACTTGCATGGATACTTGAAAGTAAATTAAAAATAGAAATGAACGGCCACTCCCGACACATTTGATCTTGAAATTTTGCCAACGACTGTTATCATTCCTCAAAACTGAAATGCAAACTCCACTGAGAACATCTTCCAAACGGTGAACGTATGATGATTTAACACGAACCAGAGTCATATTTCATTCACATATCATGTCTCGATCAAAACCGATAAACTTTTATCCGTGAAATCGTGGATCCCGGTCTGTTTCAACTTTCAAACTGTGAAAAATAAAATTTAGCCAACGGTCGTCCTTGGTGACGCAAGTTTATTTTCGTAATCTCATTCTCATTGGCTGGTGATTATATTTTCTCGCATATGATTGGCTCTCTGAGCATAAGATGATGCAAGCTCATTACTTCCTGTTTTTAGCCTCGAACTTTATTTACAAGCTGTTCGAAAGAAACACTTTGAAACTCAAAGATTTTTCGGACAAACAAAACTTGGCCCAGAAACATTAAATTGGAAATACAAACAGGGTTTCATTATCACGAAACGCATGCATTAGAGTATTTTTTATGTAAACGGAACAATACATGGATGTTTGGAAATATGAAATTATTTCTCGGTTGAACAGGATATCTCACTCGTTCGCTTTGCTTACTTGTGAGATATCCTGGTCAACACTCGAAATAAATTTTATATTTCCGTTCATCCATGTATTATTCTCTATATAATCGGTAATTTTAGATTCAAGAATGACGCCAAATATGTCGGCAGTTATACAAAAGGAAAGAAGAATGGATACGGCACCTTTGTCTACCCAGATGGCTCAAAATACGTTGGAAACTGGATAAATGACGAAAAACAAGGCTTCGGCACGTACCATTACGTCAACGGGGATGTCTACGAGGGGGATTGGTACGAGAACAAAAGACACGGTCAAGGTAGTTAATCTGTTATTCGTGTATTTTTTATATGGAAATGGTTTGGAAATGGTCTATTCTGAGTGGCTGCTGTTTCGCCCAAGGGTCGGGCGGCAAATTATGTTGCGGGAAAGAACTAATGAGAAAAGGGCGCGATCCAAAATGCATGGGTGGGTGGAGGCTGGGGCGGGGCTTAGGATTGGCTCTGGTCTTCCGTGCCTCTTACTTTTATGTCTGATATGATTCTATTTTGGTCGATGTTGTGTACGGTTTTGCCAACACCAGATGTTAGCTGGGGATAGAAGCACAAGAAATCGTTGTGTTCTTCCGTACATGTTTCCGTTACCATTTTGAAAACCCCGAGGACGGTACGGATCGACATCAAATCTTTTCGACAATTCGGTTGTGGGTAAAGCGACTATTTTCTCCCAATGCACAGTGGTTAGCGCTTGCGCCGCCTTTCACCTCTGGGACCTGGGTTCGATTCCTGTTCGGTGTAGTTGCCTGATTAAAATTTCACCTTAAGCTTAGCCGCATGTTAGAATAGTGCTTCCACTTCGACTGTATCAAAGGTTTCAGCTCCGGGTACTCTAGTTTCCTCTTGTTGTGACACTGGACCAATGAGGTATGGCCCTTACTGAACGTCTATAGTAGTGAGAACAATTTAAATATGACTGACAGCTAGTTACCCAGCATATAAATAAAGTTACATGTACTGTAGTTTAGATTTAACTTAGTTTTTGATGCTCGTATTTCCGCTATAACGTCCTTTCGAATCAATGCGACAGATCAAAAACTCGCTAGTGATGATGTACATGCCAAAACTAATCACGTTTTTAATGTGGCATACCTAACAACACCAATTTCTCTCTATCAAGGAGTTTACACGTTTGACGCAACTGGGTCTCGTTACCAAGGAACTTGGACGAAAGGTCGTTGTGAAGGTGCTGGGGAGTTAATCCATGCAAACCACCGTTACGCCGGTTTGTTCTCAGACAACTGTATGAAGGGCAAGGGGAAATACTACTTTGACCACGGCTGCGAGCAACGAGGAGAATATCATGTACAAGAAGATCAAATTCAAGGTGAAACAGAAGAAGATGAACCAACTACTATTATAAAAGCTTTGTGGAAACCAAAATCACTTGCCGCTATCGAGGGACAAGTGTCATGAAGTACTGGTGCACCTTCCAATTGGTACAGCTGTACTCGCGAGAGCAGAGGCCAAGGAAGCAAAGACATAAACTTAACAACGAGTCGTAGAAAGCAATATGCATGTATATGTATATATACTACTAAATAACACCGTACAATTTATAGAAACTGTCTCTTTGCTAGATATTATAAATAACACATTTTTGAATATTCTTCTCGCGCGGTAATATCAGTACGGTTGAGGTACGTGACCATCAACATAAAAGTTCCTGGTGGCCTTCGGTAAGGTGACTTCAATACCATCCATTTCCTTTGTTAAAATAATTTGACAACCTGAAAACAAAAATCAACCATTCTTATATTCATTTCTATACTTGTCGTCTCTTCGTATGTCCTACGGCATATGAATGGAAGAGCTATATGCGGGAACGTCAAACGGAAATTGTTTTTATTCAATAACCACAAATTTTTAAGCGCATTTTCATTGGTTGCAACCTCGTACCCAGGGCCTTCTCAAAATGGCGGGGCGGAGGAGAAGACCCCATGGGCTGGTCGATTCTATAATCTGATTGGCTGGTTCAGAACTCAATTAATTCAGATAGAGTATACTTTACTTCTGAAAATTCGAATTGCAATAGATCCACTCTGCAAAGTTTACCCAAAGGATGAAAACGATAGCTTACTGGTTAAAGTTAAAGTCAAGAACAACATTAGATATATCATATATGTTTGTTCAATGACATTCACATGTATTTATAAGTAATAGCATAACATATAGGTTGATTAGTGATTAAATGTACCCGAAAGCCGAGGGAGGTTTAGTAAAAGTCCCGAGGGCGAAGCCCGAGCGACTTTTACTAAACCTCCCGAGGCTTGAGGGACATTTAATCACTAATCAACCAATATGTTATGCTATCACTTTGTAATATTACGGTTACCGAGGAAGAACGAGAGTAAAAGTCCCGAGGGCGAAGCCCGAGGGAATGTATCTGGCATAAAACCGATATCCAAACGTGGCCATCTATCGTGTGTGTAAAGGCTGACAATTTTTTACGGTAATTATCTTTATTTGAAATGCAATAGCCATTTATATATCTATGTATCTGTAAATATATTACAAGCGCTTTTAAATAACAATACATGTATATGATCGGTTCAATGGTTACCATTGACCTAATGCAAATTCACGCATATAAACTAATATTAGATAGTTGTCTATAAAAATAACAACAGTGTAAAGACATGCGCATTGATTTAGTATTAGTCCCACATTTTATGTTCTTGGGAAACTGTAATAAATTCTTGAGATAACAAACCAGTAACACAATGAAAGTTTGACTTTCGTTTAGGGCGCTGCCGCTACAAGCGCGGGTTCAGCGAACCTACTTCGAGGTAGGCAAACACTTGTCTCTACTTCTAGATTGGGGGCGCTACCAGTGTACTCTACTCGAAATGTTTTAGGCAAGGTCCTGTTGTATTGGGCAATGATATTGCCTATTGCAGATTCACGGGAATCGTACCTTGTGCATAAACATCAGGTATGATTAGTTACTAATCGTACCTGATGCATAAAGATTAGGTATAATTAGTTACTAATCGTACCTCATCTTCATGCATCGGGTTATTTCGATATTAAATGTGCGTGTGGAAACAATGAAAACCGAGGTGGCCGTGATATTACCTGGATAATCGTGGGGAGTATCATGATGAATAATGCCATCCAGTTGCTTTTATGATAAAAGCTTCACATGAGTGAGTCGGCAGAGCGTTAAATATTTCTCATTTATAACATAGATGTAATACAACGGCGTTTCTGATTGGCTACCGTGCATGCTCCATAACTCGATGGAGCACTGTAATTTCAAACCTAATGAGAAACTCATTTTTAATCAGCGAAATAAATATTGTTTTTCCTTGTTTTGTGTCTGATTCTCTGTTATAAAAGAAATGGGTCATCGTTTGGCGTGCTCCATTGAGTTATGGATGCACTTGGAAAGTTGGAGAGCACTCAAAAATCTAGGCGTTGTTCTCGGCCACGCGTCGACCAACTCTTATGCTTTTTTCGTGCTCTCCGAACTTCCCGCGTGCATCCATAACTCGATGGAGGACGCCAAACCATGAACCATTTCTTAATTATTATTCATGTATACGGTATTATAGAAAAACAAAGACCGCTTAAATATTCTTGCCATAACACCACAAAATGCTGGGTGTCACGTGACCAGCCGATGCCAGGGCTATTTTCGTCGACCTCACAACATGGAGGCAAAACGCCCTGGGTACGAGGTTACCTGTCACAAAGTGTCTGTTTTGCTTTTGTGAGTCAATCACGTCATTTACCGCACTTGACGTCACACTCAGAATTTTCTAAAATTAAAATACGTACGTGTATACAAAAGTTCAGGTAAACTTACCAAGTCTGGAATTTTCTTGTAAAAATGGCGCTAAATCCAACATATCTTCTTCTCTGCAAACAAGAATTAAATCCTTGTAAGACCCCATCGGCTTTCAGTTGCATATTAAATTTTAAACATTTAATATGCTTAAAACAACCAATTTTTTTCAAATGGGACCTCTGAATCATAATACATCATGAGAAACATTTGCTATGAGCCTATAACATTGATGAACGAAAAGGCATATACATGTAATAGGACAAAAACACGACTTTGATCACATGACTTTGAGTCAAAAGTTGACTGCTTGCCTGAATAATCTATATTGGCGTAAGTTAACTTTGGTGCACTGCTGCACTGTGGGGGGAAAAGGTCGCGGAAAAAGGAAATTGTACAGACTAAGGGAAGAGAAAAGAACTTGATTAATTCTTTGAAAGTTTTCATGGCGATAATGGAATATAGATACGTTTTGTGGAAACACCACGTAAAATATTTATTAAGTATGACCATCGTGTTAAGTAGGAAAAGTCGTCACTCTTAGCCAGCGACAAGCAATACTTCACGCGAAGAACAAAGGAATCTATTGAGATTGCCAGCGGCGCAACTAGGGGGGGGGGGGGGGTTGCAACCCTTGCCCTTTTTAACCCCTGCTCTTTTTGTGAGACCTCAAATACTAGGTTAGACATTAGATAAACAGATAATTAATCGTCTGTTGTAGTACGCAATACAATAGTGGTTGCTGAGTGTTCTCGAAAAAGCATAACGAAGATATCTAGTATCCCAAATCAGTGCCGTAGCAGGTGGGGGTGGCTGCCCGCCCCCCCCTGTTTTGATAATCTGAATTTAAATTTGTGCAAAATAAAGCTACGACCAAATGTCGAACTTTTCATGTGTCCGAGGGCAGAGGCATCTTAGAAGAATTAGAAACTATTCATTCAGTAATGTATAGGTATTCAATTATTGAACGATTAAGCGACTCAAAATCTCAAACGGAGCAACGCAACCCCCAAAATATGTTCACTTTTGTGAAGTGTCATCTGTTGAGGCTTCAATCATAGAGATAGGGCTGGATTTTGGCAACCTATAGGGTATGTTGGTGTGATAATTTCTTCGTTTTTACAGTAAAATTTGAACTATACTCGCTGTAGAATTAGATGAAAAAGTTCGCTCAAATTGCAAATGGTGTTTCCATAGTTAATAGAACACATATATGGTTTGGAAACTCGTCCAAAGTGATTGTTCTATGTTTTTGTTCAAAAAAGTGATTGTTCTATGTTTTTGTTTGGAAATTTGTGCAATTCCACGGTATTCAATTTTCTGTATACTGAAGCAGACAGCCAATAGCAACGCTCGGGTTTAATTAGTGAGTTGTTTCATCGTCACGTGTTGTTGTGCTTCATCGTCACGTGTCCATTCCATATAAGGAACTCCATTGTCAGTTCAACATGACCATGCTTCATGTTGAAAGACAATAGAGCTTCCAAACCATGTCTATGTTCTATTAACTATGGTTTTTCAGAGGTTCTAGATTTCAAAAATTTTCGGGGGAGAACCCCCGGACCCCCCTACAAATGTGGTCAATAATTACCACAACTGCCCCCCCCCCCCCCCCCCCCCAACACACACACTTTTTGACACCTTGCTACGGCACTGCAAGTTGTTTAGAATACTGAACGGCTTTGCCCTTTTTTTGCGTTCAACCCTTGCCCTCGAAATTTTCTAGTTGCGCCCCTGATTGCAAAACATCACACTATCTCTCAAGAGGGACAGCCATTAAACAGCACGTGGTGTGCCCTATTCGGAGAACATTCTTGATTTTTTCCCCCTAATTAATAAAATTAACGTGTTACGCCATTGTATTCTTACGTGATTTAATGGATCAGTTGCTTAGTTTATAAATGATGTGAGCCAACAACTTATTGTTATTGTTCTGATGAAGGCCTGAGTCAACAGCCTGAAAGCTTAGCAAATAAATATTTTACGTGGTGTTTCCATAAAACTTATCTACATAAAAAATAACTTGCTATGTAGTGTAGGTTAACTACAGTAATACCATGATTGACTCGGTTTCTTTTGTTCTCACGGGGTAATTTAATCTCTAATTTCCCCCACACAGGGGAAGTTTCTAATTTTTCCCGCTAACAAGGAAAATTTATAATTTTGTATGCACGACCTAACATCCAAACAGTACTCTTTTACACAACAAAGAAATGCATTATTATAAGGTAATCGTTGTATTACAAACTATAATCATGACATATCGGGAAATTAGTGATTAAATGTCCCCTCAAGCCTCGGGAAGATTTGTGAAAATCCCTCGGGCCGACTATAATAATACGAATACTATCGAAATAGAAAGAGAACTACAAGGGTTACTAAGGGTAATAACACACCTACCCCTCCTCAGGTTCTGGTATAATATCAAAATATTCCTGCTTCACATAGACATGACAAGTTGAACAGGCTAAGGATGCTTCACAAGCCCCTAAAGAATAAAAATTGACATTCCCAAATTCAGTACTTTTGAAATACAGTCGAACCCCTATTAACGGACAACCCTTTTAAGCGGACACCTAGACGAGGTCCCAGCCATTTCTTTAATAAAACACTTTATTATTCGATTTATATTTATCTTCCTTTTAATTGGTTGAGGGACCGCTACGTCACCTGCAAATAACTGCCTACAAATAACAGTCTGCTCATGCGCATTAGTCGGAGATGTTGTTTTGCAGCAAATAATATTTTACTCATGCGCGTTACACTCAATTTCGGCAAACGTAAATCGCTCGTTCAGCAAAGCTGGAAATAAATGAATGGACATAATTACAGGTAAACAATGTCAAATAAAAAAATAAATCGAATAATAAAACAATTATTGAACTCGGTTTTCACAAAATATCGTGATTTGTCAGTGTCTCGCAGTTCAGTTATTAGCCTTTGGCATCGGTAAATAACTGATGTGCTCGCCACTGACAAATCACGATATTTTGCTCAACCTTGTCCAATAATTGTTAAATAGTTACAACCCCTTTTAAGCGGACACCCCTCTTATGCGGAACGGAGACCTATCTTGGGTTCCAGTAAGCAAATTAACCTCCCTGCACGAAGGGCCAATTACAGGAGGCGAGTTGGCCCGGTTAACCGAGTTGGCCCAGTTAACTGAGTTGGCCCGGTTAACTGAGTTGGCTCGCTTTGTACATTTATCATCTCTTGTTTCAAAATTTCGATTACATGGCAACCGAGCTGGCCCACCTTGCCGGGATCCCGGTTGCTGCTTGCCGAGCCAACTCGATTAAGCGAGTTGAAAATTTCACCTTTTCCCCATGTAATCGGCTTTTTGCCGAGTTGGCCCGGCAAAGCGGGCTGAAAAACTGTTTGACTCGTTCTGACGCTGGTTTGTTTACTTGATTGTATGAATAAATATAGCTGAAATGAACTCAGATAAGGCATCAAAACCTTGTTTGTCCGTTTCGAGACGTAGCGAAGACTTAGTAAATTAATTAGTCTTCGTGAGATGCTTTCGCGAGTTAAAAAAGACAATAACAATCTTTTTATTAACGATACTTACGAAAAATTGTATCGACATAAATAACAGCGTAAAACTGCAGTAAACTAACGTAACTTTGCCCAAATGAAGCAACAATTGCTCGGTAATTGCGAATTTCGGGTTGAAATCATCGACGTCAACTCAAAACGCATCCTGGCTTACCGAGCTAGCCCGCCTCATGTAGTCGCAATATAAATCTCACCCGGTTTACCAAGCCAACTCGGTTAACCGGGCCAACTCGCCTCATGTAATCAGCGGACAAACCATATCAAATTTAACGTTTTCTTTAATAACAGTAATAATTAACACTTGCAGGAGATTAAGGGGCTGTTTACATGAGCCGGGCTAGCCCGGTTAACTTGGCTCACGCGATTGATTAGGATCTTATTGTGGGTTTAAAACTCGCATAAACTAAATTTACAAAGAAGAATTGGTTTAGTTTAGATGTAAACGAATCCTAACGTTAATTAAAATCTACTTTTGCGGCCGAGGAAAAAAATTCGTGACACGAGTCAGCCCGGCTCATGTAAACAGCCCCTAACCAAGAGAGACCATCAATTGTGAACTTGTTTAAATCAGTTAGTGCTGTATTGATTGTTTTGTATAAGATTTTAGTGAAAACTAGTATATATAGACACAAAAAGCTTGTCACCACATGTTACTCCCTACTGTGCAACCCCCTTTTAAGCGGACACCCCCCTTAAGCGGACACCTCAGCGAGGTCCTAAAGGTGTCCGCTTAATAGGGGTTCGATTGTAATGTAAAAAATTAATTACGAATACATGTACGCACATGTACCCAAGACCTTTTTTGCAAAAAAAACCCACGATTGACTGTTAATAAAATGCTACAATATTGTAGAGCAGAGTCTATAAAATGCATTGCATTAACCAGATAACTAACCTATACTCAATCTCGTTCCCAGAGCCCACGTTCCCCACCCAGGAAACGAGAGACTCTGGGATAATCCGTTTCAAATCGTTACGTTATTGGCTGAATAGTGAGCATGAGTTGGTCTGAAGTGACCAGAAGTAGAATTAATAAAACCAAAATAACAAAGATGTCGGACGACAAGACTCCAGTGAAGACGTTGCCGCGATCGATATCTTCGCCGTATGTGTGTAGATGCTGTAATTGGAGCTTCGCCAGCAACCCCATTGACTTGCTTGGGGAAAAGTCAAACAAGGAGAACATACTATCCAGATTCCGCTCGGATATTTACGCATGCGTACCTCAACCGGAATAACAAGAATCCTGTAATTTGAAACGGATTATCTCAGAGTCTCTCGTTTCCGGGGTGGGGAACGTGGGCTCTGGGAACGAGATTGACCTATGCTCAGTTCAAAGTTCGCGCCGTTTTCTTTGTTATTCATAAGTCTTTATCTCCCATACAAACTGAATTGAATTGCTCATTATAAATGCACGGTCTTTATATCTGTATAAAGCCCAAGGGAAGTATACAGATAAAGACAAAACCTTGTGAATTTGAACTAAATATTACGCGTTTCAGGAAGTATGCGACTTAATATGCCTCGGTTCTAATTAATTAACTCTTACTTAGTAAATTTTAATATATGTATTTAAAATTACATATTTGCTATAAAATTAAATAGGCTTCTACAGTACAACCTTGCTAGAAAATGAGTATATATTAATTTGCTATATCCTAAATACAAAAGAAATTACAGAATTAAAGTCACCTTAATTAAGAAATTAATAGTGAGAATAAAGATGTTTGCCATGTACACATTTGCAACAACACTTGTATTTACTTACTGTTGTGTATTACTGTACCTTCAATCTCTACTTTATGCCGATGTGCTAAATACATGACATTATCCCCGACTTTTCCTTTCACTTTTACATGTTTACCATTTTGATCAATATAAGTCACATTGACACTACAAGATACGAAAACAACTTATAGTAACATAGACATACAGTAGGCAGGCATACCATATATTTCAGTTAAAAAATAAAATGTATTTTATTATTCTTAATTTATTATTGAGTCCCTTGAATAATAATTAGAAACGAAATGAAGAAAAAAACAAGGAAAATCTTTGCCCAAGGTGGAATGTATGGGATGTATATAGCATACATCCCTCGTTCTCGGGATTTATCTATTACTTAATAGAATAAGTTAATGTTTAGCGGTGTCAACAGCCGTTACCCTAGCCCCCCCCCCCCCCCCCCCCCCCCCTAGCCATGCATATAAACACCTGTTCAGATTACTCTCAGGAAGGAAAGTTGGCTCTGCCATCAAACCCCATCTTCGCCCAGTCAGGTTTTGAACTGGTCAAACTAGTTGTAATTTTTGAGCATGCGCAAGCGGGAAAATAGCAAGTAACGCGTTAGAGCCTGGGCCCAAAATAGTATCTTGGCAATCGTTGAGGCATGCTCAAAACGAAATATCGAGTCCACTAGTTCCCCCAAAGCCTGCATAGGTCGGAAAGGGGCTCTGACTTTCAGGGTATGTTAAGCCTGACTCACACCCTACGATTTCAGCCGGCCGATTTTTATCGGCTGGTCAAAGTAGTCAACTGATAAAAATCGATGTTTATCATACTGTAACAAGTGTGCCATTTACATGCAAAACCTCATATCTTTAGCAACTGGAGCCACCATTTTTATACGATCATCAAACCAAATAACTTCAGGAAGAATAATGAGTGATAAGTGAACGATAAAAATTGGTAATGGCCACACACGGATGATGCGATATTTTGACAGATTTTAATCGGATAATATCAGACCAGTTTGTGCACCGCACACGTAACGATTTTAGTCAAAAGCCCAACATTTAGTTAGCCGATAAAAATTGGCCGACTAAAATCGTTGCATGTGCGCCCAGCTTTAGGTTCAGTGGACAAGTCAACTTACGGCCTCGGTCCCCTGGTGAAGAGTCGCACGCGGATCAGTTTTTGTTCGGCTCTGTGGCAATAGTTTCCGCCATAGTCAATCGAGATATGGTCTGGAAACTCAGCTAAAGTCATTGGTCTATCTTTTTGTTGGCCTTTATGCATTTTTGTGCACGGTGTACGGTCACTGAACACATTGTATTTTAGTATAATGAACGAATTGTCCAATAGCAACGTTTCAGTTCAATCACTCAACCGTGCTATTTAAATATTTAATAAACCTAAAACAAAGGATGTGCACGGTGTAAGGTACGGTTCAACATAAAATCACAGCTCATTATAGGCGCTTTGAAGTTTGCCGAGTCTCCAGGCCATATCTCGATTGACTATGTTTCCGCCTACACGTATCTGGGGTATGGTCATCCTCGTTCCCAGGGCCTCCTCGGTACACTGGAAAATCGGAGGCCCTAGGACATTGAGTCATTGAATATATCACATCGCTCTGGGTGCGAGCATGGACATAATATAACGAAACAAACGAGATACACTCAGCTATTTGAAGAAAAGTTGCTTTATTATGACGTCCGAAAGGTTTGGTGTTTACTGTTCTTCCCGCCGGACAAAATGGCACGATTTCTCTTACTAAAATGTCATTCGAAGGCTTAGGTTATTGGCGTCGCCGACGAATGAGTCACCGAGTCACGCTATGTCTAAAATCGTTCGATTTTGAGAGTTAAATGATGAAACCCATCGCAGACACTCGCTTTAGGAATCCTACTTTGTTGGCCTTTTTCTGTGTTATCTGAGCGATTAATCTTCCCTCTATTCACAGCGTTGTTTGACGGTTGAAAATATATTTGCCCACTTCCTGTTTTAGACAATACCTTCGTCCAACCAATCGCAAGCTTCAATCGTTTTCATCTGACAAGGGCCTCCGATTTTCCAGTGTACCGATGAGGCCCTGGGAACGAGGATGGGGTATGGCGAGTTCCTCCACTTGAGGGTAATATCTTATATTTTTTATTGTCTTAGTTTTCTCGCGCGTATAAGAGGAGGGAGTGACTTTGAAGATCTTGGGGTGGAGGAAGTTCCGTTGGTTCGTTGGAAGATCGTGGGTCGTGCCGGTGGATTTGGCATCACGGCTCGTCGTTGTCGCGGTTGCAGGATAGCTACTCACCCCATCCCCTCCGACATGCATACCGCAATTTACACTATTTATTGAAGCATGTCTTAAAGTGCTTATGAAATAAAATTTTCGCTAATTTCTTTATTTCATAATATAACAATATAGAAATCGCTGATATTGCTATCCATATGCTCACTTTGTTTTTACGTGTTTAGATTTTGATTTTAGACCTGTGTTTTATTTTTATATTTAAACTTGCCAAACCGTAGCATTTCTTAAGTCGAAATGTCTGCAAGGACTGAGACGAGTAACACGAGTAACAATACCTGTGACGTCAAAGGTGGATCAAGACTAAACAAATTTATGATAATGATCCACCGTGTGACGTCAAATAGGTGTTGTAGCAGCGTTATTAGGGACCTTAAGATGCTAGGAC
Source organism: Paragorgia papillata (assembly GCA_035771165.1). NCBI lineage: Eukaryota > Metazoa > Cnidaria > Anthozoa > Scleralcyonacea > Coralliidae > Paragorgia > Paragorgia papillata. The sequence goes on along the minus strand of JAWNZC010000011.1, from coordinate 3,212,647 downwards.
GCGACGGCGGTTAAAACGGCAAGTTAAGTTTTACAATTTAAAGAAGTCACGGTTAACTGACTATTATATTTGATATTTGAAGCTAGTTTAATGACTTCCAAAACGCCCCAGTATTTCTAAAATGATTGTAGTGTCTGTATTGAAGTCAATCTCAAGCAATAGTTCTCATCTTTTGGCCGTTGACGTCGTCCTGAAGAGGTGAAAATGCTCTAAGTGGCGTTGTAGAAAGAACGAGGACGGCGTTGAGATTACTCTTGGGACAAAAAATTATTCATTCTCTTTGTTTTGCAAAAATAATTATTTTGTTTAGAGGACGTCGTCGTTGAGGTTGACGTCGTAGATCTTAAGGTCCCTATTATGTTGACATTTCACTAGCTATCAACTTTGACCTGAAAAATAAAGTGTTTTCCAAAGACGTAAATATTAAATACGAATACCACAATTTTCCATCTACTTTTTCCAAGTACGAAAATAGTGTGTGGTTGTTACGGGCATACTAACGTAGTAACGTGTTGCATAGCCTTGACTATAAGTTGACGTTGATAGTTAAAAACCTAGCGAGCAGTTAATGATTATTGGAATTCTGAGCCTAATTCTAGAACTATTCCGTGTCAGTTCTCTTCGCTAGAGTGTAACGACTGGTGCATGAAGGAAATTTGGAGACACGTATTTCCTCTTTGATGGCGACATTGGATTTTGAGCAGACGTTCTTGAACCTTGAAAAACACTTTTTTCATCCTTTTTCTCAGCTGTGCGACATATTTGTGGCTTCCCTGGTAGCCTCACTATCCGTCATCACTATAGTCTGGTAAATTTGTTGTCCTCTACAGGATAATTTGGAAGCATACTGTACATTTACTGGAAATCGAATGAAAACGGTGTTTTCCCAGTGTTACAGCGACCTTTACTAGGCTTTCATGTAGCGGAATCTTGGTGGTTGAGGGTAGATTAGTTCGTGTGATAAAAGCAATACGAGTAAGGTTAGCTTCAACTTCTTTATTACCAACTCTGACTTCTGTTCTGTTCTCTGGCTAACCTCTTTCTTCTCAGTTTACAATTTGTTTGTTACATTTATATTTTATAGTCTCTGTTGATGCGCGAGCATAAACAAGTGTCAACACTCGTCCATTGTATTATGTTGTCCGGAATATAATTGTATAATAAGGATGTTGGCAATCATCAGCCAACCCAGACTAGAGCTGCTGTGGTGCCAACTGTTGATTGACTTACATTAGCATTGCCAATGGCAATACAATTACATATACAATGTGTTTAAATATTGTTTTCGACATGCATATATACAAATAGTTGTATAACACCAGTTTTAGTTGAATGAATTTTGTTGACATATGCTTATCAAAGGTTCTTGATAAGATTATCACGTCGTCAAAGTACACACTCGTAACCAAACTCCAGTAATCTATGGAATATTGCAAAAGCGGTTCATAAATCATTTAAACGTCATATGACCTTGAATTCAAACAACCAGTTGTGGGTAGCAAAGGCAGTTTTTCGCAATTCTCAGGATTTATTTCGATTTGCCAATAGCTCCAGGTTAAGTCCAAAGTGGAAAGATATTTTCTCCGGAAAGTGTGTCCAGGGCGTTGTCATACAAGTTAGACGTCTTTTTATGTGATATAATTTGTCGATACAAGTCTATTTATTAACGAGTCAGAGTTCTCAAAGAATATGATGTTTCAGTTGCCTGGGTTCTGTATTACGATTTGGTACCCCATCACCTGAAAGCACCTCGATCTGGCTTCCACTTCCTACCACCTAATTAAACATTGTATCCGACATCTAACATTCAGTCTCTAATTCCAGTTTGTTCTGGGATGGGATGGGGGGGAGGGGAGTTAATAGAATCAAGGAGGAGTTATGTTATTTACCTTATTTTGTCCCAGCATACACTGTAGAGAAGATTTCCGAAACAAGTTACCGAAACACGGTTTCAGAAACAAAAGTTTCCAGTGTATGTTGAAAAAACTTTGTTTCAGAAACCAAGTTTGCCTTATTAGAACACTGTTCTTGTAATGATATTCGTTGGTACAATTCGCAATACAAACAACATCATTGTCTAACAGTTTATTTTACTCTTTATTCTTTGCCTCGCTCGTGTCTGCCCTTTCCCAAAAACGTCTCCCTTCCTCAAAAGTCCGGGCATTGTTTATATCTAGGTGTTCCCTGAATGGGTAAGTGTTGAACAGAATGCAACTACTATTGGTTAGTTCATCTTCTTAATGATTCCACGCATTGGGCGTAAATTAATACAGTCGAACCTCTATTAAACGGCCATCTATTAAGCGGCCACCCTCAATTAAACGGCCACTTGTCAAAACCCCTAAAATATTCCCTGTAATTCACTATAGATTATCCCTCTATTAAACGGCCACTTCTATTAAGCGGCCACGGCCACCTACGAGCGGTCCCAGTATTTCGTATTGTTTTTTTACCTGTATTAAACGGCCAGCTTAATTTATCTTAGGCGCAATTTTTACCGCAAGAGAACCGAAACTAAAACTTGAGCTAAATAAGAGACCATAGAACACTTAGTTGTTGTCAGTAAGTAGATGTATTTCATTCAACACATGTCACTTGAAACCTCATGCCTCAAGTTTACATGTAATCAAATTCATAAACATTGTCGGTAATAAAAATATCTGCATGTCCGGTGCAGAGAAACACTACTCTTTACTTTGCGTCAAATTTCTCCTTGTGTAGGGATTTGGCATGCTGCAGACTCTGCGGAATTTCGCACAGTATCATGGATATGGGGAGCTAGCTCTATCAATTTCAAAGACAAATGACTTGCTTTGCGCTTTCAAACTCAGTGCATGCACCGCAGCGACAGATGCACATTGATAACTATTCAAGCCAACATAATTAACTTGCTAGGCGTCAGTATACATGCATCGAACGTGTGGCATTTTTGTTATTCGTTTCGTTGCTCCTTTGTTTTATTATTTTTTCGGTTTTTTAAAACTGTTTTGTTAACTACTTGTTGGTTTTTTCAAAGTCTACTTGTTACTGTTATCAGTGTGTTAGAATTGAATAAAAGGACATTTGACCACACCCAAGGCCCATTGTTGGCGTCACTCTATTAAGCGGCCACAAAGCCATTCCCTGAAGGTGGCCGCTTAATAGAGGTTCGACTGTATTAACTTGATATTGTCACAGTTCTATTTTTCGAAACAACTTTCGAAAAATTTTCCGAAAATGTGTTTTGGAAACTTGTTTCAGTGTATGCCAGGCTTTAGTGTGTAACCAAGTGATCCGTATGCCACCTAGTGCTGTGCAAACTCCGGTTTTTCAGCTCCGGCTCCGGCTCCGGCTCCGGCTCCGGCTGCTTTACAGCTCAAATATCCGGCTCCGGCTCCGGCCTCCGGCTTCTTTGGTAAGTTGGTTCACAACTGGGGATAAAGTCCAACCGGATATTATTCTGCTCAACTTTGTCCCCAGGGTCTTTTCCCGGTGAAAGCCGCGAAACTGTCAAGCGACTCAAGCAAACGCAATGCGACAACTAGCAATGTCAGGAATGATAAAAACTTTATAGAACCGAATAAAGTTACACTACTACAAATAATAAAATACAAAGTAAATTGCCAAAGATTTTTAATTTTTAAAACTTTTTATAATTAAATTTAATGAACGCTAAGGGACCAATGTTGCCTGGAAGGAGTGCACAACGCTTCTTTGAGACGATGTTCCCCGTCAACGAAAAGACTCGTTCAGAAGTAACAGAGGACGGTGGACAAGAAAGATATGAGAGCTAGACGCGTCAAAGCAGGCCATTCGTTTTTGTGGCGATACCAATACTCCAATAAATCCTGAACATTAACTTTGCCGTCTTGGGATCTGACTGGTATCACTGGTTCAGAAAGGTAGGCAGTGAGTTCTTGTCCTGGTGTTAAGGTGCCTGGTTGCCGTTCAACAGCTCCACTTGCTCTCCCCATGCGCTTACTCACAATATCTGCCAGTGTTGTCAGTAGTGACCCTTTATGTGGTTTATGAGCTGCTGGATTTCCCACAGGCAATAATCCCTCAAAAAGTTGATAATTGATATAGGCATGCAACACTTTTTTTATTTCTTAATTCTTATATGAAAGAATGAAGGCACATTTATGTACTGCAGCTACTGCTATTATTGATTCGTTTATTATCCAAAAAGTAAACATAAAGCTAATATAAATGGATATTTCATTACTTCGACAGCACATGAATACAACAGACTATGAACAGACATGTGTAGTGACGCAGCGCATGACAAATGCAGCGTATCAAAGCATGACGCTTGCGATTGTATTACGGACATAACAACTTTTCCTGTGACAAGATAGATCACAGACATAATAACTTATTGCAATTTGGCCGTTTGTGATAGCCGAAATGGTTTGACACTTCAGATGATATGCGCATTCAACAAATTCTATGTTGCCATTATTTGTAACCAAAGCATCTTCGAAATTGTCACATTTCTTGTCATTCTGAATTTCCAGCCGGAGCTGGGAGAACTCCGGCTCCGGCTCCGGCTGACCAAAAAACGCCGGAGCTCCGGCAGAGATCCGGCCTCCGGCGCTCCGGCGCACAGCACTAAATTGCCACCAAGCAGGATTACAGTACTTTAAATCTTTAACCACCACGCAATGGGTGACCTAACCCAAACAAAAGCTAACTCTGTATCTAATACTGTATGTCTACAACATAAGGGGATAAATTCGTGTTGGACCTCATTCATAGATTTACATACAGTAGGTGTTGCAAAAGTAAATGGTATGTCCGAGTGTTAAATATACAGTAGCTACTAACATTTCGTCAGGTGATTTAGGATCCTGCCATTCATAGTCACCACTTAGAAGTGCTCCTTTAAAAAAATTTAAAAATCAACAAATAACTTACTCATATGACAAGACAAACAATTGCTAAAATCTAACTGCCTGTATAATCAATAAAATCTTTATAAAAAAAATAAAAATAGAAACTTGTGTTATTTCATATGTTTGGATTAGGCTTATACCCAGATATACTGTAATTGGTGGTACCAAAAAAGATGGCGATGGTACATTTAACAACAACACTTTGCAACCTCAAATCAGCTCAAATAACAACTAAACATTGTTTATTATGCTAAGATGGATTAAGTATCAGCAAGAACTTCATTCATATATACCAAAGTACATGGTACAATTCATTGTTCTATATAAAATTGTCATTGTGACGCATGTGATTCACCATCAATTGTGTAGATGACATTTTCAGCATGCACCATTGGATGATCATGAACAAGAAATGTGTCAAAAAAAAATCCAGATTGGAAACTTTGTAAAATGCATGCTGAAGAATTTTTCCCGCTGAAATATGTGCACTTAACACTCGGTGTTGCGCGTGCAAGTACAATATTTTCAGGGGGGGCATAATTGATGCTGACCAGCTATTGTAGTATTGTGGGCTCAGAACCATCAAACAATACACAATATTCACTCATTTCAGCAGAAATAGTACAGTATTAAAATATATATGTATAGTTTATAAGTACTAAAGTTTAATAAAATTGGAAGAAGTACTCCAACCTTGCTATACAAGTATTTCAATTTCTAATTGATTTTATTTAGTTTTGTTTGCTTTGTTTATAAGTGTTACTGTGTTATGCAACATTGCTTGATCACACACACGCATACATCATACATTTTTTAACACACTTAGATTTTCAAGTGCACGTGCACACTACAAACAAAATTGCATATGATATGCCAGAATGACAATTGTATACAACAATCATTTTGCATAGATATGCCTTAATGTTACTCAATGTCAGCTTGACACAAAGCAACCTAACTGCCTACCTACATATATATATATATATATATACAGCTCATCAGTGTAGCTTGGAACAATCTGAATGAATTTCATCAATTACTTATACACATGCGATCGTCGGTGACAACCACATGTGGGACAGCATTGGTGAAGTACATTCAGATAGCGTGAAGTACATTCTCTGCGCATGGGCCCAGAGTGCTCAAACTTCCACAAGGGCAGTGAGCGTTGCATTATTGCTAATAGGTACCCATGGCAACTTCACAGAGTGCTCAACAACACCGAAGTAAAGGAGCGTACATAGTTCAATCTACAGTATACCCAAAGTCTTAAAATTCGATGACAATCAATGGCAATCAATAGTCATTAAATTAACAAACAGATACATTTTTGTAACTATTGATTGATCATCAATATGGCAAATAACAATTTAGGATATGATATCCATTAGATAATTGTTATCGACTATCGATTTATTGATTGACCAGGAAATTACCTCTAGATGCATGAAAGCTCTTCGTCTGTCTAAAATTATTTTGGCAGTGTAACTTAGTGTTAAAAACTTGGAAAACACGACTTGTTCGCAATGACAACAAACGGCGTCCATATCTTGTCAAATTAGCCATTAACAAAGCCCTGGAGTTCTCCAATATCCATTCATTACGCAAAACACTTTCCGACATACTCCATCCGCCATGCTTGTTTTGATTGCAGAAAGAAGAATGAGAACGACAATTAACGGCCGGAGAAAAGACCTTGGCCGTTTATGTCCTCACGCACGTCGACTCAAACCATAGCCACTGGAAAGGGAGAGGGCACTGACCTATATATATAACTGGACTGCGTGGTCCTATTACCTTTGAGTTAGGAAAAGTGTCCCCAAAATCGTTTTCAAAATGGCGGCATTTATGGGTCCTTTTGCTAATGGTCCTTTTGCAGGTCGCTGACCGATACCTAAGGACCGGATTGATGAGTGATGACACATGTTTTTAAAACTGCTTGTATTTTGCTCGGCATTCAGTCGAATTATGTTATTTATAACTCGATATATAAAGTCTTCATCCCCGAGCCCGGGCGTAGGGCCGAAGGCCCGGAGCCCGGTGAGGGTGCTAATCTCGACACGCGTGGAGTCATTTTACACGCGTGGACAAACGTGAAATGCGAACGAATTTCTGTGATCTGAATATTTATTTATTTATTTATTTATTACTCGGGCTACCTATGGTAGACGAGTCTAGGTTTCGCGATTATTTTTATTTTTATTTTTATTTTTATGTGTCGCGTTATTAGTCCTCCGCGCGGCCGCTGGCGATATTGACCAATAAGCTTTGCGAAACTGAGGCATGTGACTATATCTATGCATGTGACCACTGACCAGTGCATGACTGCAATTGCATGTGCCTTCTTTCTTTTCGACTGAGTGAGTGATTAAGTGAGTGAGTGCCCTTTCTCGTCTTGGATGTGTTTTGTGTGTTATGTTCACAGACATAGTTGTTGGGCAGTAATGTCGCTGGCAAGTATCTTGATATTATTATATACGCTTACAATCGCACACGCCGTTTATAGTTGTGTTGATATTTTTAATACCTGAAGAGACTCGACATATGAACGCTGTGTACATGTGTGGAAATACGTTAATAAATACAGGCAATCGTGTTTTGTTATTGCAAGTTGTGTTTTCTATCGGAGAATTGGATTGTGTTTTGACTTTTGTCTGTGACCAATGTGTTTAATACTATATACAGCTAAATCAATTAAAGTTGTCCTGGCCAAAGCCAAAAGGTCAAAGCCAAGCGCGAAAATGCTCGTTAATAATCCCCAGAGAGACAAGTTTGGTTTATTTGTATGATTATGGCCTATAAATATATATAGTAAATGTGTGCTTCGCTATTTAAATAGTAATTCACATCGTACTTTTCGCGCTTGGCTTTGACCTTTTGCCTTTGGCCAGGACAACCTTAATTGATTTAGCTGTATGTGATTTTGCAGTAGCCCGAGTGAACGCCTGACCAGGCGTCTTGTTTATATATATGTGTGCACGGACCTTACGCGGTTAAGATTGTGGGGCACTGGGGACAATATAGTTCTTGACAAAAAGATTTGAACTAACAACTTAATTTATTCTTGACAAAAAGACTTGAGAAAGGAGTTTTTGGGAAACGTATATCACTTTTGAAAGAACAGAAACAAATCAACGTCTACGTATAAAGCAGAACAACATCCTTAGTAGAAGAAAACCCGTGACACCGAAACTCGAAAGAGGACAAAACCAACGAAGAAAAAGACTGAAAAGGTTTATAAGCTTACGGTAAAAATATAGAGCGGCCGCTTTCAGTATTAAATCACGAACATTTACTAGCAATGCTGTTCGAGTTTCCCTGTTACTGTTACTGTTACAGTAATTTTGTTTCCGATTTCGTGTGTCCTTAAAGTATTTTAAACGTATCCGTTATGTTTTCGCTTAGTATACCAATCAAATTACTTAAAATACTCAATACATACTTATCTAAGCCACTATAAATACTTTTTAACTGTTCATTTGTGTCTGGAGTGGTGCCTGAAAGTTTCAAATTAGCACGTGTAATTCCTATATTCAAAAAAGGCTCTCAAACTTGTGTCAGCAATTATCGTCCGATCTCCTTGCTCTCAATCTTTAATAAAATATTAGAAAAATTAATGTGCAAAAGGCTAACCAATTATATTGAGAGAAGGAAAATTCTTTATAAGGGACAATTTGGATTCAGGTTTAAGCACTCTACAGTACAAGCGGTCATATTAATTACTGATAAAATTCAAAGAGCAATAGAGGATGGCTTATTTTCTTGTGGTATTTTTTTGGATTTGAGTAAAGCATTTGACACTGTTAATCACAAAATCTTAATAACTAAACTTGAACATGGTATTCGGGGTATAGTAAAAGATTGGTTTACTTCGTATTAGTTAGAAATCGAAGACAATTTGTATCTATTGGCAGTTCAACGTCTGATGAGCATGTTGTCCCTTGTGGCGTTCCTCAACGTTCTGTGCTCGGTCCATTGTTATTTCTTTTATATCTAAACGATTTCCACAACAGTTCCAAAATTTTTGATTTTCATCTCTTCGCTGATGACTCCAATCTGTTTTGTACTAATAAGAGCATCTTAGACCTGGAACATGTTGTTAATGATAACATTGCAGATATTAATTCATGGTTTAATTGTAATAAACTTTCTCTTAATATTAATAAGACAAATTTTGTTATCTTCCATCCACCTCAAAAGAAAATTAGATTTACAATAAAACTTTTTATTAATCAAATACAAATTAAACAAGAAACTAGTATCAAATACTTAGGAATCCATATAGAATGTAACCTTAACTGGAAAAGTCATATTCAACATGTTTCAAAAAAAATCAAGAGGAGTATTGGTGTGTTATCCAAAATTCGCCATTTTGTTACGCCACATGTAACTACCCAACTATATTATTGCCTGATTTACCCATACTTGACTTACGGTATAACGATGTGGGGGAATACTTACATTTCTAATCTTAACCCAATTATAATCTTACAAAAAAGAGTTGTTCGAATTATTACTTTTTCTAAATTTGATGACCATTCTAGTCCCTTATTTAAAACTCTTGATATTTTGAAATTTGTTGACCTTGTATTTTTCCACAATGCTTTATTCATGTACGACTATCATTTCGACAACCTTCCGCCTTTATTTAATAGCTTCTTCAAACATGTAACATCAGTCCATAATTATAATACGAGATTAGCTTCGAGAAATACATATTATATCGATACAGTAATAACTAATGGGTCCTACTAATTACTGCCCGAGACTGCCCGGGACTGCCCGAGACTGCCCGGGACTGCCCGAGACTGCCCGGGAGGAAAAAATGACCGCCCGAGACGGTATATTACTGCCAGAGACGGTATACATCTATATTAGAGGCCTTATATAATAAAGAATAGATGCACATTTACTTACGGCACACCGCAAACTGCAGTTCGAAATCAGCAGTTAGCCGTCAGACGTTAGGACAATTTGTATGTTGCGACTGAAAGCTTCCGTTTGTGATTTGCCGTATTCGAGGAACGAAATACTGATGTTTCGAAATACTGTACTTATACTAAATACTGTATACATGCAATGTATATATGTATTTTTATATAAGGTGAATAAATACGAGATTTTTCCCCTTCGATTTATAGCCCAAGAGCGAAGCTCGAGTCTGAAATGTCTTCCACAGCGCCATTGAAATGTTAATCGCAGTCGGCAATGATTAATGTATTTGATTTTCTAATTTTGAAACAGTTTGAAACAGTGTTTCGGAGAAAAACCCGTGCTGAAATAGTGCCTTTTTCAGAGTATGCCAAACCCGAAAACCGAGGTTTATTTCAAACTCAAGTCAACTTTGTGTTGACTTTAGTAGTGTTAGATTAATCATGAAAATATTTACAGACGCGTAACACTCGTGTTTAATACTTATATATTTAACTAAAATCAAATCGAAAAATTAGAGAGCAAAGAAAATCTGAACTCAACAGTAGACTACTAGTCTGTTGACAGCCTTGCCATCTTGTTTCTCTTTATAAACATATGGTTAACAACATCTATAAAAAAATAGGTACGCAATGCGTACATGTGACTACCACTGTTAGCACAGAAAGAGATATAGACTTACAGTAAGAAGCAATGCATGAAAATGTGTGAAAAGCACACAGACACACACAAAAAAAGATAGTTCAGTATTTTAAATCATTTTATACATGTATTGCTAATTTGAACATGGCACATACTATACATAAATCTTTCCTGGCTGCTTCCAAAACAGCATATATTCGCATCATAAACATGCCCCCAAGTTTTACATGAAGTGAACTTGTAAAATTCAGATTTTTTTATGAAGCCCGGATAGCTTATCGGGTGGATAAACCCTAAGCCGCTAGAGAACTACTTTAGTGGTGCTTTGAACAACCCAATTTAACTTTTATCCACCGAACAGCACTATCAGGTACATAACTATTCAGTGGATAAAATTTTATATTAGATTGTTCAAAGCATGATTAGTGCTGTTGTTTAGCTAGAACTTATCAACTAGATAAGGTGTCTCATCTTTGTACAACTCACCCCAGATCATATACATGTAGATTATTTTTGTGGAAACACCATGTAAAATATTTATAGCATTTCAGCGTGTTGACTCAGGCCGAAAGCTTACCAAATAAATATTCTTCATGGTGTTTCCACAAAAATAATCAATATTACATTATCGCCATGAAAACTTTCAAAGAATTAATCACCCCAGATAAATATCAACATTATGTTCCAAAACAACATTTTACCTGCCATAAATATGCTGTCAGTGGCATTCAAGTGTAATGCACATCACTAACATTTTGTGATTCTGCTAGTATTTAAAATAAGACAGTACGGCAATACTCAGTATTGTAGTTTCAACAGATATATTTCTTCATTTCAAGGCTTTCAACATATTCAAGGCTTTAAGTTTCCCAACACTTCACAATAGCTTTTCAACAATTTATCAAAATATACAATTGGTGGCACTTAGACACTAGATCATAGAATATTTTAGTACTTTCACAAGAGTCATACTTCAGGTGTATCTACTATTCCACATGTGGTCAGACCGCTGTAGCAGCTCTGGTGTGCACAAACTTTGGTTTCTTAATTTCATTATACAAGATATTGAACAACACCTAAAACAAGTAAACAAAGCACCAAGTCAAGGTTTTGTAAAACAGCCAATATATTTTGTCTGCATAAATTTCTTATATACATGTATATAGTGTAAATACAGGGCACTGTGATATATACTTCTCAAACTCATTAATAATTCATAAAACAAACACATAGGAAAATCATTAGCGAGACAAAGGTTTGATATGTGATCAAACACTTGGATAGATCATAGTTAATTAAAATATACATGGTTTGGAAACCTGGCAAACTTCAAAGCAGTTAACAATCAAGCTAGGATTGATGTTGAAAGGTACATGAAGGTGCCAAATCCTTTGTTTTAGGTTTATTAATATTTAAACAGTACGGTTGAGTGATTGAACCCAAACGTTGCTATTGGATGATTGCTTCATTATACAGAAAACACAATATGTTCAGTAAACGTGAAAGTGCAAAAATTTCCAAACCTGAACAAAAACAAAAAACAATGTATATTTTCTATTAACTATGGATAGATTAATAAGCCAACTTTGACCTCAAACGTATCTTAAAATACTAATTCATTTGACAACTGATTCATTTCCTGATTTGTTTGATCTTGAAACACTCAAAAAGTTGTGTTTGATCTAATATCAAAACACCTAGGTCAAAGTTGGTTAAAACACATTTCCCACTCTTAAAAGTGTACATGATATATACATGTACATGTACATGCAGTATAAACATGAGTAATGAGTCACTGACCAGTGAGCACAACACAGAATTCAACCAAAATTAAACTTAAATTCATAAAGCGATTTTATCATTAATATTGACAATTTCTTCGATAAAGTTGAAGGCCCAACTTCTAGCGAACTTTATAAGCTGAATATTTCTGGCTTTGAGATCCGATCAAGTATTTATAGATTTTGTATATAGTATATAAGATAAACAACGTCACAGTTTTGAAACTATTTCTTACCTTGTATAAACTGATCAATGACAGAAACCGCTCCAAGAAGAAAAGATTTGCAAAGTAATATATTAACACTTTTCAAAAATCAAACTGTGATTCACTTTAGTTTATTCCCCACGAGGCCACGAAAACAACTCGAGTACTTCCCGAATACCTGGCGATCAATGGCGATCTTCTCGACTATATAGCGATCGTGTCGAATATCTGGCGATGACTGCGCGAGTATGACGTAAATGAGGTCCAAACCAAGCACTCACTCACTCACTCAATCAAGCAAGATCACGCCGACATTGTGGCTCCCGCTGACAGGTCAGCGGTAGTCACAAAAATAATTAATTACTGGATAAAGGAACGAGTTAGTAGGTCTCGGGCAGTCATTTTATATTCCCGGGCAGTCTCGGGCAGTCTCGGGCAGTCCCGGGCAGTGATTAGTAGGACCGTAACTAATTATGGCAAATTCAGTCCTCGGTTCCAGGGTCCTCAGGCATGGAATGTTATTGATGATAAATTTAAAACTCTTAGCAAATCATCTTTCAAATATAAAATCGCGGAAAATTTGATTTGCATTTTATTAGCACCGCCACAAGTATATAAAAATTAATCAGAGAGCGAGGGGTTGTTGTGTTAACATATTTCTAGTATTTATAGAAGATGAAAGCTTTCCCAGTCTGATATAGTTTGTCGTCCGGTTTCTTGTTTTAACGACGGGAAAATAGACGGACGAACTTGCCGTTTACAGGATCGGATTTTAAAACACCTGACAACTGATGAGTTTCTCGGTCTGCTATTTACGCTTGGAAAACGTCGGTACGCCTTGCTTCTTTACGATTTTCTCGTGATCTTCAGCGATTCTTTATAGAGCTGGCGACTTCATAAAACGAAATGTTTGTAGATTTCCATGACCATATATGTGTATTGACAGTCTTGTTTATTTTATTGCCAAGTGTTCGTGCCGTACGCCCGCGGCCGGCACGTCTTTAATTCAGACTGCTAGAAAGCTACAACAGTAATTGTCTAGGAATATTATTATCAGTATTGTAGTTCAGAACTACAATAAGACTCTTATCATGAAAACGTCCCACGCCGCTCAGCAACAAACATAAATAATATACATGGAAAACCACCGATTGCACCGAAATATTTTGTTTACACAAACTCGAGATCATGTTCTACTGATATTCCTATTTGGTCAGACAAATATTGAGTCGTTCCACAAGAAATTACTGAACAATGACCAACCGTGCATGCATTAACTCTTCAGTCCTGTCCGAATTGGTCTTTAGTATTTTATTCAGTGGCTAGTCCTCGGACAGGAACGATTTATAAACTATGGCTTGTTTACATGAGCCGGGCTAGGACTGATCTGACTGTGGTTTTGAAACTCGCATAAACTAAACTGTACAAAGAAGAATTGGTTTAGTTTAGATGTAAACTAATCCTAACGTTGTTGTGCCCAAGGAAATAATTTCGTGACACGAGTCAGCCCGGTTTCCTGTCCGAATTGGTCTTTAGTATTTTATTCTGGCTGACGCCGGACGATTTTATTCACCTCTGGGGAAGCCCTCGGACAGGAACGATTTATAAACTATCTCTCTAATTTCCCGTCCGAATTGGTCTTTAATATTTTATTCTGCTAAAGCCAGACGATTTTATTCACCTCTGGAGAAGTCCTCGGACAGGAACGAGTCATTAATAAAGTAAGAAAATCGCTTTGTATTTACCACAGAATATTACATAAATATTATTATTTCCAGCGATAAGTACATGTCAGTGGTCACTACCATTAGCAGAAGGACCCATAAATGCCGCCATTTTGAAAGTGAAAATGGGGACACATTTTTGGTTATACGTCCATGTCCTATTTACACGAATTGCCATCCTTAGGTTAGGTTGTGTGTTGGGGTAAGGCTTTCATGAAGTACTTGGGTTTTGTAGGACATGGAATTATTACCACATTTTTGGCCAGCACTCGCAGTCCAGGTATATATATAGGTCAGTGGGAGAGGGCTGTGAAAGTGGGCGTGACTGAGATTTATGTTATTGTTCGCCAAATTCAAGATCACGTGACGTTTGAACCTGCATGATTGAGCAATAAAAAGCAAGATTTTAAGACACTAGAGCAGCGAGGCGCGTACCGTACATACAACGAAAGTTCTTCCGTGATGGTTTCGATATAAATTCCACTTCATTTGGACATTATAAGCATAGATGGTCCCTCATGAAAACTCCCTTTGCAAAGAATATTTAATAAAGTGCAGTAAATTCGAATAAACGATCAATGGTCGGACCGAACACAGTGAGAGCCGAGGTAAAATAATGATACAATTGAAATATAGTAACTTAATGGTACAATACTGTTTTGCCAACAGTACAACTAAAACTAAAATTCGCGTTTGTCTTAATATGAATGATTGTGCTAAATTATATGTCGTAAGTTGAGTTGCCTTCATTGAATATTAAATGCACTAAATGTCTGGTGTATTGCGTTTCATAAACAACGGTGAGGACTGGCAATTAGTTTACGTACACGTATAATTAAAGAATAACTACAGTATTAAGAAACATTGCCATCTGACAACAAAAGTGCAAAACTCCGATTTAATAATGGCACGGAGACGACAAATGCTTTTCGACTGCGTTGTTCCTTGGTTTTCTTTTATTAATAATTTGTAGACATGCGGCGATTTACGATAATTTCAATTTATTCACACTATTTTTAATACTTACAATGAAAAATACAAATTTTACATAGTGATACATAAATAAATCAGAGTTAGATATAAAACAAAATATTTTATGAAAGAATATACATATGTGAGAGTGTAATTAAAGTATAAAGCTTTCGAGTTTAATCACTGCCTATATTTACATATTAATAAGTTTGGGGATCAGCAGAGGATGAAATATTAAGATCGTGTCGAAGTAACAAAATAGACATTGTATAATACGAGAATGAAATTCAGATCAACCTTGGTGACTTAATACTTTTTACATTGAAACAGAAAGGGTTTTTAAATCACTGGGAATATTTTCCCAGATTTTTGTAAGCTTACATTTTATAAATGTTTGTTTACAATAATTAGTCCGGCGGGGAGTTCGCGCTACGGCTAATTTGCTCACAATGCCAGAGTGTGAATTATTTGAGTGAGCCATGCATGAGTTGGCGCTTGATACGATTGTGTAGTGTTCGAGGGATGATCATTTTAATGTCACGATAAAGGCCATCATGAAACCGAACGCCAATCATCTACACACCGATGCACCACCATATATATTTGTTTACGTCTTATTTGAGAAATGCGCGACTTAAAAACTCTCACGGTCCTGTTAAAACCAATCCGATCTTTTTGAGGTGATTTCTTTGTGCACACAATCATATTATTGAATAAACTAATATCTAAAATTAACGCAGAATCAATGTAAAATATAAAATTTGTCATAAAAATGACTGACTACAGTATACACTATACAGCACTGTCGCTGTCTTAAGTTCGTAGTCGTCAATTAACGGTCAATAGAATTCCATTAGAATAAAAGTACACGCTAAATTGAGTAAGGGATTGTGGAGAAATGTAAACTAAAGTAAGTATTCATTACTCAATTTAGCGGGAACAGCACTGAGAGTGAGAGAAAAATATTTTCACGGTAGTGGAGTATAATAGAATCATGTAATAAGCTACTTACTTGAGACATAATTCATAAAATTTATGTCCACATTCTCGTGCTTGTATCGGAGCTTCAAGAATCTCGAAGCGTGAGACGCTGCATGCATTATTTTGATCTTTAGACAACTTTAAAGAGAAGCCACATTGCTCGCTGCTGTTGGCGGCCATATTGGCGAAGTTCAGAATTTGCCGCAGTGTGTGACGTAAGGAGTGTTTGGCTTTTTGATTGGCTATCTATGTCACAATCATGTCCCCCTAGTCTGCGGTTCTTTTGGCCAGCAACAAGGAGCCATATTTTTAATTGTTGTTTTTTTTTGAGCCATATTTTTTTTTTATTAATTTAACTCTTATTAATTTATGTTTTTACCACTTTCTGTCTGTCTGTCTGTCTGTCTGTCTGTCTGTCTGTTTGTTTGTTTGTTTGTTTGTTTGTTTGTTTGTGTGTTTGTTTGTTTGTTTGTTTGTTTGTTTGTTTGTTTGTTTGTTTGTTTGTTTGTTTGTTTGTTTGTTGGTTGGTTTGTTTGTTGGTTTGTCTGTTGGTTTGTCTGTCTGTCTGTCGCCAAGATATCTCAAAAAATATTGCAGCGATTTTCATGAAAGTTTTCAGAGGGGTTGGCCATAGACCAATGACCAATCCACGGCCATTAAATTTTGGTGGAATTTAGTCAAAATTTAGATGAGAAATTAATAAAAATCTAGCTAACCGCAAGATTCTCCATGTAGAAGAATTGCTCGGTTGCGCTCATTATCCTTTTTTTATGCAAATCTTTTTGCATAATTTTGGTACGAGTTGTGTGACATAGCCCCTTTAATGTGATATGATAAGTTGTACGTATACATATAGTGCATGTGGTATGTTTGCGAGCTTGGTGTAATGTAATAGACGTTTGGTGGTCGTTCGTCAAGCTTACATATCTAGAGAAAATTTCTGAGCTGCCCCGGACCGGTTGTCTAACGCTCATATGGCTTAGCTCTCCATCTGAGCCTCTGTAACGTAAACTGAAAACTGTGAATTAAAGTACAGAAACGACAAGCCTTGTATACACATAAAAAAATTAAAATAAATCGCGCCTTAGATCTTTTTATTATTATTATTATTATTATTATTATTATTATTATTATTATTATTATTATTATTATTATTATTATTTATTATTATTATTATTATTGTTCCCTTTGTCTAGGACCAGAAACTCTACTCCACGTCGTAGCAGGTTGCCAATCGTATCTCGAAAGGTTTACGTGGAGACATGATTCAATTTTAAACTTTCTTGCGTCAAACCTAAAGACGGTCAGCGGTTCAAATCTCTATGTCGATCTTCCGGGATACAAAAGTCCATCCATATTAACCGGCGACTCATACCGTCCAGACTTGCTCCTTACAACAACTAGTGGATGCTTATACATTGTTGAACTAACTGCTGGTTTTGAATCTAATCTTCAAAAGAATGTGGAACGTAAAAAAACTAAATATTTAGAATTAATTAGAGAACAAAGGAAATTATTTATATCCGTAAAATTTATAAATTTATCAATTAGCTCTTTTGGTGTCTTTGCGAAAGAATGTTCAACATTTCTAAAAATGCTAAATGATCTTCATTTTGACAAAGTTCACCAAAACTATTGTGTGAAACGAATAACGACAATTGCCATCAGAACCACGTATTATATATTCTGTTGCCGAAATAAGGAATGGACAAACCCAGATTTATTAACTTTTTAATGTTGTATTGTATAAGTTTGTTATGTGTTTTTATAGTTATATATTATAGTGTACCATCGATTCAAGTAGCCGGTTGTAAATTACCTTAATAAGTGAGATTTACAATTGTATATGTAAGAACTAAATTTAATCAATTAAGTTTCCATTATTATTATTATTATTATTATTATTATTATTATTATTATTATTATTATTATTATTATTATTATTATTATTATTATTAAATCTTTATTGAAACTGTTAAGAAAAAAAATCCATTCAGCAAAAGCTGGTCTTAACTGGATGAACAGTATGTACAACTAGTACAATAAACAATATATGATACAAAAATACAAACTACAAGCTACATATATGTCTTTCAATATCATCTATGATCAAAAATTTAAAAAGTTCTTTTTTAAAACTGTTATAACAAGAAAGCTCCCAAATGTATTTATGGAGGGAGTTCCAATCTTTGGCAGCGGCAAACTGAAAGGATGTTTGACCCAAGCTACTGCAGAGTTTAGGAATTTCTAATACAGTTCTGTCACGAAGAGGTCGCAGTCGCACTGAACTGCGAAATTTTAACATACTTTCTAATTGATTAAGGACAATCTAATTTATATAAAATTTTAAAAACTAATAAAAATCTGAAAAATCTTCTACGATTAAACAGAGATAACAGATTTAATTCAGTTCGCATAACTTGAGAGCAAGTCTGTCTGTTTTTGTGCAGAATACTTCTCATAGCGCAATTCTGGAGTTTCTCAACTTTCTTAGTAAGTGTAGACCCACAGTCATGCCAAACAAAACAACAATAACCAAGAATTGGTAGTATTGTTTGTTTATAAATTCTGATTATAAAAGTATCTTGTGGCAAGAAAGCGGAGACACGTACGGTTCAAAAATTGAAGTTTAGGATAACATCTTTGACACAGTGTTGAAACATGATCATCCCATGAAAGAACATTGTTGACTTATAACATTTTGGTAATCTTACACCGTCTTATAGTCTTAAAACTTATTGAATCATGATTTGAATTTACGTGAGTATGTTTGTTGAGCACAAGTGCATGAATAAGTGATGTCAGGTTGTAAGATTGCGATGACAGAAATAGTC
Source organism: Paragorgia papillata (assembly GCA_035771165.1). Taxonomy (NCBI): domain Eukaryota; kingdom Metazoa; phylum Cnidaria; class Anthozoa; order Scleralcyonacea; family Coralliidae; genus Paragorgia; species Paragorgia papillata. The sequence goes on along the minus strand of JAWNZC010000011.1, from coordinate 3,193,701 downwards.
CTTTAGAAGATAGGGACGAAGAGTAGTAAGCAGAATAATATTAATTAGTATAGGTTGCCAGTTGTACTGTAAGTCTTAACGTAATGCCAATAGTCACAAATTTATGGCGTTCTGGTTACGTAGTATCTATTCCTACAGCTACTATCTCGTTGGTCTGCCGTTACTAACGGACTTACGCTGTTTCTGCCAACATATTAACTGCGTTTTTCTTCTTTGTTTCTTTCCATACGTTTTTTAATTATTTTCTTAGTCTACCGCTCTAACCATGTAGTATAGCAAGAATTAACTCAAATTATAGGCTTCCTCGCGCGCGCTTAACAAAATGAAAATAATATAACTGGCCACGATAAATCTACTTAAAAGTAATAGCGACTAGCGAGACAATGTTCTTTTAAAATAGTCTAACGGATTGACTAGTTTAGTTCATATAGGCAACAGTACATAATATAACGCAGGTAACAGTTCACACGAAAGTTTATGAAAGACGAACCAACGCAGAAAACGGTAGGACTTCACAGCTGGTAGGACGATAGCCTTGACAGGTGATACTGGATAGGCGATTTACCTCTGGTGATTCGTTCCACAACTCGTTTTCAAACTTTAAAATCAAAACACACAGCAAACAAGAAAGGAAACACGCAACTCACGCACTAACAGTTCAATTCAGTTTTGGTTCATTATCGATAGTCTTTTGTTCTTTCCACTCCGTCCTTTTTCTTCTCTCTCCTTCTTTCCCCACCGCACCATTCTGATTCTGGTCCGTCCTAGTTTGGTCTTGATAAGGTCGCCGATCGACCAACATCGACGACCTGGTTCTCCATCACAAACGGCAACTCTGACTTCGACTCTGACCAGTCCATTGATTCCACATCTGAACCATGGTCCAACTTGCGACTCCAAATGTCTCACTGCATTTGCCACTGGCAAGTTGCCTGATGCTTTTTGGCCCGTTCAGTTTTGTCTTCAGTGTCTTCGACCACTTACACACATGTACATTGATGAATCCCACCGCTGAGCACCAATTTGTAACGTGCCGATGTACAACACATCGTACAGAGTCAAAGCCAGAGTGGAGAACAATTTAATAAAACAAAGTACAGTCTTATATAACAAAACATTGAGTGAGAACCTCACCCAAAGTAGGAAACTACGTCATTTACATATTTCGTGATAACGCCTAACCACAAATGCAGGAAGGTTCAGGTTTAACGTGGAACAACAATCTCAACATGCAACACTCAGTAGCTCAATGGTTATAGCGTCTAACCTGCAGTCATGAGAAGGTTGCAGGTTCGAACCCTGTCTGGGGTCTCAGAAATCTTTTCTGAGTAATTGAGCTTGACGAACGCCCACCAAACGTCTGTTACATTACACAAAGCTCGCAAACGTACCACATGCACTACATGTATACGTACAATATCACTTTAACTACTTCTCATATGCAAATACTACCACTTAGGAGCACATATGACCATGAATTTGCAACCTCAACCGAGCCTCAGTAGCTCAATGGTTAGAGGGCTTAACCAGCCATTAGAAGGTTGGAGGTTCGAACCCTATTTTTAATTGGGGCTCAGTAATTGAGCTTCACCAAACGTCTGTTATTAAAGGCTTATTAACCGAGTTCGAGGTCTGTACTGTTTTCTTATCTGTTTTTAGTTCTACGTTTGTCTTGATCAGGTGTCGCTGTTCACCTTAGTTCTTACTTTTGAGCTTCTTCGTTTCGCTTCGTGTTTACACCTGTTAGGCTTTTATTTTTCGCGCTTTTAAATAAGAAGTTTTTATAAAAAGAAACACTGATGTTTCAGGACGTATTATTGTTCAAAATTTTCAAACGAATATATCTAATTCGCTTTTATTTTCATTCAAATCAACTCAGTAATTTTCTCGCCAAAACTTGCAGGTCATTAAAAAGGACGTAATACCCTCTCACAGTGCCGAGAGTACACTACGGCTTTTTCCGGACCTCTCAGCAACCAATCAGAGACTCAGAGTGCGCCCTTTGGCAGAATGACCCGAAAACAAGCCCAGCCATATAATAAAGCCCCACTAATGTTATGCTCTGTCAATGTAAACGAAAACACATAATCATACGCATAAGCATTTATTTCGCACATTTCGGATTATACGCACCTCCAATAGCTACAAATATATAAATCTAAAATCCAAGAATTTGTCAATTAATTAAAATTGATTAAAAACATTAAAAATTACATTCCTCTAAAATCTATTAAGTGGTCACGTGTCTAAGAGTCCCAGTCCCACAATTGTTTTCTATGCATGCATTTATAATTTTTTTCTTGACATGACCTATTTTTATGTTATTTTTTAACTAAATGTTTGTAAAAGTTCTTCGCCTATAGCTTGTGTAGACTTCAAAAAGAGTTTTGGTGGTGGTTGTAGTGGCGGTTGTGGTGGCGGAGGTTGTGGTGGTGGTTGTTATGGTGGTTGTTGTGGTGGTGGTTGTGGTGGTTGTTGTGGTGGTGGTTGTTGTGGTGGTGGTTGTTGTGGTGGTGGTTGTTGTGGTGGTGGTTGTTGTGGTGGTGGTGGTTGTTGTTGTGGTGGTGGTGGTGGTGGTTGTGGTTGTGGTGGTGGTGGAGGTTGTGGTGGTGGTTGTTGTGGTGGTGGTGGTTGTGGTGGTGGTTGTTGTGGTGGTGGTTGTTGTGGTGGTGGTTGTTGTGGTGGTGGTTGTTGTGGTGGTGGTGGTTGTGGTGGTGGTTGTTGTGGTGGTGGTTGTTGTGGTGGTGGTTGTTGTGGTGGTGGTTGTTGTGGTGGTGATTGTGGTGGTGGTGGTTGTGGTGGTGGTGGTTGTGGTGGTGGTTGTTGTGGTGGTGGTTGTTGTGGTGGTGGTTGTTGTGGTGGTGGTTGTTGTGGTGGTGGTTGTTGTGGTGGTGGTTGATGTGGTGTTGGTGGTTGTGGTGATGGTGGCGGTGGTGGTGGTTGTGGTGGTGGTTGTGGTGGTGGTGGTGGTGGTTGTGGTGGTGGTTGTGGTGGTGGTTGTGGTGGTGGTTGTGGTGGTGGTTGTGGTGGTGGTTGTGGTGGTTGTGGTGGTGGTTGTGGTGGTGGTTGTGGTAGTTGTAGTGGTGGTTGTGGTGGTTGTAGTGGTGGTGGTTGTGGTGCAGGTAGTTGTGGTGGTGGTGACTGTGGTGGTAGTTGTAGTGGTTGTAATGGTAAATGTAACGTCTGTGTGTTTACATATCAAAGTCGAGTATCGTAGTTTTCCGTTAAATTTGCGTTGTTGCATAGCCCATTGCTATTCTTATCGAGTGAATCGATAACAAAACTTCCACGTGTTATCTTTTGAGAGTTCCCAGCTTCTTCGATTGTTTCTGCTAACTTCATATCCAATGTCTCCGGCAGAAAAAGGCAAAGAATTCCCGAAACCAAAACGCAAGTACCAAAAATGATGAAAGGCACTGCGTTTGCCGAGTTTTTACCCTGGAGATAAAATAATTTTAGAATGTAAAAGAAAGCCAGAAGGAAGGAAGGAAGGAAGGAAAGAAGGAAGGAAGCAAGCAAGCAAGCAAGGAAGGAAGGAAGGAAGGAAGGAAGGAAGGAAGGAAGGAAGGAAGGAAGGAAGGAAGGAAGGAAGGAAGGAAGGAACATATATACCAATTAATAGAAATGGCAATTTTACTCACAAGCAGCAAAATCTGGGGGGCAAGAATGGTTCCTATTCTTGCCCAAAATATTCCTGCTCCAAATCCAACGTTTCTTTTGGATGAAAAAGAAAATGCAAACAGTTGTTAGTAATGTCAATACGTGCATATAGCTAAAAGATAAAGCTATAGACCGCAACCACAATAGCCAATAGGTGGCTTTGAAAAAGAGTGAAGACCTGGGGCAAGGGACCATTTTGGGGGGACAGGGAACTTTAATATGGAGACAAAAATCTGACGAAACATCATGATTAAAAACATCAAGAGGTTGTGAACTTAAGATTGTGAAGCACAAATAGAAGGACCACACTTTGGGAGTGATTTTCACACATGGAAGTTTCAATGTCCCCTCAAACTGTACCATGGCTACTCTCGCATCAGTCTTTTCCAATGTGGACTATAATGACTATTAAGTGTTTTAGGAAAGCGAAGTTTGTTATGCGTGGTTTGCGCCACCAAGCATAATTATTTGGCATTTGCAGTCCTCTTTCGTCCACAGAAAAAGGAATCCTACATATTATATTTAACAATTAGACAACGAGCCCGAGTTTTCTATGAGCGAATAGTCAACGAGGCGATGCCGAGTTGACTATCGCTCATAGAAAACGAGGGCGAGTTGTCTAATTGTTTTAGTATAAATTTACCAACAAAACTTAAATAAATTCTCGACCGTAACATATTCTTTGAGGCTCGTTTAATACATTTTTTAACAGCCAACAACAAACGTTCAACAGTCATTTCGGACATCTGCTTGGCCCGTACAGTAATTGATGGAAAAGAAAAGTTTTCTTGCATAATTTAGCATGGATTTTCATGTACAATGTTGAAACAATATATATCCACTCATTTGTTTTGTAAAAGAGACAAAAAGTTGAAAGAAACATTCAATTTAGCATATAGTTTACATCACGAAATCTTGTCAACAGCTAGCGTAATTTTGAAATGTGTTTTGTTTGCAGTTATTTCGTTTTAAACGAACACAGATAAACAATTTAACGATCTTACCATTAATAATTTCCATTCTAACCATTTTGTAGCCGTTTTTGTTTTCTGTAGAACGTATTGCTTCGCCTAAATGTCCAATTTCTTCTTTCATTTGCCCACTCCGTCATAATTTCGGCGCCACTGTTGCTTAACAGAACAACCGCTGGCTCTAATGATCACTGTTCGTGCTATACTACGCATTTTGTCATTGGTCAATTGTTTTAAAAGAATGACTTTCATTGGTTTATCCCAGAGGTTTATATCACCAATTATAAACTCCTGCAATAGCCAATGAAATTCGAGGATTTGCATTATAAACTTGTAAATTTATACTAATTAAATATGAAAACTCATTAATAATCCATAAAGAAAATTCAAAGGAAATTAATGTTTAATCAATATCTTTAAAATTCGATGCTTTATCTAATATTTAAAACATAAGCAGCAGTGTTTTATCAGAGCGATAACCGAGTGTTTTAGATGTGATAAAGGACGTACTGCGAATGTTTTAAATAGCTTCAAAAACGACCCATTTGGTAAGTTCATTGACGTAGTAAGTTTGAACAATAACGTTGTCTGAGCCGAGAAAATCAAACCTAAAGTTTATGTAAATCAAGAGGTTTCTTTATCAGATATAAATTCACGGACATGGTACTGATTTCATGATACTCGGACCAGATTTCAAGGTACGGTCCCTCAGGCTTCAATGTCACCCACGGGCTAAAGCCCTCAAGTGACATTGAAGCCATCAGGTCCGTAAAACTCGAGGTTTCCCTACCTGATCACAGTTGGATATAACTCCGTGGTGTAAATGAAAATTACTGAAAAACAGCCTGATATGAAGATCCTTCCAAATATAGCTAATACAGTTGTGATGTTTTGCAGAGATTTTGACACTAAAGATAAATTATAGAATATAAAGAAAAAGTCTTGTGTCTGTCGCATCTGCCGACCTGCTTGTCTGGCTGATTGTTTGTCTTTTCATTCGTCTGTCTATCCGTCTGTCTCTCGTTCGGTCGGTTGTCAGACTGAGTGCTTACTCTATAGTTTTTGTACCTTATATAGGTTATTCGGTTTTCTGATTATTTAATTTTTGACTAAAAAGCGTTTATCTACCCTATATCACCATCTACCTAGCCACCTATCTACCTACCTATCCACTCACTCGCCTATCTATCTACCTACCTACCTACCTACCCACCTACCTAGCTACTTATATACCAACCTTTCAAAAAGGCATTAATAATTCATGAGGAAAATTCAAAAGAAATTAAAGTTTAACAAGACGCCCGCCAGGCGTTAACTCGGGCTACTTTAATTAGTGGCCACATCGTTCATTAATAAAGCTTGAAAAGATTATAGTTCACCACAAGTATCGTTGGTTTATAGTGATCAGTTGTGTTTCTTTCCTGTTTTCTAAGACTAAAACAGTGGCAATTTTTCCTGTTTTAGGAGTGAAACAGCATAACTGTTTTGCTCAGACTAGAGCTATGTAAGCAGATCGAAGCAAACTAAGGTCGCAGTGCATTCTGGTAAAAAAGTGCACAAGAAAATTAACAAAACAGAAACCAAGGCGAAACCTAGACTCATCCTACCACAGATAGCCCATGTAAATATATACAGAACAACAATGTATTATCAATTTTTTTATATTTATTTATTAAGAATTGAAATGAATGTTGTTGTTGCTATACTGTAATTGTACTTTTCTCGAAATTATTTTTGCTGAGCTATTTGTTATTTGTATGTGTAGACCAACAGTCCACAAACTTTTAGGCTGACAACCCACTGCACAATTTCAAGCATTGTGCCATGACCCACTGAATACAGGATTTAGCTGACCTAGTGTTTTTAAGGATTTTGATTTCATGATAAATTTAGTACATTATTTGTTATACATATGTAACTGTAATTCCATGAACTTAGTAGTGAACAAAAAATACTAAATATTGCATTTGGGGAGTTCATGTCTACTAACATCGGGTAACAGACAACTGCATGGTTAACTTGACCAATGTTTGTTGGCAAATGCTGAAAAACTATAAGATAAATTGTTCGACTTCCGACAAAATGATTGTTCTATAGTATTGATATACATGCACGATAACAATGTGACTCCACCAACATTCTGTGTACATGTAGACAGCTGCGACAATAAATTTAACATCCAGATTTTTAGATTTATCTTCCAGAAATATATTAGAAGCATCAGATTTTACCAGCACTGATCATCATATGTAGTGATTGTCCAAACCTGGCCCTTGGCCTGGATCTACAGATTATAAAAAAAAAATAGTTAAAAAAGTATAAGAGAAAATAGAGCCATTGTCCCAAGCTTTTCATGAGTATCAGCCAAAGTTGATGATGGTGGCAGATAAAAAGGGATTGCCCACTAATTCTAAATGTTGGGTACTTAAAGTAATAAAGACCCTTGGTACGGGTTTGTGACAATTAATTCAGCCTGGTGTTTAAAACTGAAATTTTAAACAATATCACGTGGATGAACTAAAGAGAACTTGTGTTTTAAACCTTGCTCAAATACTGTAGCATCACTATTATGCTCCATTATGATTAGCATCAAGACAGGTAAAATAAATTAGTAAATGACAGTAAACACAGGAGGAAGCTGACACTGAAGCATTAAAACTTGTACCAGTAGCCATCTAGAACTGGATATACTGGAAGTCATGCATGTCTGGAAGTCATTGTAACCAGGACTGGTCATAAAATGAGGTGCCTGGGGCTCTTTCTCGATACAGTATATGCACAACCAAAATGATTATGGGTTACGGTTTGCATTGTGCATGTATCAAGAAAGTGCCGTACGTGCCTTGGGTCCTGGCCCCTGGACTGGTTGGTGTCTTGTGTGGGAATCCATAATCTTTAATATAGTTTTGCCAAGTTTTTTCTAGAACACAAAGAGTGGAACTATACTTTTGCCTCACTATTATGCTCAAAATCATTTTGACATAATGTGGACAACCCTTAGTACTGATTACAAGAACAAATCCCAGCTATACAGTATATAGTAAACACAATGTCAATTTTTAAGAGATCTGTTTTATTTGAGGCTACATCCATGTCTATGTGACTATGGTTATTCAATGAGCTTAAGTTAATTGCGTTTGCAACAACGTTTCAACATTTTTAATTCATACACGGATAACCGATTTACCGACGGATCTATTATATAAACACGCAGGGCAAACTGTTCAAACAAAATGGTTTAAACAGATTAAAAAACCCCACAAAAAATACAAAACTAAAAACTAAAAAAACTAAATGGTATAAAAACTAAATTTAGACAACGGCTATCTAAATACTGTAAACATTGTAATTAAATAAAATAGTGTACAAATGGAAATAACGAAACAGCTCACCTTTACTTCAACAGATCCTGGCAAGTTTTGGTAAAAGGTCATACACTCATTACAATGAGAAATTGATTCCTTGTTTCTTTCGGAGAACACGTATTCAGACAAAGGTGTTATAGATTTGCGAGCTTATTTTTCGGCGATGGATCGACAGTCGACAGCCAGTTGATAGCCAACAAATAAACAACTGAGAAACAGTGAAATGTCTTGCGAATATTCAAAAACATCGATAAAATGGCAATAAAAGCTTCGTTCAAAAGAGACAACAACTGCATGATCTGGAGACAACTCGGCCAAACCTCAGATTTGCAATTATTAAACATGACTGTTCTCTGACGTCCTTCACTCCTTCAGTTTAAAGTTTCCAATTATTTTTAATACACCTTGATTCGCTGACAGTCCGACTACTCCGACATCTTTGTTTGAGCCGACTGCTGTGTAGTGTGACAAGAAATGTCGTGGAAATATTAAAAAACATCGATAAAATGGCAAGAGAAGCTTCGTTCAAGAGACAACTCGCCATGAAAGTGAAATCTCGGTTTCGCAAAGCCTGTCGGGTCAATATCGCGACGCAAAAAATAGTAAAAGAGCCGAAACCTAGACTAGTCTACGTTGATAAATATACCTCCTGATTTACATAAACTTTAGCTTTGATTTTCTCGGCTTAGACAAGGTTATTTTTCAAACGTACAACGCCAATGAAGTTACCAAGTGGTTCGTTTTTGAAGCCGTTCAATAAACTTGCAGTTCGTGTTTTATCATATATAAAAACACTCGGCTTCGCCTCGTCTCTTTATATCTGATAAAACACTCCTGCTCGTTTACTAAACAGTACATCGCCTTCTATCTTTTCTTCCTTTTAACCTTTTGTCAATCCCTTCCTCCCTCCCTCCGTCCTTCCTTCCTTCCTCCCTCCCTCCCCCTCTCTCCATCCCTCCCTCCCTCTCTCCCTCCTTCTCTCTCTCCCTCCCTCTCTCCCTCCTTCCCTCTCTCCCTTCCTCCCTCCCTTCCATCCTTCATTATTTCCTCCTTTTCTCCTAATGGCTTCGATTCTTCTCTTTCTACAATCTATTCCTATTTACGTTTATAATATCTAAAAGACTTACGCGACATGTTTGACAATACACCAGCTGTTATACAAGTTATGCCACCAATAATGGAATACAAACACGAAGACTTACGACGACCAAACCTACGGACACAAATAAAATGCAAAGATGTTGATTGACAAAAACTACGAAAAACTTGCAAATAAATTAAAGTACAAACTACAAAATCTCTCTTTTTTTAACTTGTCGCGAATGCAATTTGATCGGCTACATGCATGAGCGGGTTTTTGTCAATCTTTTGCCCACAGTTAAAAAGTGCTGTTTTTAGTTTCTCTAATTTCGCTTTCCATTTAAAAAATGTGCAATTTAATTTTTTAAAAACTAAGGGGGCGTTTATAAGGAAGGCGAGCCAGTCCGGGTACCCGGCCAAGCTGGCCCGCTTTACTGAGACTGATTTTTATTGTGTTTACATGAGAGGAGGACTAGCTCGCCTAGCCCGGCTAGCTTGCTTGTTGCGCTAATTGCGTAATTTATCAGTTCTGGTAAGACACAAACTCTCATTGTTTTAAATATGAACTGTACACGAACAAGCAAACTTGTGAATAGGCGAGTTTCAGGGTGTTGCGCGAACATCGTTTTGCAAAGGAATTGGTGGGCTCTTGGCGGGCTCCCCACAAAGTAAGCAATGGTAAACAGACTTGTTAGCGAGCCAACAACAGCAGAATAACAATGTTAAACATCCAGAAACTGTATCTATACTTTGTTTATTTTAAACAGTATGTTTACTTTGAAAGGAGCTTGCTAGTTTCTTTGAAAAATGATGCGCGCGCAACACCCTGAAACTCGCTTATTGTTAATATGTCGAAAAAAGCAGATAAAAACAAATTTTGTCCCGAGGGTTATCCCGATTTATCATGTGGAACAGGATCAAAGGCCCCAAGTTATCCGAGATAACCCGGTCTCATGTGAACAGGCCCTTAGAAAGTTGTTAGCCTGCGTAGCTGGCGGTATTAGGGAGTTCGGGCGCGAGCGGTGGGCGGGCAACACGAACACGATCGGAAATCGCATAGAAAACCGGCCACTTTCATGCGGTAGTTCGCAGTCCACGTGCGTGCTGGCTCAAGTGAGTTGTTTGCCGTGTATTGATGACGTTTACACGCAAGATATTCGTTCTACGCATGCGTAGCTAATACGGGTCAGCCCGTATTTCGCGAGCCTCGACAGCCGCCATTTCCGATCGTGCGCCTGCCTGAAAACCATGTGTTTTTGAATTCCGCCCACCGAATATGTTTGTTTAAGAGAACCAATCAGAACGTAAGCTAATAATAGTCATGCTTGAAGCATGGTTGTTGTTTCACATCCGCAAATGGTTCATCGGCGAGTTAAAATGCTGTGTAGTTAAGCGATTCAAGAGAAGAGATTTGATAGTTTATGAATACTCTTCGAGGGAGAGACCACGAGTACAGAACATAATTCCAAATAGTGAAATAAAAGTAGCGTGCTGCGTAGGCAGTGTTGAAACAACAATCGAAATATAGTAAGGTTAGATCACGGTTAGATATATTGCCGAAACAGAGAACGTAGAAGTCTAACGTTTTGAGCGAAGGCTCTTCTCTCTTTCCCTCTGACGAAGGACCTTCGCTCGAAACGTTAGACTCCTAAGGTTAGATATACTGTCGAAACAGAGAACGTATTATATTTATTTCGATTGTTATTAATAATTCCAGACATTTTCATCATCTCATGCTTCGCCAAAGCATGCACGGTAAATATCATAAATCCAGTTGGTAAAATTGAAATCACATCTCTACCAAGCAATAGATAGCACTCTTCAAAACGACGTGACGACCGATAGCGCTTAAAGAATTCAATACTTCCAAAATACATTCGCTTAATATTTGTCCGCTCATGTCTGTAATATGATAACTCCTGAGTCCCTGAAATCAAAATCAATATTCTGACCAATCAGAATGCTCCGTCACCCAGTAGCCTGCGTGCAGACGCTCCTTCCCCCTCCTGGAATCGGGAAACGGAGGTCTGCGAAACGGTGTTCGTAATCGTGTTCTGGTCACGTGAACCAAAATAATTAATTTTATATGCTAGCATAATTACCACACCAATACTGCCATTTGCAAGCCACCATTATTAGGCTTGCGATTATTTTCACGTTTGTTTATGTTCGAAAGTTGCAAGTTTCATCTGAAAACGTTGAACATTTAAAAAAAATTCATTCAACTTGCGGCGTCATATTTTGACAGGTTTCTTTGAAATGACGCCGCAAGTTGATCGATTTGTTTTTAAATTTCAACGTAATTTCTGGTGAAGTTTGCAAATACAGTGTTTATTTTGGTCGACAGTTCTGTGCTGAGAGAGATTATATTGATGATAGAATGGACGAACTGGCGAAAAGTCAACAGCGTTTGGGTGCGAAGAAATTGAGACTTTTGTTGGTGTCGATGTTGTTATTTAATATTCCAAGCTGATTGCGATTTATATTGTCTGGAACGGTAGCAAGTCGTTTCGATGGAGAACTCGTGTGAGTACTCGCACAATCGATTTCTCACGACTGGCATGGAAGTGTTGAATGATATTGTAAATCGTAGACGTTGGCCTCGACTTTTCGCAGATTATTTTATATTACACCGCGGCATTTTTTTAAGCTCCTCGACACAATTAAGACCTGCAAATATATGGTGACTTCGAATGAACAATAAATTCAAGCGTATACCGTACTAATTCTTCTTTCACTTTAAATGCACCTTTACCTTTAATTTCACAAGAGCAGAGAATACATGTTGACATTTCAAAGTGGACAAAGGAAGACAATATAGACAACTCGCTATAGCCACTTCGTGATCATCAGAAATCTGACCAATGAAATATCGGCTACTTTAAATTACCCTTTGTCAACCAATCACATATTAGTCCTTAAAATCCAGTGACGACTCACGTGACCAGAACACGATTACGAACACCGTTTCGCAGACCTCCGTTTCCCGATTCCAGGAGGGGGAAGGAGCGTCTGCACGCAGGCTATCACCCAGCTGACGGAGACCACTCAAAAACATATGGTTTTCCGGCAGGCGGTACTTCGTGTTGCCCGCCTACAGCCCGCGCCCGAACTCCCTCCCTAATACAACCAGCTACGCAGGCTAGAAAATTGTTCGATCCGGCCTCGTCCTTGCCTGCAGCTATAAAACATTTTTTAACTACTCGAGCTTATCGAACGTCTTTTGTGCTAAAGAACGAATTTCTACTAACCAAACAACAAATAAAATATAACACGTGGCACCATATACCTCATTACAATGAACGCTGTTACCACGCAGATTATCAACTCAAAAACTCCACTGATGAAAAAGTTGAGATATTTATTTCCAGCCAGGCTTGAAGTATTAAGCGCCAGTCCATAGTAACTCAGTGAAGTTGAAAACCTGAAATTAAGTGAGAAATGATAATAGAATCAAAAGACACAAGTACGCCTACATTAAGCTATAGATAGATAGGTTTATTACTCGGGCGAGTCTAGGCTTCGGCTCGGTTCCCCCCCTTTTTGGGTGTCACTATTTTGCATTTTTTCACATTTTACTTCCTCTATATACTATTCATGCTTCCGGTGAGTTATAGTCGTGTGATTGAGTGAGGCCGTGAGGCATTTTGTAATTCTTTGCTCCTTTTGCTTTTGGAGTTGGACAAAAAGTTGAACAGCTTTGCCTTTTGATTAAAGTGTTCTTGCACGTTGTTGGTAGATTTCGAAATAATTAGACTGTCTGACTTTGTAGTTTAACAGTGATCAGATGTTGGCTGACAACTGTCTAGCCTCCCCCCACAGACGTTTTTAGGGGACGCCACAAAATACGTCCCCACGTGTTTACCGCTTCCCTAAAACCGACTGCGGGGGAGGCTGACAACTGTCTTGATCGTAAATATGTTCACCAGCATTCGATCAAGCAGACTTCCGCACTTTGCCATGGCGGGTGATGTGTGCCAAAAATAAATAACACATTTGGCAACGATCATGTAACATTTGGCTATCGGTTCTAACTATTTCATGGCAACAACAGAACACACAACAATTCAGCAACAACATATAGTTAATATTTGGCAACGAACGTTTCATTTGGCAACAACAAACGCGTGATGCAAATCGGGCGTCGATATAATCTCGTACCCAAAGTCTTCCCTGTTTTCAAAATGGTGCGCGATTGCGCGAAATTGTTCCGCGTTTTTCAGTAAACATAGCGGGAAATGAGAGAGATTTTTCCCGTACGGCGACAGCTGAAATTCAGTCATCTTTGGTACAGGCTAGAGATATTATTGTAGTTACTGGATGGCGCCTCAAAACTCATGAACTGTCACAACCAGCAATTCCACGGTAACCACTAACAACAGGGCAATCGAGGAGCATTGTCGTCTGTTTGGGTTTTCTGGGCGGCTATCAGTAGTAGTAATAGTAGTACAACATAATCTGGTGACATTTGGCATCGGGTTCCTTTGCAATATATTCTGTAACCTCAGTCAATAACATTTGTAAACGAGTTGTAAGAGTAGTTCGTACTTTGTACCTCATTTTCAAAATCTTGTTCCGCCATCTTGTGTATAAAACGTGAGACTATCGCGTGGGAATTTGCAATGCATCACGGGATTGTTGTTGCCAAATAACGATATGTTGTTGCCGAATTCTTGTGTGTCCTGATAGACCAATTAATGTTTTATTGTCGCTGAACGATATTCTTGTCATTGAATGTTTTGTTATTGCCAACAAACGTTTTTTTGTTGCCATGCATGAAATAGTTAGAACCGATAGCCAAATGTTACATGATCGTTGTCAAATGTGTTATTTAATTTTGACACACATCACCCGCGTCTTGTTATACTTAACACAGGAGATCACCGGTGGCGTGTGCTGTTAGCGTGATGCCTTTCACCACTGCAGTTCAAAGTTAAACCCAGTTGGACGGGGTGACTGCCTGGGAATGACCCCGTTCTCGAGCTTGGAACTCGTATGAGTAGAGTTGTAGTTGATCTCTCAATATGCTTCGAGGGTTTTTCGCCGGGTTCTCCGATCCCCCCGTAAAATCTACACCTAGATCTTAGCTGTGATTCTTGCATGGTCATGGCTGGAGCGCCTTTGGTATAGCTTCGATTGGTCTGCGTCCTTCGCAATTCAGTCACTGGCTGCAAGTAAGAATGATTATAGCCCACAATCCTTTACTTAGGTCATGTCCACACCAATCCGGTTTCAAACGAAAACTTGGAGACCACGTATCGAAAACGTATCAAACGTTTCCGTCCACACTATCGTTTTCGAAGCGTTTTCGCCGTTTAGTAAAACGCTAAAAAGATCTACAGGGGTATATGAATGAATAGTTCTAGGTGACTGAAACCAAGATAACATAATCGTGACATCATCGTTTTCCAAATGCTTCGTTTTTTCCCCGTCCATACTGGTAACCGAAGACGTCGGTCACCGAAGACGTCGGATTAGTGTGGACGAAAGGCCTAACCGTATCAAAAAGTCTGCGTTTTCGTTTGAAAACGGATTAGTGTGGACATGGCCTTATATAAACCAAGGCGTATACTTACCATACCATGGCCAGAATCATGGAACGTTTTCTCAATACTGAGATTCTAAAGACGTCAATAATAGTGTAGTTCTTGTCAGGTTTCGAAACTGCGTTGGCCATTACGTTATTCTTCGTAGATTTTTCAAAAACTTCGCGAGGAAAAGGAAGCTTGTTGAACGTCGCAATCCTTTTGACTACCCTTTCAGCTTCATCAACACGATTTTTAATAACAAGCCACCGAAACGATTCAGGCAAAAAGCTATAGAATAAGTACAAATACATTGAAGTTGGTGCAGTATTAAGTCTATATACCTGGGTTTTGTAATTGCCTTGAATCAGCTGTGTTCCATCTGTCCATTCAGCTGTCGATCCATCTCTCCTGCCTACCTCTCCACGCCTCTCTCTCCTTTTTTCCTTCCTCTCTGGCTGCCAGCTTGCCTATATATTTGTTCATTCGTTTGTACGCCGTCCACCCGCTTGTTCGTCCTTCTGTCTGTCCGATCAATCCATCCATCCATCCTTCCTTCCTTCTTTCCTTCCTTCCTTCCTTCCTTCCTTCATTCCTTCCTTCCTTCCTTCCTTCCTTCCTACCTTCCTTCCTCTCCTTTCCTTTCCTTTCCTTCCTTCCTTCCTTCCTTTCTTCCTTCCTTTCTTTCTTTCTTTCTTTCTTCCTTCCTTCCTTCCTCCCTCCCTCTCTTTTATTTTCTTTTTTCTCCTTTCCTTCCTTCCTTCCTTCCTTCCTTCCTTCCTTCCTTCCTTCCTTCCTTCCTTCCTTCCTTCCTTCCTTCCTTCCTTCCTTCATTCCTTCCTTCCTCCCTCCCTTCCTTCCTTCCTTCCTTCCTTCCTTCCTTCCTTCCTTCCTTCCTTCCTTCCTTCCTTCCTTCCTTCCTTCCTTCCTTCCTTTCTTTCTTCCTTCCTTCCTCCCTCCCTCCCTCTCTTTTATTTTCTTTTTTCTCCTTTCCTTCCTTCCTTCCTTGCTTACTTACTTCCCTCTCTCTTCCCACCATTTTCTAATATTCTTTTAATTCCTTCCTTCCTTCATATTTTTCCATTCTCCATAATCATATATTTATCCAACACGATGTTTTCAAAATACAATAATTGTTCCTACTTACCACAACAGCCCGAGCTGAAGCAACCCAGCTAACGTACAAAATAACTGAATATATTTCCAATCTTGAATCAAATATGAGATCAGTGCAAGAGACATCACTCCAATGGCCCAGAAAATCCAAACAAAAATACCAGCAAGAGTCCGATATTGAATGGCGAATACTTCAACAAGAGTGATGAATGAAGCCATTTGTAAACCCTAGCAAAAAGACACAAAGCCAAATTGGATTTTGGGAAAACCATCGTGTATAAGATTCGTTAACAATTCATGAAAGAAAAACAGAAGCAGTTAGATGAAAAATCTTCTACTCGATTTTGATTTTATCTAGAAATACTTTCTGTATGAGGAAGTATAGCGTTCTTATTAAATCAATATCTCATCATGTTCCAAAGATATTCAGGTTTTTGTAACATGCAAATGAGATGCCTTATAATGTCACCTACTCCACGCAGATCAAACAAACTTCCCCAAATTAAAAATATATCAAGCAAAAACTGTGTGCATTGCAATCTACCATTCGAATTAAATAATTTATTAACTTGTAAAAGAAAGCCAAGGATGAATCGAAGAATTACGAACGCAACATAATTCTGGAAAAAGAGGACAAGCAGTCCAATGATCGATGGCGAATACATGGTGAAAAGCAAGATTGGTCTTCTTCCAAACTTGTCTGATAATGCTCCAAACACCAAACCACCCAACATCACTCCACAGAAATACAGCGTAGTGGCAAGACTTTTTTTGTACGCATTGTCACACACAAGATCCCACTAAAACAGAGAAGTGTAAATAAAAGAAATAAGTTTATTTTTGCTCGTGTATATATGGAACATCTTAGGCATATTTTCTTGCAAATTTCATTGTTGTTCATTGTCCATTTGTGTTGTTTATTCTTGTTATGTTATGTTCATTGTTGGCCAGCGACCCAACTACAGGGAAAGCATTGTTTTACGAATAGGCGAGTTTCAGGGTGTTGCGCGCGCATCATTTTTCAAAAAAAGTGGCAAACTCCACTCAAAGTAAATGTACTGTTTAAAATAAACAAAGTATAGATACAGTTGCTGGATGTTTAACACTGTTATTCTGCTGTTGTTGGCTCGCTAGCAAGGTTGTTTGCCATTGTTTACTTTGTGGGGAGCCCGCCAAGAGCCCGCCCATTTCTTTGCAAAATAATGCGCGCGCAATACACTGAAACTCGCCTATTAACAAGAACCGGTTAAACGGGTCTTAAACGGGTTACTTCGTCCTAAATCTTGGACGAAGCCAAACACGAATACAGCAGAACATTTTTTTCTTCCTCTCTCTCAGCGAAGAAATAAGGAAAAGAAGGCTCTGCTCGCAGGGTACCTTGCCGGAAAATCGATTTCAAAACAGTTTACAGAAAATAGGGAGGATGGCGTAAAGAGCTGTCAGCTGTTATTTTGTGTTGCCGTCAAGGGCGATTATATCGGGATTTCCGCACAAGTATCTCATCGTTTGTCAAAGCGTGCTGCGTGCATGAGATCGCAAAAATTCAAACTCAACAGAATGAGAGTGAGACAACGTCCCGGTGGTAAATCTGTAAAGTCCTGGCCGGTACAACTGAAGAGCTGAAAAGCCAACAGGCATTCCGAAGCTTAACAAGTCATCCTTTTTTTTGGAAATTATATTTTCTCATTAATACCAAATTTTAAATTAATTGAATCAAATTGACTTATCCACGAGAGGACGATTTGCTTTCGCACTAAAGTGTTTAAAAACCGTGGCAAAGCGAAAAGGAGTTGAAATTTTTGGAACGAAATTCTTTACCTTTCGAGCAAAGCCATTCACCAGAATATTTACTTTGATGACGGACCTCCCTCGAAGCGTCAGTATTTCGTTTCAAAAAATTTCGGTTCTGTCCTATAATGAATATCATTGCGGGTGGTAGAATCCTTGACAAATGGTCAAAGATATTAAGAATATTTACCTGATTGCATGATATTTATTTGCACAAATGCATTGATTTAATAATTACAAATGATCAGAAGTCTACAGCTACAGAATAGAAAGCTACAAAGCGCTAGCTATTAATTAAGGTACTCTGTCGGATATCAAAAGCTGTCACTTTCAGCGAATGAGAATGTTGCGTTCGTGGACGATACATTTCCTGCAGGCTTTCCTTTTCCCCATTTCCTTCTCTCCGCCCCTTCACCCCATGCAGGCCCTAACCCCTAAATGAGAGCTGGCTCGCAGGCTAGGTCATTGTTCGTTGCGCCTGTCCTTTAATTTGTTCATTGTTCGATGTTCATTGTTCGATGTTCATTGTTGCTGGTGTTCATTGTTGTTGTTCATTGTTGTTGTTCATTGTTGTTGTTGTTCATTGTTGTTGTTCATTGTTGTTGTTCATTGTTGTTGTTCATTGTTGTTCATTGTTGTTGTTCATTGTTGTTGTTCATTGTTGTTCGTTGTTGTTACAGAGAAAAACAAGAAAACGTCTGCTTCCCTTGCGCTTTAACCTACTGAAGTATACGCCTACACGGTGAATCCTCAATTTCAAAGTTTAAAACTATACAGTTACCTCAGCCACGACAGTCTGCTCTCTATCAGATTGATAGTAAGTCCAGCCATTCGGACACGATATTTTCTTCCTTGTGTTGTTCCCAGCATACAAATGACATCCATCCCATTGCTTTTTCCCGCCTTCTTCCTCGAGTGGCACAAGAAAAGGGATATCGGTTTTATTTTCAACCTGACAGTGATGCTTGGTTTTAGCTCCCATGAAAGCCATTCCCAAGTGACTCCAGGAAACATAAGTGTAGTTTAAAGTAAGCAAAATGTAGAGGAGAAACTGAAACTTTCCTGGCTTCCCCAAAACGTTCGCTAGTTCTTCAGCCGTCATACTGGACTTAATCTACGCGTACGAACTGCAAAGTAAACATGAATAAGTTAACTTAGCCAAAATTAAATACACTTCGGCGTGTTATTGAAGCCAAACATGGCACCGTCTTTAAGCACTGCGTTTCCTCAGCCATAATTATACCTACAGTAGGACCTCGTTATCTCGAACTCGTTTATCTCGAAAACCTCGCTATTTCGAACAAGAGTTGATTTCCCTTCAACATATTTCTTCACTGTTTTACAATATAATTTACCCCGCGTTATCTCGAACTCTCGCTATCTCGAACTATTCTCTACTTCCCTTGAGGGTTCGAGATAGCGGGGTTCCACTGTATATATAATAACTCATTTCTTGCTAAATTAAGATATTTTTTTACTTCCCAATAGGCAATAGCTGTTGAATCTGCTATTATCTATGGTTAAGGGCACTTTTTCAGCAGATTCAACAGCTATCTATGTTTCTCTCTGACGAAGGGCCTTCGCTCGAAACGTTAGACTGCTCCTACGTTCTCTATTTCGGCAGTATATCTAACCTCACTATAGTTCGATTGTTATTTCAACACTGCCTACAATCAGTGGCCTGCTGGCCTCTGCTCGTCAGAGGACGCCAAAAGTAAACTTGGCGCCCCACTGTTCTGAACATTTGTGCGTCCAGATACTATAGGAATCGCAGGGAGCTCAGTGCCCAGCATTTTC
The DNA here is from genome assembly GCA_035771165.1 of Paragorgia papillata. Classification (NCBI taxonomy): domain Eukaryota; kingdom Metazoa; phylum Cnidaria; class Anthozoa; order Scleralcyonacea; family Coralliidae; genus Paragorgia; species Paragorgia papillata. The sequence continues at coordinate 3,174,399 of JAWNZC010000011.1, read as the reverse complement.
TGAGTGTTACGGCTAGACAACACCGCGGCTACTGTGACGACACAAATAGGACGTGATCATATGTCTAGGGATCCGAGGGGCATGCCCCAACAGCATTTCCTGCATTTTAAGGGCACTTTTGAGCAAAATATAAAGGTCTGAAATCTAATTTGTTAACAGAGTATCTCGTCTTTTTTAAGAAACATTTCTATAAAGTAGGATAATTAATTACATAAATGAACAACAGTGAATGTTATTTTAGCAAAGTGTCACAAAATCCTAGTTGATATTTTATTATAAGGAGATGATTCAGCGGAAGAGGCGCTGAGAGAGAGGAAAAAAAAGAAGCTCTGTTGTATTCGTGTTTGGCTTCGTCCAAGATTTAGGACGAAGTAACCCGTTTAAGACCCGTTTAACCGGTTCTTTCGAGATTGTAACCAAGCAACTGACATTGCGCATGCCATGTTACTATACAATATTTTTTCCTCTTTCAATATATATATATATATGTATATGAAACAAATAACAGATATGTGATCTTAAGTGACAGGGAAGAGAATGGAACGGTCTCAGAGGAGTCTCCTGAAGAGCAAATCGAACATTAAATCGAAAAGAATCGACAACTGAAGAATAATCTACACAACGACAAAGGAGAGGGCTTAAGTGATCTATCCAATGATCAACAACATCACCCATCGAAAACTGCTATAATCATTATTGGAGATTCAATTATCAAAAAACATCAATCCAAGAAAATTGTCAAAGAAGAAAGTGAATAAACATACCTTCCCAGGTAAAACTGCGGAAGAGATCGCAAAAGAAGTCGACTTATTAAATCTCCCTTCAACCACGTCGCACGTAATTATTCATGCTGGTACAAACAATCTCTCTACGGACACGGCCAAACAATGTGCTTCAAAAATCGAGGGTCTTGCCGTCAGCGTTAAAGCCAAGTGCCCAAATTCAAAAATTGGTGTATCAAGCCTTACCATAAGACAAGACATTGACGTGGTACAAAAAATACAAGAAGTAAATGGAGAGATCAAAAAGATATGTGCAAAACATGGGTTTTCTAATATAGACAACTCAGCAATAGATAATACAGCTCTAAATGGCAGCAAACTTCACCTAAACACCAAAGGTTCGGCTCTTTTGGCTGTGCAATTTATCAAATTTCTCCAAGGAGGTAAATCGTCAGTATCGCCATGGCAGCAAACACAGGAGGATTTTCAGATGTCGGCCCTACACCAACTAGGGGACTTACTGAAGATGATATCATCCCCACTAGGCAGGAGAACCCGGAGAAGGACCCGCTAAACTCATCGCGGCGTGATCCGGCATCAGGTATTTGCAATTCTGCACTGCACGGCATCGCTAAGTTGAAGGGCTCTAGGGTTGCTAGTCTGAATATTAATAGTTTACTAAAACATATCGACGAAATTCGATTTATTTTAACAAATTCACCCCTCGATATTTTAGCGATAAATGAATCTAAAATTGACGATCTAATACCTGATTCTGAAATACATATATTAGGATATAACTTAATTCGAAAAGATCGAAATAGAGCCGGAGGCGGTGTGGTCGTTTATATTCGTGATTCTGTCTCATACTGTGAGAGGCGAGACCTAATTTCCGATCCCCTCGAGATGGTTTGTGTTGAAGTTAACAAGCCACATAGTACTTCATTTTTAATAAGTGCGTGGTGCAGACCACCAAATTCTGACATGGCCCTGTTTGATGAATGTGATTTATTTTTCCGTAAATGTGACTCAGAAGACAAAGAATTGTTGGTTGTGGGTGATCTAAACTGTGACGTCATCAAGGCATCACCAGATCCCTACACACGAAAACTGCAATTCCTATGTTCGCTTTACCAAATCGATCAGTTAATAAATGAACCTACGAGAGTGACGGGAGCATCGGCTACCTTAATTGATTTAATTCTCGCAAATAAACCAGAGAATATATCTAGCTCTGGTGTTATTCATCTTGGAATTTCTGACCACAGCTTGATTTATGCAGTAAGGAAATATACGCTGCAGAAGTCTAGACAGATTTCGAGAGACGTCCGAGACTTCAAGAATTTCTCTGAAAACGATTTCATTGCCGACATATCGCAGGTACCATGGGATATGGTTTACCAATTTGATAACCCTAATGTATGCTGGCAGGTTTGGAAATCCCTTTTTCTCGAAACACTTGATAGACACGCTCCTCTTCGACAGAAAAGTATAAGAGGAAAATCAGTCCCTTGGATTACACCAAAGATCAAGCAGTTAATGAGAAACAGGGATTTCCATAAAAAGTAAGCAATAAAACACGCTTCCCAAACCCATTGGGAAATGTATCAGGCAGATCGCAATAAAGTTAACATAGAAATGCGTAATACAAAATCCAAATTCTTTTGCGATAAAATTAGAGATTGTTCATATTCTAAAGATTTAAAAAAAAGCTGGTCGTTAATTAATACTCTTTTGGGTAAAAACTTCAGTAAATCGACCAACGTTAGCGAACTTTTTATCAATGATATGGTAATTTCAGATGATAAACTTATTGCAGAATCTTTTAACGATTATTTTATCAATATTGGACCTAAGCTGGCTGCTGAATCCAATAATGAACCAATTGATGACGACTCAATAACTGATGAATGTGTAGGTAGCAATTCTTCGAATGCACGCTTTAATTTTTCTGAGATAGCCGTAAGCAACATCATTTCTATTTTACAGAAGTTGAAAGCTTCAAAAGCAACAGGTATAGATAAAATACCTGCTAAAATCCTTAAGATGTCTTCGAATATAATTGCGCCATCGTTAACAGCTATTTTCAACCTATCCCTTAATACGGGCATATATGTTGAAGAATGGAAACAAGCCCGGGTATCACCAATCTATAAGTCTGATGATAGACGAAAATGTGAAAACTATCGTCCTATCTCCATATTACCGGTAATAAGTAAAGTATTTGAAAAAGAAGTCTTCGGTCAGATATATAGATATTTGATCGAAAACTCAATGCTATCAAATTTTCAATCGGGCTTTCGCCCAAAACACTCAACCGTATCAGCACTCATTCAAATGTGTGATGAATGGTTTAAAAAAATGGATGATGGTCAATTAACAGGCGTCGTTTTTCTTGACATTCGGAAAGCTTTTGACTCGATAAACCACAAAATTCTGTTAAAAAAGATGAATGACCAATTTGGAATATCTGGTTTCGAACTTAAATGGTTTGAATCTTACCTAACAAATAGAGAACAAGTGTGTTCTGTTAATGGCCAAACATCGTCATCTAAGAAAATAATATGTGGAGTCCCACAGGGCTCAATTTTGGGTCCCTTAATATTTTTATTGTACATAAACGATATGCCAGATTGTCTTAAAAGTACAAGTCCATGCCTATATGCAGACGACACTGAAATTTTTGCATCTTCTTATGATTTCACTGAGATTATCGGAAAACTAAACTCTGACCTTAATAATATTTACAACTGGCTTTCTAAAAACAAACTGCAACATCATCCAACTAAGACAAAGCTTATGTTTATTGGATCATCATACAATTTGAATAATAAAGTTGGTGATAGTTCAGTTCTGTTAAATAACGTACCAATTCCCCGAACTGGTTCATATAAATGCTTGGGTGTCGAGATAGATGAAGGACTTAGCTGGGACAAACACATTGAGATGATATGTAAAAAGGCAAGTGCGGGTATTGGGGCTATTAGACGAGCAAAGCCCTATGTCCCTGCCAATACGCTACAAACTATTTATAAAGCCTTGGTTCAACCTTATTTTGACTACTGCTCCCCTCTCTGGGATAACTGTGGCAAAATACTCAAGGATAGACTTCAAAAATTTCAGTCTCGTGCTACAAGGGTTATTACAGGAGCCAGTTACGATATCAGGTCAGTCGATGTTCTTGACACTCTGTCGTGGGAAACACTTGATGTAAAACGCTCTTACAGTAAAACAGTTCTCATGTACAAAATATTGAATGACCACACTGCTCCAAATCTAAAAGAATCCTTCCTTAAAAGAAGTGTTTTTCAGAACACTTATAATCTTAGAAACAATGATACAGACCTAGCACTACTAAAGCCCAAAAGAGAATTCTTGAAAAGAAGCTTTAAATATAGCGGTGCCAAGTTGTGGAATAACTTATCCTCAGAAGCCAAATCGTCTGAGACGCTTCAATCTTTTAAAAGGCATATACGCCCACTTTAGGCCACGATGCTATATCACGCCTAAGAATTTGTATTTAGGTATATATATATTAGTAAGAACTTATAAAACCCTGTAAAGTATAATGTACAGTTACATCTTTCTCTCCTTTTTTAATCTTTCTTTGTATCTATACTTTTCATTTGTTTTTAAAATTTCCAAAAATGTATTTATATTTAGTGTGACGCCCCTCATTGAAATCAGCTTTTGTTGTTGAGGCCAGCGTGTTTAAATAAAGTTTTACATACATACATACATACATGTATAAATTTACCTGCTCGTCAGAGGACGCCAACAGCAAATTTGGCGCCCCACTGTTCTGAAAATTTGTGCGTTCAGTTAATATATAGGAATCGCAGGGAACTGCCCATGCAGCATTTTCTGAGTGTTGTAGCCTGCGAGCTGGCTCTCCTTTGGGGGGTTGGGGTTACTATACAATAATTTTTCCTCTTTTAATCTTTTACTAATATGTGTTATTTTCATCTGTGAGTACATAATTATGTAAAATACTTAAATGTAATAATGTATGAATTTACCCTCAAGAAATAAAGTTATTATTATATGTCAACCATGCAGTCACGAACACAGCGGAGCCTTCTTTTCTTCCTCTCTCTCAGCGAAGAAATAAGGAAAAGAATGCTCTGCTCGCAGGGTAGTGTTTTTTATCTTTATTTTTATATAATAAATTCTCTCTTAAATAACTGTGTTGTCGTTTTGGTTGGCCCTTGGTTGAACCCTGTTGAAATAAAGTAGAAAACTAATTAGAGAAATAAACAACTCAACCGCTACTGTAATTAAGCCCATTTTTTTTACGAGAGTCTACCAGATGTATAACAGTAAGTTTTACTTAACCTTTGACCTGGCAGGCTACAAGGAGGCCTCGATCTACTTGACGAGTTAAATCGTCTGTCGTTAGTGAGAGTGAAATATCTAAGTTGCCAAGTGGCAACATTGCCGGGACGCAAAGGGTTAATGCATGTAAAGGTGCGGTAAATATCGCCAAGTCCTGAATAAAGCATTGTTACCGAAAGCCAAAATTTATCCAAAAACGAACTATCCATGGACATGGAAAATTTTCATACTCAATAGCGCAAAGAGTATACACCGAATTATCTTAGAATTTCCAGTGGGAACACCGTCCTCGTTCTTTATACAACGCCACTTAGAGCATTTTCACGTCTTCGGGACGACGTCAACGGCCAAAAGATGAGAACTGCTGCTTTATAAGATTGACTTAAATACGGACACTATACCGATCATTGTAGCAATACTGGAGCGTTTGGGAAGTCGTTAAACTAGCTTAAAACACGATCAAGTCTGTTTTCTTTGTTTTTTTTGAGGGATTTATATCCCATAAATCCCTCATTATAAATTCATAGGGATTATAGTGCCTGCTACAACTATCTCGTATGGTAACGCCAGTAGCGCCCACATACGGGAAGGAGAGCAAGGGTTTGCTTTTCGCTACACGTAGTTTACGAGAGGAAGGCAAACCAATGAAAATCATCAAAATCTGTTGGTTGAGTCAGCACTTTATTACACTGAACGTTGAGCATAAAATGTGGGATTGATACTGCATCAATACGCATGCCCAATGCTGTAATGATATCTGGTACTATCTGGCTTAAAGCCTCCGTTCTCGGTATTTATCTTATACTTCAAATATCAAATATAATAGTTAGTTAACCGTGACTTCTTTAAATTGTATAAAACCTATCTTGCTTTTAACCGCGCCGTCGTCGTCCTAGCATCTTTGCTACATGCAGTCCCAATAATTAATAGAGAACGACCACCGAGATTAATAATAAGGCCAATATAAATTCTGCGGTTTAATTACTGAAGAAAGTCATGGTAAACTGGTTAATATATTTGATACTAGAACCTGGTTTTCGGGTTTGTCTGACTTCCAAAAACGCCCCAGAAATCAAATGCTAAAACGTACCATTGCAGAGTTGAAGCAACAGTTTTTGTCTTTCAGTAAAGCCTAGTTTCCGTATAGTCATTGTTATTGCTGTAATTCAGTTGGCGAGCGACTGTTGTGAGAAGTTTAACTCTCACAACAATTAGAACAGTCGCCGATGCGACAACAGGCAAAACCGCCCCCCCCCCCCCCCCCCCCCCCCCTCAAAAAAAAAAAGAGTTAAATGAGTCTGCCTAATAGCCACCTCAAAACCTTAAGCCGCAGTCGACATTCGAGCAGGAAAGTTTCTGAACGTTTCTCAATTTCTAATCACTACACTAGACTAGACTAGACTACACTACACTACACTACTGTAAACAATGTTTACAACGTCGATAACTTTCGGACCAGGAAATCTATCTCGGTTTAAAATATTCATTCAATTCAGTCTAACCTCAGGTCACCTGCTGTTTTGAGGTCGGCCCAACTCCGGACTACGAGCTTTTTAACCGACGTAATAAGCAACTTTCACCTCTCAAACTCATGAATACGTTTTAATTGAGATTGGTGTCAAATCCACAAGAAATAATGCCTTTGGTGGTCACGAGCCGGAAGAACATTGAAGACCATCAGCTGGGAAGAGAATACACTCTCTTCTAAACGATTCGCGTGAATAGTCTTCCAGCTCGTGACCACCAGAATCATTATTTCTTGTGTATTTGACACCAATCTTATTTAACACAACGTATTTATGAGTTTGAGAGGTGAAAGTATATGCTTATTACGTCGGTTAAAAAGCTCGTTTTCGTCGTCTGGAGTTGGGCCGGCCTCAAAACAGCAGGCGACCTGAGGCCGTTAGAACTGAATCTCGAGCTGGATTCGTTTAAATGACCTGCATAGTAAAAGCACTAATCCAACCCCAAATCAGTCCGGTCTGAGTCCGTCCCGGTCTCGTGTAAACATCCCCTATGTTTTGGGTAGTAATTCATGAATAATGGTCGGTTAATACAGCCCGAACAATTTACACGGTATAATTCGACAAGCTCTTAAACACTTATATATCAATACTAGACCTGAAAATTATTTCATTGCACGATATACATGCTGCATGTACGCCGTGAAATCAACTCACCAGTTTTGGTTAATATTCTTGCTTGAAAGTCTTCGGTTGAAGGATGGAAAGTACTGATGATACAGTCAAGTCAACTCAGTACAACCATATTTAAAGCTCTTTACCCCAAACGACTTCCTCGTTGGTAAACACTTGAAGACAATTTGAAAAAGAAATTGAACATAAATTATTCGATCCGCTAACCGTAGAGCAAACAATTAAATATACAATCGGTGAAGTAAAATTTCGAGTGTAAGAATATACTGACATTTTTTAATAAGACCAAACCGAGACCAGTTGCCAAAAATGCAACATCAAGGCTTTATGCGTGCATTACCTCACCATGCAGAGTAATGGGGCGACTGCATTAACATCGTGAAATCGAGACTGGTAGGTGCTGGTTTCACCTTCAACAAGATAACATCAAGCGAAGACTGAATGAATTATCCTACACTGCGAACTGCGAAGCCAGTGAGTTAACTGGGAAAATGAGCTGTCAAAACATGATTTGAACTTGCACCTTTGGGAATTCGAACTACTGCTTTACCAATGGAACTATAGCTATAGTTTCAGTTTCTCAGAGAGAAACGTTTCTCTCTGACGAAGGGCCTTCGCTCGAAACCTTAGACTCCTATACGTTCTCTGTTTCGGCAGTATATCTATAACCTTACTAACCTTACTATAATTATTTCGATTGTTGTTTCAACACTGCCTACAATTAGTGGCGTGCTGGCCTCTGCTCGTCAGAGGACGCCAACAGCAAATTTGGCGCCCCACTGTTCTGAAAATTTGTGCGTTCAGTTAATTAATATATGAATCGCAGGGAACTGCCCTAGACTTGCTCCAAGTCTGCGTCTTGTTGTCTGAGTGTTGTAGCCTGCGAGCTGGCTCTCCTTTGGGGGGTTGGGGTTACTATACAATAATTTTTCCTTTTTTAATCTTTTACTAATATGTGTTATTTTCATCTGTGAGTACATAATGATGTAAAATACGTAATGTAGTAATGTATGAATTTACCCTCAAGAAATAAAGTTATTATTATTATTATATGTCAACCATGCAGTCACGAATACAGCAGAGCCTTCTTTTCTTCCCCTCTCTCAGCGAAGAAATAAGGAAAAGAAGGCTCTGCTCGCAGGGTAGTGTTTTTTTATCTTTATTTTTATATAATAAATTATCTTTTAACTGATAACTGTGTTGTCGTTTTCACTCACAGCGTTTTGGTTGGCCCTTAGTTGAACCTTGTTGACATAAAGTAGAAAATTAATTAGAGAAATAAACAACTCAACCGCTACAATTCTGTAATTAAGCCCATTTTTTTACGAGAGAGTTTATCAGATGTATAACAGTATTAAAGTATAACTTAACCTTTTACCTGGCAGGCTACAAGGAGGCCTTTACTTGACGAGTTAAATCGTCTGTCGTTAGACAAAGTGAAATATCTACTGAAGTTGCATTCAAATGGCTACATTGCCGCGTACGCAAAGGGTTAATGTATAACGGCCCGTTTACACATGCAAGCGATTTTTGGTGCAGTCCTGAATAAAGCATTGTTACCGAAAGTCCAAATTTCTCCAAAATTAAAACGAACTATTCACAGACATGGAAAATTTTCATAGTCAATAAACAAAATAATTATTTTGCCAAACAAAGAAAATGAAATAAGTAAGGGTTAAATAATGGTCACGAGTGTGATATGGGATTTAACATCGCGAGTCGGCCCCGAGTGGTTGGTAAAGGGGAACTGTCACCCCAAAAGAAGTTATGTTTATATCAAAGGTCTTACCACAAGCAGTGTCATTGCGAAGTATTTTGAGACAACTCTTTTTCGTTTGCGATATATGAGCGATGAGGTAAGTAGAAATTACAACGTAGAACGGCGCCATCTTTGCCTTTTCAGTGGGGCTTATATTCAGCGGGATCTCGCATGTGACGTCACTTGAGTGCTTCGATCAGTAGACAATCGATTTGTGTATTGCTTTGCATTTTAGAATTATTTTTAATTTATACTGTTATTTGAGAAATGCCTCATTGCATATATCAACGTTGATATATCAACGGCTGGTCGAAAACAAAAGGAACTGGAATAATGTACCACCGCATGCTGAAAGGAGAATTACAGAACGTTTGGCTTCAGAAGATTCGCAGCGAAAATCCTCGCAATGTCAAAAATTCATTTGTATGCAGAAAGAGGAAACAATCGTTTCCTAGATACGCAAGCCCAACGAATATTAAACCCAAGAAGATCTTTGAAACCAGATGCGGTTCCAACGATATTTTTGCACTCTAAGGAGGAGAAAAATACTCGAGTGTCAAGCGTCAGACGACAACGTTGTCGGGAAAGGAAGGAGGCAAGTAAAATTCTTTCGCTTTAATATTAAGCTAGTAACACTGTTAATTTTAGCTGGGCATGTAACTAATTTTAGCGATTGTCTCTCTAGACAATGGAATTGTTGATGGACAACATTTTGGGCAAACCAGTCGAAGAGAAAGTTGCCAAACCACAATGTCAAAACCCTGTTGAAAACAGCCAAACAAAAGCTGCCTTCACTTGTTCAGAATCTCACCCTAAAAGCGTAGATACTGGAACACAGTGTAACTTGTACGTTAAAGCGTATAAAACTGTATACACTCAAACTGATGAAAGTTGTTTTTCTAAAAATGAGCAGCAAATTATTGAACAAGTTGTTCCTGTTGTAAAAGATAATTTTTCTGAACAACTGATGGACCACAACTATTGTGTTGCCTCATTACCTTTGGTCCAGCAGTACCCAGCTTCTCGTTTTGATGAATCTCAACAGCCAGTGCAGTCTTGTCCTGAAACTGAAAGTATGGACGAAGGTACAGCGCCAGTGATGACAATGACAATGCAATGGAGACTACCAATGATGATTCTTACTCAAAGGAATCCGTGTCTGAAAGTAACAGTGAAAATGAAATAGGAACTGCATTAATAACTGACACTGTCAAAACACAGATGTTTTTAGTTTTTGAGGATAAATTGAACGAACTTTTTAAATTTTGCTCTGCATGTGGCCTGGCAGTTATTGAAAAAAGAAAATACGTACAGGGTTCTATGCTGACTGTTACATGGCCAGAAATCGAGGACAACATGGCGGCAAAGCATGCGCACTGAATCCCTTTTTAATTAATTCAATATGGCGTCCTTCAATAGATTTCTTAAGGAAATATAAAGAACAATCATTTTCGGTTATTTACTATTGTAAATTTCGACATGCGAACGTCCAAAACTTCACCAAATTGAACAATCGTTCAGCACTACAATTTCCATTGAGTTTGGAGCGTCCTAAATAGGTTCCCGAGCCCCTCACAAGCATACCTCTTATTCGCTGTTTAAAGTCTATTAATCTGCTATATCACTTATTTTGGAGCTCCAATTTTGGCTGCTTCTGTGTTGTTTGTCCACGATGCGAACGTCTGAATTTGCTCGGGGTGAACGTTACTTTGTTTTGCGGAGTTGTTCGTTCCACTTTTTCGTTGTTTAATAGGTTCCCAAAGACCTTAAAATGTACGATTTATTGGCAGCCGAGTCGTTATAATTTAATCCATCAAGCGCCGAGATAAATACTGAACTCGGCGTGAAGAAGCAATGCATTCCTCGATAATTTCGGGTTTTTGTCCGCAATTTCTTATGGAGCTGTTGCTGTTGCCAGGGTCTTAACTGCTGTTATTATTATTAAATGTGACTGTGGATTCAGAAATAATAACTGAAATTTATGCGGCAATTTTTGTGAGTACGAGTGTACAGGCCTGTCTAAACGATTAAACCTTTTGTAATTTGATATTTGGGTAAGAAATGGGTCAATAAGACATTTTAGCGAATAACTCTACTTTAATTTATTGCTATAGACTTCTGTTTATAGCCGAAATGATCGATATTTAGCCATCAGAATTTTCAAATTAATATTCCATCTAAATATGAGCCCACAGGCCACTGCCGCTGAGTGTCCTGGATTTCTAGCCATGGAACTGTTTGCTTACAGGGACATACTTGTATTTGGGACTCTCAAACTTGTGTTAATGGGACGCCAGTGGGAAATTTACTAATACCAGCAGCTATTTTGTTGTCGGGTAACACATATGCACACTTACATCACTTTGCTAGTGTACTTGGACTCCAGTTTGTAAGCGATTCACATATCTACCGCATTCAGAGGCAGTATCTCTTCCAAGTGGTTAACAATTCGTAGCATAAACACCAACAAGAACAGTTAAGTGAACTTAAATCAAAGCGAGCAATTGACATTTGTGGGGATGGCAGATATGACAGCCCAGGTCACTCAGCTAAATATGGGACCTATAGCTTAATGGATGAGTCATCAGGAAAGGTTATCGAGTTTAGTCTAGTCCAAGTGTCGGAGGTGACCACATCTAACGCCTAATGCATATGAAGGTTGTAAGAGGTCTCTTGACAAACTGTTGAATGAAAAGATTCCAGTTCGATGCCTAGCAACCGACAGGCATGTAACAATAACTGCCAAGATGAGAACAGAATACCCTAAAATTGTACAACAATATGATGTGTGGCACTTATCAAAGTCTACTACTAAGAAGCTAGCCAAGCTGGCAAAGAAAAAGTGCAATCAAGAATTAACACCTTGGATAAGTCAGCATTAAATCATCTCTGGTGGAGTGTGGCAACTTATAACGGAGACCCACAGCTGTTCAAAGAAAAGTGGGTTTCAATCCTTAACCATGCTGTTAACAAGCATAGATGGAGGGGTTCTAAGAAGTTCACTAAGTGTGAACACCATCAGCTTTCCAGAAGAGAGCAAAAGGCAGTAGAATGGCTAAAACCTGGCTCATCTGCACATGTTGCCTTGGAGCAAGTGGTAACTAACTCTCGAATCCTGAAAGATATAGAAAAGCTAACTGAGTTTCACCACACTGGTGATTTTGAAGTCTATCACTCACTGATGCTGAAATATGCCCCAAAACGGGAGCATTTCAGTTACAGGAGTATGCTTGCTCGGTTACAATTGGCTGCTCTGGATCACAATCACAACTGCAACAGAGAGCATGCAGTTGTTAAAAGTGGGGAAAACAAAGGAACATTGCGATACAAGGTAGAGTGAACGAAAAGAAATAATAATTGGGTTGCAAAACCAATTAAAGTGGTAAAGTCATATCCACATTTGTCGGAAATGATGAAAAATGTGCTTAAAGAAAAAGATTCTGGCATTACAGATATTGAAACCATACCGGCCATGGCAAAGTGTATTTCCAAGAAAACCAAACCAGAGAAACATGTTGTAATTAGCAGACACCAATCCAGAATGAACAAGTATAATTTATCATTGACAATAAATGCCACGATAATAACATGAATTTTTATACCCACAGTGCCAGTCATTCTGACCAAACAAGTTTAATCAGCTTACATGTGTGTATACATGTAGGGGGGTGCCTGGTATGCCTCAACTCTTTCCTGTCCGTGTAGGTAATCAGTGGCCTAAAGTATACCTAATTTAGTTTCAACTCTGGCTAACACTATAATATTTTACTCGTTAAGGGGTGAATCTTCCAACAGGAAAGAGTAAACGACTAAAAAATGTTAAAGTGCATCACAAGTTTTTGGCGAAGAACAGACAATTAAGAAAAACTTGTATTAAACAGTGTATTAAAATTCCCCCATAAATTGAACATATGTCACTGGTACTTATAATATCATAGTATAAAACATCCATGGTTTGGAAATGATCAATGTTCAGGTTTATGCAAATGTGTGCACTTTTGTGGTTATAGCAACATATTTGGTTTAACCGTGCTGTTAAAATATTAATAAACCTAAAACAAAGAACTTGTGCACCTTCAGGTCTCTTCCAATATAAATCTTGTAATTCCATTGCAAACCGCTTTGAAGACTGTTCACTGCATTTCCAAAACATGGATATTTTCTATTACCTATCTGTACATATCATAAAATTTGAATTATGAACTAGTAAGAAGGTAAATAAATGTTACTCATCAGCATAATGAAAACCTTCAAATTCAAAGTTTTCTTCTAATCCTGCATGGAGGTGGAAAATGTGCTCTTATGCAGCTAACTGCACAAAAAGGTAAGGCCACTCTGATCTCTTTCTCTAAAAATCCCCAGCACCATCTTGCCAGTTTCCTGTATGCTATATGTCTATTCTTTTTGTGCTCTGGACCTTCATAACCCTTGGAGCCATACTGTTGCTTATAAAATTACCACGAAATTTGCAATACCCAATGGTTCAGACATACAGCATTGAATCCAGGATTGTCAGTTATGCAGTTTGGCTTCTCTGCTAACCCATCAACTTCAGCCACTTCAAAATTTTTGTTGACGACCTCGTTAATTTCATGGCAGCAAACATTTTCTTCATATTTGTTGGCAGTGGCCACATTCACACCTTAAATATATAAATTGAATACTCTCTCCTCCGCAAAGGCTCGGAGGCGGAGAAAACGCGCGAGGAATGATGAGAAGAGGGAAAGAAAAGTAGCCTCTGCCAGATAATGTTGTCAATATGGCGCCCAAATCCCGTGATGGACTAGGCACCAGACTCGGAATTTCAATATATAACCAAATTTAACTTACGGAAAAGTGGGAAATCCATAAATTGTGGACAAAAGACACATTCAAATTGCTGGCAGACAATTCTCAACCCGAGAATGTTAATATTGTTACACAAGGACAGGATTTTCCAGTTTTGAATTATGCAATTAAACATGTAAACAAACGCTACCCGAGAAAGTTTATATCAAAAGACACTGAACTGTTGTACACATAGATCTTACCTATGATAAGTTTCACGTATACACGTAGTGCATGTCAGCATGTGGTACGTTTGCGAGCTTGGTGTAATGTAGAAAGTTAGCGCTGAGAATATTCCAGCGTTGCATGTTCGTCGGCTTTCTTTATCAACGATTCAACGTTCGGTATTAAAACGTTTGTCAGTCTGGCAGCGTTTCGAATTTTTTGATTCGTTCCGGGTGATTTCCATAGAATAATTCAGAACTAATAACGTCCAGAACAACATTCTAGACTTAGATCTTGAAGAAAACATTGTACTTCGTGCAAAAACTATCGTCGCTATCTCCCATGACCAGATCTAGAGAACCGCAGATTTGTTACTTGACTGAAATCTCTTCGTATTCGGTTCGTTTGCCGACTTCGAATTCGGTATTAAAAAATCCTTCTCCGGCGTACTTGCACTTATTGGAAAGCATTCTATATCTTCTTCTGAATTATGGTTATCGTAAAGAGAATAAAGAAGTCTAAATTAATTAGGATTTGACGCCTTCAGAGCTTCGAAGTTCGAATTTGTCATGAAACTATCCGTTTTCAAACGAATTTTATCGTTGACCCACGTGACTCTCTATAGACCTGCTCCGATTGGTCAATGGCGTAACGATTTCTAAGCTAAATTCGACAAAACTTTCTACTCTCTATGACCCCCTAAACGATAAATTATTAAATAAACCAAAGATATATGTTTGCTGACAACCACGAGATATTCAAATGAACAAAATATGAATATGTAAACTCTCGTTCGCATGCCAAGATGAAATTAAATTTTGAAATAATTTTACTTACCATATTTTCCAACGTAAAGGAAACCTCAAATTTACACCGTTCTTACACTCCCTCGACCACGCCGTCTACTGATCGTCTTCAGTTTCCATTTATAGTGTTTAATATTTCGCGTATTCGGTTATTAAAAGTGGTACAGTGGCAGTTGTTTGTTTAGTTAGAAATTTGAATAGAGCGCGTCGCGAGTTTCCCCTAAGTCCAAAGCATTTCTATTTTAGGCATTTATCGTTAGGGAGGGGGTCGTAGAGTCCGTCCGGGGGACGGTATTAGAAATCGTTACACCATTGACCAATCGGAGCAGGTCTATAGAGAGTCACGTGGGTCAACGATCAAATTCGTTTGAAAACGGATAGTTTCATGACAAATTCGAACTTCGAAGCTCTGGTCGAACTGGCCGTTTCTTTGATCGCTCCGAGCCAATGAAGTTGCTAGGGTCAGATCTTGACCACATTTTCTGATTGGCTAAGAAATCTGTTAGGGGGTTTCGATTAAAAAAAATAATTACACAACTACAAGTCAAAGGTGGAGGCGTGAAGAAATATACTACATCTTGTAAGGCGTTTGTAGCATCGTTATGTTAAAATCTCCGGAGCAAAATTGCAAAACAAAGCAGTAAAGGACAAGAACTAACAAATACCGTTGCTGGTGCGCATTTCCGGGTTGTACCTTGGTACACCGAGTTTGCATTTTGTGAGAGGAATAAATATTATTTCAGTGCGTTGACTAAACTATTATTTCTCTTACTCAAGAAATATTTCTACGTTGCCATACGGATTGGGCGATCGAGTATTAAAATCTGAAAATTAATCTGCCGCCGAACTATAATTTATATATACCGAGAACGTCGTTCAGCAAGCTTTGCAATATTCTCTAGTGGGTTCGCCGTGACATCCAAGTATGACGTGTCTTTTTTTTAGATTTGAATACAGTTGTTGTCAGTGTACATTTGAATACATTTGAATACAATTTATAAATCCTATCGCTAATTTTATTACGAATATAATGACGGCGTCGTATATAATGCCAAAAGCAAGGCGCCATGCATTTGTATTAACCACCAACGAATTGATAGCTGTTTATTTTTTTAACTCCTATTTTAACCTCATCCAGTCATCTCATGTTAAAGAATAAAAATCCGTTGTTTATGAACACTCGAAAGAAGAGAACGTGAACTAACACCGATTTGAAAAAAACTTGCATGGAAAAATTAAAGAATATTTGGCGCGTACGTCACAAGCAAATTATTCACACGCATTGATTCAAAAGAAAACAACGTAAACAATAATGGCCCTTTATTTGTGTCAATTTCTTTTACTTTCCCTGTATAATTTGGCTGCGGCGTATTTTCTCTCGTGTCATTATAATTACATGAAAAAGTTCAAAACGTCTGGTTATATCTTTACCCCCCAAAGCCCCCAAACACAACTCTAGAATAATGCATATCATTTCTTTGTGAACGGGTGACATTTTTGCGTTGTAGTTGTACACATATAAAATTCGGTTTCGTTTTCGCCATTTTTCTGAATAGCAGCGGTATAGAAACTAAAGCGCCATGGGGAAAAAATTCTGCCCTATATGGATAAGAATCTTCCTGTTATTGTAGCTTGCAAGTGATTTTGAAACGATCAAACGAATAAATAATTTGATCACTGAAGCGGTCGGGCGAGTCATTCAGCGCAACTAATAAGTGTCTTGTCTTGTGTCGTGGGCTGTTAATTGGGTTTTTTTTTCTTGCTCGACTGGTAAAACGGCCAAATTTCTGGACTTTTATAGTTTATTTCTCCTAGCCTGCGCCTCAAACGTCTTTAATAAATAAAAATTTCTATTAGTGGTGCAAAAAGTTTTAACCCCCGGTCAAGTTAATTAGATTACTGCAACAGTGCAACATGAAAGTGAGATTAGTAGCTTCTTCGACCAGAGGTTCTCTCGCCGCTTTCAGCATTTCGGGGGGGAGCTAGCCTGCGAGCAGGCTCTCTCAACGCGGCACAGCAACAGGAGGGCCTGCTCGCAGGCTAGGGGGGAGCGGGCGGGGTTAGCCGTCGATTCAATTATCGCATCTTATTGTGAAGTTATCTCCATATTCATCAGGTGGTCGCTATTACAGAATATCATACAAAAACACAATTTTCTCAGGCGCTATTCTATAGGATTTCTTCAAATTAACATATGTTGTACAAAATGTCATGCTCTTTAATCTGGTGTAAGTTTCCAGAGTGGCATAGAACCATGAACGACGCAGGAAGGCTTTAAACAAATTGCGGCGCGGCGTCATTAATAGGACTGACGGGGGTTGTGTTGCATATTTCATATTACATCAGATATAAACACATTTTTCTCAAGCGCTATTCTATAGGATTTTTTAAAATTTAAATATGTTGTACAGAATTTCATGCTCTTTAATATGGTTTAAGCTTCCAGAGTGTGATAGACCCACGAACGGCGCAGGAAGGCTTTAAACAAATTGCGGCGCGGCGTCATTAATACGACTGACAGGGCTTGTGTTGAATACTCGAGATTACCTCAGAAAAAGGTACAATATTCTCAGGCGCTATATTCTGTAGGATATCTTTAAATTTAGATATGTTGTACAGAATTTCATGCTCTTTAATCTGATATAAGCTTCCAGAGTGGAACAGAACCATGAACGACGCAGGAAGGCTCTAAACAAATTGTGTTGCATATTTCATATTACATCAGATATAAACACATTTTTCTCAGGCGCTATTTAATAGGATTTTTCAAATTTAAATATGCTGTACAACATATGTTAATTTGAAGAAATCCTATAGAATAGCGCCTTAGAAAAATGTGTTTATATCTGATGTAATATGAAATATGCAACACAACCTCCGTCAGTCGTATTAATGACGCAGCGCCACAATTTATTTAAAGCCTTACTGCGTCGTTCATTGTTCTATCCCACTCTGGAAGCTTATAGCAGATTAAAGAGCATGAAATTCTGTACAACATATGTAAATTAAAAAAAATCCTATAGAATATAGCGCCTGAGAAAATTGTACTCTTTCTGAGGTAATCTGGAATATGCAACACAACCCCCGTCAGTCGTATTAATGACGCCGCGCTGCAATTTGTTTAAAGCCTTACTGCGTCGTTCATGGGTCTAGCCCGCCCTGCAAACTTGTATCAGATTAAAGAGCATTAAATTCTGTACGACACAAGTATATTAAAAAAAATTCTATAGAATAGCGCATGAGAACATTGTACTTTTTCTGAGGTAATCTGGAATATGCAACACAACCCCCATCAGTCGTATTAATGAGCCGTGCCGCAATTTGTTTAAAGCATTCCTGCGTAGTTCATGGCTCTATCCCACTCTGGAAACTTATATCAGATTAAAGAGCGTGAAATCCTGTACAACACATGTATATTTAAAAAAATCCTATAGAATAGCGCCTTAGAAAAATGTGTTTATATCTGATGTAATATGAAATATGCAACACAACCCCCGTCAGTCGTATTAATGAGCCGTGCCGCAGTTTGTTTAAAGCTTGCCTGCGTCGTTCATGGGTCTATCGCACTCTGGAACTTTTATCTTATACCAGATAAAAGAGCATGAAATTCTGCACAACATATGTAAATTTAGGCTGAATGTGGTGCATACTTCACAGTGTTTTCCCATTTAATATATCCATGTTACTCTGAACTATCGGTGTCCGTATCGCTTCCATCGGAATTATTCGAACTTGATAAACTGGACGCCCAGCCTTCATTATCGACACTTATATCCATTCATAGATGATCTACTTGCATGAAGAATTAGAAGAATCCATTCCAAACTGTTGAACCACGGTTAATAGGTTGAACCAAACAATCGAAAATAGATCGAAGCACTAATACATCGAAACAAGTGACGTCACATGCGAGAAACCTCATCGCTCATATCTCGCAAACGAGAAAGAGTTGTCCCAAATTACTTCGCGATGACACTGTTTGTGGTAGGACCTTTGATATAAACATAACTTGTTTTGGGGTGATAGTTCCCCTTTAAGCTTCACGAGCGATGTTAAATCCCATATCACTCGAGTGACCATTAATTAACCATTTTATCCCATGATACACCGGCCCAAAATTGATTAGAACACAATAGCTGATTGAAAGCAAGTTAAAACACATTTCTGATATACGATAAAATGCTTTGTTTCAGTGAATGTTCATTGTGATTGAATTTGCTATTTGAATTATCAAAAGTTAGATGCACATGGCAAAATTGAATAATTTTCTTCAGAATGTCTTGACTCGAGAAGCGAATGCAGAATGGCGTATCTTAGTGAAGACCTGCATGATATTGATACCCGGCAAGACCTTGTCGTTGCAGGAGGCGTAAAAAACTTCTGTACTCAAAAACTGTTGTGTGTATATGATGAACGACCTGTGGAATGGGAAAGCTCGAAACGCTTCCGAAAAGTCGTAACGGAAAGTGAGTTGAAGAGGATGAATATTGAACGCGTCCAGCAAATACTAGAAAGTCGACCAAATGGGCAGTGAAAGTTTGGAAATCTTGGGCTGACTTTCGAAAGGAAACTATCGACGCCTTTCTGGGGAAATACAAAACAATTCCTGATCTGTCCAGCTGTTCTACAGAAGAACTCGACTTTTGGATGTCTAGATTCATTGTAGAAGCTCGAAAGGAAGATGGTGAAAGTTACCCGCCATCTACGTTGTATTTATTGGCATGTGGATTAAATCGGTCGGACTGTATTGGTTAATACAGTCGTTGGCACCTAAGCGTGTACACCGCCCGTCAAAACATGTTATAAATTTAAGCCAAAGTTAACCGTTTTGAAATCAACACCGTGGGATTGGCGAGACGTGATTGGCTAAGGGCACATTCATGTGACAATAATGCATTGGTTCGAATGTATCGAATGAAAACCTAATACGTTTCCAAGGTAAATATTTAACTTTGATGTTGACATAAAACATGTTTTGACGGGCGGTGTACACGCTTAGGTGCCAACGACTCCAAATCACTGTCAAATGTAATACGACACCCACAGGCTACAATGCTACATGAAATCTAGACATACAAACAGTTCAACATGTTCATATCATTCAGTGATTATTACTTGCGTTTTTAGTTGTTATTACTCAGTAAATAGTATATACGTTTTTTGATGTACTGTGGCGTTTGTTTCTTGTACCTCTTCAGGTCAACTTCCTTTTGTATTTATAAATGCACTGATGTAAACACAGCATGCATATTCCCGTGTCTTTTGCAACTCGCCCATTCTGTCTTCATGAACTAACCTTCTTTGTGTTTGTTAATATCGATAGTTTGCATATTGGAGGTCTTAAATAAACGTTTCATTGTGATTCACTGACACAACAACTCCGGTTTCAAAATCGCTTCCAACGAGGCATCTTTCTTATGCTTTTATACGCTGTTGATGTTCCATGGCAATCCGTGCTCGATTTTGCGAGTTATTTCTTTTAAACCAGCTTCGCCTTTAGCCAAAGTGTTGGTAGGTTTTCCAAGTAAGTTGCTTATACGGTTGAGCAGTGATGTGCTTGACACAACCACAGAATAGGAACATGAATGTCGTTCAATTTTCGAAGTGATCGAAGAGTCGAAGTCTAGGCTCCATATATGGGAAGTATTGCGCAATTTTGGCATTTTGTGGAAGCCCCCCCAAAAAAAGACAGTGTGAAGGTATCACCACATTCATCCTCGAATTCATCGCCAGATTCATCACCAGATTCATCACCAGATTCATCACCATGATTCGCAAAGCAAATATTTCATGCACCTTCAATAATACCTTCAATAATCAACCGATCGGCACACATGATACACCAAACTAAAGCTTATTATTCTATCTTTCTGGCCCAAGAATAACGGCGTTTGTTTGAACAATTTATACACAAGAAAGATAACGATTTACTAGAAAGTACTCGCTCTTTAGACAAACAAATAGAACAAATTCGCCGGGACGGTCTTAAAAATTTCGATGGCTTCTGTTATTTTAACCGGCTTTCCTATATATCAAATTGAAGCTCATTCTATGTTCTTGCTGGCCCAGGAAAAATTAGAAGCGGCCCAGATCTGGTTCAAGTGTTATTCGCTTTTAAAGGCTGCCAAACGTTTATATCTTTTGAAGCAACTAAAAAGAGCTGGAATTAATTCCAATGACCTTATCTTATTTTACTGTAGTGTAATTAGATTAATTTTAGAATATTCATGCCAGTTGTTCCATCGTAGCCTCCCTAAATTCCTGTCTGACGAAATTGAGCGCATTCAGAGGCGTGCTATGCGAATTGTTTTTCCTGAATTGATGTATAGAGAGGCCCTAGAAAAGGGCGGTATCCCTACATTACATGCTAGACGCGAAATCTTGTCTATTAGCCTGTTCAATGAGATTATTAACAACAAAGATCACAAGCTTGTAGAACTTTTACCGCCCACGTCAAGCCATGGCAGACACCTGAGAAATAAGAGACTTTTTAACACCCCTGTTTGTAAAACAGATCGGTATATGAAATCATTTATTATCAGCCACAGCATGTAAATAGTTTGATAAACCTCTCATACCACTAGTTATATCATGTAAATAAGTTATTTTTAATTATTTATATCTTATATTTTATGTATGTAATATTTTGTATATTTTTGTACACACGTAATTCAGTCGTGTAGACTGCAATGTGTGTTTTATCTAATAAACTATTTATCTATCTATCTATCTATCTATCTATCTATCTATCTATCTATCTATCTATCTATCTATCTATCTATCTATCTATCTATCTATCTATCTATCTATCTATCTATCTATCTATCTATCTATCTATCTATCTATCTATCTATCTATCTATCTATCTATCTATCTATCTATCTATCTATCTATCTATCTATCTATCTATCTATCTATCTAAAGCGAGAAGCCCAAATTGTCGATTACAGCGCGCCGGAAATAGAAATCTTTTTTAACTGTAGTTACCGACATAGTCCTTGGGGGGGGGGGGGGGGGGGGGGGGGGGAAATTTCGATGGCTTCTTTTAATTTTAACCAGCTTTCCTATATACCAAAATGAAGCTCATTCTATCGTCTTGCTGGTCCAAGAAAAATTAGAAGTGGCCCAGATCTCGTTTAAGAGTTATTCGCATTTAAAGCGAGACGCCCAAACTGTCACTTACACAGCGCGCCAAAAATAGAACACTTTATTAACTATAGTTGCCGACATAGCCTTTGGGGTAAACATTTCGATGGCTTCTTTTAATTTTAATCTGCTTTCCTACATATCAAAATGAAGCTCATTCTATCGTCTTGCCGGCCCAAGAAAAATTAGAAGTGGCCCAGATCTCGTTTAAGAGTTATTCGCTTTTAAAGCAAGACGCCCAAACTGTCAATTACACAGCGCGCTAAAAATAGAACACTTTATTATTAAATTCGTCGGGATGGTTTTGGGGAAAAAATTTCGATGGCTTCTTTTAATTTTAACCGGCTTTTATATATATCAAAATGAAGCTCATTCTATCTTCTTGCTGGCCAAAGATAAATTAGACGAGAAGCCCAAACTGTCAATTACAGCGCGCCGGAAATAGAAATCTTTTTTAACTGTAGTTGCCGACATAGTCATTGGGGGAATAATTTCGATGGCTTCCGTTATGTCTAACCTGCTTTCCTATATATCAAAATGAAGCTCATTCTATCGTCGTACCGGCCCAAGAAAAATTAGAAGTGGCCCAGATCTCATTTAAGAGTTATTCGCATTTAAACGAGACGCCCAAACTGTCAATTACCCAGCGCGCCAAAAATAGAACACTTTATTAACTATAGTTGCCGACATAGCCTTTGGGGGGGAAATTCCGATGGCCTCTGTTATTTTTAACCGGCTTTCCTGTATATCAAATTGAAGCTCATTCTATGTTCTTGCTGGCCCAAGAAAAATTAGAAGCGGCCCAGATCTGGTTCAAGAGTTATTCGCATTTAAAGCTGCCGAAACTGTCAATTACAGCGTACCGGAAATGGAAATAGTTATTAACTGTAGTTGCCGACATAGTCCTTGGGGAACAAATTCTGGTGATAAATCTGGTGATGAGTCTGGTGATGAATCCGAGGATGAGTGTGGTGATACATTGACACTGGTGAAAGCCCCAAAAAAGGCCGAAACCTAGACTCGGCCTACCACAGATAGCCCGAGTTAGAAGGTCAATATAAATTCTGCGGTTTAATTAAGAAAGTCACGGTAAACTGGTTAATATATTTGATACTAAAACCTGGTTTTCGAGTTTGTCTGACTGATGCAAAAACTCCCCAGAAATCAAATGCTAAAACCATTGTAGAGTTGAAGCAACAGTTTTTGTCTTTCAGTAAAGCCTAGTTTCCGTATAGTCATTGTTATTGCTGTAATTCTTAAGCCGCAGTCGACATTCGAGCAGGAAAGTTTCTGAACGTTTCTCAATTTCTAATCCATCCTGCGAGCAGACCCTTACAAATACCGCCGCTAGCAACTCGTAAAATAAGGCTCTGCCGAAATCGAGTCGAATCTCTGTCGAGCATGCGCGAGAACAATCTCGTACCCAGAGCCTGCGATCCTTTTGGTCAGTACCAAAGAAAGGAGGCTCTGGGAAACTC
This sequence comes from Paragorgia papillata, assembly GCA_035771165.1. NCBI lineage: Eukaryota > Metazoa > Cnidaria > Anthozoa > Scleralcyonacea > Coralliidae > Paragorgia > Paragorgia papillata. The sequence continues at coordinate 3,151,005 of JAWNZC010000011.1, read as the reverse complement.
CGCATTCTCGTCGCCAGAGCCCCTCCCGTGCTGGCGCGCGGAAAAGGCTCTGGGGGAATCCAAACCGGAACACCAAGATTCTTTGGTGTTCTTTGTAGAGCGCATGCGTTTAAGTCCGCGGTTTGGGAGTTGGATACGAGATCATCGACAGTTGATAATTTTCCTTTCGTTTTCGATTCAAGAAGGTCCTTGTCGAGTGTGGCTCATCGCCGCGTTTACTTGGCGGGGGAAAAGACAATAAAATTTACGAGTTCGCTTTAGAACTTGGCAATAGAGTCGCGTCGGAATTTCTTCGTATTTACGGCCTCTTTTAGTGAAGGTAGTTCTCTTTAATTTGTTGCACGTAGGTAATCATATGATAGAGAGTACAATTAAGCATAAGGCGCTAGGCGAGTGCAATTTGACATAATTTTCAAATATCACGAGTAGTGTAAATCCTTAATTGTACGAGCAAAACATATGATTACTCATTTCTTATATGCATGAAAAAATTAAATTACGACACGTACGCTTCGTACTCACTCGCGCCTTTAAAAACATCTTGTTTCATTATTTGACAAGAAACATTTTCACCCTGGGTGTTCTCTGTACTCATTTCAAAATATTTACATGGAATTTACATGTGACAACTTTCCATTGCAGGATTTTCAGAATTGGCCGCCATTTTGGATTGTATTGCACATCGTTCCCAGGGCCCTCTCTATTTTTATTAATTGTAAATAATTGTACTCCTCTCAACCAATCAGAACGTAGTAATTTTGTCATGCATATAATAATATGTGATATTTGTAGCTAGTTTAATGACTTCCAAAACGCCTAAAATGATCCCAGTGTCTGTATTAATAAATGACATAAAAATATTTAACGATCTGACAGACTTGTCATGCAAGCGTTTATCATGAAAGCAAATGGCTAGTGGTTATTTCTCATGACAACTTTGTCGGTATATTGTTTACATCAGTCCATTCAGTCGTGAATATCACGAACAAAACGGAAATAAAATGGTTATAAAAAATCTGACCGTGGATGGCTCAAGCCACTTTCGCACCCCTTTAGATCCGCCCCTTCATCCATAATTGTTCCATAGTCCATTCTTTTCAATTGTCATTTGACCTCACTAGATTCGGGTTTACTTGTAGAAATATAATCAGTTTTAACATCACAAATCCCTTGAGAGTATCTCCTTCTCCCAATGTTTGCAGAGCATCATACTAGTTCCTGCTCAAGCTTTCCTTCAAGGGTTCCCTTGTTTCAATATAGGGAGATTAATAATGTAATAAAACAATTTTTTTGCGGTTATACACCTTGTTTATTAACGATAAAATTCGCTGAGCTTTCGTCCCTCGTTACGTAAACTCGGGACTTTGTCAGAGCGTGACTGAAGTTGGTCAGTTATTAACAAACAATTATAGTTGTCAGCACACGTCAACTAAATTACAACTAATTCGTGTATATAACCACAAACATTCTGTTTTATTACATTAACATACATCCAGGGTCGTAGCCACCAATCTTAAAGTGGTCCGGTTGGGCGTGTGGATGCGAGCGCCGAAGCCACGAGACATTTTTAGGGTGGTCCGGGGACATGCTCCCCCGGAAAATTTAAGGCTCTGAAACTATTTCCTGCCTGTCATATATCAATATTAAAGTGGTTCTCTGATGAAAATATTGTGGGCAATGTTTTTGCATCATCTTAAAGAGGATATGGTAGTTAGTATAAAATTGCAAAGTTTCATTTCAAAATTCGTTGAAGAAGTGGTGATATTTATTTTACGTGTGAAATTTTGGAGCGCCGCCATTAAAGTGGCCGAGCTTGAGAAGAATGAGTAGAGGAAGCTTATGACGTCATAGACTCAATAACAACAATGACCCTTTTGTTAACAACAACAATGATCTTTTGTTTTTGTTGAGTCCATAACGTCATAAGTTCCCCTCAACTCATTCTTCTCAAGCTCGGCCACTTTAATGGCGGCGCTCCAAAATACAAACTTCACGCGTAAAATACAACTTTGTTTTGGAGAATTTCGAAATAAAGCTTTGCACAATTACCAACTACAATAACATCTTTAAGATTATGCAGCAATATTACAAACAATATTTTCATAAGAGAACCCCTTTAAGCGAAATTGATGACATAATCAATAGAGATATATGGTCTGGAAGCTCGGCAAACTTGAAAGCACCTATAATGAGCTGTGATTTTATGTTGAACCGTACCTTACACCGTGCACACCCTTTGTTTTAGGTTTATTAATATTTAAATAGCACGGTTGGGTGATTGAACTAAAACGTTGCTATTGGATAATTCGTTCATTATACTAAAATACAATGGGTTCAGTGACCGTGCACCGTGGACAAAAATGCATAAAGGAGAACAAAAAGATAGAACATAGACTTTAGCTGAGTTTCCAGACCATATTTTGAATGACTATTATGCTGATGATAAGCAATGCAAGATAACCGTAATATTACTCTTATACTAACCCTAAGAAACTAACCGTAATACTTACCCTAATAATACTACTATCTTCTAAACTAACTCTTGCTATAATATTCACGCTCAGCCTCGAAAAAACATTTTTGGTGCTCCGGAAAGTGGTCCGGTTGAAACCAGACCAACCGTACCGGTGGCTACGGCCCTGACATCGCCATGCCAAGCTTCAAAATCTAGATTAATAATGTTGTCTATATATGCGCACTCACCACAGCCTTCGTTTGGCCATACTCTTTATTTAATTTCTCCTTTAATTTCTGTATTACACCCAGTGGTACTCGCGCCACTAAGTTGCCAAGTTGGAAATTCTCTCGTATTTGCGTTACATGAAATTCGAGCAAGTATAATTATATTTTTCCTCGTCTAAAATAGACTTTCTGTTTGGGTTACTAAAAAAACATCGGTCCGATATTTCACTAGTGCGGACCTCATGCACGCTCGGTCAATAAGTAGTTAATATTTAACAATTATTTAATGGCACCGAGGGAAGCAGTGTTAGATTCAAATTCGCCCAAGCAGACACATTTTCGAACTCTGTAATACTAATAAATAATTCTTTAATACAGTTCGACTACAAAAATAATATAGCAACTAAAGCACCAACCTCGTACCCAGGGTCTTATCTCCGAAAAGACCCTGGTTGCGGCTGGTCACGTGCCGCCCAAACAAATTTTAAATCATGGGAGGGGTGGTAAGCTTTAGTAAGCTGCACACTCAATGACAATGCTACAACACAAGTCCAGTTTTAATACTCGTATTCTAAAATCTGATATTAGATTTAGGCGAACTATAAAGTTCACTGAAAGAATGAAAAACGCGATTCAACAGCTGCATTTACCTGACTTTCTGTTGATGACAAATGCGCGTGAAAGGACAGTACTAGTCGGCTTGATATTGTATAGTTGCAATCTTTCCTGAATCGCTTCTTTCGGCACTTTTCGCCGCGGTTATCGGGGCATTGGCTGAAATGTCAATGCATTTTTTGATGCGAGAGAAAGCGGTTTGGCTCTCGCAAACCAACGTCTTGAACTTTGTGAAATTTTGTAATCTTCTTTCACATGGCCTTTAGATTAAACGAGGAAGAGCACTCGTCGCAAGGAAGTCTTTTACCGTAAGGCATTTCGGCCAAATAATGCAGTTCAAAATTTGCCTTGTTGTACAAATGCTTAATTAAGGTACTTCGCAGTTCACATCACCAACAATGAAGTCGACACGCATTCGACGGTGCATTTAATAGTCGATTCGAGTCGATTTGTATATCTTCTTCGGGATTTCTTTAACTGTTGGATTCGACATGATCTTTTGTTCTTCGACGACGTACACCAAAGAAGAAAGCGAGATATGTTTTGTCAACACCGAGTACGTTTGTTTTTTGTTGTTTTCATTCCAACAGATATTTTGCGATCAACAGCCTGGCGCCAGACAACGACGCCAGACGTAATATATTATTTGTATAAACAAAACGGTGAAGCGGTTGTAATTGTGCCTTTGTCACTCCTCCCTGAGTATTTTTTAAATCGCTAATTGAAAACCCCCCAATTTTTAGGGGGCACGTGACCAGCCGCAACCAGGGTCTTTTCGCAGCGATGGGCGGAGCAGCGGAGATAAGACCCTGGGTACGAGGTTGCTAAAGCACTATCTAAACAAATATATTAAAATTACAATAATAACTATACTTATAGATATTTCCTCTGTAAGGGCGGAAAGGTAGGAATACGAAGACGACAGTTTAAAGTTTCTAGAGATCCGTTCGACTTCAAAGACTACATCACCCTTATTTATATACAATATTATTCAAATTATTATTATGCAAATTATTGAGTATATTATCCGATCGGAACTACAGTTTGAATCCTACATTCCGGCCCCAAAATGCATAGTTGACATTTACATTTAATTGGTCAAAAATTCAAACAATAAATTATATATATATATATATGTATATATAAAATTGAGTTCTAAATAAAGTTGATAAATAAAGTTTAAATAAAATAGTCACTTAATCAACATACATATAAAGTCCAAATATTCTGTTGAAATCTCTTCTCTTTGCCAAATTTAAGCACGAATATCAGATCAGTTCTTGTCATCATTCAACGGTGTGGACTCTAAGAATACAATCTTGCTGATTGGACGTTCCAGAATCGTAGACCTTGTCTTCAAAACCACCCTTCTTATACGTTGCCATCTTTACTATTTAGCTTGACTTCTATATATAGGATGCGAACATTTCGCGGAATTCTCTCAAATGGCCCAAATACAACATATCCATATATGAGTCATGTCATTGAAGAAACGTATTTTATTTATGTAGGATTTAAGAAATACCTAATGGGTTTCCACGTTTGGATAGCCTGATCCAAACACGAGAGATGTTGCGAGACTTTCGCAAAGCGTAAAAAAACACGAGCCGCTATAGGCGAGTGTTTTTTAGCTTTCGAACGTCGAGCTACATCCCGAGCAACATGACCGACAATAAAATGACAGATTTTGTGAAAAAAAATATGATAGGAATACATATTCTCCGGAAATTCATCAACTACCAATCACATTTCGTCTACTTTTCCCCAGACTCATAAACAACCAATCATATTTGGCCTTGTAACGTCTTGACTCTGAGGTCTTGATGACGAGACGGACGAGCGAAACGAGAAAGAAAGTAATCAGAAAATTATTTTGCCGACAAATTCAACATTAAAGATGGGAATGTTAATATAGAAGTGAACTCTGACCATCGAAAACAGCGAATATTAGGGAAACGCCTAGAATCAACCGCCTCAGCATCTGGCTCCTGGTTTCAGAGCAAATACAAGAAAAACATTCTTGGCCATAAAAAGCAGCTGAAACTGAAGCTTCCGAAAAAATATTTTCATCGGCAGATTTGGATTTTATGTCGACTCGAGAGCTCTTGGATATTTTACTTCATATCGACAAAGTCTTTTTCTATTACTAAGTGAGTTCATCAGACCAGAAAATGAAAGGTATTTAAACAAAATGTTATTCCGCTTTAATATCGTTTTCAAAACGTGTACACTCTAAAAAATATCTGGTGAAAATATCCTGGTGAATTTTTTTTAACCCTATCCTGGTTGTTTGTAACAAACATCCTGGTTAATATCTTAACAAATCTTAACTGCATAATCGCTGCAAAATCGCTACAACACAAATCTGGTGAAAAAATATCATCTTGCTTGTGATTGGTTGTCACCCGATCAGCTGATCCGATCTGCTCACGGTCACAGCTCACTTTTTCGCCGCCATTGTAAAGAAAGTCTGCTTTCGAAGGTATTTGATGCTTAATTCACGAAAACGAAATGACACGGTAGTATGATGGATAGTTTTGTTGCCGAAAAACTGGAGGAATGGAAGTTGGTCACTTTAAAAGACGTATTTGAAGGTAAATTTTAGAAAAACTTGATTTTATGTTTGGGCGGGAAACGACGACAAAGCACTTTTTTACACCTTTTGTTGACGTGTTGACTCTTTATAGTGATGTTTAACGTTTTAAACTGTGTTTAAAATGTTCACCTCTGGTGTTTTAATGTTCAACCTTGTGTTTTAATGTCCAACTCTGGTGTTTTAATGTTCAACTCGATCTGGTGTTTTAATGTTTAACTCTGGTGTTTTAATGTCCAACTCTGGTGTTTTAGTTAACTCTGGTGTTTTAACGTCCAACTCTAGTGTTTTAATGTATAACTCTAGTGTTTTAATATTTTTTTCTTGTGTTTTAATGTTTAACTTGGTGTTTTAATGTCCAACTCTGGTGTTTTAATGTCCAACTCTGGTATTTTAGTTAACTCTGGTGTTTTAACGTCCAACTCTAGTGTTTTAATGTATAACTCTAGTGTTTTAATGTTTTATTCTTGTGTTTTAATGTTTTATTCTTGTCTTTTAATGTTTTATTCTTGTGCTTTAATCTTTTATTCTTGTGTTTTAATCTTTTATTCTTGTATTTTAATGTTTTATTGTTGTGTTTTAATGTTTTACTCTTGTGTTTTAATGTTTAATTCTGGTGTTTTAATGTTCAACTCTGGTGGTTTAGTTAACTCTGGTGTTTTAACGTCCAACTCTAGTGTTTTAATGTATAACTCTAGTGTTTTAATGTTTTATTCTTGTGTTTTAATGTTTTATTCTTGTGTTTCTTGTGTTTCAATGTTTTACCCTTGTGTTTTAATGTTTAACTCTGGTGTTTTATTGTTTAACTCTGGTGTTTTAATGTTTTACTCTTGCATGTGTTTTGATGTTTTATGCATCAGTCAAATCCAGTGTTGTCCATCCCCCCCCCCCCCAGACAGTGCCAGGTATTTCCAAGCTTTTTTGTCATGGGAGTGGGGGGATTTGTAGTGTCCATATCTCCCTGGGGACCGGGTATTTGTGTAGCCCCAGGCATTAGGGCAGGGCATTTGTCACAGGTGTTTTTATTCTGGGAGAATAACTAAAACCACACGGTTTCTCCAATGCATGCTGATCTTTCTTCTTATTGTATAAGTATTATATATTTATATGTAGCAGTCATCTACCCTTGTCTGGTGATCAATCTACTGACCGTAAAAACTGTTAAAGAGCAATACATTTGGGTTGTGAAATTTTGGGTTGTGTGCATAAAAATATAGTATTGTTTATAGTACACAACAATAATATAAGGCATGATCTTACTGTTATGATCATGCAGTTGTTTCTATGTGCAGAATGTCTCGCTTGCGATCGTGAGTCAAAGAGATTCATTAGGATATGATAGTCCTGAAGAAAAATCATTGCGTGTAGATGGGCCTTTTACAAAATCGTTACAAAATACATTCTACATGCATCTACTAGTAAATTTACTTGGGAAGTATATTTTAATCTACCCCCAGGGTGGGGGTATTTTTATCTTCGATGGTGCCCAACCCCAGGGAATTTACATTAAAATATGAAAAAATTATCAATGCCTGGGGGATGGGCATCACTGGAATTGACTGATGTTGACAACTCTGGGGTTTTTAATGTTTAATCTTGTTGTTTTTTCTTGTGAAGTTGAAACATAAAAATACAACTAAAACAATTACCAAAGCTAGTGCCTTTGTTCTTTAAGTGCTCATGCATTAATTCCTCAGGAAATCATTACTTGTGGGACTGCATAGTTACTATAATTATATAAATTTTAACCTATTTCTTTTTTGGCTTTATAGAGAATTGTATTGATGAGGAGGCATTTCTACTACTGGATGATGAGACAATTAAGGAGATGATCAAAGCTGTTGGACCACGAATGAAGTTTTCAGCAAAGCTGAAGAAGCTCAAAGGTGACAAGGTAATCAGCAGATAATTAAATTCAACTGGAACTATTTAAACTAATTTGACTATCATGGGTTATGTCTGTCCCAAGTGTGGCCATATTATTAATGGAGATTCTACTACACTTATGTCACATCTAAAAAACACACATGCACTTATTTTTGGAGATTCGTTCACATGTGCCATTACTTGTTCACAAGATGGATGTAAGCGTACTTTTAGGTACCGATATGCACTAAAACGACATATCGATAGACATCATGAATCAATTCAGAGTGACCAAGACGATTTGCACGATGACGATGATGATAATAATAGGGGACTAAATGGTAGCAATGATAGTGATCCCAATTGTAATGGTTCAGATGAGGAAGATAATATATGTGATGTGTTCAACCAGGAAAAACTAACTGAAATGGCAGCGGTTGGTATTGCTCAAATGAAATCTTCAAGTAGTGTGGTCCAATCAACCATAGATATGGTTGTTGCACAGTCTTCTAATTTGTTCCAAGACATTGTTGGTGGTTTACGGGAAAGAACATCCAAATTTTTGTCAGAAAGGGGATTTGGTGAAGATGATGAAGAAGTTCAAAATTTGCTTGAAACCTTTCAAAATTGTGAAGTTCCATATCAGCATATTCAAAATTCATACCAGCAAAATAAATATTTTGAAAATTCTGGTTTCTTTATCAAGCCTGTGGAAGTACCAATTGGTGTTGGATATTTCCCACATCACAACAGAACAACTGGTCATGTCGAACAACATGCCAAGCATATTACTTTTCAGTATATACCAATTCAGAAACTTTTGAAATGCATTCTCGAGAGCAAAAACTTTATGTCTACTGTGTTACAGTATCAATGCAGTAATGATGGCATTTTAAGAGATTTCAATGATGGCCAATACTGTAAAGAGCACAATTTCTTTTCCAATCCACAAAATCTTCAGCTTCTCTTGTATGTTGATGAGTGTGAGGTTGCTAATCCTCTTGGCTCCAAGGCAGGTCTGCATAAGATTGGAGTGGTCTACTGCACAATAATGAACATACCCCCTAAATATCGCTCATCCTTGTCCAATTGCTTTCTTGTTTCAATGTTTAATGCTGGAGATGTGAAGACATATGGTTATGACGCTATTCTGAGGCCTCTTGTTGATGATATTAAGAAGCTGGAGACTGATGGTGTGCACATTGACAGTGATGTGTACAATGGAACTGTTAAAGTGAGCATTGCTCAGGTTTCAGGTGACAACCTTGGTGTCAATGGTATTTGTGGATATGTGGAAAGTTTCGTTGGCAACCATTATTGCAGGCACTGCAAGATGCACAGGAATGACACATGGTACTCCTCAATTGAGAGACCAGATGTCCTTCGGACAGAAGAGGATCATGCAGTTGACATTGGCATTAATAATCCAGCAATGACCGGTGTAAAGTCCTCGTGCCTTCTTAATGATGTCGAAAATTTCCATGTAACAAATAACATTGCTCCTGACATAATGCATGATCTTTTGGAAGGCATTTGCAGTTTGGAGGTTCATCTTGTCCTTGCTGTGTTGATACAAGAAGGCTTTTTCACTTTAGATTTATTGAATAGCAGGGTTACCAGCTTTGACTATGGATTACAAGATTTAAAAAATAAGCCCTCTGTTATTTCTGCTTCCAAACTGCAAACCCCAGATGGTCCAACTCATCAAACAGCTGCACAAATGTGGTGTCTGGTACGTCATATTCCTCTGCTAATTGGTGACAGAGTACCTGAAGATAATGAATACTTTGAATTGTTATTGTTACTGTTAGACTGCATGGACATCATATTTTCATATGAAGTAACTGTAGAGGAAACACTATTTCTCAAGCACCTTATCAATGAACACCATCAGCTGTTCTTAGAGTTATTCCCAGCACGCCATCTAAAGCCCAAACACCACTTCATGACACACTATCCTCGTCAGATCCGCATGCTTGGGCCCCTCATACGCTACTGGACAATGCGGTTTGAAGCTAAGCATGGATTCTTTAAACGTTTGGGCCATATAGTGTGCAATTTCAGGAACATTCTCAAGACACTCAGCTATAGACAGCAGATGTACTTCTGTTATAATATGAGTGCAAAAGATCTTGTCAAAAGAGATCAGGAGGTTGGGCCAGGGTCGTCTGTTCTTGTGGCTTCGTTGCCAAATGCCAGGATTTTGGAGGCTGCACTTGGTGCTCATCTTTTGGATGAGGTTTATCTTGCAAAATGGTGTGTTGTCCATGGAAATAAGTATCAGAAGAATATGGTGGTTGTTACTGGAAAAACAGACGAACTTGAACCTGTTTTTCAAAGGATTGTTTATGTGATTTGTATGGAGGATGGAATTAAACTGGTTACTGAGCCACTTCACCTTGTGAAGTTTGATCGACACTCACACTCCTATGTAGTGCAAGAACCACAAGTGCAGAGATTATGGAACATAAATTGTGTGGAAAATCTGCTGGATTACCAACCATACCATGCAGCCAAGTCATATGACCAGACCGAAGAGTCGCATCTTTTCATTGTTTTAAGACACAGGATTCACTAAATGGAATACACTTGATTGCAAAATAATATTGTGGTGATGTCATAAATTGCAATGCTGTTTAGGGTTTACTGTGATTAGGACCAAATATATGGTCCCTGTAAACTCCTTTGGGAAAACGGTGCATTTTGGGTGATTCACAGTAAAATTGAAAAGTAATACTGGCTGAAGTTTCAGGACAAGTTTTTCTTTTCAGTTTTGCCCCGGTTATAAACCAGTTTTCCTTAGATGGCTTATAAAGTTGTAGTGACGGAATGTATTCAAAGAGTTTTTACTCAATTTTAACATCTCAATCAATTGATAAGTCATTTGAAGTCATATATAATACATGCTTTTTATAGCCGCATTTTATCAAGTTACAGGTATAATGCATATTGTTTTAACAGTATACAGTATATTATGCACAGTAGCACCAATGCATGGTCAATTATCTGAATCTTATTAGTGATTGCAATGAAATTATTACATTCATGACTAAAATGCTGCTACACTGTACTTCATGTTAAAATGATTATAGTCTAGACATGTTGGCATGCATTTACAAATTCGATTGCTAGATTCGAAAAATTGGGTAAAAACTCTTTGGAAAGCTTCTGACTATAACAAGTTCGGAATAATAAACTAGCTAACCATGTATCTGGTCCTAGCAACAGTATTTAACACTAAAAGCCTTACTTCTTTGACATTGCTGCCATATTTTGCAATTGGTCTATTCCTACTTGTTACAATTTAGCACAGTAAGTATTCTACGCCAGCTATGGAAACAACAAATTAATATTACAGGAAACGTCAAACCCCGCAAGTTTTGACAAATATAGCCTTCAAAATGTACTTACAAATCAAGATTTTGGGGGAACACCAAGAGTCTGGGCACCGCCATCTTGTTTTGATGACGCGTTTAATCATGCATAATTATTAGAGCTCACTAACGCTTCATCAAAACAAGATGGCGGCGCCCAGGCATTTCAAACCCTGAAATGACTTGAGTTTAAAGCGAATTAAGAAAATAATCATTTGAAGATGCTTCGTTTTAATACGAAATCTTCATTTGTATAAGTATACATTTTGAACATTTTCAAGGCTATTTGTGTAAAGTTGCGGCGTTTTCTTTAAGGGCCTGTTTATATGGAGCCGAGTTACCCGGCTAGGCGAGTTACCTGGCAAGCCGAGTTGAAAAAAGATGAGTGTTTATATGAGATGAGTTACTCGTCAAAGCTGCCCACGAATTATAATGGTTTCACATTCCATGAGTAGTTTCCTATTGTCTTGATAAGTGGCGCGTGCGCTGTTGTGACGAATTCAACTCGGCTAGCTGAGATACCCGGCAAGAGAGTGTTTATATGGGAATATTTTCATCCCGGCATGCCGAGCTCTCGGCTGTTTTGCTGGGATCTCGGCTAGCCGAGTTACCCGCCTGTCTCATATAAACACTCTGCATTGAATTTCTATACTGTGGCGGGTAACTCGGTTTGCCGGGTAACTCGGCTAGCCGGGTAACTCGGCTCCATATGAACAGGCGCTAAACCCATATATAAACCCTAAAAATTTGGGAAACCCCAGAAACCTAATCTGTGGGGGCTTATAATAGGGCGTACTGTAGAAATAATTTTATTCATAGGTTGATGTTACACAATTAGTTCTTACTTAGTAACCAAGTACCAACCCATTTGTTTTTTGAATATTATTTATTACTGGTAATTACTTATTACTACATAATTATTTTTATACTTTGAAACCAATATACTGTTTTTATTTACATCATATTTACTATATAGCTTCCACCGATACAAACTGACTCAGACAACACTGGAATGGAGTGCAGCCCCCCTTGTAGTCTTAATGCAGGCCCATCCCAAGCAAATAAAGAGGACAACTGTAATAGCATGAGACCACAAAAGAAGTTTAAGTCTGATTTTGTAAGTGGCAGTTTTGTGTATTTACAGGATGTATACATTAAGTATGTAACAATATGGGAAGGGTTCTCTTGTGTTGTAACAAAGTCTGGTCTCTTAGCTAATATCCTGCAGAAAACAATGTACACAGGGTTGTGGCCACAGTGGGCGGCAGTGGATGTGCTGCCCAGCAGTCGTAACTACAGCCCACAACTAATTTTTACACAATAGTCCCATTACTCCCATATTTTACAAGAAATTTTACCGATTAAGTAGAACTCCAAAAAAATTACTATCACTATTAGCTGTTGAATTGCAGTGTTGCTATGCCTCGGATATTTTGTTTTGATTGGCTAAGCTGCAACTGTCAGCTAATAAAAGGGTGCAATTCTCATGGCGTGCTCCTTCCTTTCAAACGAGCAATCACGCATGACAGGGGGAACACCAAGAGTCTGGGACCCACTGGGATGTCGACAGGGTGGGTGGCCAGTGCAGCTTAAAACTCTTTCTTTTGTTTTCTGAGATCTGATCAGCTGGAACTATTCTGAAATTTATTAGCCTGTGTGTAGAAATTTATTGAATTCGAACAATAGAAAGTCGTTTCGTGTATAAAAAATCACTCAGTGGAAAACCAGCTTAACAACCATTACTGATGGGTTTTTTCAGAATGTACGAGCTATGTTGATGGAGAATTCAGCTGTTGGGGAACCCATCATTTCTGAAATAGAGAAAGGTGCACTGACAAGAATGAGCCGAGTGAAGTTGGTTCGAATAGCTGTTGCACACATAATACAACACTTTGGAGATAGGTGTGTAGTCTACAAATTATTGCATGTACAATGTACATGTATTTGCTACTGCAGACTGTGCAAGTGTAATTAGTTTCGAGGACAGAAGTTGATACTTAATCAGAATAACTGAGTCTAATCTGTATATTAATTGCTTGACTATTACTTAAAATGCCAGGTATAATTCTCTTAAAAGAGATTTTTTAATTTCAATTATCTTACTAGGCCTAAATGTGAAGTGAAGGCCAGAATGGCTAAAGCCATAATTGATGAGTTCCCATCACTTAAAGATGATGAAGGTCAAGGTTTTGTAAGTACTAGTACATGCATATGAAATGAAATGTTATATAGTTAAACATTGCATATAGCTGTAACAGCTAGTATACTGTATAATTATATACTGTATACATGTAGCTATATATTGATATTAAAATTATAGATAATAATTACAGTATATTTTATACAGGAAGCTTGGTATAGTCCTGGAAAAGGACAACATTCTTCGACAGGATGGATAGAGGAGCGCCTAAGAAATGTCAGGCGTAGTTACAATGTGAAGGTTGTTGCTTCAACTACTACTTCTCATTCATCCTCAAAATTGGTTGTTCCTACTTTACCAGGTACAGTATGATGTAATTTCTCATTGTGCATCCTTTACTGTGTTGGTGCGTTTTTTGTATGCTGTAGACTATTTATTTATTTCTAGAATCTGATATATCTAATGAGCAGTTTCAGTGTATGGTAGAGTGGCTAAAGCACAATATATCTCCAACCACGCAAGTTAATTCATTTATGGAAAAAACAGCTGTAAAAAGGGCAGAATGGATCAGGATAAACCGCGGCGAATCATTTGAAAATATATTGAGAGAATACCCACGGCTGTTCGACACTCCTGGCATGGTGAGTATGATGCCACAGGTACTGGTAATCACTGTAAATATGTCACGTAATATTTATGTTTAATTGACACTGTTTAAATACATGTAATATCCTACAGCTAGTCCTTAAGCAAGACTTTGAGTATTAATGATATATACATGTACATGTAGTCAGTCATCAATATTTAATTTGTGTGATGCAGAAATTGAAGATTGCTAGCGTTTTTGACAGAAAATTCTAATTTCCCCCATCCTAAACACATGCAAACTTCAATCACCTTACTCATTTAACTTTGAACTTGTACATGAAATAATATTCTTAAATTTGTTAACAATGACATTTTTATATTGTGTAAACAGGTAGAAATTGATTTCCGCACCTTGTTTCCGGATGTAGCGGATAAGCTCTACATGGTTTGGACACCAACCTATGCCGACGAAGTACTGAAATATGCCAGTCTTCAAGGGAACTGGCAGTTGTACTTGAATGTAAATGCACCAACATTGCGTAAGTATAATTCAGAAATGTATGATTATATTGGTCTAATATGTTACGGGATTTCTCTGTTAAAATTCTTATTATTATGAGAAATCTAGTCTGTTTTGAACTTGATTCATCATGTTTGTTTTGCAAGATGGAAAATAGGCCTTAATGTACAGTATACCTTTATGTACAGGTTTAACTACAAGAGGTTCCAATAAATTTGCCTATTTATGCAAACAATTGAACAATTTTGACCATGATGGGGAAATCCCTGACAAACCAGTTTTTGAGTTTTGTATACAATTCACTACGGTAATGAAAAATGTACAATGACTTGAAAAAGGTACGGTTAACTATATATAATTATATAGTTTACTGTAATACATATAATGTAAATATTATTCATAAAATAACATTTAGAAAAAGTGGAGGTTTCCTATATTATGAGTAAAATCGTCTGGCGTTAGCCAGAGTAAATTTAAATTGTCTGGTGTTAGCCAGAGTAAATACTAAAGGCACTCTTGGGCATTAAAGGATTAAATACTGTAGCTATGTTTCAGTAACTTGATGGAAACATAGAACTTTCCCATATTTTTTAGAAAAACAGACTTTCTGCCAAACGTTTTATTAATGAAGCTACCAAAAATGTCAACTAATGAGTTGTGTGGCAATCTACAAAAAGAACAATGAGAATATTGAATGCTTTCCTTTACAGTTACTTAAGGATAATTATCTTTCTATCATTTAATAAACAAACTTTGTTACAATATTTTTCTTATTGCCTTCGGGTTATTTTATGAAAGAAATATGAAACATTTTTTATGTGTTCCCATACGTTATAAAAACACTGGTGAAAGTTTGGGAGAACTTGAAATTATGTGGAAACACTCGCCCTGTGGGCTCATGTTCCCACTAAATTTCTCGTTCTCCCAAACTTTCACTCGTGTTTCTATAACTCGATGGAAACATAGAAAATGTTTTCTATTTCTTAAATGTTGCATCCTTGCAAATAAGTCGTTAAAATGCATTCAACCCTTCTATTGAGCTTTTCTGTGAAGGTTTCTGCCTGTCATGGGATGGGTATGGATATTTTTTCGAAACTACGTACACCATAATTATGTTATGGATCTGATAAATACCTTTTGAACATATATTAACCTAACTGTTAATGTCTGTTTGGGAATCAACTGCCTATCTTAAATGTACTGTACTGTTGATTATTGATATATCAGTATGGTATATCCCTTATGAAAATGTTCTATAGGATTCTATAGAATATTGTTCTATTGGAAATTGGGACTTCTATAGAATATTCTGTTGGATTTCAGAATATGCTATAGAACATTAAGCAGGACTTTCATATACCATAGAATATGCTATAGAATATGACATTAATTCTATAGAATAGGTTGCAATTTCTTATTGAATATTCCATAGAATATTCTAAAGAAAATTTTTTTATGCCCAGGGATAATTAATTATATCAGTGGGCTCATATGCAACTTTTTTTTCTTATAAGCAGTTTCAGACGATAAGACAAACCTCTCATTGGGCCTTCTCCCCTGCATTCTTCCCCCTGGAAGAAAGGGGAAGAAAAGGGCAAGTATTGACGAGTCTTTGGCATCGTACATTGATGTTAAACCGGTAAGAAATTTCAAATACACATTTAATGTAGTATTCTGGTGTGACAAATATGTGGGAATGTGTTACTGAAGTGATCGAAGAATAAAATAATGGTTTTTTTATTCGGTACGCTATACTGACGAGCACTTTGCTGCGAAGAAGATGCAAGGAATTGCCAGTGACAGTGTGACAATTGATTATGTTTGTAAACCAGTAAACCTTATGTCCTCCAACTCAGAATTAGAGCTATACAGTGTACTATTTAAGTAGCCAGTATTTGGATAATTCAAATACCTATTTGTGTGTCTGCCTGCATCAGGACGATCCGGTAAAAGATGTTTATACAAATAACACATTTTTCAGTTCAGTAATACACGTGGTTGATGTGTTTTTACAAAATTATAATACTTTGAGAAATCTTAAAAAACTGTTACATTTATTACCTTTCTAGATTGGCACAAACATGCCGAAATATTTAGAGGAGGTTACAAATACCCAACCGTACGTACTAATCTTGGGAACATTGCTAGAACCATTGCAGTGCTTCGTAATTGTAGAGAGGAAGGCCCTGGAGCAGACGTGTTTATTAAAGGCTATCGATGTCTGCTTTAAAGTGTTTTACATATTGGACATAACTTACCCATGGCAGTGTCACATCACTTGGGAGTATTTCCAGAAAGTAGTGTTTGGATTGGAAGATGCTGGTGGTCACCAAAAAACATCCCCATCTGTCATTGCTATGCGTACAGCATTGAAAAAATTCACAACATAACTGTGTTCCAGGTTACTATCGCTTCTGAGACACAGTAAGGAGACTCAGACTTACAAGGCAGAAAAAAACTGTCCCGTGACGTCACCATTTTCCCCGCGAAGCAATGCTTAGTTTGTAATAACCACAAAATCAAGACCATTAAGTATTCTTTCCACAACTAGCTCGATTTTTGACAATCTTCAGGATTTCCTCTCGAAATCGAGTAATTTTACTAAAAAAAGCTTGACTTCTTGTCTAGACATCAAACGGTCGTATATAGCAATGCGTGTTTTAACAGTGGGAAATGTGCTGGAGGGTTTGAAATTTGGAGCATCAGGGTCGTGTCAGTATTTGGAAAAAAGATTAGTAAACAGTTTATCATAAAAAACGATGATTAACGTTTAAAACTCTGGTCGTTAAAAAAGTGGGCGTGGCTCCAAGTTTTAACTCAGAATTTTACTGTCCATTGAGCCGTTCCTGACAGGACGTCAAGCTCCTTGTTATAGTAAACTCGCTCGATTTCGTGAAGGAATCTTGCAGTTTGTCGAAAATCAAACTGGTTGTGGAAAGAATTTGTGTTGCTTTGTTGGTAAAAAAAAATTGACTTTTGCTTTGAAATTTTAAATGACAGAAACAGCGTTGACCTTTGATGGATAATTGATTTTGTTAAAAATAATGAATGCATAACTGATTTTCACTGCAAGAGGCCAACAAAACCTGACGTAACTGGACAGTTTTTTCGAGCTTGTTGCACAAACCAAACACGTATAGTATGTGGTCTGGGGCACAGGCTAATGCTATTTAACAGCTAGCCGCAATTGCCATGCCAAGTTTAACTACAACAACGTTTTCTCGCCTAAATAGCAATCGAAAGATTATTACTTTCCAACAAAGAAAGATTGAGGGTTATTCTTGCCGTTAGCGAGTCAGATTTGCGATATAAATTCCCATCATGTTTTAGCCCATTTAACCGAAGTACGGTACCCACAGAACGCCTACGTGTAGGCTGTCGTGTTCCTCAAATCGAATTATTACGCCAAGTTTTGAAGAGAGTAACTTAGCAACCTAGTTCCTTTTTAAATTTTAATTGTTGATTGTTCCACTGAAATGTTACTACGTATTGAAGTTACGGTCTATGACCTTCAATCTTGCCATATTAATATACAATTTGAGGGCGATGATGAGAATTATCGCAATTTTTTAGGAAGAAAATTATTATTGTTGAAAGCTTGCATGATGACAAATTTAAGCGTTCTAGTAAAAAGTGGCGCGGCAGTATGTGTGATGCGAAACAGTATTAAATGTTTTCTTGTTAACTGTATTCAGTTATTTGGTGCATTAATCATATGCCATGGAGTGAGAGTCTTTGATAAATATCTCAATATATGTAGTAATTACTACGTGTAACTCGCAATTAATAAATGTTCGTTGGGCATCGTTCAACATTTGCTTTGTTTATCTGTCGAGTAAGCTTGTATATATTAGATTGTAGATATGAATTAGAATATGTATGTACACTAAATTAACCGTGAATGATGGTCAAATCTTGACTAGTAAAAGGTGTGAGAACCTGATGATGGTCAAATCAGACATAGAAGCTACTCGATTCTATAACCAGGAATGAGGTGACAAACCCTATGTCGTTTAGCATAATAGTTGTCAAATTAACCAGAATATGGTGATATACCAAGTGATCTTTAACATAATAGTTGTCAAATTAACCAGAATATGGTGATATACCCCGTGATTGTTACCACAATAGTTTTAAAATTAACCAGGAATATAGTTACATACGCTATGATCTTTACCACAATAGTGGTCAAATTAACCAGGAACATGGTGAAGTAATCACGAGATAACGAAACCAAATTAACCAGGACAGATTGGTGAGTTTAACCAGGAATTGGTTAAAAATAACCAGGAATATTCACCAATGTTTCCTGGTAATCTTCACCAGGATTGTGGTTGGAATAAATTCACCAGGATTTCCTGGTGAAAATAACCAGCATAATGTAGGTGCAGTGGGCACATGGAGCCTGGTGAAATTTTCACCAGTTTCTGGTGAAATTTCACCAACTATTTTTTAGAGTGTACTTTCCAAATCACGTTGTTTTGTTACCATATTAAAGTACAAACCACCATATATTTTAGCGAGTTTAGCTTGGTTCTTGAACACAACTGGGCCAGAAAACAATTTCATGCTTGGTCAGGGCCGCCGAGAGAAATAGTAGGCCCCTGGTCAAAAAAAGATAAAATGTTCTAAAAAAATATGTTTTAAAACTTCAGAAATTTTGTTAAAAGAGTTGTCAGAAAGCTAGAAAAATGGACGTTGACACTTGATATATAACAATCAATAGTGTTATATATCAAGTGTCAAAGTCCGTTTTTCTACAATCAGTGACACAATTATTGGGACATTTGCACTGCAAATAATGATTGCGCCCCCTCCCCCCTATTCAATGTTGAATGTGCAAAAAGATGTTTTCCATGTCACCGTACCATTGTTGCGGATTTCTCCTTGAATCACTGCAACATTGAAAGGGGGGAGGGGGGTTAAACGCTTTAATTTATAATATTTTATAATAGTACGGGCTGTTAGTTAACGTGTCCCACGTTTATTTGTCACTGATTGTCTGAACTAAAAAAGGGCTACTTGTTACGAAAGTTGTCACAATTTAAAGGTTTTTACTTGACACGATACTATTTTTTAGTGATAAAAGACTTTTGCTGACATGAATTTCTAATGCTGTATTTTTTGTAAGGAAATTCTTTAAAAAAACGACATTTCCTAAATAGTTTTTCAGTGAAACGCAAGCACCTCTTACAAACGTAACTACACTCTCATGTATTTATTGGTTTTGAAAACGCTAACCACCGCAGAAATAAAAGTATGTGTTGTAATTGAATGTGTCACATCTTTCCACCTACATTGTGAATTGTGATGGCGTCATAAATGTCAAAAATATAGAGGCCTGGGCTGAGTAAAGGATAAGGTTACACTCGTCAGTGAAGAGTTTGCGTACGCCATCTCGTTCGGTTGTCTTGATATCTCGCTATTACTGTAACTATCACATTAATTTTTATTTGGCCAAATGGATCTGATATCCAACTACGAAAGCGACTGTTCCTCAGCTGATTGTGACCAAGGCGAGCTGGGTTCGCGTGAAATTCGAAAGGTTTATCTCATTACTTATAGCCAAGCGGACACCGAGACATTTTCTACGCGAATGTCCTTTGCTGAAGCAGTTGTCATGTCTTTTTCTGGTGGTTCCTCGAAGGTTGAACAGTGGTGTTGCTCTCAAGAGTCACATCAGAAGTCAGGCGTGCATTACCATATGTGCATAAAGTTAAACGGGAACAAGCGTTGGCTCCTTTCAAAGAAATTTCTCAGCGACAATCATGGCATATCTGTTCATTTTTTCAGTAACCACGCAAATTTTACACCGCTTGGAAGTATGTGACAAAAGAGGACAGACAAAGCAAGGAAAGCCAAGACCACCCGGATCTAAACGGCAGTTTAGGACCTTCCACCATGAAAGCACATGAGGCAAAACGGAATCTAAGGAAGAAACGTCGTTTAGAACGCGAGTTGCAGGAACAAGGCGATGTCGATGAGGAAGTATTGGAGGACGATGGTGACGACATGGAAGTTGAGTCGGCAAAGAAGCAAAAGAAACGAAAACGCCTGAGCGCTTACGAAGTTGCGGAAACAATTATAAGCAAGGGACTCCGAAATCGAACGGACCTTTTAGCTTTTGCCAACATGCAGACAGGTGAAGGGAAGACTGACTTGGCAGAGTTTGTTATAAATCGGGGCAGCAAGGAGTCGTTAACGAACTCATCGCAACAGCATGGGAGATGGAATTTTAACGTTGTGTAACCTGAGAAGGACGCAAACTATATTATGTAACTAATCCTTCAATTAATTATAATGCTATTGAAGTTCTTCAATGAAAACGTCTGTGTGTGATTGCATGTGTGATACCTTGTAACTGAAACATATGGCTTGCTTTCATATTTAACAATTTCATGAGTTCAGCCTGCTACACCTTAGAAAAACAACGGCGGACAGCAGTTTAAGCGTACAAATCCAGCAAACAACATGTCATATGAGAAAGAAAGTGTTTATTTATAATGATGAGTAAGACGGATTTTTATATTAGTATTTGGTACGTCGTCCCTTTGTTTGAAGGACTTCTTTTATTCTGTTTGGCATACTAGCGATTGTTTTGTCTATATATTCTCGGGAAATTGACCAGATATTTAATTTAACTCTATTTACAAATTCATCCCATGTCTGACGAATGATGTTTTTTCCCTTTACTTCGATCTGCTTCCATACGTTTGTGCAATATGTGAAACATATTTTCTATTGGATTCAGGTCAGGCGATCTTGGTGGAATTGTCATTTTTGCACCAATAGAACGGAGTGTATTTCTTGCAATTGCTGAAGTCTGTGATGGGTCATTATCCATGACGAATAGCTTTTGATTGGTCGAGTGGTCTTCGCGTGGCGGTCCGAAAATCGTGATGATGTTTCCTGCGTATGCCATGGCAGCAGGCAACATTACATTTATTTTTCCCTAGGGAAAAAATATGAAAACCGGAAGTAGATTGTCAGGTCTAGTTTGTCTTTGTTTTTCCAGATTTCCTTCATTCAAAACAATGTCTGAAGGTTTTGCTCAACATTTTTGTTGTCATTTGATACTTGATATATAGCAAAACACTTATTTACTGGTACCTCCGGCGCCAGTAAATAAGTGTTTAATATGTGGCTGGCAACCCCCCTTACCTGCAAAGTATACACTATATATACATGTACGATTTAGCATGGTTGCCTGCTTGTAACAAAAAATGACATCAAAAGTTATATTTTGAAGCCTTGGCGGGTCGCGTCCATGTTGTGAAATATACACTATATGCAATCACTGATCTCGAAAGAAGACTAGTTCAACATTGTTTATCAGGATCAGAAAATGAATCTCGCGAAATGTCGATTTGGTACGTCCCTTGTCAATGGCGCCGATCAGGTAATTGTGTAGGTAGATCAAGACGAAGATAGAAAGTTCTGGACACAATGCACAATGTGTTTGTGTGTAAAAAGAAAAAAAACCCACGAATAAACGGGATGAGAACAACTCCGTTGCGGTATATTACAAACATGCAGTTGGTCCCTTATTAATGGAGGATTCTGGCTTCATTTTCCAAACAATATATAGTTGCTCGATCCAGTATTCTTTCGAGATCAGTGTACGTATGCAACACTGTCAGCTGTAAACTCTGTAAAAACTGTTGTGAAAATCCTGAAGTTCTATAACTTCGGAAGCTGTTAGCTCTGTTATAGTATAGCTGTTAACTTCTGAAGCTTTTGACGTCGTAGTTGTTAATTAACCATCCTATGTTAACAATTCAGATATACATGTAATAGACACATATTTTAATTTTATTTCTGTACTTAATGGAGTAGCCTGCGTGCAGTCCCAGGATGTTAGTCAAAATACTTATGTAATTAGTTAAACGGTAGCCCCTGTGTAGCACACTTTTATAAAGACAAATAAAAAAAGGACAGATTAATAAAAACCAAACTTCTTCCGCTTTCGTATTGGCACGAACTTAAGGACTTGCTTTTTCTTCATGGTTGCTCAAATGGAAAAAACAACATCAATTAATCTCACTACCTTTCAAATCTACCGGTTAACCATCTCAGGCATTCAAGTAAACAATTTCAAAATACCAAAACCTCGGCGGACTAAACATTTTCAAAACAGTTTTTTCATAAGATCATCTAGACTTTGGAACTCTCAGATCAAACGAAAGAAATTAACACATATAGTCTCTTTAAAAAATATTTAAAATCAAGATACTTTACTGATATTCAATACTGATATTATATATCTACCTGGCGCTCAATATGTTTAAATTGTAGTTCTGTTAGAGATCTTGATTTGCAGAACTTCAGAATTTGTTGTTAATATTAACTGTGCGTGCGTGAGTGTGTTAGTGTAATGTATTTAGTGTGAACTCAGTATTTGTAATAAGTGATATAATACGCGATAAAGTAGTACAGTAGATGTTATGTAGTAATATGTATATGATTGTATATATGTAATTTGATATTTGTTAATTTTTAGGGCAAGACACAATGACTAGGGCTGTACATCGCTGTTGTGTCTTGCCTCGTGTGTGTAAACACGAAAACCAAATAAATAACATAAAATAAATATAGTTTAAAGGTTTACCGTCGATAAATATGTTCAAACAAATAAGTACTTCAATTGCGATAAAGTGATATATTTTACGCTTCTTTTTATTAATACATGCATTTTATTTCAAAAGTAACACTAAATGTAACAATGTTAATCATAAAGAGTAGACAGATAAACGTTTTTCTAGCTAAGGATTATACGAGTGTAAAGTAAAATGATAGTTCAATTCGAGGTCGGTTCAGTTTTAGAAATTGGTGTAAGAGCAATTTCGTTGGGATTGACATCGTTCCGATTAATATCAGGAATCTATTGAGAACAAAAGATAAAGAAAAACATCATAACTACTGTAGGTATTAAAACAACTATTACAATAATTCACTGTTGACTTCACAGAGGAGTTAACTCGTCCCCAGACAGATCCTCACAAGACAAATATATTGTCCTAATCTGAATCGATTTTACTGACGTTTCGTACAGGTTTAATTTTTTGCCAACTAGTAACTAACTAGTAACTAGTAACTACTAACTATAGTAACATCTTCAGAGCAAAACGAAGAATTAATATGCAAAAATTAATATACGATTATATTGATATACTCATTGTTATTCATTTGCTCTAAAATAGTCACCAGTGAATCCTAATGGCTTGGACTGGCCATTGTACGTGTCATTTGACTCATTTCGCCTTAGAAAAATGGGCAGCCGTTGTTCTATGAAAAAATGACGCAAAAGCCAGTCTAAGCTTGTAAGCTTACATCATGACCTAACTAACCTAATAATGAGACAATTAACCTAATACAAGCAGAAACAGACGAAAAAAGAAGAAAGAAAATTAGCAACTTGAAATCTTTACTTGAATTAATAAGCCACTACTCAAAACTCTTACCTCCCAAAAGTCGTTGTCATCATACAGCTGGTCATGAGTTGGTGTGTCAAATATTTTCAGTTTAACAATAAAACCTGAATAAATTGGAAACAAAAACATTCAGTGGAAAATGTTTCATTGGTTAGCCAATCATATACACTTTTGAGTATCATTCAAAACAAAATTGAGATTGTTAAAGTGCCTATTTTTTTATGATTGCATTTGAAAGAACACCTAAAATGACAAAGTAACATCTTTTGTAGAATTTCGTTTCCTTGCTTCATTTTTGAGATATTCAGGAACAGTACTCATCGAAAGTACTTCATAAAAATTTGCACTTACATATATGTAGCCATGACAGGTCACTAAACGTGTGTAGCTGTTTATAAAATATTTGGACCATCCTAAAGTCGATTCTCTTTCAAAAAAGTCATTATGCAGCGTGTTATCGTAAGTATGACATTTGCATATCAAACAAACCTGAATACCTCAAGAATGAAGCAAGGAAACGAAATTCTACGAAAAATATTACTTTGTCATAAATTGTTCTTTCAAATACAATCATGAGAAACTGGGGTCAAATTTCGTTGCATAGGCACTTTAATGATGGCCCACAGTTCATGTTTACTTACCAGTTATTGCTCCAGACACTATGGAAATAACGAGTGTTACCAAGATGGCCAGAGCTTGATAACTTGCTTGTTTCGAAGATGAACGCCCGTTTCCAACAGCTGGGAATACTTGCTTCAAGCTAAAGTGCAAATAAAAATATTTATTCTAATTCTAATTCATAATTACATATAATTACAGTCAAACACACAAACAAACAAACAAACAAACAAACAAACAAACAAACAAACAAACAAACAAACAAACAAACAGACAGACAGACAGACAGACAGACGGACGGACGGACGGACGGACGGACGGACGGACGGACAGACAGACAGACAGACAGACAGACTGACAGACAGACTGACAGACTGAAAGACAGACAGACAGACAGACAGACAGACAGACAGACAGACAGATATATAAATGCCTTCAAAATGACCGATTTGAATGTTTTAAGATTAACAATGTTAGTTAACAGCCGTTGTTACAATACTCATAGAGTGAGCTTAGGTTATCCGTGCTTTCGCGTACTACCAAACCAAATATCGCCACCCAACCAGCGCATACATCATAACAATGTATGCGACTGGTCTATACGCGAGTTGCACAATCATGCGCACGCATCATTTTGGCGGACCACAGGCATAATTTTGGCGGGCTACAGGCTTAATTTTGGCGGGATACATGCATAACAAATGTGGCCGTACATGAAATAGATTCGACAATTTCCTGAATATATTAGCATTAGTTCCAAATGCGTTTAGTATTGGCTATGTCTTAATGCATGTGGCCCGCGAAAACTATGCGCGCGCAACATCGTGCAACTTGCCTATAAACCAGTTGACACAAAAATTATACCGTATTTTTCATGGTTACCTCCTCCCATAATCATCCTCATTCGCAAGCTTAGCTGCTATTACTCCAGCAAGCGCGCCCAACAGACCTGGCATTCCATGAAGATTGTGCACTCCACAAGTATCATGAAGGTGAAATTTCTCATCGAGAAAAGGCTTTAATAAGAAGAAATGTCATAAACAAATCAGGTGTTAACTGTCTTTTATAGAAATGTCAGGAAAAACCCCCAAGAAAACGGGCTTTGAAATTAATTGTTGTCTATAAGACAAACAGCTCTGTAATTCTGGCATGCACGCAAGACTTCATGTCAAACACCGCCAAAAAAGACAACGGTAAGATACTTGGATGTTTTTGAATCCGATAACGCTGATTGTCCCAGCCAAGATTCCAAGCAAAATGGCGCCCCAAGGTTCGATCAACATATTGGCAGTTGTACCAACAACGACTCCTCCAGCAAGAGTTGCATTTTGTACATGGGCCTAGATCATAACAAGAATAATAGTACTTCACATAATCAAGATCAAACGCATAGGCGTAGCAGCCCAATTCTGTTGGGGGTGGGGGTGGGTGGGGGGTGGGTGGGGGCAGAGATATTTTTTTTGGGGGGGGGGGCGGCAGAGATTTAGGGTTAAATATTCATTTTAAGTCGTATTTTTCAGTCTTAGTCTAACGTATGAATTTTGCTCGAACATTTCATAGCAACACATATTGAAAATGCCTGAAATTCCCAGGAGAACGTGCCCGAATTTTCCTTTTTCAAATATTTTTGGAGGGCAATTGCCCCCCCCCCCCCCCCCCCCCCCCCCCCCTCTTCCTTGCCCCCGCCAAATACGCCTATGATCAAAAGTACGGGAAACGACAAAACACAGACCCTGAGTCGATATATGCTCTTGTGGAGACGCGATCCTTGGAATACCCTAATGGACTTCATGTGGCTTGTTTAATTCCTTATTTACCTGCGGGTTATTAGAGTTTAAAATGAAAACGAGCAATATCACCACAGGAGAAAACCCTAGCAAAGTCTGGTCACGTGATTCCAAAATACTCCACGATTTCTGGGGTATTTGGTCACGTGGATAATTCGAACTTAGCTCGTCCTGGGGGGAAGCGGTTGATTCGGTTCTTTACGTAGAAGATTGTTGCAAGTCTTGTAAAGGTAAATTCGAACGGTAAATCAAAATTTACAGTACTGAATCAGTATTCATTTGTGATATATTTAAAAAAAACTGTGTTGATTTACGACATTTGCATGCTAGATTTCATATGAAGTCGAAGGTGACGAACGATCGACATAATTCACAAACTTTCAATAGAACTACTGCAGTATAGTTACTGCTACATACAGTAAGCAAAACATACATACGCAAGCCAACTACTCTGTTTATCAGTGACTGTACCCCCAGTACAGTGTGAGCTACTCAGGAAAATATTCCTAAATGTGACGTGTGACGAGTGATGTGACAAGCCTTTGCCACGTTTTCTCCTCTATAGCCCTGCCGTTTGGAGAAGGCCCTGGGTACGAGGTTGATTATTCTATGGTTAAATCCAGTGCCCTACACTAACCACCATATCATAAAAGTTGCAAGAGTCTTGAATGGGAATTTTTGTAACAATAATGTCAATAAAGTGAAGTGAAGTAAAGTAAAGTAAAGTAAAGTAAAGTGAGGTGAGGTGAGGTGAGGTGAGGTGAGGTGAGGTGAGGTGAGGTGAGGTGAAGTGAAGTGCGGTGCGGTGCGGTGCGGTGCGGTGCGGTGCGGTGCGGTGAGGTGAGGTGAGGTGAGGTGAGGTGAGGTGAGGTGAGGTGAGGTGAGGTGAGGTGCGGTGCGGTGCGGTGCGGTGCGGTGCGGTGCGGTGCGGTGCGGTGCGGTGCGGTGCGGTGCGGTGCGGTGAGGTGAGGTGAGGTGAGGTGAGGTGAGGTGAGGTGAGGTGAGGTGAGGTGAGGTGAGGTGAGGTGAGGTGAGGTGCGGTGCGGTGCGGTGCGGTGCGGTGCGGTGCGGTGCGGTGCGGTGCGGTGCGGTGCGGTGCGGTGCGGTGCGGTGAGGTGAGGTGAGGTGAGGTGAGGTGAGGTGAGGTGAGGTGAGGTGAGGTGAGGTGAGGTGAGGTGAGGTGAGGTGAGGTGAGGTGAGGTGAGGTGAGGTGAGGTGAGGTGAGGTGAGGTGAGGTGAGGTGAGGTGAGGTGAGGTGAGGTGAGGTGAGGTGAGGTGAGGTGAGGTGAGGTGAAGTGAAGTGAAGTGAAGTGAAGTGAAGTAAAGTAAAGTAAACTAAGTTCCTTCGGATCAGCACTGGTTTTCATGAACATTTAAATGGAACCTGTTGATATTGTAGTTGTTAACCGTTCTATGTTAACAATTCAAATACATGAATGGCAGTAGACACATATGCATACATTGCATTTGAGCTTAATATGCAAATATATGTAAAAGAAGTTTTTCCTTACCATCTGTAACTTTTTGTTGTTAACAAATGAAGATGCTGCAAACACTGTCACAGTGCAAGCGGTCAATGAAAGATAGGTATTAAGCACGGCTCGCTGTTGGTCATTCCCAGGAGTGACCAATATGCTGTTGAAAGATGGCCAGTACAACCACAAGAAAAGAGAACCTGTAACAGCGTACATAACAGACAACACACTTGAGGAAAAAGTTAGAGGGCATCCAAAGAGTGCATACCTCAGGTAGCGGGTTACAACCTTGAAATTGGGAGGGCGGATCGGCCGGTCACAGCTGGGTGTAATAAATTAGCAATTTAGTTTAGTATTCAAAATCATTATCAGTAATGGCAGTTCCGTCCGAGAAGTTTATTGTAATGGTAGTCTCTCAGTTATTTGGTCATAACGGGCATAAAACTATGCATAATTAGGTTTTCCGAGAAATGTTTAAGAAAAGCAAACAACCAAAGAAAATACAGAATCCACCAGCCGATGCGAAGGGCCCCTTTTCGCGCCTTCCCAATTTCAAGAAGGCCCTGGGAACAATGTTGAGCGGGTTATTAAGAAATGTTTAAAGAGAAACAAACAGTCGCTAACCAGCGTAGCTCACCAGTCGTCCTACACTGACATATATGACTATTCAGTTGCCATATGAGTCAGTTACGTCTTTAAAACAGGCGAAACACAGATTTTAGGGTGTATTCCGGCCTGGTATAAGCTGCGTTCCATTTCCCATTTATAGACAAATGACGCCATTTTAATACAATAACGAGCGTGATTGAGTTCCCAAAATGCAATGAAATCAAGAATATATAGAAAAGTGATAAAAAGTAGGATGGTCCTAAAACGGTGACGGCAAAAGATGTTTTATATTGGGGGAACTAATTCATCAATGGAATGATAAGGAGTGTATTATGACCACACCCCTTGCAGATTGTAGCCCATATTGAGAAATGTTGGGGAGGAAGAAGGGGGGGGGGGGGGGGAGCTTAGCCCTTTCGTTAGGAATATTAATGACTATATAGCCTCTAGTTCCACCTGTTCTGTCGCGCTTGTTCTGGAATAAATAAAAGCGCTTACCAATCATTGCAAACAACTCTGAGTAATACACTGGAGTTTCTTTGGGATGATCATTCGTATCCGCTGGTCTCCGCAATACAAAAGTCAAGGCCATACCAAAGTAACACGCAAAAACGTGAACGATCATGGAACCACCGATATCAGCAATTTCAAGTTCCTCGAGCAGAATAAACTCGTTGACTGCAAACATAACTACTTCGATAATGCAAACGATCAAGATTTGAAGACGACTGACTTTACCCAAGACGACACCAAATGAAATAAGAACTACAGCGGCAGCAAACTCTGCACCAATTAAGCTATAAAGAACGAAAAATGTAATGGCAGAAATAAGAAAACACAACCACTTACACAAAAGTAATTTGTTCGTTCGTAGTGTGTTTAATACGATGTATAGAAAATTTAGCGTACTTATTTGTTTCGAACCTATGCCTTTTGTCAGAGTTATCATGATGATATTTTCCTTTGGAAAAGGGCTTTGGCCAGAATTTCAGTATTGTTCTCGATAGTTCACTACCTTTAACTCCATCCCTCATTATTTTAGTCCCTAGATGGGGATGATTAAGACCGCAATTTGCGAAAACTGAGTTAAGCCATATTCATCGTAATAGGTTCAGCGGCGCCGGCAAGGGGAAAAGGGGGAGGGCGGCTAACCCCCGAATGTTTTTCAGAATGGTTTCCAGATTCGTCCAAATTCGATAATAAATTGCTGGGTGGGGTTGGGTGGGTTGTCAGCAATTCTGAAAATCAATGTTCGACAGTGTGTAACTGTAATGACGCCCATCAATCAAGGCAGGGAATGCCGTCTCAGACACCAAAATTTAAAAAAAATTAAAAAATTCAGGGAGTCCCCCTCGGACCCCGCAAAAAATATTATGTCGTCACTTTTTAACAACGTACGCTATCTCGCCAACCCATTCCGACTAAAATCGCCTGTAACGAGGTACCATAGACTTGAGTCTAAGGTTCTGGTATGTGTTACTGTATGTGTTTTGCATTTTATTCTTGGGTTTTACATATTTGCGCAATGCTTCCCCTCAGGCTTATGGTGACTGAGCGTACTTCGGTTATGCATGTCCACTGTACTGGTACACTAAATTACTTTGTTGTTTTATTCAATATAGCCAACACACTGTAGCGAGTAGGCGAGAATGAGCGACGAGGTTGCGCCAAAACTTAGACTCTGCATGATACCATAGCGGACCGAATAACAGTCAAATAATTTACCTAGCTAGCTTCATTACTATTGACAAATCTCCATATTATAACCTCGTCTAACTTAAGCTTATTATTTGAATTGCAAAATATCTTCTTCTTTGTTTTACCTTTTTATGTTAAGATTAATATCAAAGCCACTCATGCCACGGTGCTTCAAACACCCCGCAACAATAATATACCATTGTACAGCAATAGCACCAACGAAGAAGTTGTAGCCAATACCTCCATATCCATATTTCTTCAGGAAAATGACTAGGAAGCCAATGCCGACAAAAATCATAACGTTAACATCTTGGAAGGCTAAATCAAAAGAAAAAAATTTTTCCGAAATATGATGTCAAAATTGAAAAGAAAATTCAGCTGTATATTAAAATTAAAACGTTATTCAAATTAATTTTTCTAATACCGAACGGATATCTATCGTAAAACTATCAACATTTTCAAACATGACATTTAAATGACTTTTATTTAAAAGTAATTTACTTTTTGACTGTTTTATTGCCTTTTCTAATCACACTAAAATATCCTTGCATTCTTTTCTCCATACTGTTCTATTTTAGTCTCAATTTTTCTTGATATTCTTCACATTTTTTTCTGGATAAAATTCTTCCATAATGCCTCCCCAAAGGGGTACTGATTTTTCCAATTCCTTGTATTCAGAATCTAATAATCTACCCTGCGCGCTAATCGTCTCTTCGCGCACATTCCTGTTTTATGCCATTAGACACCTAAAATCCTTCACATTTTTTCTGGGCATAGGGATCTTAAAATTTGATATGCAATACATTCAATCTACTAGCGCTGCTGGAAAGCGTTCATCATTAGGTTACACAATATAAGCTCAAACGTCAAACTTTTCATGTGCCGACTCTAATGATAATGAGCTAAATCCTTTGTTTATGCTGATTTGCATTATTGGGAGTTGGGTTCAGCCTCGTTTCTCCGAAACGCATGCATGCATGCACTGCAGTGTATCTGGCTGGCGAATTAATTGGCCATTTCCAAAAAGAGTTGAAGTCTGGTAAAGAGCATTGAGCTCTGGTGAGTCTGGTCTTCTTGGGGTCGTTTCGGGAGGGACAATTTAATCATCAGTGTGCTTACACTACCAGGTAGTGAATCTGATTGGTTGACATGTTTCTAATTTGGGATAATTCTAGAATTATAGAATATAATAAACAATCTGTCCCATCCACAGGGAGCCCATCTTGGCAGCGCGTGGGCATCTGTGGCGGACTCGAAAGACGCGCGGGGACTGTGGCAGGGGATTTAAAAAAACGAAAAACGGTTACCGGAAGCGGGGAAAAGGCGGAAAAAAGGAAAAAACGGGGGGAAAGGGGGGGAGGGAGAGAAAAAAAATAAGGGATGAAACACCAAACGTTCAACGTGGAATGTGTTCCGCAAGTAGCCAGGACATCTGGTATCGTCGGGAGCGAAGAATACTGAAACCGACTGAAACTCAGAGTCAGATGAATGTGCAATAAATCAATAATCCTGAGACTTCCCGCTTTATCCGAAAAGCTTATATAGGATTTCGTAGCTATCCGAAGTGTCAACGATGATGTAGTGTCCTAGCTACGTGCGGAACACATCTCCCGAAAATACGATATGTAATTTAGCTGCAAAATTACGGCTAAAAGTTGAGATTTTGCATCATTTTGATTTATATTTTGATAAATGAATCATTATCACAACTACTTCGCTCAATTGTCTTACAATTTTAATACCTATAGGCGCTTTTATAGGAAGAATTCGTGTTTCATCCCTATATTATTTTCCTAAACACACCACGATCGAGTGTGCCACAGTCCCCCCCGCGTCTTTCGAGTCCGCCACAGGTGCCCACGCGCTGCCAACATTGGCTCCTGTGTCCTATCGTGTCAAATATACGGCGGCTGGTTGTCAGACTACAGAATACTCTCAACTTCGTAGCTATTTAATGCAGGACTGTGATATTTTGTACCCCGATGCCTATGGACTTTCATGTTGACGACTTTTGAATAGTTCCGACGGGAAAAGCATATTGCGCATGGCATCTTGTCAGTTGTGGAACAAGATGGCTAGTAATTTCAGAACTACTCATTGTTAAACTATATTGTGTACGTATGTTATCAGATGTTGAATAAGCTTTCATTCGATGTATAGTTCAAGTTTCTCCATTATGTGAAACTTATTAAAATGTCAAAAATGTGCGAACCGTTCTTCGAAATAATATTATACAAATAGACAGGAAATTGACTTCTCACAAGTGTTAATACAGAATTTTAGATTTTTTTTAAATACTTAACGCGCAACATCAAGATATATATCAAGCAGAAGCTATTGAAAAATGCCATTTGGTGTAGAAATTTCTAGTTTCTAGCTAAATGGAAAATATTTTTAAAATGGGGAAACGTCTTCCATTTGATTCATTGCGTGAATGTGTACTTATAAATTAAATATATATATAGTAATATTGTTGACTTCGAATGGATCATGATCTTACCATTACGAAGCTTTTGAAACGTTTGCGGCTTTCTAGCCAAAACAGAAAAATTTCAGGAACTTCACATTTGAATTTATAGCTTTTATTTGACCCTTTCTACCCTATCGTCCTCCCAGGCAGGGACGCGTAAAATCGCCTGGTGTAGGCCAGACTCAGTATAAAAAAAATATTAAAGCCTCAGCGGTCAGCCGAGTAGGTTTTGGTATGACCGTAACTCTTTAACCTTAGTGGCCTAACGACTAGAATGGTTTGCCGTTAATAACATAGCCAGAGTGAAATACTAAAATACAGAATTCAATAAAAGTGGATTTTTGCGTTCAGAAGGTTTACCTGTAATAATTCGAAGTCAACAATACATTCACGAAATGAATCAAATGACAGACGTTTCCCCATTTAAAAATATTTTCCGTTTAGCTAAAAACTAGAAATTTCTACCCCAAATAGCATTTTTCAATAGCTTCTGTTTGATTAATGATTAAAGCTGTTCTTTATTGAACACAGCAATGTCGAGCAGCAAATAAACACACACACAGCAGTTTTGTGGGAGAAGGGGTTTGGGGGGAAGCACTTCTATAGTGTAAAATTATGGTCAAGCATCATCCCACAGACTCATTCTTACATGGCCTTAGATTGTTGTCCAGGGGTTATAATCCCCATTAGGACTCTGCTAATGCGCAAACGCGCATATACTGCCAAATAGGTAGCTAGCATCTAAGACATCAACCCGACCAACCGTACACACAGTTGGACAGTCCTTACGATTCGACTGATGTATAATTACAATAAATAGCATGAGTCTATGGGCTTGAACGTGACAATCAGGAGCGCGTCATCCCCAAACCCAAACTTTGTTATTCTTTTCAAAACAAGACAAATATTTCAAGGATTACATTGATTAATTTAACTAACATTAACAGGCCAGTTCGCAATCTCGTTCCCAGAGCCCACGTTCCCCACCCAGGAAACGAGAGAGTCTGGGATAATCCGTTTCACATCGATATTTCATTGGCTGATGAGCACAGTGAACTCTATATAACTCTTCTTCCGGATAACAAGAATCCTGTGATGGCGTGAACGGATTATCCCAGAGTCTCTCGTTTCCCGCCCGCTGGGTAAGGGGAACGTGGGCTCTGGGAACGAGATTGGCCAAATTCGTTGACACAAGATCGTCCCTGGATTTCCAAATTATCCAATGTCTATGAGCGATGTCAAACCCAACATAACAGGAAACTCGAAATATGAGCGGATGTTCGCACGTATATGTTATCATTTAATATCTAATATATATTATATATCTAATTTATATGTATGCTTATTTGAGCCATATGCGCCGCGGCCTGTGAAAGCACGTATTAAAGTGCTATTCTGAAGCGGTGGGTGGGCGGGAAATATTTTCTTTTAGAGCTTTACGCGTTTTGATTGTGCGTGCTATATCTTTGTATAGAGCTCATGTACCAAGTGAAAGGGTTTAGCGCGCGTTTTGCTTATATGTGACTCTTTTGAAATGCTATTGGTTACTTTTTCGCGCCAGGAAAATTAGAGTTTCAATTGGCTAGAAAGTACTAGTCATTTGTTATTCACGTGCACTGGCAAGCCGGATGAGCAAAAGCAAAAGGACTTTAGAGCCGATCTGGCGTATATCTGACATGTTGATAGCTTAAACCACCTGAAAAAACATCTGTTTTGCCAAAATCCAAGACACGCCTTCATAAGAACGTTTCCGCATTAACTTTATTTTATTAATGGCTTAATAAAATGGCTTATATATCTCGCGATGTTGCGCGTTAAGTATTTTAAAAAAATCTAAAATTCTGTATTAACACTTGTAAGAAGTCAATTTCCTGTCTGTTTGTGATATTATTTCAAACAACGGTTAGCACATTTTTTACATTTTAACTAGTTTCACATACTGAAATCTTATTCAACATCTGATAACATACGTACACAATATATTTTAACAATGAATAGTTCTGACATTACTACGCGCAATATGCCATGCCACTTGATATACTCACCGCTTTTCCCCTCGGAACCATTCAAAAGCCGTCAACATGAAAGTGCATATGCATCGGAGTCTAAAATATCACAGCCCTGCATTAAATAGTTATTAAGTTGCATTAAGTTGAGAGTATTCTGTAGTCTGAAAACCAGCCGCCGTATATTTGACACGATGGGAGGAATTCAGATTGTTTACTATATTTTATAATTCTATAATTATCCCAAATTAGAAACAATGTCAATCAATCAGATTCACTACCAGGTTTCTTGGTAGTGACGTCACTGGACGGCATTATCGCCTATTGAATTCAGACGCCTCTCTCAGGAGTTGAGAACGAGATGAGATCGGCGACTGGCTTTCAGTCTACCTAACCCGAAGTTTAAATAGCGATATATAATCCCGAGGGCGAAAGGTTGCTTCACGCGACGAAAGTCGACCACTGACAGTTTATTGGACCGGATTCGTGTATTATGTCCCGTGGCAAAACAGTGCATGCAGACCTCGAAACGCTTCTTAATTTGTTCACTGCATGTCTATGCAGAAGTGCAGAGCGTGGTCTTAAACTGAAGGTATAAAGGCAAACAGTTTTTTGTCGTGGTTCAGATTTCTGGCGAGCTGCTGGTAGGTTTTAATGTACTACCATTTTCTAATTCTTTGCCGCAAACCCTCGTGAATCTATTTTATAAATATCGACTATATGATTTACGTGTAGCCGTAACAAATTGGAAAAAGAAGCAGCATTCACTACATTCTACTAGCCTGCGAGCCATAGTATTATTACCATAGAAACATCAGGGGGTAAGCTATATTGTCTCAACAATTTACATAATTTAATTAAACATTGTTCTGTGTTAAACAAAAAACGAAAACATACTTTTACGTTATACTGATGTGAATTTATGACCCGACACTTGGCCTACTATGCACATTCACCTGTTTGCCAAAAAGGGCTTAAAAACTGTCGCCAGAATTTGAAGTCAGATAAGGAAACTCAGACTAGAGAACTGCGTAATGTGATCGTTAACTTGAGCAATTTTAAGTGTAACTCGTACGCCTGGGTTTATCGTGTTAAGTAGTATACCAAATTAATATATACCTATAACTAAAAATAGGCAGTCAAAGTATCCCAACGTAGAGTAGAGTGCTGCGTGGGCTGTGTAGTCGGGAATGCTTCGTGCACTGCTGCCAACACAATTAAATCACTACTGGTTTTGTTTATTGATCTCCAAACATGTTATCGCTTGCTCGTCACTACATGTGTGTGTATATCTTTCTCTCTCTCGTTCTATCATCATTCTTGTTCAGCAACGTCATGAATCCTTTTCTTTGCAACTTCGGCTGCGGCTCGCTTTGGTCTGAACGGTGGTGCTTCAACGCTAAGGTGGGTCTTTTCCTTTGGTGGTGACATGTCACAGGATAGCTCTAACGGGTAGAGGTGCTGGACCGGTCGTTCGAGGTGGGACTTGCCTGCGCGCAGCTTTTCGGCTCTGACAACTTTGTCGGCTCCTCGGGATGTCTTCTCCACAATTCCCAGCTGCCATCTCCCTCGGTTCTTTTCCTCTGATCTTTTGATTACCACATCTCCCTCTTTCGGACTGTATTCAGATCGGTTGTGTTTAAGATTATGCCTTTCTCGGAGTGCTTTGAGATACTCTGATGTCCATCGTTTCCAAAGCACATCCTTGCATCTCTTCAGGTATCTGGCTCTTTTACGAAGGTCAGCCATCTCGATTTCTTCATAATTCTGCTCTGGTAAGGTGTTGGGTCGCCCAAACAGCATCGCATTTGGGGTAAGTAAGGGGAGCTGGATGTCGTCTTCCACGTAACTCAGAGGTCTGTTGTTTAGTGCGATTTCTACGTCCAGTAGAGTGTCCTCTAGTTCGTCCCAGGTGAGGAAACCATTCCCAATTGATTTTTGCAGGGCACCCTTCATTAGGCCAACCATCCTTTCAAACTGTCCACCCCACCACGGTGCACGGCTTACGTTGAACTGCCACACGATCTTGTTCTTGGCTAGGAAGTCGTTCAGGCAATCATCCTTTTCCACCTTCTTTAACCAATTCGCTGCTCCTACGAAGGTCCTACCATTGTCTGAATAGATCTTGGAGGGACGTCCGTTCAGACTCCCAAGAAACTCTTCTGTTTCCATTGTATGAGCCAGTTCCAGATACAACCCCCTTGTGAGACTGCATGCGTAGAGGATGACATAAGCTTTCCCTTCTTTCTTGACCTTCTTTCGGTAACGAATGGGTCCCGCGTAATCTACTCCAACGACTTGAAATGGTGTACCTGCTTCAATTCTATCGCGTGGTAATTTCCCGGGAGGTGGAGTTGAAAATGCTCTTGCTCTAAATCTCTTGCACCCATCGCACTCGTTAGTTACACTTTTGGTCAGTCGCCGCAGTCTTGGAATCCAATATCGTTCTCGGATCTTTGCCATTGTCATTCCGATTCCTCCGTGTAGTGTGATCTCATGCGCTCGCTCTATGACCTTTTCTCAGTACGGTGCAGAATCTGACAGGTAAATCGGGAAATCTCCTTGGATTCGCCCTCGACATTCGAGTATTCCCTCTTCGTTTCGTTGGAGGTTTAATCTTTCTCGGACTTCTTCGAATGCTGCTGCGCCTTCTACCGAGCTCTGCACCTTCTTTATCCACATCGTCTCTTGCTTATTTACTTTTTCGGTGGTCAGTGGCCCCGTGATTCTCTGGCTTAGAGTTGCTTTGGCGTTGTGGATAAAGAGAGAGATCCATGCACATACTCTCAAGGTTGCCCAAAGTCTGCGTCGAGTGAGTAACTGGTCGAACTCATCTTTCATTCCAAGTGCCACTGCAAAAAGTTCCGAGGTCCGCTGGGTTGTCTTGTGAGCACACGTGTTTCCAGGTGATGTATTCTTTCTTGCGTATTTTCTCTACACGGTTGTGCACGAACTGCTTGTAATCTCCTCCGCCGGAAATCCAGTGCAGCGCGACGGTGCTATCTAACCAACCATAATATACGTTCTGTACTGGAAAACCGGTGAGCGTCTCCTTCACGTTATCCACCAGGTTGGTGGCCATGTGTTCGGACACCAACCCTAGCCGTGGTATGGTGAGCCCTTGCTTCGCCAGACGAGCTTTCGCTGCTATTAAGCCTTTCGATTTTTCCTCGTTTTGCGTCACCACAGCGTAAACGGCTGCCGCTACTCCAATATCACTAGCATCTCCGAATGCGCGCAGGTCGATGCTTTGTATTTCCCCTGGTTGATTGACGAGACTTTCCCACTTTGACCATCTCTTCTGGAGGTTGTTTGGCAATTCGGCGTCCCATGCAGTTTTAGCTTCACACGCATCACGGTAGAGGACTTTTCCTTGTAACGTTACTGGCGCAGCCAGTCCAAGTGGGTCGTAGATTCGAGCAAACTTTCGTAGAATCCCTCTCTTAGTTGGCGGAGTGTTTTCGGCTTGGATCTTGACTGCGATCGTGTCTTGTTCCTTGTTCCAAGCAAGTCCGAGCAGCCCACATTGTCCTTCTTGCGGCGATCCCAGTTGTTGTTTGGCATAGGTATCTTGCTCCTCTGGGGATGAGCTCGTGGAGGTCTGGATTTCGGGGTTGTTTGAATGCCACTTGTGCAATGTAAAGTGAGCCTTCGAAAATACTTCGGTTGCAACGTTCTTCACTCGTCTTGCTTCATCTACTGTTTGGCCACCACTGATTAGATCATCAACATAGAGACTTCTCTCTATTTCTTCCACACACTCAGGATCTACAGCTCGATGGTTGTCAAGTTTGATAACTCCCCCAAGCAGGAAAGGAGATGGGCCCAGACCAAAGAGTGCTCTAGTAAATCGTAATGTTGACACTTGTCTCGTGGCTAGGTCTTCGAACCAATGGAACCTGAGAGCGTCGCGGTCATCCTTGCGAATTCTGACTTGTAAAAATGCTTGCTTGATATCACCGGTTACAGCAACGGGATGGAACCTGCCACGCACTAGCACTTCCCACAGTTGGTTTTGTAAGGGAGGTCCAGTGTGGAGGCAATCGTTCAACGAAGGTGCATTGTCATGTGCTTTCGCCGATGCGTCGTAGACAATTCGAAGCTTTGTTGTCTCGGCGGCTTCACGAACGACAGCTTTATGGGGAATGTAGAACTCTTGCCCTCTAGGATCTTCTTCAGCCTTTTCTACCACACCCTCGGCCAGTTGGTCTTGAATCACAGCATGATACTTCTCTAACATTTGGTTTTTCTCAAGCTTCCGTTCTGTGCTTTGGAGTCTTCTTAAACTTCCTGTCTTGTTGTTCGGGAGGACGGGGTGATTTCTCTTCCATGGTAGCCCAGTTTCGTACCAGCCTTGTTGATCTCTCCTCAGTTGTTCCCTGAACTCGTCACAAACGACGTTTTGATCTCCAGGCGAAGAATCTCCTAAACCAAGCACATCAAGCCGACCCGACCGTCCAACTCTAGGTGCTGTCTCAGTTTTTATCTTGGCATAGTCACTCGCGCCGAGGATTAGATGAACCGGAAGTTTTTCCTTTTCATCTTTGTCTTCCATACATACCATGGCCAGAAATTACGGACATGCAAGATTTGCGCATGTCTCAGATTTTCCCGATAATGGCGACCCGATGCCTATATTTATTCATAGGGAAATTAAGTATTCTCAAAATAGAATGGTCCATAGACTTCTTCGATCAACTGCCGAAATGCGGTAAGCATGCATGCCACGGTTATCCGAAACACATTCATCAACAAACGTTCTCAACACGTTGTATACTCGCCCTGCATTTTGCGATTAAATACACAAATAATTTACCTTGTATTACACTGGGAATATGTGGGATTTCTCAAATGATTCCATTTTAAACGCTTGGTTCTCCTTAGGTATTCAATAATTCGTAGTTGCCGAAATCGTTTGGCTTTGATGAGTAATATCTCCATGCTTTCCACCATCTTCAAGTTTGATACTCACGATAAAAGTTCTGCATTTTCGATTTAAAAATCCATTTGCCGTCGGGTGAAATGAGCGCCGCCATAATATTGCTTCGTTGTCAAAAAGAGAGTTTTCACTTGCTCGTTAAACTCGAAATATTGCTCGCTATACCTCGTGTTTGGTACCAAAATACTCGTCGAAGGCTTCTCTTTTCATTTCTATAGTCGTTACCGAGATACCCCTTGAGCCCGCGGCTTTATTGGCCTGTGATCGTGACCCGTTGTGGCCCAAAGTTCGATAGCTTTGACACGTCACACGAGACACAAGCATTTGGGGAACGCGAAGGTCCGAAGAGGATAATTGGGAAGTTTAAGGGATATACGCGATGGTCGCTGACCGATAGGCGCGCTCGCTCAAATGTCCGCAATTTCTGGCCATGTCCTTTTAGGTGAGGAAATCCGTTAATCATCTCTTGGTATTTTGGATTGTCCACTGTCAACAGTTCACTGCGATCAATCTTAGTAACTTCCGTTTCCAGGGTAAATTTTCCAGATACATCACTTACACTCACGTTATACAGTTCAACTCGTTTCGTTGTGGACCCGATCATCATTTCAATTCGTCGAATTTCTGATCGCTGCATGCAATCTGATCGGGTTTGTTTTGAGCCGGTCAATCAACGCTGAAGAACCATAAGAGCTACCCGCTCCGGCGTCAAGTAAAGCTCTGCACTTGACTCTATTAACCTTGACCACGACCAAGGAATGACAGACAGTTCCCTTTTCTGAGTTTCTGGCTGTCAGTAATTTCTCTGGGGGCATGTCGCAAATAGACGAATGGTGTTTTCGATTGCAGTGTTGACACGAAGAACGGCTTCGACAGTCTGCTGCGCGATGTTTGGCTCCAGTGCAGTTGAAACAGAGTCGTTTCGTGCCCAATATCTTCTTGCGGTCTGTGGTTGTCACGACTTTATCACAATTGATCGATTTGTGTTCGGTTGCGTCACAGTAAACACATCCCCTTGTCGAAACAGCGTCATCTTTGGTTTGAAAATTTCGTCCCCGAGTTCGCGGAGGATCTTTGGGTGATTTCTCGTCACTTTCGATTGGGTTGACGTCCTTCCACTGCTTAAGCGCGTTCACCAGTGACGGAAAATCCCCATTCTTGTTGCCCTCTCACGAGGTCTGTCTTTATTCCTCTCAGCTTGTTAAGCACACTTCTCACGTTACCTTTTGACGTCTTTTAATTTTCCAAGCGTTTCGAGCGATTGGACGTTATACACCAGTTTCTTGTAGAAGTCGTGGATCTTGGAGGGTTGCGTTCCGGTTATGACAGGCAATTCCATGATGTTTTGTATATAAGCGTTCACTATCTCACTGTCCTTTCCATATTCACTCATGAGAATATTCTTGGCTCTCTCGTAGCCCTCGGTCGTAAATGGTAACCCGTCGATTTCTGTACGTACTCGTGGAATGACTAATTCCTTGAGATAGGCGAATTTGGTAATAGCTGCTAGGTTTGATTTATCGATTTCGGCTTGAAACTTGTTCCAAAATGGTAGCCATCCCACGTATGTACCGTTGAATTTCGTCAACTCCAATTTAGGCAATTTTGTTTGCATGTTGTAAACAGCTTTCGCGGCGCCGGTTTGGTCTGCTTTGGTCTCATCGAGTTTGCGCTCGTACTCCAATTTTATTTCTAATTGTTCGCGCTCAAACTGTAGTTGCTCTTGGCGCGCACGTGTCTCGTTTTCTTCGATGGTCTTTCGCTTTCTAAAAGAGGCTGCTTCAGAAGCTGAGAAGAGCCAGTTCTCTAAGTCTATAATCTTAGTATCGACATCACCGAGTTGCCTTTCAATGTTGTCGCTCCATTCCCTTACCTCCTCGACTCCTTCTCCTTTGGTGAACTTTGCTTCTTCCACTTTCAGTTTTAGGTCATCCACTTCTTTCGCTAATAAGCGCAATGTGTCACGGTGTCGTACGACGGCTTCTGGATTCCCCTTCTCCAGGATTCCACCCGTTTTGCCTTGGGCAAATGTCAACATTTTCAGCTTCGCACCGATTTCCTTTTCGATTTCTTCCATAGTAATACGCGGATCTCTTGTTCGCAGATCCCGTCGGAGGTGCCACTTATGTCGGGATGCTTCGTGCACTGCTGCCAACACAATTAAATCACTACTGGTTTTGTTTATTGATCTACAAACACGTCATCGCTCGCTCGTCACTACATGTGTGTGTGTACATCTCTCTCTCTCTCGTTCTATATATTATATTATTACAAAATATGCGGAAATCCAATTATCTTTTATCTCATGCGGTCAATCCTGACTCATCTCAATTAACGCTTGTTATGGGTTAGTAACTTAATTAACAGTTAGTAATTACGACTGCAATTTACCACAGTGTCTTTGATAGAGCAAAGTGAAAAGGTGGCAAACTACCGGGAATAGATTTGATAATGAAATACTGACATTTCGAGCGGAGCCCTTCATCAGAGTAATGAAGGGCTCCGCTCGAAACGTCAGTATTTCGTTCTCAAAAATATTATCGGCGGCATTAATCCATTTTATTTGAGTCTTACATCATGGACTCGTTCTTGTTGCGACAACTCTGCCGTCTGCGATGGGTTTTCCGCAAAGCCTATTAAAAGTTTTGGTCACTTACCCCTTAACAGCATGAGCTTTGCTATGTTTGTTTGATAAGAGATCAAACATGAATTATTATTACAACTAGCTGCATGCAAATCTGCAAGTGTGCAACCCAGGGAAGCTTTCCCGCGGAATGGCGCGGTTTATATTTACCACCTTTTCACTTTGCTCAATCCCAACATATATCGAAATTCAAATAAGCATTCTGATATTGAAAAACTTTTTCGGGAGGAGCAGGATTTTCCTTTGTCTAGTGTCAGGAAGCTTTCTAGTGCAACTAGTTAGTATACGTAAAGCAGTGGCGTAGCCAGGGGGGGCCTAGGGGGGCCTGCCCCCCCCCCCCCCAACTACACATTTGCCCCCCCCAGTCTCCTGAATGTCTGACGCAAAATTCAAGTAAGAACTTTTGCTTCTTTGAAATTTGAAGTTTGTTTCTGTTGCTAATGATAATCGTGATGCTGATACACTGTTTGACATGAAGTTTCATTGGTTAAACTGCGCAGAATTACGCTCCCAAGAGAAAATTCCTCTCAGAAATCGCGGGAAATGCCCTTACAGGGCTTCGAAAACTCAAAATCTTCTTCGGGGATGGACGATGCCCCCATACCCCCTACATTGATAATTGGTCGCGGCTAAAGCCACGATTCTACACCATCTAATGCTTGATAATTCTCATCTAAAACTGCACCCCCAAATTTTCCGTTGCTCCCCCCAAATTTTGATCCTGTCTACGCCACTGACGTAAAGACAGTAAAAATTCCACTGCGCGCGGAAAATTCAACCCAGTGCAAAACGGGGCCTATAATTTTAGTGAGCGCGCGAAAAACGATTCCAAGCTTTCCGGTTCACATTTATGTTCAATTATCTTGCCGTTATCATCTAAAGATATTCTGAACTCAAATGCAAGGTCTCTCAGAAACCTTGGGTTTACACGTCTCTCCATTAGGTTATCGGGTTCGTGTTGGATCACTGGAGTGCATGATTCAGGTCTTACCCACTGATCTATATAAGAGACTGGATAGAGCATCTATTATCTGAGCGCCTTCAGAAATTGAAGCCGGATGTTACGCCCTAATTTGTAAGCGACGCCATATTGGATGGTCCCACCATGAGGAGTGAGTTGCTATATTTTACTGTTGTGAATTCGTTGTTTTCGCATATAATCACGAAATAGACGAACAACACAAATCCATTTTGGTATTCAAGCAACGGGACACATCATGGAACTATGGTGGACATAAGAACGTGAAGGGAAACTGAATCGTAAGTAATAACCTGATATTTTGACGAAATTTCGAAGGGGACGGAGAGCTCCCGAAGGGTTATTTACCAAGGAAACGTGAAACCCAACATTGTAAACGGCCGGTGGTTAATAAACTGATTTGTAGGATACAAATGTGACATAATACTGTAATTGTGGAATGTTCACAATCGAGTAGATCATTTTAAAAAGCCGAAGGACGTGTAAAATTATGGCACAGAAGATAGATTGGCTTGTAGAGTTGTGAGTAGATTTCGACAAGCAGCATATTTCTTTGGCAACATAGGAGCATGTTAATACTCTATAAGTTTGTAATACTTACAATGTTTGGTGCTTCCATAGAAGTAAACTGTAGCATGCATCATAACAAGAACGAGCCAGTTTGTTTTATTAAACTCCATGCCCAGTGTCCAAGTCATGTATTTAAGAAATTAAGTTGTCAACATTGTTTCTTATTAACAGCTGAGCTATTTTACTCCCTGTCATTTTGATGAAAAAATTGTTTGTGAGTATCTGTAAAATTGAATGTGATATTTGTATGTTATGTTGTAGGTAGTTTAAAATGAAACAACAATGAATGAAGAACAATAAAGGTGAAGCAACATGACAACTTAATACAGAATATAATTGAACTGTGTCATTTATAGTTTTCAAACTTTGTCAATGACTTGATTAAAGAAAATGTTTACAATTCATGAGTGTATTTTGTCTTGTGTAGTTTTATTCTGTATAAATGTACTATATAATGATAAATTTTTAATCTGTTCTCTGACTTCTGTATGTTATGAAAATTGTGGCAGAACTAATACTGTACTATCAGTGTGTACTATACAAGTAGATCAACAAGGCCAGTGTTTGATGTTTATATAAAGTCAAAACAAATCAAGCTAATATATATGTTAAACTTCACAACGATGTGGCGGATAACATTTGTAAACTGGCTAAAAAAAAGCATCTTGGCAAAGGTATAGTCACAAAACTAATTATATTGTAAAATTAATACAAGATTTTTAGTTGTAGGCAAATGTAGGCCCAATTGCCCAAATTAGATAACCCTATCTCATAGAAAATAATAAACTCATTCTGATTAATCCTGTGAATGCCAGGATAAC
The DNA here is from genome assembly GCA_035771165.1 of Paragorgia papillata. Classification (NCBI taxonomy): domain Eukaryota; kingdom Metazoa; phylum Cnidaria; class Anthozoa; order Scleralcyonacea; family Coralliidae; genus Paragorgia; species Paragorgia papillata. Next base: position 3,106,580 of record JAWNZC010000011.1, on the reverse strand, counting down.
TTATTTGAATCATTACCCCGAGTTTTCTGTGAGTGAAAATATATTGTTCAACTATAGGCACATCCACTGATCTATACAGTTGGGCACATCGCATTCTTAAATTAATTGTTTGATTCTGGTCTTTTGGCTTATGATATAATAATACCACAGCAGTTGTTCGTAGTGTAGCTTGTTCAGTTGATCAAATTTCCCGAATTCATTCGGTCCTTTAGCAGTATTTCCATATTGTGAATAAATTCTGAATGAGAACGGCCTTCGTCTGTTCAAAGTTGTCATCAATGACACTTGGGAGTTCGCTCCATCGAACTCGCAAATTCCGTTTTCCCCCACATTTTGGGGCTAAATAACTACGATTTTTCTCTCTAAATGCTTCACGTGTCCTTTCTTCCTCGTGGTAAAAAAGTTTGTCCGAACCCGAAGGAGAAAAATGCCTTAATATGCGAAAACTATAATTGTGCAACAGTAAAATATAGCGAAAGTGGGACCATCCAACATGGCGGCTGTTGCCAACTTCCGACTTCAATTTCAGACAACGGATGCTCTATCCAGTCTCTTATATAGATCAGTGGTCTTACCATACAAAATGTAAACAGAGAAACTTATCAAGAGAAGCGACATAATCTACTACTGTTTACCTACATGAGTATAGCTGCATTCCTTTTCCTTGAGTGCTGCCGACTTTGACTGGTCCAGATTCATCTGGGTCGTATTCTGCTAACGCCGCGAACAAGATGAGCAGCAGAATCTGGAACGAGATTGCGACAACTGTGAACTTCATAATTATATTTCTTCTCAGAACGTTCGGACTTTGTTGTACTCGCGACGGTATACCATACCTCTAGTGATAGATCAAGTAATCAATCGCTCAAATGTCAATAGATGGATATTTGCAAGTAGCGGGTGGTCGTCACTCCTACTATTAGCACTTGCGAGGCAGTGTCGTGGAATGCAAGTTCAAAAGTATAAAGCCAGGTCAGAATATTATTAATTTAAACTGTTAATAGTGACTGGCTATAGAACTGGCCACGGTTAGTCTAAAAACGCGGAAGAATCTAGAACATCAGGAACACGTTTAGCATCGCAGTGTAGTTTAAGAGATTAAGACTAAGAGTAGATTAAGAGGTTTCGTTTAATACTTTTTACATAGATTTTGAAACCGGTGGAATTATTATATTTTTCATTTTAGACTGTTGAAAGGCTTGCAACCATGCCTTTGACCTCTCATGTTTGCTATGGAATGTCTACGAGTGAGATGAGGTGTCATATGATGTGAAGATTAGGTTCTTAACTTTTCATGATGGAACGCGAATTTGCAGATATGGGGGATAAAACGCGGATTTAAGTTAACTAAATGTTGTGCGGATTCGCAATTGGTTAAGTGTTGAGCAACAGAGCTAGTGTTTAGGTGTGTGCCATGTTCAATAAGTCGTTTATTGAGACAGCGATGTGTCTTACGAATGTATTTAGAACCGCAGCCTGCGTTACAGCGAGAAAGGTTAGGCCTAGGTCAAACGTCGCTCTTCTCATGCACCGAACTTAATGCAAATCAGCATAAACAAAGGATTTAGCTTATTATCATTAGGTTCGGCGCATGAGAAGAGCGACGTTTGACCTAGGCCTTAGGAATTTTGTCTTTATTTGATAGAAAATAAGAAGCTTTTTTAGTATTGTAAATGACAATAAAATTAACAGGCTCTTTAAAGTGTCTATGACATGAAAAAATGGTATACGATTTTTTTGTATGAAGTGAAAGATATACCTGTGAAAGGTAATCTCACGAAATTTGGCATCATTTCGTCGCATATTTTTCGAACTACGACTCTTCGAAGTTCACCTGAAACGACTCGAAGAGTGCGAAATTCCATCGCGTGGTCAGACCGGCTATCTGGTTACTTATGACGTACGCGTGTGGACACATCTCAAGTTGACTAAACAAAATAACAGGTATTATTAGCCGTTTTTGAGCAAATTGGGATGGCTATGGGTCTGAATAAAACAACTTTATTTTAGCATTATTGTGAAATTCTATATTACCGATGTGTTGATGACCTCTGGATATTCATTTTTCCATTGAATCGCGAGTATAAACACTCCTAGTAAGAGTGAAGTTAGGTCAAGCAAAAACGTTTTTACTTTTGATCAGCGTTCAGGAATAAACGTCGTCGCCGTAAAAATGTTGAAGTGATCGCAGCAACGTCGTGAACAGAACCATTATAGAGGGTAGAATGTTGGTCTAAGAATTACGTTGTTTTGCGTGCCATCTTTGTGCAATTTTATCGTTGGTCTGGTCATGGGTCTTGCTAAAAGTTAGTATGTTATACTAATATTACTATAACAATAATCACTTAGAAATCAGTTTGGCAGTGGTGTTACAGAGAACTGGTTTTCACTATAAATAAGGTGTCTTTAGTGATGTTAATGTTGGTCTTGAATGTATACACTGTACAGTTGTCCGCATTCGATCCATGCATATATGTTCAACTTAATCTCTAGCGCGAGTTTCTTTACATATTATCAGTAACGAGTATTTGGTTAACAAGGGTCTGGCACGCGAATGCATGACCAACGCAGTTTTATCGCCTGCGCAAATTATGTCGTGATTGTACAAACTAGCTGAAATTGCATGAGTCGCTGAAATGTGGGATATATAAACAGTAACTCAGAGCAAATTAGTTATAAGTAATAGAACCAGGAACCAGAGCAGAAATATTGTAACGCTAGACGACTCGAACTATAAATGTCGTACTGATCGAAGTTTCGTATATCACAACAATCTGGTGGAATAGTCACCAATAAAATATATAAGATTATGTTTCGCCGCTATGATTATGGACTATGACCCAAACCCAGCCTTCAAAAGGACGATACTGTGGTATGGATCAACTGAAAAATGATTCGCATGCACCAGAGTAATTCTGGACGGGTTTCACTGAGAAAACGAGAGCAGAAGAACGGAACGGAAATTATGTATGATGTACAAAAATCATTAGCCTAGGCATCATCCCGACGTTTGACTCACGAGTCTCACGCCGCATCTTTGCTTGCGCATTTTAAAGACCTTGTGTTATCCGCGGTGATATTTGCTTTATAACATTATGGGAATCTAGCTAAGACCCAACGTAATTTATCTGGACCCAGAAGCGATACTCATCATTGTCTATTGGAGTATTTCGGCAGTCGGCACACATGTGATACTGGCTTGAGATGTGTGAATATATTGTATAATATTATATATAATAGAAACACATATAGAATAGGAAATATTGCTGATTTAGTTCTATTCGTTTTGTTAATACTCGGCAATATTCAGAATAATTTACTATTAACAGTAACACTGCCAAATATTTGGGCAATATTTCCCGAAGGAATTCGAATGTAACCTCATCGACGATCGCCTCTCGACTCAATCTCGTTCCCAGAGCCAAATATGCCCGGCCGCGCGGGCAAATCAAATGGCTCTGGGACAAGCCGTTTGAAACCCCACGAATCGTGGGGTTTTGGGGCGTGCGCAGTTGATAATTCTGTCCTAGTCCTTCTCGGCTCCTGTTTATTTCGAGTCTTCGACTCAATATTTGCATTGAAAGTTGTGTTTGGTGTTTTCAAATATATTGAGACTTTTTGACTATGGCATGTACTTTAGCGTCTGAAATTGAGCCTGGCCTACTGGATGATGCAGTAAATTATTCGCTGGAAAAGATCGGGAAAAAAGACTTATGTGCATCCTTTTGCTGAGACCTTTATAGTACTATGGAGATAGTCAATGGCTGAGATGTGTTGGCAGTCCTGCCGACCGGTTTTGGTAAACGTAAATCGCTCATATTTCAACTTCTCCCATTTGTCTTCGACTTTCTCAGTGGTGAAGAATCGGTGTCTTCGGTGATTGTGATTTCTCCTTTAAATGGTTTGATCCGAGATCAAATTGAAAAAGTCACATGTAGTAGGCCTGTTAAGATGCCAATTTTATGCAAATCCTTCAAATCATGATCACAAGCGGAGACTTGGCACAATGATAGATTAATATGTCAGGAATATGGAATGGAAGGGTTGCCGTAATGTGAATGTTACACGGCTTAAAGATAAGATCCTCAACTTAGACAGCGACCTGCAAGCTGTTTCTGATAAGAAAGAAATCTATATCTCGTACAAAGATGCTTTGGCTGCCGCTTTGAAATATGCGAGTCGATCTGAAGCTAATGATGTAATGGGTCTTTGTCGGCTTGGCAGAAAAATCAAAGCTGAGCTAGCTGATAGGATATGCTGACTGGGTTTGAAAGCACAGATGATGTAGAATCGTCCAAGTTGTCTCCTGCCTTAGTCTTGGCTCAGCTGCTCGCCTTTAACTCAGCTAAAAACAGGACATCAACTGGAGCCTTTCGTAATAATGCAGATCATGAAACACCAGTAGCCATATATATAGCATTTCTTATCCATTCAAAGACTAGAAGCGAGGACCTGGTGAATAGACTTCACTCTCTTGGGCTATGTATCTCATATGACCGCCTTTCAACTTTATCAACATATCTAGGCAACAGTGTTATCGATCAGTGTGAAAAAGATGGACTGGTATGTCCTAGCTCATTGAGATGCAATCTTTTCACTACACAGGCTGTTGACAATATCGACCATAACCTCTCAACATCTCTTAGACAATGATGATGGATCTATTCGGCAGCAGAAGTTACAGAAGGACAAACTACAATCAAAATTATTAAAGCAGCTTCCTGCAGAATACACTACAATTTCGCCATATGTCCTGAAGAAGAAAGACATAGTCACGCCCACGAAAGCTGGAGCAAGTCAGGAAGTGAGTATTGCATTATCCTATGCTTCATACAAACTTATCATGCCATGTCCTAATGATCTTGTTAGTGTGGTTGATTTGGGAACAAGTTCAGTTCGGAGATCCTCATATCAACACACGTTAAAGGATGGGGAAATGACAAATTAAACATGTAACATTTTATTAAAGAATATTGCATTTTCTTATTCAAAAGCAGATTCAGTGGACCAAGCCGGGAGACATTGACGATAACCATTTCCTTGTCATGATGGGTGATCTGCACATAGAGATGACATTCATGAAATGCTTAGGTAAGAGATTGCAAAAGAACATCGTCATTAATTATTCGTTGAATCACGACAGCTTCGTTACGAATTAGTAGACACAAATAAACTAACAATTTGGATTTAAACTTGTTTGTGCCTACTAATTATTGACGAAGTGTCTATGCTCGTCGAAATCAGTCTTCTCATTACAGATTGTGGCGATTCAACCCAAGATTGCTGTTTTTAAACTCCTCAACCGCTTACCTCTTCTTACACTCGTTTAGTGGCTGCGATACCACCTCTTCACTTCACGGGAAGGGTAAGAAATCGTTTAGTGAAACTTGGAAGAAGATGGCCAGTGCAACACCGGTATTCGAGAAAATGGCAACATCTCCGAGAGAGATAAGTCAAGCCGACAGAGACATTATAGAACAGTTTGTTGTTGTCCTGTATTGCAAAGCATTTGATGGTATCAAGGTGAACGAGGCGAGGCGATACCTATTTGCAAGTAGAGGAAAGGCCATTGAGAATATCCCTCCAACAGCTGCGGCGTTGAACGAACATGTCAAGCGATCAGTTTTACAAGCGCAGAAGTGGTACAAATGTCTCGAAGCCCACAGAATTGAACTGGATCCAGTGAATTGGGGATGGATGAAGGAGGATGATGAATTCATACCGGTTTGGAGTATTCTGCCGGACGTTTCGAGTGTGACCAAAGCGCTCATTTCTTGTGGATGCACCAATTGTGTTGCAGCGAGATGCAAATGCAGAAAGAGTGGGCTAAAGTGTACCGACCTATGCTGTTGTCGGGCTAAATGTTAAATAGGGACTAGCTTTGCAGTTTGCATAGAAGATCACTACATGTTAGTTATGTTTGGTTTATTGCCTATAACTACATTCACTGGTAGGCAAAATGCTCATCGAGGGTCATATGGTTCCAAAATTGATTAAAAAAATCTAGGAACGTTTTTGTTTTTAATGTTCTGGAGCGAAGAGCCTGGGTACGAGTTTGAAACTAGGTCCATTTATCGGCCTCTGTTAGTTCAATTTATATGTTTTGAGATTGGTTGAAGTACTAACTATATATATGTAATGTGTTAAAGTGATTACAGTGGTAATTAAGTTGATGACGTCATTTAACTGACGTCATCGGTCGGCCATCTTGGATTCCGCCATCTTAGATTTTTTACGTCCGAAATGAGCACTTTTCCCTGCTCAAATTTTGGGCAACCCTTCCATTCCATATTCTTGACATCATAATCTATCATTGTGCCAAGTTTCTGCTTGTGATCACGATTTGAAGGATTGTTTTGGCTAACATGCCTACTAATGCTTGTGATAACGATCAAAACGCTGAACTTCCTGAACACAGAAATACCGATTAGGCTGACACGTTTTCAAAGTATAATGCTGATCAGTTATCGACGTTTCAACTTAATTGCAAACTGTATTACTTTTTATGCCGCTTTTGTATGACTGAATATAAAGACGAAGGTTCTCAATGGCAACCAGCACACTGCACGTCACGTTACACTGAACGTCATCATGCATCTTTCTTTCTGATTGTCCAGTCAACTTTTAATGCAAATGTATTATGTATCTATAAACTGCAAAATTTATGCAAGGTACAAGGAATCGAATAAACATTTTTTATATACATCTTTTATTTTTAAGATATTATACTGTGTCTGTAAGCTACAATATTTGAGGGTCACCTCAAATAGTTTTGAGGGTCACCTCAAATAGTATTGTCCCAGATCATGTGCTTTTGTTTCATCTATATAGCACTTTATCAGCGTTTATAATCACACTTAAAAATAATTATTAAAAAATAATTTTAAATTTTTCAACATAAAAACTGTGAACCAGCAGGTGGAACATGCCTATCACAGTTTATACGATCATGCCACAAAGACTTAAAGAGCACATCATTGCTGTTGAAGCCTGCTATTTAGGGCACTTTCCAATTGACGAGGTTAGATCGATCAGTCCGGCCAGAATGGACTTGCTTTTGATTAGGACCAAATTTTCCAGTCAGACCATCCCAGATCTCAAACGAATCGTGTTCCATTTAACCGGACTGACCGGTCTAACCGTGTGTATGGAAAGCCCCCATAGTTGAACAGTTTAACAAGGACTCCTCCATTAAAAAATTTTAATATATCAAAAAAATAACAATATTTTGATAATTATTATCTGAAAACAAGAATAATATATTTGTTTAATGTGTTAAAAATACTATTGAAGTTACTACATTAATACCATATTTTTGAAGTCAGAGTCAATTATTGATGCATTTAAATTTATATTTTCTGCAGCAACTTCTTGGCAAAGATAATATGAGGTGGAAAAAAGTTGATTTCTTTTTGGGACAGCAGATTGACTATGACAACCAAAATGTTTTCCGTCACTTTTAGTACCAATACACGTGCATACCACTGATCGTGCATACTGCTAGGGGTTTAACCTGTACACTAATCTAGTATAGCAACACAAATAAAATACAAAACAATATGATTTTTTATTTTAAACTTTTTACTCATTGAAGTCATCAGAAAATGATGATAATTTAAATGAGTTAGAACATAAAAATTAACTCTCTCATTTACAACTTGCCCAGACTTCCTCAGTTGTCCCACAACAACATGCATAAGAGTTGAAATGCTAATCTTATTTAAATTATTTATTGTTTCAATTTTTAAAAAAATACTCAATAGTAACAATAAATTCTGCTATAGTACTCCTCAGTATCAGACGTGTGACCATTAACCACATTTGTTTGTAGGTACTGTCAAGAGCAAACCTAATGTTACTAATCCCTCTGATGCCATAATGATGTGCTCTAATTTGGCTAGCACAACAGTATATACAAACATTCCATAAAAATATCATAACTGCAGTGCCAGTTCTCATTATAAAGTTTTGATTATATATTACAAAACAATATCCAAAACTAATGTTGTGTTGAGTGATAGCGGTGACAAGGTCAGTGAGGAATTTAAGTTTCGAATACCCTGGTTACATAGGCAAGTGGAGAATTTGAGTTTCAAATTCTCCGGTGGCTAGCTGAGCAGGAAATCTAAAGTCTGGTAAGGCTATTCATAAAAAAATAGCATTATCACATGGTACAAATCTAACTCTCTGATTAGACAACTTAACCGTGAAGTATATTTGAGAAATAGAAAATGGCCACCTGTATTTACTGGTATATAGCCTAATATAAACATGAGTGAGTTGGGAGAGTTCAAAATGGCTCAAGTTTACATAAGTACTTTCAGATTCTCCCAAACTCACTCGAGTGTTTGCATCATGTTATATAAATGCAGGGCATTCTATTATGAAAATAATACGGCTAAGAAATGTGCTGTGACATCACAACCATGTTTGCATAGCCTGATATAAACACAGTAACTAAGCAATCACATTGTGCATAAAATACAACCTATTTTAAAAAATAATATATTTAATTACACTAAACAATAATTATATTTGGCAGAATACTATAAAAAACAAAATAATAAGAAAACTGAATATACATGTACTGTGTCTGTACATGAACCATTATCAAATATTGGCATGATGATTGATGATTCAATGTTGCAAGAGCACAAACAAGTCTATTGGTTTAATAAAAGTAATGGATATTAGGATATAGTACTAGTCTTTGAAAACTGGTGTAACCATTGCCAACAACTGAACTGATGTAGACTCATTTTAATATAGCTGCTGCTGTATTTGTAGATTCTACTAGACTACAGTCTATTAAGAGTGTCAGACTCAAATTTTAATAAAACAAATGCAGTACGCTGTACTGGCCTGGCAAGTGGCAACATTTCTGGCAATATAAGAATGTTGTACTTATATTCCTTGAAGTCAAACTCAATGTCTATATGACAATATACCATAAATATTTGTAGCACGAAACTGAAATCTGAAAAAGTGAATTCACGTCACGACCAAAGGCCTTTGTCACGACCCACAGCTACGACGAATCTGCCGTACGTTCTCCCGTAAACGCTTAAATCAGGGATCCAAACATGTTACTAAGCCAAATAAGTATATTTCTTGTCTCTTTGGAAAGAATCTTTCATTTTGTCAGGTTTAATTCTCATAAAGATGTTTTCATTTTGCTCCGCTCCTCTTGAAAATTCAACATGGAAACATTAGAAACCGTTGGGAGAATGAGGATGAAATTATCTGCGCAGCGCAGTAGGCGTTGAAGCGTTAAACCAATCAGAGGCAAGTTTCAAACGGCTTGTCCCAGAGCCATTTGCTTTCCCGGGGGGGAAGCTGGCTCTGGGTACGAGATTGCTCTCGACTGCATCAGGATCTGATGGTTCATGAGTTCATCACTATCAGCATCAACCAAAAACTGCTTAATCATATCCTCATTTGATTCTTTGTCTTTAATAGTAGCTGGTGACACAAAATATTCGTTTTCTGACTCGTTTTCAAAAGCCCTATCTTGCTGTATTTACGTGTATTACCACAGTGAAATTTACGATGAGTCCACACGCCTACGTCATCGCGGCCTAAACTCGGTCCCAGACTTTTCGTACTTTTTATTCGAAAATATGGCAAAATTGGCAACTTCAACGCGTTGTAACTCGAAAAATATTCATCAGAATTACGCCAAACTTTCTGAGATTATTATTTGGCTGAACATCTTTCCGTCTGTGTAACAAACGCCATACTCATTTTTTCATGTCATAGACACTTTAAGGCAACGGCGAATTTTCTTAATGCAAGACTTAACTAGGTTTTCACCACGGTTACCGAGATATGGAATACGAAACCAAATTTTTCGAAGATTATCTTCTTGCTTATCAACACAAGTATAGACGATGCCGAAGAAATATGTTTTTTCTTTAATTTATTAAGCAAAAGATTTTTGATGCTGTTAGGAAAACCGTTCCAAGACATAAAATATTTAATATTGGAGATTTGATTTTCAAACAATTCTTTAGAGCTGCAAATTTTAAAAGCGCGGTGAAATAGGGATTTTATCCAAGCGGTTTTACGAGGAAAGGTTCGAAACTGGAAAAATGTGTATACCATCAGCAGATATTTTAATATCTAAACAAGACGCCTGGTCAGGCGTTCACTTGGGGTGAAGGTGTTTTGCAATCATATACATGCGCAGGTTGTCACATGCAGTGCTAAGATCTATTAAAGTCTATTAAACACATTGGTCACAGACAAAAGTCAAAACACAACCCAATTCTCCGATAGAAAACACAATTTGCAATAACAAAACACGATTGCCTGTATTTATTAATGTATTTCCACACATGTACACAGCTTTCATATGTCGAGTCTCTTCAGGTATTAAATATCAACACTATTAACGGCGTGTGCGATTGTAAGTGTATATAACATCAAGATACTTGCTGGCGACATTACTGACCAATAACTATTCTGTGAACACACAGAACATATCCGAGACGAGTGATCAGACATCAGGAAAGCAAAGAAAGAAAGAAAGTATTATTTCCAGTTTTCCACACATGTACAGCGTTCAATATGTCAAGTCTCTTCGCCTTATATTTACACAGCTTCATGTTTACCTAGGAAGTGTCACCTGCAAGTTCACTTAATGAACGGCGTGTGCGATTGTAAGCGTATATAATAATATCAAGATACTTGCCGGCGACATTACTGCCCATTCCCAATAACTATGTCTGTGAACATAACACACAAAACACATCCGAGACGAGAAAGGGCACTCACTCACTCTGCAGTCGAAAAGAAAGAAGGCACATGCAGTCATGCACTGGTCACATGCATACTGTAGATAAAGTCACATGCCTCAGTTTCGCAAAGCTTATTGGTCAATATCGCCAGCGGCCGGGCGGGCGGAGGACTAATAACGCGTCGCAAAAAAATAAAAATAATAATAAGAATCGCGAAAGCTAGACTCGTCCACCTGCGGTAACTGCGATAGCGCGAGTCAAAATGGACGAGTCCATTATCAAAAGTGTCAACGGTGAAATCAAGATTTTTGTCGAAAGAGTTGAATTTCTCTAACACAGTAGCGATATCGGAAGGCTTCATGATGAGTACTAAACTCAACATAACGTCTGTAAAACTTAATTATACCGGAATTAATAAGATCTGAAACAATTAGTTTTTCTAATACAGTAAGGATAATGTTGGCGAGTACAGGACCGAGAGAAGAACCCATTGATACACCATCAACTTGTTCATAGAGTTGATGATTAAAAGAAAAAGCGGTTTTGTTACATGAATCTAAAATTAGTTTTTTCAAAGTTCGTTTACTATGATTAGTATCAATTAACTTTTCATTGAAAATACGATCTAATATAATGTTGACTGTTTTTAGAAGAGGGAGGTTAGTGAATATGGAAATAACATCAAACGAAACAAACTGATAACCTTCAGAAAATAAGTGTTTTGGAATAAAGTTAATATCGGATACGGCTAATTGAAACGAATCGGAAAGAGTACATTTATTGTGGGTGAGCGGATTTAAAGGTGCTGTCCAGTCCGTTCTGCGCATGATCCGCATCTTTGTTTATGAGGACCCTCAAACATGACATTCGTAGATAATTACATATTTTTATAAACGAAGAAGTAAACATTAATTTCGTACATGCGCAGAACGGCTGGACAAAATGCGCAGCTTTCTCATTTTCTCACTGTTACTTACTCGATACCTAAGCCTGACAAGGGTAATGGCTTGTCATATCGCATCTGTTAATTCTCTTTTCTCTGACCCACTTAAATTTAAAATAATTTCTTCCGACCCTACGTCTACTCTTCTTAAACGTGATGAAATTTCAGAAATCTGAATACGCTTTTTTAAGACCGAAATCTGCGCATGTTGGTCGGGCACATGACCTTCCTAAAACACACAAAAGTTTCTCTTCGTTTCCTAAATTTCGACCGATTGTTGACACCACTAATACTTCGCATTACAACGTTGGTAAATTTCTATCCAATTTGTTAAAAAAAATTTTTTCACTCACAATGAATTTCCTCTTTCCGATTCGTTTCAAGCCATATCCGATATTAACTCTATTCCAAAACACTTATTTTCTGAAGGTTATCTGTTTGTTCCCTCTTCTAAAAACAGTCAACATTATATTAGATCGTATTTTCAATGAAAAGTTAATTGATACTAATCTTGGTAAACGAACTTTGAAAAAACTAATTTTAGATTCATGCAACAAAACCGCTTTTTCTTTTTATCATCAACTCTATGAACAAGTTGATGGTGTATCAATGGGTTCTTCACTTCTTCTCTCGGTCCTGTATTCGTCAACATTTCCTTACTGAATTAGAAAAACTAATTGTTTCAGATCTTATTAATTCCGGTATAATTAAGTTTTACAGGCGTTACGTTGATGACACTTTAGTACTCATCAAGCCTTCCGATATCTCTACTGTGTTAGTATAGAGAAATTCAACTCTTTCGACAAAAATCTTGATTTCACCGTTGACACTTTTGGTAATGGACTCGTCCATTTTTTAGATATTAAAATCTCTGCTGATGTAGCGTGTTTTATGGTAAGTGACAAGATTTCGTCAAACACCTGAAAATGGCTTTTATCTTGAACGTTTACAAGACTCTAACGTAGTTGTGACTCTCTATTTTACAGGCGTTGTCCTTTTTTTATAATAACTGTTACAGCGAGTGTTGGCTTATTGCATCATGATTCTACGCAAGTGTTTGAGTAGGGGCAAAACCGCATAGTTCTATACAAGTTCCTTGTTTCCCAAATACGGTCTTACAAACATGTTTTTCTATTATATCTTACCTAAAACTAACCATCTAGAAACCTACTTAAGAAATGCGGAAACCGCTATCATCCTACGCTAAGCATTAATTATCACAAAGAATGCGGAGAATAACCTACGCTAAAGATTCACGTGATAATTTACATGGAATGCGGGACGGCCCCCACTTTCTACACTGCAAATCCCTAAAAACTTGTTTTAAGAAAAAACAACTTGTTTTAAGATTTTCTTCTCCCGTCTGCAAGATAATAATCTTGCTGGTTTTCTTGACAAGATATTTTGTCTTAAAACAAGATTAAATACCTTAAAACAAGAAATAGAATTTTAAAATAAGAAAATTTATCTCGACAAGGTTTGGAGGTTTTGCAGTGTACGTTTTACAAGACACAAATATTTTAATAATCGTTACACTGATGGTACTGATATTTATCGAAAAGATACTCACACCGGTCAGTATACACATTTTTCCAGTTTCGAACCTTTTCCTCGTAATTAAACCGCTTGGACAGTGGCGTGCTGGCCTTTGTTCGTCAGGGTCCAACAGTGAATTTGGCGCTCCTCCAGGTTTCCATCTTTGTAAACATCCGTGGCGCTAATTTACAAAAGCAGTCATTCGACTTTCAGGACTAAAATATAGAGCAATAATGCAAGGAAATGAAAACAATTTGAAAAACGTGTTAAAAACTGCCATCAAGAGTAAAGGCTGTTTTCCACTCATCGCTGAACCTAGTTCGCAGCTTGCTGGCGAGCAGAGGCGCCGGAAGCAACTTAGGGCAGCGGGGGCAGAATTTGAAAAAAGCACTTTCACCTTACTTGGCAAACAAGCAAAAGGAAATTTTTTATTTAGTGGGAGAAACCGTCTAGCTGTCTTTATTAATTTAATATCTGTTACTGGAAGATGCACACAGACTGACAGACTCATAGTAAACTTTTGTCAATAACAATTTTTAATAATTAATAAATAATCATATTAAATCACATATTCACATGCATAATGCATCGAACTCACTTCGTCAATCCGGATCACGACGTCCAGCGACGATTAGTTCGGGTTCCTTCCTCCTAATTACGCACCTCAAATTTAACTGTTTTTGCTTTCCGAATTTGGGCAGTATAAATTTTAACTTAGTGTGATAAAATAAATTCAAAAGCAAGTATAAGATATTGTATTTAACAAAGAGCAGCTGGCTGCGAGTACTTGTATCTCATTAAAAAGAAGTCACAACCGAAAAAACAAGCACTGCTGCATGCGAGTTGTTTTTAATTAGATGCAAACACTCGCAGCGAGCTGCGAGCTGGTGTTTGCGATGACTGGAAAAGAGCCTTATGGCTTTCAGTCGTCCTTGCAACATGCGAGTTTTCACTCTCTTAAGGACTGAGAAGGAGCGCTCAGCAATCGCAGAACTGATTGGGATTGCAACAGCAATCGCATACACTTGACGAAGTGTTGGATATGCATCGACCAGGTGGTAATCGGGATGCGAGAGAATTTTTAGAGCCTCAACAAAAAATGATACATCTGATCTTTGTTCCATGCTGCTTCGTTGGCACAAGTGGCTTCGTCTATTTCGTCATCATGATCTGAATCAAGAACCATCGACACCGTGAACATCTTCCTTGTTTTCTTTGCCAAAAATGGAACGACTGAACATTTGGAATGACGGTGCAAAGGTGAACAGTTCTTCAGCGCAGCGGGATGGGTTGATGCGATATGTCATGCAGAAACTGCTTATATGTTGGTTTCCAAGTCGAAGTTATCAGCTTGTCAGAACGACGGAGTTCGGAAAGGTGTTGCACGGGTGCGAGGTGTTGTGTTACTGTGAACTGCATGTGATTTTCTTCCACAGGCAGTGCCGTACACACCTGGGATCTCGATAAAAGACGGCAGTTGATTGTTTCCAAACTGGCAAGCTTCTCCACAATCTCAAACTTGTGTTTCTCTCTTTGGCCCGTCGGATTCTGACAAAATTCTGACTAACGCTCTTTTTGTGTCCTTCGGGGCAATTTTGGCGCCCCTTTAAGTTTTGGCGCCTCCTAAAAAATCTTCACTGGGGGGCCATGGCCCCCCGGCCCCCCCTGAAGATACTCACACCGGTCAGTATACACATTTTTCCAGTTTCGAACCTTTTCCTCGTAAAACCCTCCAATATTAAATCTTTTATGTCTTGGAACGGTTTTCCTAACAGCATCAAAAATCTTTTGCATAATTATTAAAGAAAAAAACATCTTTCTTCGGCTTCGTCTACTTGTGTTGAAAAGCAAGAAGATAATCTTCCAAAAATTTGGTTTCGTATATTCCATATTTCGGTAACCGTGGTGAAAACCTAGTTAAATCTTGCATTAAGAAAATTCGCCGTTGCATTAAAGAGCCTGTTAATTTTATTGTCATTTACAATACTGAAAAAGCTTCTTAAATATTTTCTCTCAAATAAAGACAAAATTCCTAACCTTTTTCGCAGTGACGTTGTTTATCAGATTTCCTGCCCAGGCTGCGGTTCTAAATACATTGGTTAGACAGATCGCTGTCTCAACTCTCAATAAACGACTTATTGAATATGTCACACACCTAAACACTAGCTCTGTTGCTCAACACTTAACCAATTGCGAATCCACACAACATTTAGTTAACTTAAACAATTTATTTGATCGGTTAAATGATACTCCTTCTTCTCCTCTTCATATTTCTTTCACTATCACCGATCTCATATTCTTCATAATTTTAAAATTCTTCAGTCGTGTAGATCTTATAGCCCTAACTTTCTTCTTTTTCTTGAAGCACCATATTATTAAGTACACTGAAACCAGAACTGAACTTTGGCCTTAAAGCTACACTTCTTTTGTATATTTTCAAAATATTGAATTTGTAATTTAACACTAAGCCTATTACCAGTTTTATTCCCTTGTAAATATAAAGAACGTATATATTTACTCGGACTACCTGCGGTGGACGAGTCTATAGGTTTCGCGTTTTTTTGGGGGGCTGGGATATTGCCCCAGCAGGCTTTGCGAAACCGAGATTTCACTTTCATGGCGAGTTGACTCTTGAACGAAGCTTTTCTTGCCATTTTATCGATGTTTTTGAATATTTCCACGACATTTCTTGGCACACTACACAGCAGTCGTCTCAAACAAAGATGTCAGAGTAGTCGGACTGTCAGCGAATCAAGGTGTATTAAAAATAATTGGAAACTTTAAACCGAAGGACGTCAGAGAATTGCGAAACCGAGGTTTGGCCGAGTTGTCTCCAGATCAGCGGTTGCATGTCTCTTTTGAACGAAGCTTTTATTGCCATTTTATCGATGTTTTTGAATATTTGCAAGATATTTCATTGTTGCTCAGTTGTTTACTTGTCGGGCCAGCAACTGGTTCAGTTGTCGATTCATTGAAAAATAAGCCCGCTCCCAATGCTGAATGCGATGGCGGACCTATGTTGTTCGCATCACCAGAAATTTTGGTCATTTGTGCCGCTGCTCTCGGTCGCCTAATAATATAATTATGTATTCTAATGCATTTGATTCTATTGTATTGCTAGTGTATTCTCATTATTCAGGTCATTGAGTTCTTTAGAATTTTCCTAAATCGTGCATGAATGTAATATATCATACACGAGGAGGAGTGTTTCATCAGGATATCCAAACACCGAGACGTTTGTTGAAAACCGAGGCGAAGCCGAGGTTTTTGAACAAACTTCGAGGTGTTTGGATATCCTGACGAAACACTCCTCCTCGTGTATGATATAGCATCTCAAACAAATCAGTATTTTACGAGAAAATCGCGATAAAAGTTTGCTTAATTTATGTAATTCTTCCTCCGATATCCAAACTACCGACACGGTACTGATTTCCTTTGTGTTTTCCTCATGAATTATTAATGAGTTTGAGATGTATATGTAAACAACCTGTAAACGACTGTAAGATCTGTGAAATGAAGCAAGTTCAAACGCTTATGGAAGTACTATGCTAGGGGCAAATCAGGATCTTTATGTGCTCAGGAAGTAGACTGACTCATGCCGGAATGCATTGCGATCTAGAGACTTCGCATCGCCCGTAACGTTGTTGGTCAATTTGGCCATTTCTAGCACCTGTTTACAAAGATTACTATATTGCTGACACTACGGATAACACTATGGACAGTGACGCTTTTAGTACAAAAATAAGACGAGCTAGGGAAGTACTTTGTCGTCGAGTTAAGAAAAAGTTTTTTAGTTACAACTGTTGCTTAGTCCATGCTGAAGTCAGATGGATCTGGAGAAAGAAGAAATATATCACCGTTTAAACAAAATTTGAATTATTGTGTGCTCTCATTATTTACTGTTGAGAATCTCCATTATTATGGTCGTTAATGCGCACGCGCGCCACCATCTTGTCCCAAATTTCTGGCAATGGAAATAAACAACAAGGAATCAATCTCTCGGCGACACTAGACATTTTTCCCATTAATGTTTCACCACTGAAAACTCGCCAGGATCTGTTGAAGTAAAGAGGTACGTAAGCTGTTTTGTTATCTCCATTGGTACACTATGTTCACAAACGCAGTTAATTTTATGTTTACAGTAGTTATCCAAATTTAGTTTATAGAAGACAAAGTTTTTATACCATGTTTAAACCATTTTGTGATAAGCAAAGATGTTGCAAAGGTGTATAAAAAATAATTACAAACTTTAAACTGAAAGACGTCCGTTGAATAGTGTGAAGAAAAAGTTGGTGGCTTCTACGACCACATGCAGTTGGAGTTGTGAGTTGGACTATTAAACCATCAACCACCAATTTATTACTCTGGTATTAAATGACTTTATAACATTAATATATCTGGTATTACAGAAGCAGCAAACAAATTAACACTGGCGTCTGAAGTAAATGGCTTCTACGACCACACAGTTGGAGTTGTGAGTTGGACTATTAAACCGTCAACCACCAATTTATTACTTTTGTATTAAATGACTTTATAACGACATGTTGTAAAACGCGGACTGGAAAAACGCGGACTGGACTGGACTGGACTGGACCGGGAAAACGCGGACTTGTAAAAGACGGACTCAGTCCGCGTTTTATTAAAACGCGGACTTGTAAAAGACGGACTCAGTCCGCGTTTTATTAAAATTTGTAAAAGACGGACTCAGTCCGCGTTTTGTCAAAATTTGTAAAAGACGGACCATAGAAATAATAGTGAGACAAGCAAAGCGACTTTTTGATAATATGATGTCAAACCGAAATTAGAACGCTAAGTAATGTGACGTCCGTGGCGTCAAAAACGTTGCTAGCTTTTCCTAGACCTAGTCAAAAGTTTGTCTGCACAAAATTGCGGATTTTTACGGGCAGTTAACTCGTCCCAGGCTAGGCTGTTTGGCAAGGAATATCGTGATGTGACAAAGAATATTCACTCCTGGTCAAATTCAAAATGGCTGATTTATACGAGGACGAAAAAAGTGGACATGATTCGTGACCCATTCTATACTACCTTATCCGCAGGAATTTTGTAGGCGAGATCTAGACTCGCAAGCTCCAATTCCTCTCGTCAGCACACAATGCAATATATTAAAAGCGTTTGGAGGCTTCTTGGACTTTTTTAATGGGCTTTTTAATGGGCTATTGTTGGGCTTTTTATGGACTTTTAATGGTTGGTAGGGTGTTTCGGGGACGCGAAATTATGGACATAAATTCATTTTCCATTTGAATTACAAAGATGATCCCCTCTGGGGATATCACCCTCCTCTTGTATAACACATGTATCATGTATGCGCATAGCGTTTCACGTTTGTGATCTGGGGCACAAGTTTGATTCAAAAAGTATATAAGAATTAAACCCACAACTCCATTTAATATGTGAAAATAGCCAATAATGACGGAAAATGCGGGTATCATTTTAGGCATATGGGCAGTAGATGAGAAACGGATCAGTTCAAGTATGGTGTTCAAATACCCCCCTCCCCCCCAACAAACATGTGTTTCTTGCAAGATTGAAATATAATAAACACAGCCTCGAACTTGTTGTCTCCTGCTCGCTCTTACCACATAAATTCATCTGAAAGACTAAATTGCCTGGAAGCATGTCCTTAATATTTTTCAAGCGTGCGAGTGCTTCGCCACCAAATTCAAAGAGCATTTAATAATAAATCTAAATAGCTATTTAAATATCACGCAGCCACTATACTTTACTATAAATGCATTTCTTCTCTCGTCGATAGAGTTTGGCAAGTTTAGGACGGCTACGCCGGCGCTACAACAAATAGTGTACGTCTAATACTGTTTGTGCAAAATCCCAAGAAGCAAGAACATACGATTATTGATAATTTTATAGTCATCGAACGCTACACAGAAAAACATTTTGAAGGGGGGCTTATAAATTTGCTCTTGTGTATGCAAATTTACTGATTATACATGTGGATTTGTGTTATTTTTAAGTAAGGATCAAACACAAATTTTATTGGATGGTTCAATAAAAAGCATAAAAGAAAAGGATTAAAAACATGGTACGTACCTTTCGTTCTGCTCGCCATATGCTTTTATCAAGAAGGCTCAATTCCTCATTCGCGCTCTTTCTCCCGGGGGGGGGGGGGAGCGGGGGAGTTAATTAACGTATTAACGTATTAATCCCCCGGGGGGATCTGTCTTTTACAAATTTTGACAAAACGCGGACTGAGTCCGTCTTTTACAAATTTTAATAAAACGCGGACTGAGTCCGTCTTTTACAAATTTTAATAAAACGCGGACTGAGTCCGTCTTTTACAAGTCCGCGTTTTCCCGGTCCAGTCCAGTCCAGTCCAGTCCGCGTTTTTCCAGTCCGCGTTTTACAACATGCCCTTTATAACATTGATATATCTGGTATCCATGAAAGAGCAAACGCATTAACACTGGCGTCTGAAGTAAATGGCTTCTACAACCACACAGTTGGAGTTGTGAGTTGGACTATTAAACCGTCAACCGCCAATTTATTACTCTGGTATTAAATGACTTTATAACATTGATATATCTGGTATTCATGAAAGAGCAAACGCATTAACACTGGCGTCTGAAGTAAATGGCTTCTACAACCACACAGTTGGAGTTGTGAGTTGGACTATTAAACCGTCAACCGCCAATTTATTACTCTGGTATTAAATGACTTTATAACATTGATATATCTGGTATTCATGAAAGAGCAAACGCATTAACACTGGCGTCTGAAGTAAATGGCTTCTACAACCACACAGTTGGAGTTGTGAGTTGGACTATTAAACCGCCAACCACCAATTTATTACTCTGGTATTAAATGACTTTATAACATTGACATATCTGGTATTAATCAAACAGCAACACAGTTGGATTTGTGAGTTGGACTATGAAACCGTCAACCACCAATTTATTACTCTGGTATTAAAATTAATTGACATAACTGGTATTAACAAAAGAGCAACCCCAATTAATACCAATATGAATACCAATGTATATGAATACCAAAAGTATATTTATAAATGCTAAAAGTATATGTATCAATGGCAATGTTATACAGTATAATAATATGTCAACACCAAAGTTATATGTAAGAATGCCAAAAGTATGTACAATTGAACATGGTTCGATGCTAACTTGATATAATATAGCATGAGCAGTGCTGTTGATAATGCTATTGCGGCCTTTAAAATGAATGACTTCAGATATCGTTATGTGAGATCTGTGAACTCCATCCAAACAGTTTATTAACAATAACTAAAATATTAAAGTGTAATATCTACCGACAAAATGTCACAATACCGTACATATAGTTCGAGATATAGTTAAAGCAATATGTCGTGATGGCTTTCAGCATATGAATTATATGCTGTTCCAATCTAGGTTGTCCATGCATGTAAGTTTATAATAGTAGTCAATAAAAAAATTGTTCTTTGTAAAACAAGTGAGTGTGCTTTCTAACTAGCTTTCTAACATGTCCTCCTCCACCAATCTCGTTCTCCACAGTCATCGCCATGCCCATTGGCCATTGCCCATGCCCAGTAGCCCGAGTTAACGCCTATATAGTTAATTTTAGTCACTTGGTCTGATGATGACTTTGTAATAAAGTCGAAATATAACCGTTTAATCTTTGTCTTAATCCATATCGTGGGTTTTCAAGATGTTCGTCTTCGGATTGTGTTTTATCTTATATTTCTTTTAATTAATGTTTCAAGTGTACAGTTGACATGTTAGGCCCTCGTCCAAGATGTACGTCATAGCTATACGTTTATACGCAGAAATCAACTGTACTGGGCACTGCTTGAGTTACATCTAGGCGTATACAATACTTATTCAAAAAGCGCGTTGATCATTGTTCAGACAAATCAGACCGAAACCGATATATTATCATATGTGATTAGCGATCGCGTTTCCTGTTTTTCCCAATTTACCTAAAATTGTTTGAATACCCTTTTAACTATTAAATGTTTAAAGGCGCTCAGCCAAGATGTTTTATAGCTATTCAAACATTTAATATTAGGTGTTAGGGATTGGGGTTAATCGTTAGAAATTAACGATTATTGTTATTTCTATTGGTGAGACGTAAGAGTACATGTTGAAGGGGCAAAGAAGACAGAATCAATTTATAGCGTTTTTGCTCAGACAAGAGTGTTAAACCGTTCGAACCAATATTTCTGAAACCCGAATAGCCTTTGAATTAATGTTTGAAGTGTTAACATGATAAGCGCTGGGACGCTGGGCCGAGATCTTTAACTATAATTCACAAGCAGAAATTTTCAGCGTGTGCTTTGCGCCGGCGCTATCTAATGCTTATCGAAAATACGTGTTGCATGATCATACGCTTATTGTGTTGAGTCCTAACATTACACAAAAGTATCATATTTTTTAATGCGATTATAGGGACCGCGTTTCCTGAACTCAGTTCTTCACACAGTAATTATAATAATAATAATAATAATATAATAATAATAAAAACTTTATTTCCAGAGGGTATTGTGCATATACATTATTACTATATATGAAAGTATTCTACCTAATGGCCCTCATATAAGTAAATTCTAAAGATATATATAATACTTAAGTACAAAAAATTAAGATAAGTAACAACGACATTTTACAACATGCTTGCAAGAGTTACAAGAAAATTTATTAACATGGTCTACGGCAAAGTTTAAATTAATGAAAAATTATTTTAGTTTAGTTTTAAACGAGCTGATTGAAAGATCATCAATACCCTTCAACTCATTAGGTAAAGAATCGAAGAGCATTGCACCACAATAGGATAATTTAGACTTTGCCATCTCTGTTTTGACCCGAGGAAGTTTTAAATCGGTGATGGATGACCTGGTGTTTACATCATGAGAATCCCTCAGGAAGGAGAATAATTTACATAAATCTTGCGGCCAAGACGTTTTTAAAGTATTAAATACCAGAAGAATTTTTCTCATTTTAATAAGATTATGAATAGGAATCCACCTCAATTGGCGGAATAGTTCAATAGAAGGAGCATCAGGTTTTTTATCAAGTATTAGTCTAGCGGCACGTTTTTGTAGTTTTAATAAGTCATTTAAAAGCTCATTACTGGCATTACCCCAGAGAGTGCAGCAATACAAACTAGATCCCAAGGATAGTGCAAAGTTTCTAGTAAAAGATAATAACAATTTTTGCCACGTGTACGGACAGATCTGCTAACCCCGCAACCTGCCAGCCCATTTTCTAAAGCAAAGCCCAATAGTATAATAATACAAGCCAAAACTTAGACAAACAACCCAAAATAGAATCTCGAGGGATTCTTAAAGAGTCATTTTCTCTTGTCAAGAAGGCAAAAAAAATTATAAACTCCGACAAACATGAATACTGACGCTTTTGTGCCCTTCGCTATTGTTTTCCGGTCTGTTTAATAACATCAAGAGATCTTTTTTAACTCCTCGAAATTTTTGAATAAAAAGCTTGGTGCATCACAAGAGTTCCGATACTAATACGTATCGTGTGACGTCCAGTCGATCCAGATCAAAATTGACTAAAATCAGCCAAGTGGATGTAAAGATACATGAGTTTTTGTTGCCTTTACAAATTACGATCGTCGGATGATTATGTTGCCAGCGTCACGTTAAATCCTGCGTTAAATGGTCTGCACAATCACGCGCTAAGTTCACGCAGGTACTGATACATGTAGAACTTAAACATTCAAGTTTAATATATGGCCAGGGTTCTTCGTACAGTTGTTTATTGAACGCCAAATCAAAATGCGAAGACAGTCTACAATCTCCAGTATAGAGAATTTGTTATTGAGCTGACGTGCAAAACTGCTCGAGCGCCACTCGTGTAAAATTTAACAGACACGAACCAACAACACTCCACAAACTGACTTCACAACATCGTCAACATGCCAGAGTAGACCATATTAAAGTTGAATATAAAGCTTTTAATATTTATTAGCACCTTCCGCTAGGCAGACAATAAATCCTTTCGTCCAGACCACATTTAATTAGCCATGCAGCTAAGCCTAGAAAGTCGTTGTTTCGAGAAGAAAATTGATCGCTCCTTTGCGTTTCCAGCATAGTCTCTCGTTATGTATGATGATATATGACATACAACCAAACACAGTTCTATGATGTATTTCATCCTACGCGTGGTTTTTTTTTACCAATTCCCTACCCCCACACCCCAACCCCTAACCCACCCCCCGGAAACCCTAAACCTAACCACACACCCCCGTGACCCTAAACCTAATCACAACCCTCAGGAAAAATGAAAAATGATTATTTTTGAATAATTTCAATCTTTGAAGCCTACTTAATCATCTCTATTGCGTTTTATTGCTGAAGCGGGAGCAAAAAAGCTGATTTCTCTTTTATTTCGTGAGTGTTAACCTCAACCGCGTGGGAAAAGTACTGGGAACGAGTTTGTTTTTCGTTACTAGAGCGTAATGGCTTCTCATAGCAAGACGTGTTTTGTACGTTTCTGTTGTGTTAAAGCCTGAATAGGACTTAACTATGTAACCAGTTGGGTAAAGACATCATAAAGTCTCGTGATCCCGATCCCTGTCATGCGAAGAACTGTGTGATAGAAGTACTGTGCGAATCGTGTCGTATTTTTCCGTTCGTTGGAGACACTGTCGTGGCAGTATGGGAGGCTGGTTTTAAGTCCGTCTCGTAGCAAGTAAAAATGTTTAAATTTTACTTCATATATATATGTGCATTAGATGTATTGAAGTATTGCTCTAGTATTTCGAAATGTTTGAATTGTGACTTGCTTCGAGACTTAGATAAATGTTTATTTATGGTTGGGTGCCGTTGGGTGTTGTCGGATTTTCAATTTGTATCCCACAATGCAATAGGGTTTACATAGCTCAGTAGAGAGGTCTGGGCATGAGACACAGCGAACCCAAGTCAAGACATGCCAAGATTAGGGTGCTGCCTCGCTAACGCTCTGCAGCAATAAGACGAAAATTCCGCACAATATAGCAAACGAGAACGTTTTCATCTTGAATAGTTCAAATTTTCACCTATTAGCAACACGCTAAAAATGACATCTCCTAAAATAATGAACCAAATGACTTTGTATATGAATTATCGGTGTTGTGAACTAGGATTTTTGAAATTGGTGTAATCTATCATGCATAATTTATATTTTACGAGAGAAAAAGTGGTCTAATATTATTCGTTATAAATTCCTTTCAAAAATTATCCTAGTTCACAACATAGATGTGATATAGTAGTTGCTATTTTCACCCTTTTTGAAGATTTATCACAATTAGCTTTTCTGTAATATTTTTTATCGCAACACCATTTTTTCACAGCTGGGGGTGATTATATCTGTAACCATGGTAACCATAATTTCAAGAACTGTGTCACTGGTCATCAGTTAGTCATTAAAATACTTTTATGCAAAAATATTTTCAAAATAGCCAATTTTAAAGAAAAATTATCATTTTGATGGTGTACCACCTTAAGGTATATCCTGGCTGACGCCAGACGATTTTATTCAGCACAGGGAGAGGTCCAGGTCTCAAAGTGTTAAGATGTATTAATAACGCACCAGGATTTTACACGTCTTTCAAGAAATACCCATAGATAAGGTAGCCTACAAACCTGTCTGTTATCGCTCTTTAGGACTTTACGAGCTTTAAGCGACATAAATATTTGTCGTATATGAAAGACTGGTACTACACTAGAAAACCGGGCGTGTTGTGACAACACGGATTTTTGTCCCGCTATTTGACACGTCAAAAACGTGTTGTTTTCATTGGCGTGTTGTAAATTCGACGTGTTACAGAAACACATCAGGCGTGTCTAAAAAACACGCCTGCGAGAACACACGACTCCATAAAATGTCTCGATTTTATTACGAGACATTTTTCGTTGTTTTGCCTTTGGCAATGCCTTCGCACAGCGGAAATGCTGGAGGCTGTTTAATGCGTGCTCCATCAGCACACAGTCTTCGAAGAGATGTGCAACATTTACTGTTTCTTTTCCGTACTCGATGTTACAGACATAGTGGGCTGAAATCCACAGCTGCAGCAAATACACAGCGCTTGGAGACTCTAGTTCGCACAAAAGCACTTTGTCAACGAACAGAAACGTTTGGCAAACTGCTCTTCCATCCTCGGTCAGCGTGATTACTAATCTGGGTGTGTTTGTGATAGGATAGAAATCCTTTACTCCAGGCTAAAATTGGGAAAGAAAAATATGTTCTAATTAGAAATATCCAGGGCAAAGATAAAAGCTAAAGGATATTATAGAGGACAGAACAGTCTAATAAATAAATAAATAAATAAATAAATAAATAAATAAATAAATAAATAAATAAATAAATAAATAAATAAATAAATAAATAAATAAATAAATAAATAAATAAATAAATAAATAAATAAATAAATAAGTAAATATATAAATAAATAATAAAAAAAATAAGCCCTCTCCAAACAGTGAGTTCAGAATTCGCTCCCTCCTACAATGGGAATGTGATATAATTTTTACAGTCCCAGACTGGGAGAGATTAGCCTGCTAGGGAGAGATGGAATGTCTATCACAAAAGATTATTGCCCAGCAAACTCAGATCTTAAAAAAGGCATTGTTGAACCAATAATCAAACTAACACTGGACAGTAACGAAACGTCAGTTCAATAAAATTTAATATGTTTGATTATTGGTTTCTTGTTTTCAACAATGCTTTTTTAAAAATAGTATTCTGGGCGATAATCTTTTTAACCAGACTTCGATTTTCGCCTGGGACTCAATTGCATCGAGTCTATCACAAAAGCGAAATGAACAGCGCGCAGGTTGCCTCGCGCATACCGGAAATCGCTCGCCACGATGGCAGATTTATAACAAGGAATTACATTTACGAAAATGCAGAGTTGGATCATAATATTATGCATAAAGTTGGATCATATAAATGTATATGTCGAAAACTAATCTACCGATTTTCATTCTACAGCCAGTGGTTGTAAAGAAAAGGTAACTTATAATATTATTGATGATTAGAAAGTATTAAAGTTAAAAGTTTTATATTTATATAATAAAGAACTCAGCGTGTCAGTCTGTAACTTTCTTGAAGTTGTGAACGACTTGTCGGCAAAAATTGCAAGATTCCTTGCTAAACACTTGCTTCTATATACACCTTCTAACCACTATTATTAATGTCAACCACCTTTTGTTTGCAACTAGTGACCGTTGATCGGTTAGTTTTCGAGATATAGCCGATTTGGTGATCTAACTCCGCATTTCGTAGTGTATTAAATTATTTCTTGAACTGGCTACTTGTACTGGGAAAAGTGAGGACACCTGTGGCCCTTCTTTTCATTTCTTATTCTGTAACATTAAATAACTTGCAGTGCAACTATTTCAACCGGGGCCACCAAATGCAAATCAAACAACGACTTTTGATCTTTAGGATCCTAACGTAAGGATAGAAATAATTATTATAACTACAAAGAACGTTGCCAACTTTTATTGGCTTAAATTTAATTTAATACAGGCTGTAATAATAGAGGCTGAATACACACGGTCTTTATCGTGGGAGACATCGGCCTGTCGTTGGTGGATTTGCATTGGGTGGCCCCGGTTGAAGTAGTTGCACTGTAAAACGCAATCTAAAATACAAACTTCGTTCACTTTAAAAATGCTGTCATTTTTTTTGGAGTTAATACAGCCTTCAAGAAATTTGACTAAGTCCAGTTCTCCATGGTATTTAGCGATGTCTTCATTGCCTGCCATATCTTCTTAATACTATAAAATATCATGAAAGTATAGGTATGTCAATGTTGTACATGTATGTTAAATACAGGCAAATGCCAAATTGCAAAATACCCCAAAATGGATTTCCATAAGAGAAATTTCAAACATCTTAATTTGAAAGAGATGACATAGACAACTCTGAAATCGTCCATTGATACCTATCCAATATACTTATAATCCAACTAAGATAATATTACA
This sequence comes from Paragorgia papillata, assembly GCA_035771165.1. Taxonomy (NCBI): domain Eukaryota; kingdom Metazoa; phylum Cnidaria; class Anthozoa; order Scleralcyonacea; family Coralliidae; genus Paragorgia; species Paragorgia papillata. The sequence continues at coordinate 3,079,405 of JAWNZC010000011.1, read as the reverse complement.
GGCATTGATTTGGCGTCAAAGCTCCGTTTTTATACTATGGGAATGTTAAATTACGTTAATACAAGATAAAAACAACCATGTACTCTTGTTTTTAGTATAGGTGCGTGAAATCAAGTGTTTTGAGTACGCGCGCGAGAACGAGTTCGTCGAGTCTCCGACGCACGCTTTTTATAGAGCACGTTTGTTTTACTCCGGGCAAGGTCTGATTGCCACTGGAAATTTCACCATAACAATTTTCCTGAACATCTAACCCAGTGTTTTTATAGAGCGCGTTTGTTTTATTCCAGGCAAGGCTTGATTGCCACTGGTAATTTCACCATAACAATTTTCCTGAACATCTAACCCAGTGTAAACGTCAATATTAATATTTAATACAGCTACATGTATGTATATATAGCTATTTAATGCAGCCTGGACATACCTCTTGAATAATAAATTTAACCGTTCATCTATGTAGTCCTCCTTTACTTCCATCAGCAGACCTGCTTGGTATATAATCTGAAAAATATCATAATTTATTAATGAGACAATGAATTACTAAAAATTATTATTATTATGCACTTTTTATTTTTTTAGTCATCTACATTTTGATTGACAGTCCTTTCGTTTGACACAAACTCAACTACGCGTGCTATTTGTCGCACGCGTGAAAGGCCATGTTCAATTGTCCAGTAACATTGCAATTGTGAAAATGTGTGAAAGTTTCAATAACGTCACAACGTACAGTAACGTAAGGTCTCACACTAACGTACAGTAACGTAAGGTCTCGCAACGTAAGGCAAGATCTTACAGCGTAACGCAATATTTCACAACGTAACGTAACGTAAGGTCTCACAATGTAACGTAAAGTCTTCTCAAAACGTAATGGAATGTGTCACGACGTAACGCAAGATCTCACAACGTAACACAAGATCTCACAACGTAACGTAAGGTTTCACAATGTGTAAGGTCTTGCAATGTAACGTATATCGTTTTTTAAGCGCAGGCTACTGTAACAGTTTTCACAGCGTAGTAGGTTTTACGTTTTACAACTAAACTAACATGTTAAAGCGAAAGATAACGTCTTACAATGAATATCAAGCAACCCAGCTTTCTTTTTCAGATGTGTAGAAAATATAAAAGTTAGGTTCATATTTCTGTGCTATAACTCATCAGTTTTAACGCACGTGCGATTCACATGCGCAAAATTATTTACACGTGCGAATTACCGCACACGTGCAGTTTTTCTTACGAAAAGGACTGGATTGGCTGTTGGCATATGGGTAATTCATGATAGCATGTTAATCTGAAATCAAACCTACAAATAATAGCAGCGTTGTTCTGCTCATAACGTGATGCTAGCCGTTGTTATTTGGTCCTAAAAAACGAGATATACTGTAATTAATACATTACAGTATCATTCACAATTTGATACACTACTGAGTTGTACATAAACTAGAACTTCCTGTTGTGCTGCCTATCGGAAGCTAGAAACTTTAAAATAGCAATTACTTTAAAGGCTAGAAATTCTGGATGACTTAAAAAGTATAGTTTTTGGTAAAAAATATAAAATATATAAAGGGTATTAGGTGCTACTCCATGTGGACGAACCATACTGGGCAGGTAGAGAGAAATCTGGTTAACCATGGCTGGGATTCGAACCAGTGACCTGCCGCCATTCACCCTTCAGTTTGCTAGTCTGACACTCTACTGTCTGAGCTAAACATATCAGAAGATGAATGCTAATATTGAAGAAACTTGTTCAGTTTCAAAATATCAATATATACCATTGTATAATATGTTTCAAAGTATAATATATACCATTGTCCCACATGCGACCTACAATCAGTGACAAAAGTGTTGGGACACTTCAACCTAAAGGACAATATTTTCCGCTCCAAGTATCCCCCGGCACCCCTGTTCAATGTTGGTGACTGTTTAGGCATTCGTGTCAACGTTCACTGAGTTCCTTAATTTAAATTCAACATTGAATAGGGAGGGGGAGAGAGGGATATAATTTACTACCAAAATAATTGAAAGAAATATTAAGTAAGTACCAACAATGCGAGATGTTCCAAGGTATTTTGTCACTGATTGTAGTTCCAACTTGGCATTGTAGCTCAGATGGTAGAGTGTTGGACTACTGCAAGTAAACTAGAATTTGCCCAACCTCGTACCCAGGGTCTTACCTCCGCTCCCCCGCCCCCGCCCACCGCTGCGGAAAGACCCTGGTACACGCTGGTCACGTGCTTCCCAAAATATGGGCAGTATAGGGTGGTACAAAAAACTTTCTCGACTTACCGACCGGAGTAGTGTTTATACAAAACGGAAAACATCTGGCCAGATGAAATGTCACGACTCACGAAAGGTGCACAACGGCTTGGAGAAACAATCCGAAACGAGATATAATTTAATAAGAATGTCAAAGTCTCAAAGATCAATATTTTGCTGGCTTTGTAGCGCTGGCGACATGTGTTATTTATTGATGGGAGAATATTCGTTTTAAGCATTCGAATCGCGAGGCTTTTAACTGGACGTTCACTTAAATATAACGGCAGCTTTCACGTGTGGTATTCAACAACGTACAGGTGAAACACATACGTATTTTATTGTTTATATTGAGAGTTTGAAACAGTCTTCCATTTCATTACCACTGTGAGGTTTACTGTGCTGCGTTGTTTTGACCAGTTCTCATGCGGACAAAATTATGGTCAGTCATCCACGAACATGATAATTGATAAATATATTTGATATAAAATGCCAATTTTCAAGTTCATTTTAAAAAGGTTAGTCGATATCCGTACCTATTATATTTTAAACAATTGGCGAGGGACTATAATTTAATACGACGTGTTATTATTAATAGTCCGAAAAGCGGCGGGTATTAGGTTGTTGCGTTTAAAACGATCAAAACTAAAAGATACGTAACAAGTTAACTTGAACGGGGGTTTCTTTATCGGACAAGAAGTTTGTGATAGCAAAGAAGCAGAAAAATCGATAAGACTCGCCCGCTTTCTTGAAGTCTACTGAAAGTACTATTTCTAAGTAAACAACACAGCGCATTCAGAAATGCAGACAGATGACAACAAAGGTTCGACATTTCACCTTTGCCTTATTAAATGTGTCTAGTGTTTTGCTGTAGCATTATATATAGAATGATTTTGGTTTCAAATATTTTACTATTTTAGTACTGTTTATTTTTGTTTATTTGTCGTACGTTGATTAATACCATTATTCGATATTTTAATATACTTTGCCGAATGGAGGAGCGGCAACAGTTTTCGTAGTGGCGTATTCATATTTCATGAATAGCGACGAAAATCAAAGCGACGAAAGATCAAATTTGCGGAGTAACTGGAGTTTATATAAATAGAAAAATGATAATAAGATATCGATTAATCGACTATATATTGTATAATTTAAGCACCCAGGTTGACGATTATTAAACGAATGGGAACATCAAAAACTTTCTTCACTGTAAACTAAAATAAACACAGCGATTTATTATAAACTAAGAACAATAGTTGTCAAAACAACTTGTTTCAATTATAAAATCGCATCACCGGTTTAACGATTCATTTCAAAATCTAATACCAGAAAACAAAACAAGATACGTATACATGCATTTCTTCGACTATTCCAGCGATGTCAAGCATTGATACGCAGGGGACACTCCCACAGTCGAACATTTTGATAGACGACACGTGACCAGCGTGTACCAGGGTCTTTCCGCAGCGGTGGGCGGGGGCGGGGGAGTGGAGGTAAGACCCTGGGTACGAGGTTGGAATTTGCCCACCACGGTTAAATTAGTAAAGTTTAAGTTAGTAGAGTTTCTTCTACAATACTTGCCCAGTATTGGTTCATCCACTAGGAGTACTTTTTTACTGAAAACTATCCTTTTTTAATGCATCCGGAATTTTCTAAGCTGACTTTCAAAATGTGCTTTGTTTATAAATGAAAACATAATCCATCGAGATTTTTCCTTTTGTGAATTGTGATACTCAGGTCAGCTAATTAGTTAGTCCTGGAACAATAAATTTAAGCAATAACAAGTCATTCAATATCCAGGCACACTATAAAAGCCAATTAAAATCATTGGTATATAGGATACATGGCATATAAGAGTGTCTGCATGAACCTGCGTAAAAACACTCAGACATATGTTTTTAGTTAATTGAAAATGTCAATCAAGTTCTTAACCATGCATTAGTAACTTGTGTCTTATTAATACTAAACACCACTCACCCATTCAGAATGTTGGATATTCTTCCAAAACCTCCTTTAAAGTTGGGATCTTTATGTTGATCCAGCAGCGGTAATTTTCGGTCAGTGTTGAAAGTAGCTGTTTAACAGGATCCTAAATACATAAACAGTATGTAAGCACTAGCTTATACAATAACAGAACGTAGACTAGTTTCAAACCAGCATTTAACTCATTGAAGATCTGTTCCAATCAAAATTGCCTAAGCGAGGTTGCCTTGAGTTTATATAATTTTATTCTGGCTAATGCCATGCGATATTAATTTGTTATCAGCAAAGCAAGACCCCTGTTTTTTTGCCCACAAACATTTCGATTCATAAGTGAAATTAATGTTGTGGACAGAAGGATTAATAATGTCCTAGCAATTTTCCATAATTTGGGAGACTTGCAGCAGTGGTTCCCAACCTTTTTGGGCCTGTGCACCCCTACAATCCCCACTGGACACTCATGCAGCCCCATGAAAATTGGTGCTTACTTTGTGTTTCGCGCACGAATTTGTTATTCTTTGACCCTGACCCTGAAAACACCCTAATCCTAACCCTGATCCCAACCCCAATCCTTATATACGCTAATCCTAACATCAATCCTAACCCTAATGCATATTCGTGCGCGAAACACAATTGTAATAACCGGAAAATGCAAGTGGTTTTCCTCAAAAGAAAGAATAGCTCTTTCTTTCAACTTTGTACTAAAATTACTCATTGTATATAATTGCTGGACTAGTATAAAAGTTTTCTACATTATACAATTACGGTATTTAAAATGATTCTTATGAAAAATTCTATAATCATGGCCTTTCGGCACAAATTCTAAATCTTTTCGCCGATAAAAGAATATTGGGTGTACATGCAATGGTAACGATAGGTTCAACAATTTTTGAATCTTTACTTAAAGCACCACAATTAAGTCACACTTCAGTTCCATAACTTTTCGTTTATTGTTTACAATATATATCTGCTCTCCCACACCCCCCAGTTATTGCTCCACATACCCTTTGCACCCCCGGTTGTGAACCACTGCCTTACATTACCATATACCTTTGATGGCCTGTTTTTGTTTGCAGTCTTCTTTAGCTCATCCAATGTTTTTCTCACCAACACATCTTCAACTGTCTGCATAGTACATGTAGAGGCAACATCGGGTATATCCACAACTGGCACCACTGTGGCTTTATCTGCTGCAGCAGATCCAACGGTTATGGTGCTTACCCTTTTATGATTTCGCACACTCTGTGCCATATCTCGCTTTAGTTTTATCTGGAATATTTGCAGTTAAGAGAAATGGTACAATTGAATTAGTTATTACAACTTTTTTGAAAGTTAATTAACATGAATTGACAAGCTAACATGCATGGACCCAGAGTTACATGTAAATGGATTACTATACGGATACGAATAGTAAAGATTACAATGTGAATATGTTTGAGGTGACACATGGTGGTAAGCTTTTCAGGCTTGATATGTTGATAACATGCTTTCATAAAAAATTTAACGTACCTTTAAATTTAAAGTGTATAGTACTAGAAAATATCCATACCCTTACCACAGATGGCAATTTGTCAGATATCCCCCTGCCCCCTGGATTTTCCTAAATGACAATTAGCAAGCATTGACCCGTCCCCCGGAATTTCCAATTGCCTTCCTTGGGGGGTTATGGATGTAATAGATCAAACACGAGAAAGAGTGTTTCATCTCAGGTATCCAAACACTGAGAAGTTGTTGAAAAACCAAGGTGAAGCCGAGTTTTTTTTTAACAAACTTCGAGGTGTTTGGATAGTGGGATGAAACACATTTCCGAGACCGTCTGTGCTGATTTCCTTTGTTTTCGGCTCATGAATTAAATGAGTTTGAGATAACCTGGTTAAGTCCATTTAGTCAGCATTTATTATATATTACTAATTAATATACACTTACATAATTCGATCTGGCTCCAGGTAAAACAATGGCATCTTTAAGGTCTGGGAATCTTTTGATCAGATGTTGGCATATTTCATCATAGTGCTTGGACAAATCATGCTGATATAAAACCTTGCTGATTCTCTCACGAATGGTGCTCTGACAAGAAGGATGCTATTCTTCTGCTCAGCATCACATATTCTTGGCGAGTATGGTGGATAAGGTAGAGGACAAGGCAGGCCTATAGGCTTTTCAGTGTTTTTCTCACTTTTCTTTGTGCTTTGCTCACTGACATCAACACCTTCAACCTTGATAGCAACTTCATCGACAATTGCATTAGTGTTTGAGGTACTTTTTTCAGATAGTGTTTCCTAAAAAGAACCCAGACATGAAATTCAAACCTTTAATTAAGAGTGACTCGCCAGATGGAAATGGCCCGCATAGATCAGCATGTAGAACGCTCCAGGGGCGTGTTGGCATCTGTGTCATGATGAGGGGTGGCGGACTCGCTTGTGGCCTCGACTTCTCTATCAATTCCCGGCCACCAAACTTTTTCCCGCATCAACTGTTTGGTTCGGACAATCCCTTGACGCCCTTCATGTGCCAGTTGAAGTATGGTCTGTCGAAGACTTGATGGAATCACAACGCGTGTTCCGCGAAGAAGTAAGTTACCCAGTGTAAGTGCTTTTGGCACTGCATTGTGGGCGATGTAGTGAATGTACTGTTCGGCGACATTTCGTTCTCTTGTGACTTGGTTTGAAAAGGCCGGCAGCCGAGATAGCACATCCGCAGGATTGTTGACACCAGGTGAATATTTAAGCCGGAATGTGTATGGCTGTAAACGTAGACCCCATCGTTCTATTAGGTAGGACTGTAGCTCACCTCCAAAGGTTTGTGGTCGGTGAGAAGGCCAAAGTTAGTGCCATTTAAGGTAAAGATGAAACCTCTCACAACCCCACACCACGGCCAACGCCTCACGTTCAGTTTGTGAGTATCGTGTCTCCACACTTGTGAGACGCTATGGGTTTTATTTCACCGTCCTGAGTTTGTGTTAAAATAGCACCAAGGCCCACGGGACTGGCATCGACTCGTAACTGTGTAGGAGCAACTGGATCGTAATGAGCCATTACATGAGTGCTGGTTAATGTATTTTTCAGATTATCAAAAGCAGTCTGATGCTCACTTCTCCTTACCCATTGGACAGACTTGCGGGTTCGTTGTCGAAGAGGATAAGCAATAGTGGAAAAATCTGGTATGAAACGGCTGCAGAAATTTGCCAATCCCAGAAAACTTCGAACTTCCGAGCCATTAGTTGGTGTTGGTGTTGGGGCATTGCGGATGGCTTCAGTGGTTTGATTGTTTGGTTGTAGTCCTACAGCAGAAATGTGAATTCAAAAAAATGTGATTTCAGGCACATTGAACTTACATTTGTCACTGTTTAAGGTAAGATGTCGCTCTTGGAGTCGGGTGAGTACTTGGTGTAAGTTTCAGTCATGTTCCACTTGATCTTTCCCAAATACTATGATGTCATCTGAAATGTTCTTGACAACTGGTAAACCCTGTAATACTTGTTGAATTGTATGTTGATAAATTTTCGGTGCAGCGGAAATGCCAAACATCAGACGTTTGTAACGAAACAAGCCTTTGTGAGTAGTAAATGTTGTGAGCTCGCGAGATTGTTCATCTAATTCAATTTGATGGTATCCCCATTTAAGATCTAACTTGGAAAAAACTGCTGCTCCATTGAGACCTGTCGTGGAGTGTTTCTTCAATGGTGGGGATGGGGTACCTTTCTCGACTGATAACGGCTGTGTTGACACGGCGCATATCTATGCAAATACGAACTTCTCCACTTGGTTTTGGTACGACAACTAATGGCGAGACCCAAGGTGTTGGGCCACTCACTGGTTTAATGACATCGAGTCTCTCGAGTTCTTCAAGTTTGGCTGAAACTTGTTTGCGGACATAGAATGGAATCCGTCGCGAAGGTTGTGCAATTGGTTTGATAGAAGGGTCGATCGGTGCAGATTTTTTTTGTTGGAAATTTGTAAGCTTTCCCACACCATCAAAAACTCTTCGATACTGTTCACGAAGAACGTTTGTAGATGTACTCACATTTAGGGAGTTGACTTGGGGTCCAACTTGAAGGAGGCCAAGTTGTGTAGCAGTTTTCCGACCGAAGAGACAACCCGCTGACTGACTGTTGACTACCACGAACTTCGCTAAGATTTCTCGACTGTTGTACTTTACCCGACCGGATATTGTTCCTAGGACGTCTAGCGGTGTTGTAGACCCGTACGGGAAAACACGAAGATTAGAAGGCATAAGTTTAACTCCTTTGAAAGATGTCAGGCGATGGTAGGTGTCGAGATCGAGTACGTTAACACTGGCTCCCGAATCAATAAGAACATTGATTGGGACAACTTCGATTTCGACATTGGCAGCACCATCTTTTTTGGCATGTGAATTATTCAAAGTAAACAACCACTCGTCCCCGGAGGATTCCTCGTCGACGTCGTGGACTTCAATTTGTTTAGCATATTCGTGCTTGTTTACCTCTGACATAGGTGGTTTTCGGTTAGGCAACTGTCGACAAATCCGAGCAAAGTGGCCTGGTTTTTTAAGGACATACACTTGGTCCAAATGTGAATCAAAATTCAAAAGAAAATTAAAAGTGGAGTATGGTATGTAACTTAATTACTAAAGTACTATACTTCTGGTATTCCCAGGTACAGTAAGCTGCATTTGTATTTTTAGCGAAGTGCCATATGAAAACCATCTTGTCAATTCCAGCAATAAATAACCAGCATTTATGAATTTTAATAATTATGCTGCACTTTTTAATTTGATTATATTTTTAATGGGCGCAGAAATGGAGCCATAAAGGGGGGTTCATGTTTCGTATCGATTACCCCTCTGCTTTCGACAAGAAAAAATACTTCTTATAACTTAAATATAAAATGGCTTGCACTACCATGAAACATTTTTTGACGGGCAAATGCTTCGCCTAGCAAACTAGCCTGTGTAAATAGGAGAACGAGTATTAAAAATCATAAAAACATTACAGAAATCTTACAAGATGCATTCAGCTTACAGGAAAGTTCACGCCATGCAGCACTTTTCTTAGTTAAATCTTTGTACGATCGTAACGTCGTACACCAAAGGTAGGGATAGTCAGACATTATTTCTACGATCCTCTCCCGGAGACTCAAAATTTCTTGGGCTTGCAGATTATTTGGTGGCTGAATTGGTGGTATAAATAGTTGTGGTGAAAGGGAAGAAGATGCTGCCAGCTCCTGGCACTGCAACTCGATGAGGCACAAACTGTCGCCCATCTTGTTTTAGCATGTGATATAAATACGGTATTTTGATTGGTAGACAGGATCGATCAGCATCACAAGACCAAAAAAAGTTCAAACTATTTCAACATTTTATTATCCGGACGCAGCGTGATCGGATCGGATCGGAACAGTAAATTTCTACTCAAGGAGCATGCGCGGATTTGATTTTGTTCCGATCCGGTCCGATCTGGTGATCATTTTCCTGAGTACCACTGTCCCGTCCTCGTTCCCGCGTCCCTATATAGTCACGTGACTCAAAGCCTACTTATTTGGGACACTATACATTTAGTAAAACGCTAGAAAGATCTACAGGGGTATATGAATGAATAGTTCTAGGTGACTGAAACCTAGATAACATAATCGTGACATCATCGTTTTCCAAATGCTTCGTTTTTTCCCGTCCACACTGGTGCAGAAAACCGGCGTCTTCGAATGTCTTCACTCTGGAGAGCGTTTTGGAAACGCTCCGTACTCGGTCACCGAAGACGTCGGATTAGTGTGGACGAAAGGCCTAACCGTATCAAAAGTTTCCATTTTCGTTTGAAAACGGATTAGTGTGGACATTGCCTTATATAAACCAAGGCGTATACTTACCATACCATGGCCAGAATCATGGAACGTTTTCTCAATACTGAGATTCTAAAGACGTCAATAATAGTGTAATTCTTGTCAGGTTTCGACACTGCGTTGTCCATTACGTTATTCTTCGTAGATTTTTCAAAAACTTCGCGAGGAAAAGGAAGCTTGTTGAACGTCGAACGTCCTTTTGACTACCCGTTCAGCTTCATCAACACGATTTTTAATAACAAGCCATCGAAAAGATTCAGGCAAAAAGCTATTGAATAAGAACAAATACATTGAAGTTGGTGCAGTTAAGTCTATATACCTGGGTTTTGTAATTGCCTTGAATCAGCTGTGTTACATCTGTCCATTCATCTGTCGATCCATCTCTCCTGCCTACCTCTCCACACCTCTCTCTCCGTTTTCCCTTCCCCTCTGCCTGCCTGCTTGCCTATATTTGTTCATTCGTTTGTACGCCGTCCACCCGCTTGTTCGTCCGTCTGTCTGTCCGATCAATCCATCCATCCATCCATCCATCCAAAGAGGACAAGCAGTCCAATGATCGATGGCGAATACATGGTGAAAAGCAAGATTGGTCTTCTTCCAAACTTGTCTGATAATGCTCCAAACACCAAACCACCCAACATCACTCCACAGAAATACAGCGTAGTGGCAAGACTTTTTTTGTAAGCATTGCCACACACAAGATCCCACTAAAACACAAAAATATAAATAAAAGAAATAAGTTTAGTTTTGCTCGTGTATATATGGAACATCTTAGGCATATTTTCTTGCAAATTTTTTTATTGTTCATTTATGTTGTTTATTCTTGTTATGTTATGTTCATTGTTGGCCTGCGACCCAACTGCAGGGAAAGCATTGTTTTATGAATAGGCGAGTTTCAGGGTGTTGCGCGCGCATCATTTTTCAAAAAAACTGGCAAACTCCACTCAAAGTAAACGTACTGTTTAAAATAAACAAAGTATAGATACAGTTGCTGGATGTTTAACACTGTTATTCTGCTGTTGTTGGCTCGCTAGCAAGGTTGTTTGCCATTGTTTACTATGTGAGGAGCCCGCCAAGAGCTCGCCCATTTCTTTGCAAAATGATGCGCGCGCAATACACTGAAACTCGCCTATTAAGCCCTCAACCGACGTGAGGAGGCAATGAACAAAGGCGGACCAATAGGAACACATCAATGTAAACAAACAATTAGCTTCTCTATTTTTGAACATTGCGCATCAGTTCGTCTTCGTCTGGTGATATGGCAATGTTTATTCTCAAAAGTCAAGCGTATCAAACCACCGAATGTTTGTTTCATTTCAGGAAAATCTGATTAAGTCGATCCTTGCGGGCAGAGCCTTAACATATTTTCCTTATATCGTCCGCTGAGCGAGAGGAAGAAAACAAGGCTCTGTTGTATTCGTGACTGGTTTCCAAGCGCATGCATGTCAGTTGCTTGCAATGTTACAATCTCGAACCCAGTCCAAATTAGGGCAGGAAACAAAACAAGAACCGGTTAAACGGGTCTTAAACGGGTTACTTCGTCCTAAATCTTGGACGAAGCCAAACACGAAGGCAGCAGAGCATTCTTTTCTTCCTCTCTCTCAGCGAAGAAATAAGGAAAAGAAGGCTCTGCTCGCAGGGTAGTGTTTTTTATCTTTATATTTATATAATAAATTCTCTCTTAAATAACTGTGTTGTCGTTTTGGTTGGCCCTTGGTTGAACCCTGTTGACATAAAGTAGAAAATTAATTAGAGAAATAAACAACTCAACCGCTACTGTAATTAAGCCCATTTTTTACGAGAGTCTACCAGATGTATAACAGTAAGTTTTACCTAACCTTTGACCTGGCAGGCTACAAGGAGGCCTCTACTTGACGAGTTAAATCGTCTGTCGTTAGCCAGAGTGAAATATCTAAGTTGCCAAATGGCAACATTGCCGGGACGCAAAGGGTTAATGCATGTAAAGGTGCAGTAAATATCGCCAAGTCCTGAATAAAGCATTGTTACCGAAAGCCAAAATTTATCCAAAAACGAACTATCCATGGACATGGAAAATTTTCATACTCGATAGCGCAAAGGTATACACCAAATTCTCTTAAAATTTCCAGTGGGAACACCGTTCTCGTTCTTTACGCAACGCCACTTAGAGCATTTTCACTGCACGTCTTCGGGACGACGTCAACGGCCAAAAGATGAGAACTGCTGCTTTATACAATTGACTTAAATACGGACACTACCGATCATTTTAGCAATACTGGAGCGTTTTGGAAGTCATTAAACTAGCTTCAAGTATCAAATATAATAGTCAGTTAACGGTGACTTCTTTAAATTGTATAAAATTTATCTTGCTTTTAACCGCCGTCGTCGTCCTAGCATCTTACATGCAGTCCTAATAATTAATAGAGAACGACCACCGAGATTAATAATAAGGCCAATATAAATTCTGCGGTTTAATTACTGAAGAATGTCACGGTAAACTGGTTAATATATTTGATACTAGAACCTGGTTTTCCGGTTTGTCTGACTTCCAAAAACGCCCCAGAAATCAAATGCTAAAACCATTGCAGAGTTGAAGCAACAGTTTTCGTCTTTCAGTAAATCCTAGTTTCCGTATAGTCATTGTTATTGCTGTAATTCAGTTGGCGAGCGAGTGTTGTGATTCAGTTGGCGAGCGAGTGTTGTGAGAAGTTGAACTCTCACAACAATTACAACAGTCGCCGATGCGACAACAGGCAAAACCTCCCCCCCCCCCCAAAAAAAAAAGAGTTAAATGAGTCTGCGTAATAGCCACTTCAAAACCTTAAGCCGCAGTCGACATTCGAGCAGGAAAGTATCTGAACGTTTCTCAATTTCAAATAACTACACTAGACTATACTACACTACACTACTGTAAACAATGTTTACAACGTCGATAACTGTTGGACCAGGAAATCTATCTCGGTTTAAAATGTTCATTCAATTCTAACCTCAGGTCACCTGCTGTTTTGAGGTCGGCCCAACTCCGGACTACGAGCTTTTTAACCGAAGTAAAAAGCAACTTTCACCTCTCAAACTCATGAATACGTTTTAAATGAGATTGGTGTCAAATCCACAAGAAATAATGCCTTTGGTGGTCACGAGCTGGAAGATCATTGAAGACCACCAGCTGGGAAGATAATACACTTCTAAAAGATTCGCGTGAATAGTCTATAGTCTTCCAGATCGTGACCACCACAATCATTATTTCTTGTGGATTTGACACCAATCTTATTTAAAACAATGTATTCATGAGTTTGAGAGGGGAAAGTATATGCTTATTACGTCGGTTAAAAAGCTCGTTTTCGTAGTCCAGAGTTGGGCCGGCCTCAAAACAACAGGCGACCTGAAGCCGTTAGAACTGAATCTCGAGCTGGATTCATTTAAATGACCCGCATAGTAAAAACACTAATCCAACCCCAAATCAGTCCGGTGTTAGTCCGTCCTGGTCTCGTGTAAACATCCCCTATGTTCTGGGTAGTAGCTAATTCATGAATAATGGTCGGTTAATACAGCCCGAACAATTTACACGGTATAATTCGACAAGCTCTTAAACACTTATATGTCTATACTAGACCTGAAAATCATTTCATTGCACGATATACATGCTGCATGTACGCCGTGAAATCAACTCACCAGTTTTGATTAATATTCTTGCTTGAAAGTTTTCGGTTGAAGGATGGAAAGTACTACATGAGCATATATCCAAGTCAACTCAGTACAACCATATTTAAAGCTCTTTACCCCAAACGACTTCCTCGTTGGTAAACACTTGAAGACAATTTGAAAAAGAATTTGAACACAAATTATTCGATCCGCTAACTGTAGAGCAAACAATTAAATATACAATCGGTGAAGTAAAATTTCGAGTGTAAGAATATACTGACATTTATTAAAAAGACCAAACCGAGACCAGTTTCGAAAAATGCAACATCAAGGCTTCATGCGTGCATAAATGGGGCGACTGCATTAACATCGTGAAATCGAGATTGGTAGGTACTGGTTTCACCTTCAACAAGATAACATCAAGCGAAAACTGAATGAATTATCCTACACTGCGAACTGCGAAGCCAGTGAGTTAACTGGGAAAATGAGCTGTGAAAACATGATTTGAACTTGCACCTTTGGGAATTCGAACTACTGCTTTACCAATGGAACTATATCTATAGTTTCAGTTTCTCAGAGAGAGACGTTTCTCTCTGACGAAGGCCTTCGCTCGAAACGTTAGACTCCTATACGTTCTCTGTTTCGGCAGTATATCTAACCTTACTAACCTTACTATATTTCGATTGTTGTTTCAACACTGCCTACAATCAGTGGCGTGCTGGCCTCTGCTCGTCAGAGGACGCCAACAGCAAATTTGGCGCCCCACTGTTCTGAAAATTTGTGCGTTCAGTTAATTAATATAGGAATCGCAGGGAACTGCCCTATACTTGCTCCAAGTCTGCCTCTTGTTGTCTGAGTGTTGTAGCCTGCGAGCTGGCTCTCCTTTGGGGGTTAGGGTTACTATACAATAATGTTTCCTCTTTTATTATTTTACTAATATGTTTTATTTTCATCTGTGAGTACATAATGATGTAAAATACTTAAATGTAATAATGTATGAATTTACCCTCAAGAAATAAAGTTATTATTATTATTATTATACGTCAACCATGCAGTCACGAACACAGCAGAGCCTTCTTTTCTTCCTCTCACTCAGAGAAGAAATAAGGAAAAGAAGGCTCTGCTCGCAGGGTAGTGCGTCATAAGACACCTCATCTCACTCGTGGACATTCCATAGCAAACACGAGAGGTCAAGGGCATGGTTGCGAGCCTTTCAACAGTCTAAAATGAAAATATAATACATAAGAATTCCACCGATTGCAAAATCTATGTAAAAAGTAATAAACGAAACCGCTTAATCTACTCTTAGTCTTAATCTCTTCAAACTACACTGCGATGCTAAACGTGTTCCTGATGTTCTAGATTCTTTCGCGTTTTTAGACTAACCCAGTGGCCAGTTCTATAGCCAGTCACTACTAACAGTTTAAAATTAATATTATTCTGACCTGGCTTTATACTTTTGAACATGCATTCCACGACACTGTCTCGCAAGTGCTAATAGTAGGAGTGACGACCACCCGCTACTTGCATGCATGAATGTTTTCACACTTGAAATGGAATATATAATATCCATCTATTGACATTTGAGCGATTGATTACTTGGTCTATAACTTGAAGTGTGGTGTATCGTCGCGAGTACAACAAAGTCCGAACGTTCTGAAGAAGAAATATAATTATGAAGTTCACAGTTGTCGCAATCTCGTTCCAGATTCTGCTGCTCATCCTGTTCGCGGCGTTAGCAGAATACGACCCAGATGAATCGGGACCAGTCAAAGTCGGCAGCACTCAAGGAAAAGGAATGCAGCTATACTCATGTAGGTAAACAGTAGTAGATTAACATGAGGAACCACACGATGTGTGAAAGGATTAAGAGTTAGGTGATGGGTTACCATAGCATTACGGTGTGAGGTAATCACCACTATTCGCAGTGGTGACAGGATATAATAGGTTTATGACGAGGTCGGTCAAGCTTGCGGGTAATTGTACTCCTATTAAAACGTATTCTTTACATATTAAAAATGGTAATTGTACCAATGTTTAACCGAACGATATATTAACTAACCAGTTACTAAGTACAGCATAACACATTTTGGCGCGCGAAGTATGATTTGCGCGAAGAAAGAATGGTCACCGTCCGACGATCAATGTGAGGTTTAGTTCATCATATTTCCGTATTTCTTCGCTAAGTTTCGATGCACATATACTTGAATTCAATTTAACGAACGCATTAAATCGTTATTCAAAGAGAACGATCTTCCGCGAGACAGTGACGAGAATCACATTTCTTACCAAATGACATATTGAGTCAAGCTGCATGGTAATATTAAGAAACGAGCATGGAAGACTGAAGTATACGCATCATTATTTCGGGAATTCTGATGCTGCATGTGCATGTGACCTCAACTCAAGGCTCAACAGAGAATTGCTGAACGCCAACGGTGAAGTATTCAAGAAAATAAAGTATGTAGTAGATAAAATATGTAATGAGCGCGGTTTGGTGGGAAATATTATGAAATTAATGTATAGCCACGATCAATGTATTCAGTGTAGAGAGACTATAGGCATTGGGAAGATATAAGCTTGTGATATTATTTGGAATACTTTCAATGGAAACTCTTCGCCGACAGACCAAATGCGCGCCTACCACGCTACTCTGGTATAAGGAAAATATAAGCGCTGTGATATTATTACGAAGCTCTTGTGTCAGAAAGATGTTGGCAGATTATGAAGATGTTGTCATCTTTTCTAGTTTTCTTAAACAGTTGAGGCTGAACGAAAGCTAAATAATCGATCATTTTATTTTATTTATCTTAAGCCGCTGCTGTATAGAGTATACTATAAATTTACTTCAATTTATACTTTATAGGCTGATTATTTAGACTGATTTCAGTGGAGGCTCTTGTGCCAGAAAGATGCGTCATCTTTTGCTGGCAGATTTTGAAGATGTGTCATCTTTTCTTAATCAGTTGAAGCTGAACGAAAGCTAAATAATCGATCATTTTCTTTTCTTTATCTTAAACTGCTATATAGAGTATACTATAAATTTACTTCTGTTCATATAGGCTGAGTATTTAGACTGATTTCAGTGAAAGCTCTTGTGTCAGAAAGATGCGTCATCTTTTGCTGGCAGATTTTGAAGATGTGTCATCTTTTCTTAATCAGTTGAAGCTGAACGAAAGCTAAATAATCGATCATTCTATTTTCTTTATCTTAAACTGCTATATAGAGTATACTATAAATTTACTTAAGTTCATATAGGCTGATTATTTAGACTGATTTCAGTGAAAGCTCTTGTGTCAGAAAGGTACCCGGACATTTTGCCGAAAGACACTTTGACGAAAGACATTTTGCCGAAAGACATTCTGTCGAACGGACATTTTGCCGACGGTCATTTTGCCGAATGAACAATTTAACGAACGGACTTTTTGCCGAAAAGACATTTTGCCGAAGGGACAATTTGCCGAAAAAACATTTTGCCGAATGTTATTTCGTCAAAATAAATTCATCCACATTGTTTTCCAAATTGTTTAAGACGATGACTCATTTCTCAGGTCTGAAAATAAATCAGCTCTGCGTGACCCGCAATTCCCATGTGGGTCATTAGTGGTGCTTTTCCATATGGATAATTTGTTTGTGTAGCGGATGACTCATTTGCTAGGAACGTGTTTTTATATCAGGTTTTATTGCAGCCAGTGGCTGAATTGTGAAGGACGCAGATCAACGTGGCCGTCTCGAGGCATATCAAAGGCGTTCCAAGCAGCCGCCAACGACAAAGTTCAGACCACGGCTCACAGCTAAGATTTTAGGATTCTCTCAACTCTGGAAGAAACAGTATGGCAGCAACGAACAGAGCATTCGCATCGACCCGATCCATCTCGCTTGGCTGTCCAACGAGAGTGTCAGCACTGATGAAACATCGCGCTGAGAATTCAGAAGAATCTACCAGCAATATCATTCAGAAC
This sequence comes from Paragorgia papillata, assembly GCA_035771165.1. NCBI lineage: Eukaryota > Metazoa > Cnidaria > Anthozoa > Scleralcyonacea > Coralliidae > Paragorgia > Paragorgia papillata. The sequence continues at coordinate 3,061,779 of JAWNZC010000011.1, read as the reverse complement.
TGCACCCAAGATTTTCCGCTTGCCGCTGCCGGCAGTCTTCCCAAAAAAGAAACGCTGGCAAGAATGATAAGAAGAAAGCGGAAAGCCCCAGATGGTGATGTTTTCAGCCACATGTCTGATTAATAACAGTGTTCTAAAGTCACTTGTAATCTTCTAAAAGCTCCGAGACGGAGCAATACCAGATCGATAGCACACCGCGTTGTTTCGCAAAGCCTATCGGGTGTTACCATAATTGCAATTTGTCGACCAGAAAAAAAATACAGATCGAAACGACACCGAAACCTAGACTCGGATACCACAGATAGCCCGAGTACTAATAATAATAAATAATTGAATGTAATGAAAATTTAAATATTTAAATTCACTGAAATAGTAATTTAGCCTCTGAACATTACGTCTAAATAAATATTTTGAATAATACAACTACCTCGAGTTTTGTGCTGGGCTCTAATATATGTCACACGATTCTCTAGTATTTTCAGTATGTTTGCATGAAATTGAATTTACAATCCACAATTAGTTATCTTAGACTCTCAAGCCAAATAAATATCAGTATCCGCATGTACGCATTGCGTACCTATTTTTTTACCATGTAAAAAGGGACGTAGGAAGATGTTTCAGATTAGGGGGGCTTGCATGTCGAGCGCCGAAGGCGCGAAAACCCTCTAGGGGAGTGCAGGAACATGCCCCCCCCCGAAATTTTTTGATTTTCTCACTCTCTGAAACACGTACGTTTCCTGCATTTTGAGGTCAGTTTTACAACAAAACATAAACAACATGATTTTGGTCAGTTTTACGACAAAATATAAACAACATGATTTTTGTCTACCTTCACTTCCTTCGTCAATATATGACTAGTTTCTGGAAACTAGTTCCACATGGTTGCACTGGTCGATGCTCCTAGGTTAATTCTGGTGCAATCTGAGGCATCAGCAGTAATTACTTATATGAGTGAATAGACTTTTTATGAAAGTTATTGCCCAGCGAAAAATTTTGAGGGTAACCATATTATAATAAGTCATGAGACACAGGAATTGTAGTATTGTACAACCATAATTGACAAACATTAACTAACGTTTCATTACCGTTACAGGTAACATCATCAAATTGATTAGTATCACAATTAGAAACAATGCTTAGACGGCTACAAAGTAGATATGAAAGGATGCTGAATCATTATAAGCAAAGTGATCAGTTTGTCATAAAGACTGATCACACACCATCTGATTTAACTATTTTTTAACACGGATATTCCTCTTTCCCCTGCTTCCGGCGAATAGGGGGGCGCCAGCCCCCCGCGCCCCCTGCTTCCTACGATCATGCATGTAAATACGATTAACCCGGTTTGGCTCGCTTACATGGGCTGGCACTAAAAGCTTCGTAACACGCGACAAAATGTGTTATTATCAGCTTCTTTCGAAATATAAACAATTCACAAGTTCTGCTTGTTCATGTACAGTTCATATTTAAAACAATGAGACTTCGTGTCTTACCAGAACTGATAAATTACGCAATTAGCACAATGGCGTGCTAGCCATTGCTGCCCTTCTCATGTAAACACAATAAATATCATCTCGGCAAAGCCCGCTATTAAGAACATCAGTATATTGCTCAAATTGTTGCACTCTAACAGCTAGATAATTGATTATTTTCTTAGGCACTCTTGAAACGGGTCTAATAACAATTGTTATTCATTGCTTAGTTTCGGCAAAATGTATAAGTAAATACGCGTAGTTGTAATTCTGATTGGATTATTACTCGGGCTCTGTTAATTCTTTTTGCAGATGTCACGATTTTGCATTTTTGCATTTTTTACTTCCTCTACTATTCATGCTTCCGGTGAGTTGTTAGTTCTTTGCTCCTTTCGCTTTTGGAGTTGGACAAAAAGTTGAACAGCTTTGCCTTTCGTCAGTCAAGGTTTTCTTGCACACCATTGTATTTTAAAACTGTAATATAGCTGACAACTCGCTTGATCGAAATATGCTCACCTGTGTGAAATATGCACAACATTCACCCTTCGATTCAGGCTCCGCGTACTTCTCATTGTGCGGCGAACATGACTAATTTGGGGCGCTTTTCAAAATAACAAGAAGTACTGGAAAGTGTTTTCTCACCCCTCCATGCATTGTAGAGATAAACAATTTTGCCGCTACTAGTCAGGAATGTCGCCACTGCATGTAAGGAATGGAATGTCGTCACGAAAAGAACCTAATCTTCACATCATAAGACACCTCATTTCACACGTGCATAGACATTCCATAGCAAACACGAGAGGTCGAGGGCATTGTTGCGAGCCTTTCAACAGTCTAAAATGTATAATATAATATAATATAATATAATATAATATAATATAATATAATATAATATAATATAATATAATATAATATAATATAATATAATATAATATAATAATATAATATAATATAATATAATATAATAATATAATATAATATAATATAATATAATATAATATAATATAATATAATATAATATAATATAATATAATATAATATAATATAATATAATATAATATAATATAATATAATATAATATAATATAATATAATATAATATAATATAATATAATATAATATAATATAATATAATATAATATAATATAATATAATATAATATAATATAATATAATATAATATAATATAATATAATATAATATAATATAATATAATATAATATAATATAATATAATATAATATAATATAATATAATATAATATAATATAATATAATATAATATAATATAATATAATATAATATAATATAATATAATATAATATAATATAATATAATATAATATAATATAATATAATATAATATAATATAATATAATATAATATAATATAATATAATATAATATAATATAATATAATATAATATAATATAATATAATATAATATAATATAATATAATATAATATAATATAATACATGAGAATTCCACCGGTTGCAATATCTATGTAAAAAGTAATAAACGAAACCTCTTAGTCTACAAGATATCTTTTAAACTGGCAACAATAGGACTAAGTTTATTAATTGCTAAACGTGTTCCAGATGTTCTAGAATCTTCCGTTTTTAGACTAGCCCAGTGGTCAGTTCTATAGCCAGTAGGTAGTATCAGCCTTTGGAATCGTCTGCAGCACTATTAACAGTTTAAAATTAATATTATTCTGACCTGGCTTTATACTTTTGAACATGCATTCCACGATACTGCCTCGCAAGTGCTAATAGTAGGAGTGACGACCACCCGCTACTTGCATGAATGTTTTCACACTTGATATGGAATATATAATATCCGTCTATTGACATTTGAGCGATTGATACTTAGTCTATCACTAGAGGTGTGGTGTACCGTCGCGAGTACAACAAAGTCGGAACGTTGTGAAGAAGAAATATAATTATGAAGTTTACAGTTGTCGCAATCTCGTTCCAGATTCTGCTGCTCATCTTGTTCGCGGCGTTAGCAGAATACGACCCAGATGAATCTGGACCAGTCAAAGTCGGCAGCACCCAAGGAAAAGGAATGCAGTTATATTCATGTAGGTAAACAGTAGTAGATTATGTCGCTTCTCTTGATAAGTTTCTCTGTTTACATTTTGTATGGTAAGACCTGAATCACTCCAGTGATCCAACACGAACCCGATAACCTAATGGAGAGACGTGTAAACCCGAGGTTTCTGAGAGACCTTGCATTTGAGTTCAGAATAGGGTCTATGGTTTAGATGATAACGGCAAGATAATTGAACGGAAATGTGAACCGGAAAGCTTGGAATCAATTTTCGCGCGCTCACTAAAATTATAGGCCCCGTTTTGCACTGGGCTGAATTTTCCGCGCGCAGTGGAATTTTGCTGTCTTTTCTAACTAGTTGCACTAGAAAGCTTCCTGACACTAGGCAAAGTAAAATCCTGCTCCGCCCGACATTTTTTTGGTATTTTCAATATCAGAATGCTTATTTGCATGAATTTCGATATATGTTGGGATTGAGCAAAGTGAAAAAGTGGTAAATATAAACCGCCGATAATAGTTTTGATAACGAAATACAGCTGACGTTTCGAGCGGAGCCGTTCAATATTACTCTGATGAAGGGCTACGCTCGAAACGTCAGTATTTCATTATCAGAACTATTCTCGGTAGTTTACCACCTTTTCACTTTGCTCTATCTAAGACACTGCCTACGTACCACTCTACTGTACGTTGGGATACCTTTGACTGCCGATTTTTAGTTATACATTAATTTGGTCTACTACTTACCACGATAAACCCATGCGTACGAGTTACACTTAAAATTGCTCAAGTTAACGATCAGATTACGCAGTTCTCTAGTCTGAGTTTCCTTATCTGATTTCAAATTTTGGCGACAGTTTTTAAGCCCTTTTTGGCATTTCTACATTTTATATGAGTCTTACATCATGGACTCGTTCTTGTTGCGACAACTCTGCCGTCTGCAATGGGTTTTCCGCAAGCCTATTAAAAGTTTTGGACTATGCTAACAGCATGAGCTTTGCTATGTTGGTTTGATAAGAGATCAAACATGAATTATTATTACAACTAGCTGCATGCAAATCTGCAAGTGTGCAACCCAGGGAAGCCTTCCCGCGGACTTGCGCAAACAGGTGATTGTGCATAGTAGGCCAAGTGTCGGGTCATAAATTCACATCAGTATAACGTAAGAGTATGTTTTCGTTTTTTGTTCAATACAGAACAATGTTTAGTTAAATTATGTTGAGACAATATAGCTACCCCCTGACGTTTCTATAGTAATAATACTAGTAGAATGTAGTGAATGCTGCTTCTTTTTTCAATTTGTTACGACTATGCGTAAGTCATATTGTCGAGATTTATAAAATAGATTGACGAGGGTTTGCGGCAAAGAATTAGAAAATGGTAGTACATTGAGGGGCTTTTGAATTCAGGAAGATCAACAAAAAGGTTGGAGCAATTGGCAGTTTGTAGGGTCTTGGCAAGAAGGTTCAGAATAGAGTCGTGTCTCCACGTAAAACGTTCCTGAAGGTATGATTGACATCCGGCAACCACGTGTAGGAGGGTTTCTGGGCGTAAGCAAAAGGAATAGTCAGAACTTGATGATATACCCCATCTGGAAAGGTTTTTGCGGGTAGGAAGAGAGTTATTGATGTAACGCATAGTAAAATTATAGATGTTTTTTGGTAGTTTAGATTGAGAAGCAGACCAGAATTTGTTTAGCTTTGGTAAGGAGAATTTCGTAACATTAGAGAAAAATGAGCCTTGACAGGTCAAGTGCTTTTGAAGTTTATCCTCTTGTCCAGAACGGAAATCTTTGATAACGTCCTTGGTAGAGTTGTAAATATCGTACTGAATGTTAGTGCTATTATTAGTTGATTTCCAAAGCTCGTTTATTGATTCATTGGGAGTTGTTTTAAGGCATTTCGAAGAACTGTTTGACATTGAGTGAATTTGATAGATGATGGGAAAATACTTAGACCAAATTTGTTACAGGTTAGAAAGACGTTACTCAATGTTCCCGATACTGCAATTTGCAGCCATTCAACACGGATGTATTTGTTTACAACGGAAACAATATTTTCAGAGACCCAAGTTTTGGACAAGGTAGCAACAGTAAAATGCCAGGATATTTTGGATAAGACGTAGCGACTGTAAAGAAGAAGTTTATTTTTCGGATGTAGTGGTTAAAGGTCAATATCAGACGGTACTTATCCCCCTTGAATGGAAGTGTTGAAGCACATATTAAATAGTAGAGGACTAAGACAATCACCTTGCAGTACACCACTGCCAACAGATATAAAAGGAGTACGAAATTCAGATGTTATTATTGAAGTCTTAAAATCCGTGTATAAACTTTTTATAAACAGTTTTGATGTGATTAGGAATGTGATGATAATCAAGGATGGACTGAATTAAATTATGATCAACTTCACCAAAGGCATTCTTGAGGTCAAGTAGAGTGATGACAAGAGAACGTTGTTTTATCCTAGCTTTGTTGATAATATTGGTCATCTGAGCTGTGTGTTCTAAAGTGCCAGACAGATTAGGTGTGAAGCCTTTCTGTATATTATGTTCAATAAAGTTATTAGTAACGAGAAAGGATAATATTGCATTGCGAAGACATGATGTAAATACTTTTAATGGTATTGTTTCAAGAGTGCATGATGGGACGAAAATTTGAGGGGTCATCTGTGTTGCTGTTAGACTGTGATTAAAAATGTTAGAGTAATGTATAAATAGACCAAAATAATAGTTAATTTAACTCAGCGGAAATGTTGCTTAATGCTCATGATTGACAGTCGGAAACAGAGCACATGGTTTTTAACTCGATTACTAGGTCTAGTATTTCGGAAGTCAGATCAGTGTCGAAATCGACACACGTATAAATAATAAAAGTGTAAGAACGCCATGTAAATATTTGGGTTAAACTCGGAAAATAAAGTATAAGTTGGAGTCTACTTTGTCTTTGGTTTACGTTGGTAATCCTGGTAATTAAGAACCTGAACGAACGAAAGTATTTTGGCGACCCCGCCAGGATTTCCAGGTTAACTAAGAACGGTTGTGGGCATACAGATGGCTAAGCGAGTCAAAAGTGAAGACGTGTGCTACCAAGTTCCCAAGCAAAGTTAAAGGACGAAAGACGACTTCATTCGAGGTGAGATCGTTGAATTTGTTTATCATAGACATAGAAGAGACGTCATATGCGAAGTCAATGTGCCGCGCGCTTTATGACTGCGAGTTGCGACAAAGAAAGCAACATTGTTATTGATACAATTGAACTTTGATCCGTCATCAGTCGACTCGTTGAACTTTAACACATCAGATAAACTGTATGGCTATGGATGAGCTCGAAGCGTTACAATTTGAGTTAGAATCTCTACTCTATACGAAAGACGAGGCTGAATTAAAATAATTCGCGGTTTCGATAAGCCTAGATGTTGAGCTCTCGGGGAAAAGCAAAATAGTTACGACAAAGCTAATTCAAAAATCTATTGAAGAAAGGGTAAACGAAGATGGGGAACTGCCAGAAAAAGTTTAAAGGTTTCCAAAAGCCATCAGTTCTTTGAAACCTGCATCGCAGAATAAAAGCGAATCTGAACTTGTGCTCAGCGAATCAAAACAGCAAATAGAAGAGTTAAGACAAAAACAACAAACGGAAATGGACAACACGTTGTCTAAACTAGCACAAGCGACAGTACATGCATGACAAGCAATCGGTAGGCGACACCATTAATGTCATAAACGATAGCTGGTAAACCCGTAGAAAACCCTGAGGAAAAGCTCCCAACAAATGCGTCATTCTTGCGTCGCGAGTTTAAAATTTCGGGACAGATTGGTGAGCCAGGTCAAACCGACAAACTCACTTTCGTTTCGCTTACACATCAGGTCGATTCTGGTTTAAAGCGTCAATACAAGGAAAGCGAAATTGTCGACGCCGTGATCCGCGCTATTTCCTTGCATAGTAGCCTACGTAGCTACGTGGGAACGTTAAACGCTTTGTCCCTTCCTAAACTGAGGAAAATCCTTCGTGTGCAATATCGAGAGAAATCTGCGTCAGAATTGTATCAACAGCTGGCTACGATATTTCAACACCTGAAGGACAGCAGTTGACTTTGACTTGCGTAACAAAGTAGCTTTTGCTAGTAAAGAGTCCGACTGCGAAGTTTACTACGATGAACCTCTAATTCAGAAGACGTTCATGAAATCCTTTGAGACCGGTCTTCGAGACGACATCCTCGCTGCAAATTTGCGACCGATACTTCGTTTATCCGAACTGACAGACGAAAATTTAATGAAGAATGTCAACGAGCTGGCGTCCCACCAGGCAGAAAGACAAAACAAGCTCGCATCCGAAAGAAGGCTTGCCAAAGTTAATTCGTGTGAAGCGGACGAGACGGAAACAAAGCCAAGAAAATCTGTCGACAGCAACCAACCGCAACCAACAAATATTGGCGGAAATTCGCGAAATAAGATCCGAAGTGGAAATCCTAAAACAACAAGCCACTCGAAACGACGATAAACCAAAAGATAATCGGAACAACTCGTACAAAGATCGGGGACCGTCGAGGTCTATGCGCTACCGGGGGAGGGGATGCCAAGCCTGCCAAAAACAAAATATCGCCGCAACCTGCAGGCACTGTTGCGTGCGGAGAGTATGATATATCGCCTCAGAATGCGAGACAAATGCACCTCAAACCCAGAATCAGGGAAACGGGAGACGGCTACCCTGAATGTGGGACGGGATAGCCAAAGAAAAGGAAGTGTCCCATCAATGCAATGGCTGCAATCGAGTTTTAGAACAGAATCAGCCATTTTGGCGTTGTATGTGTTGCAAACTTGTTAACTACTGTGGTAGAAAATGCCAGCGAAATCACTGGCCCCAGCATAAAACGTTATGTACAGTAATGCCATCAAACAGGAAATCCAAAACAGAAAACAAATGACGCAAGATACAGACTCCGTGGTATTTTTGTCAGCCATTTCACACCAAGACAACACAAAAGGCTTGTCAGCCTGGTAGGCAGAAGGTGCTCGATTAAAGGAAAGCTTAACGGGGAAAAGACAGAGATTCTTTGGGACACTGGAGCTCAGGTATCCATTGTTTCAGCAACCTTCATGAAGGAGAACTTCCCAAACGTTTTGATTAGATATACGAGCAAACTAGTGGATGGTGATCTTACTGTGACTGCAGCCAATGGTAGCAACATACCGTATAAAGGATGGGCGGAACTAGATTTACAAATTGGAGATTCTGAACACACACTTTCGGTTCCCTTTTTAGTAGCAAACGAGGAGGTGGAACTTCCCTTGGTTGGCTTCAATGTTATCGAACATTTTATTAAAGACAACCAGCTTCAAGGCAGCGATGTGGCAACTGCTTTCGTTGGCGTAAATGCTTGTGATGCGACATTCTTTGTCGATTTTGTGAACGATGTCAACCACGATGAATTGTGTCTTGCAAAGACATGCAAGAAAGATGTGCTTATACCTCGAGGCCAGTCTGTGAAAGTAAGCTGCAGGGTGAACACTGGTCCACTAGATAAACGAACACCAGTTGTGTTTGAAGCTGATGAGAACAGTCAGTGGCCTGCTGGGATTCAGGTTTTCGATACATTATTGATGGCAAATGTGGGCAAATCTAGTAAAGTGGAAGTGGAGGTAAAGAATACGACCAACCATGACACTAAGGTGAAGAACAGGACAGTACTAGGCCGCCTACAACTTATTCAATCAGCTGTTCCTGTAGAGGTGAAAATAAAGACAGATGGATCAACCGGACAATCATCTCCACAACCAAAAAAACAACAGCGCGGCAACTCCCCAGAATAATCGCGAACCAATCAACTTGCTGAACAATTTGAAAGACGTGGATTTAGGTGACTTAAACAGCGAGCAAAGGGAAACTGCTGCGCAGTTGCTGATCGAACAGGCGATGGCCAGGGGCGGATCTAGCCTAAAATTTGACCGTGGCCCACAATCTAGGGGGGTCCGGGGGCATGCCCCCCGGAAAAATGTTGACACAGAATTCCGAGCAGAATTCGATTTTAGTAGAGAGGAAATCATGCTATAAATAAAGAAATCAAACAAACCAACATCTCTTCAGTTCCTTAATTTTCTTGTGAACTATCATCTAGTATTCCAACTATCTGTCACAGGCACAATCATTGTCCCTCTATACGCGCAGGCATTCTTGAATATCACTCTGAAGAACTCGGTCAAGGCATACTGACGTGCACTACTGACTACGGGAGCCGACTAGATTTGATTGCATTATTTCACAATAAAATTGTAACAAGATATGGCAAGGGTGGCTGACCGTGGCTCCCACCAAATTCAGCCACTCTATTCTGGCTCTCTGATTGGTTTGCACCCCTTAATAGTCCGCTGACCGTGGCAGATCGCCCCACTGACCGTGGCTGAATTTAGCAGAAGTGTTCTCCAATTTCGTCAGCGAATTCGTACCACGTTCGGTAACTTTTTCGGCTACTCTGGCCACGCTCTCGGACTTCTAACTACCTGAGACGGATTGCGGTGCAACTGATTGTCAAGGATGCGAAGATTCAAAAACTCCGCTGCTATTTTGACAATCGGTTTAGTATTTTTACGGTGGCTAATGTCGTTCTTACATCAACTATCCTTTTGTTATTAACCATTTATTATTTATTTATGAAATATCAATTATATTATTTAATTTGGAATGATTAGAAAAATCTGACCGACGCTCGCACCCCTCTAGATCCGCCCCTAATGACATTGGTTGTATCTCTGATCTCCAAATGAACATCCAAATCAATGACACCACACCTGTTCAGAAGAACTACGTCGCTGTTCCCCGACCATTGTAACAGAAGTGAAAGCTTATGTTGAAGATTTATTGAATACAAATATTATTCGCAGATCGACATCATCCTACAGTTCGCCTGTGGTTTGCGTTAGAAAGAAAGATCAGAGCCTAAGGAAGGCGCCTTGGGGATTTACGAGATGAAATATGCGTGCCATACCTGGATGACATTATCGTCTTCAGCACATCCTTCGATGAACACATTGTACACCTTCGAAAAGTCCTTCAGCGCCTGAAAGAACATGGTGCCAAATTGAAACCAAAAAAGTGTACCATGTTCAAGCGAGTCGTATCAGAAGAAGGATACAAGCTGGATCCATCTACAATTGCTCCCGTACTTCGCCTGAAAGAAACTCCTCCCAAAACCATATACGAGGTCTGGAGACTAATGGGATTTTTGAACTATTATCGTCGATATATCGAGAAATTTTCACGGATTGCCAAACCAATTTACGACCTGGTAAAGTTAGTGGACAAAGACGAAACGAACGCCAATCCCAAGAGAAATCGGCGCAGCCAGCCACCTCCAAACCAAGAAATTATTTGGACATCAACTCACCAATCAGTTTTGGAGCAACTTATCGAATGTCTTGTAAGCGTCCCAGTGATGGCATACTCAGAACCCAATAGTCCTTATGTACTGCACACAGATGCATCCGAAAGCGGACTAGGTGCTGTACTCTACCAACAACAAAACGATGCTCGGCGTGTTATTGCTTATGGTTCTCGCACATTAACTCCAGCAGAGAAGAATTACCATCTTCATTCCGGCAAGTTGGAATTTCTCGCTTTGAAGTGGGCAATTTGTGAACAATTTAGAGACTACCTGTACTATGCTCCAAGTTTTCTTGTGTTTACTGATAACAATCCATTGACCTATGTCTTGTCAACTGCCAAGCTGAATGCCACTGGACTCCGGTGGGTTGGGGAGCTAGCGGATTTCAACTTTACAATACGTTATCGACCAGGAAGAGCAAACGCTGATGCTGACACGTTGTCCCGAACATCGAACGATATGGACGAGTACATGAAATCTTGTAAGGAGGAAACCATCCAACCGAGTTACGAACAATCATTTAAACCGTGCAGCTTCAAGAACAGGGAAAGGTGAACTGGGTGTCTTCGTTGACTAACGATCCAAGTATTCTCAGTGTCGACGCATGCCCTCTAGAGAACAACAGACCAACACTCGAATTAAATGACATTCGACAGGCCCAAACCGAAGATAGCATTATTGGTACAGCGTACTCGTTTATCAAAGCAAACAAACGACCCACCGCAAGTCAGCGAGCCCACGAATCAGCCGCCACCCGCCTGCTTTTCCTCGAATGGTCGAAACTATCAATCGACGCACATGGAATCTTACGAAGGAAAAGTAGTCCACGCAACCAAATAGTTCTTCCCAGAAAGTATCACCCTATGGTTCTGAAAGAGCTTCATAACAATATGGGTCACCTGGGATCTGATTGGGTTCTACACCTCGTAAGAGACCGATTTTATTGGCCGAGAATCAAAGTGATGTGGAACATTACGTTAAGAAACCGTTCGAGTTGGTATCAATAGATTTTGTTCACCTAGAAAAGTCGAGTGGATGATTCGAGTATATCCTAATGATTGTTGACCACTCTACGCGATATGCCCAAGCATACCCTACCCGCAACAAGGCAGGAAAAACAGAGGCAGAGAAACTGTACAACGATTTCGTACGTTTTGGGTTTCGCGCCAAAATTCATCACGATCAGGGTGGTGAATTCGAGAACCAACTCCTCCTGAGACTTGAACAGCTTTGTGGTGTAAAGCATTCCCGCACAACACCGTACCACCCACAAGGAAACGGACAGGTGGAACGATTTAATAGAACGCTGCTGGATATGCTTCGAACACTCCCTGACAACGAGAAGTCGCACTGGAAAGATCACGTAAACAATGTGGCGCATGCGTATAACTGCACGCGAAACGATTCGACCGGGTATTCACCATTCTTCCTCCTGTTCGGACGACACCCCCGGCTACCAATCGACCTTATTTTTAACTCCAGCACATCAACGCCTAATAAGAACTATCCACAGTACGTTTCACAATGGAGAAGTGCAATGCAAGAAGCATACCAACTAGCAGGACAGAAGACGAATCAGAGAGGTGTTACAGCCAAGAAGTACTACGATCGTTGGGTACGGAGTTCAGTTCTACAGCCTGGTGATCGAGTTCTGGTGCGAAACCTGAGTGAACGTGGTGGTCCCGGAAAGCTTAGATCATACTGGGAAGATGACGTTCACGTCGTGGTTCAACGGAAAGGTCCGCAAAGTCCAGTTTATGAGGTTAAGTCTGAAACTACAAGAACGAAAGGCCGGATTTTGCACAGAAATTTACTGCTTCCGTGTGACTTCTTGCCAGTTGAACGTCAACAGACTAATGCTACCCCAACAATCCCACCACAGCGACCACGTAACAGACAGCAACAAAGACTCGTCCCAGTAACGAACAATAACGAAACTTCCACCGACGACGAAGAAATGCCTGATGTTGTTACGATCTTCAACCCCAGAGACGCAGTTCCTAATCCCCACCGCGAAATTGTTCCAGATACCGAAATTGTTCCAGAGACTGAGATTGTTCCAGAGACCGAAATTGTTCCAGAGACCGAAATTGTTCCAGAGACCGAGATTGTTCCAGAGACCGAGATTGTTCCAGAGAACGTTGGGCATAACGACCAGCTGCAAGACATATTACCTGTAGCATCTGAAGACAATAACGACCATGGTGAGCAAGATGGTGTGAATCAAATTGGTCAAATGGAAGCGCCTCCATTGGTGGAACAACCAAGAACAAGAAGAGTGAGACAACCACCTGACCGCCTAACGTACTACGGACGTGGCCAAGTAGGACCAGCAAACGTGTGTCACATGTCGGCAACAATTCCACCAATTCGTTGGTGTCCACCCCACCTGTTTGCGACCAATACACCTTTTCCATTTGTCTACCCACCACCCATGTATGGATCGCCCATCGTTAATTACACACCTTACCTATTTCCCAACCACAACACACCGTACCTTAACCACAGCTCATGCACCTTATCCACTCACCAAGTTGTCCAGCAACCTGTATATAGACAGTCAACGATACCTCATCAAGCCAACTGCAACTTTAATTCATATTAATAAATTAACTCTTACTACAATCATTATAAACAAAAAAAAAAGCTCCATAACTTTTACGCTATACTATTTAAGATACATGAGTATCTAGAAGCTATCTGGCGAGACGAGTAGATTTGATACCAATTGGTGATACAAGCTGCAGCGTATTATTCTGGTATTTGATAGAAGAAAAGAAATTATTATAAATTTGGTAAGTGGGATCCTGTAAACGTTTCTTCAAGTATGATGATAGCATTCATGAAGAGAATACCTCTAGAATAACAGGGTACCACATGGTACCTCCAATTTTTTTGAAGATCAGTATGTTGAAAAGCTCGAGTTAGTGTCACGGGACGACACTTATTCCAAGAGGGGGAATACCTTAGACTGTGATTAAAAATGTTAGAGTATAAATAGACCAAAACAATAGTTAATTTAACTCAGCGGAAATGTTGCGTAAGGCTCATCATGATTGACAGTCGGAAACAGAGCACATGGTTTTTAACTCGATTACTAGGTCTAGTATTTCAGAAGCCAGATCAGTGTCGAGATCGACACACGTGTAAATAATAAAAGTGTAAGAACGCCGTGTAAATATTTGGGTTAAACTCGGAAAATAAAGTATAAGTTGGAGTCTACTTTGTCTTTGGTTTACGTTGGTAATCCCAGTAATTAGGAACCTGAACGAACGAGAGTAACATTGCCTTTCTTATGAATAAGTATAGTGCGCGGTTCGTTTCCATTCAGCCGGTATAGTTCCAGACAACCAAACATTACGTATTATTTCTGTTAGGTAAATTCTTAAAAAAGGACATCGCTTAAAACATATGATAGAGAGTTGATCAAGGGGACAAGGAGAACCAGAGGCCTTCATTCTACGTATTGCATTAGTATAAACTTGTTGATAAGTTGGAGGGTCAAGGTTGAATTGAACTTCAGGATCAGATAACCTTGGAATCCAGCTCGGAATATGAAACAGTTTATTTGGATTAATTTTGGCTGGAGTTTTGCTGAAATAAGATAGGCATTCTTTCATGTTGAATGAAGAAAACACGGCGTCTTTTCGATTCAGGACGTTTTTGACATAACCCCAGAAATTTCTACCGATGTATTGATCATGACTGAAAGATTCGTTGTTATCTGGAGTTGACTGGTTGCAGTTGTTGTTATTACGGCGGAGCGTATCACGCAAGGTGTGTGATATACATATTGAATTTCTTCAGAGTCACCGTTTGCAGATTTTAAACTCTTTTTATTAAACTCTTTCGTTAAGTTCTTGACTGAATGATCTTTGTATTTATTCACTAGGTTTTCGTCAGGCACTGTTTTAACATGACCAAAATTATCTGCGAAATAGTTGCAGATAACGTCATTTAAAAGCTTTATGTTTGGATTTAAATCGTGTGATCTGATTGGACCATTTAACTGAAGAACAGATTTGAAAAAAGAATTAGCCGTTGACCATTCCGAATCGCTTTTAGGAAGATTTATGCCATTTTTTAAAATTGGAGAACTTTCTTCGCTGTCCACGGCAACACTTGTGTTAGATTGATCATCAGTAGGGATATTTGCAGAGTTATCATCAATTTGTTCCTCAAGATCTGTACAAAGCTCGTTGTTCAACTCCAAGAATAACTCTGCAACTACGTTGATGCATCTTGAGACCACGCATGCCTTTACATATCTTACCACAGCAGCATTTGATTACGCTACGGCTTGCGATGGCAATGCAATGCAATGCAATGCATTGCAATGCAATGCAATGCAATGCAATGCAATGCAATGCAATGCAATGCAATGCAATGCAATGCAATGCAATGCAATGCAATGCAATGCAATGCAATGCAATACAATAATTTATTTATACATATTACGCGATGGCTTGTGATGAACTTAACCTTTTCATAGTTTCTTTGTTTTTCGTTAACTAAATCGAGATATTTGTGTTTCTTACGGGTGGCGTTGCGGTGAAGATTGGACTCAAATCCGACGGTGAGCTCAAGGATGTAAAGATATTTGTTTTCAATGGTTAAAAGAAGGTCACGACGCAACTCATCTCCCGTGAGAACTGAGCGACTGTTGAAGCCAGGGAGGTCAACATAAAGAGTGGAATGTTGTACGGATTGAAGTGTGTATGCAATGAAATTAAGAACAGAGTCATGGCGCCATGTGAATCGACCTTCTTCCAGATACGTTTTGCATCCAGCGACAACGAAGTTGAAGATGTTCTTGGGGAGGTTGCGTTGGACGGAAGACCATATTATGGAGTTGAACGTGGATGTAAAATGTTCAATGATATTTGAAAAGAAAGAACCTTGTGAAATGAGGTGATTTTGAAGCCTGTCTTCGTGCTCTTTTCTGACGGCGTTCAAAACATCTTTTGTGTTTTTGTATGTGTCGTATTGCACATTTTTGTTGTTTGTTGCTCGTGTCCTTCCATAGATTTCTGACATCTTCATTTGGCGGCGAAGATTTTAGAGCGCATCGAGAGACGGTTTGACAACAATACAATACAATACAATACAATACAATACAATACAATACAATACAATACAATACAATACAATACAATACAATGCAATGCAATGCAATGCAATGCAATGCAATGCAATGCAATGCAATGCAATGCAATGCAATGCAATGCAATGCAATGCAATGCAATGCAATGCAATGCAATGCAATGCAATGCAATGCAATGCAATGCAATGCAATGCAATGCAATGCAATGCAATGCAATGCAATGCAATGCAATGCAATGCAATGCAATGCAATGCAATGCAATGCAATGCAATGCAATGCAATGCAATGCAATGCAATGCAATGCAATGCAATGCAATGCAATGCAATGCATTGCAATGCAATGCAATGCAATGCAATGCAATGCAATGCAATACAATAATTTATTTATACATATAACGCCTAGGAGTTACAAACTCGTTAAAACGCGTACGTGTTATAAATATCAAATATTAAGATTACCTATAAAATTATATTATAAAGGAAATAATGTTCTAGACTACAATAGGAATTAGTTAACAATGTAAAATATTAGTTATTGTACAAAAACGGGGTTAGTTTAATTGTATTTGGTGCTGCTCGAATTTCAACCGGCAGATTATTCCAAAGGTGACTGGTAATGTAAGAAAAATAATTTTGTAACCACTTTGAATTAAAGCGACATTGGATAAATTTGGTTGAGGGAAGAATGATGTTTAAACCTAATTTGTTATGAGGGAGCAGTACGTTGCTGAGTGTTCCAGAAGTTCAAGCCATTTTCGGATATATTTTGACGCGGTAATGTATTGTCTAGTTGTTCGCAGACCCAGGTTTTCGATATATCAGAAACAGTGAAGTGCCAGGAAATCTTCGAAAGTAAATAGCGATTGTACAAAAGAAATAGTAATAATAATAATAATAATAATAATAATAATAATAATAATAATAATAATAATAATAATAATAATAATAATAATAATAATAATAATAATAATAATAATAATAATAGTTTATTAAAAACCAAGTTTACGACCAAAAGCTAAATTACATTGGATTAAAACGTTTTACAAATCTAAAATTAAAACAGTAAAAGACAATAATTTAAAACGACTGGCTGAGGCGATGACAAAAGACTTTGAAAACTTATTATATAGTATTGCAACTACGGTATTCTGTCATAATTCATGTTTTACAGATTATTCTAATTAACAAGTTAAAGTAAAAAAAAACAATAGTCTGGGTTGTTGCTTATAATTTTAAACAACTTCTCGCATGAAGTGCGTCTTCGTTTCTTCAAGGTTATCAGTTCAATTACAGGTGACAGTGAATACTTCACATGCATGCATACTCATTATAAATATATATGGGGTTAAATCGAGACAGATGTTGGGGTTTTATAGCTAAATGTGGTAGGATATTATGATGAAAAATATTATAATGATACCACTTTAAGACAGTGGAATTGCTTAGTAATATATATATATATATATATATGCCAAGAATTTATGCCGAAAAAAAAATGTGATACGTCGCTAATCAACCTCCCACTCAATCAACACTTCCGAGCAGAGTCATGTCACCACAAGAGAAGCAGATCATACTCAGTTGCCTGATGATCGTGTAACAACGTGAAACTCCGAGTAGCAACAAACTCCTTCATTTAACCTATATATATTTCTTCGGCTATTTTTTAGTCGGAGCTTATTACGTCGTGATAATTGGCCATTTCGCAAAGGAGTTGAAGACTGGTGACGGGTTAGAAGCGCTGCTATAGGGTACTTGGGATCGTTTGGAGGGAAAGTTTTCATGCTTGGTAGCGTAAGCACAATGGAACTGTCCCTCCCGAAACAACCCCAAGAAGACCAGCGCTCAATGCTTTTTACCAGTTCATTTCTTTTTGGAAATGGCCAAATAATTCGCCAACATGATACGCTGCAGTGCATGCAGGCATGCGTTTCGGAGGAACGAGGCTGGATCTCACCCTCGCTTGAACTCAGTTAATTATTGTGCTCTGCACAATCTTGAAATTGGACAATTTTTTGAAACTGCTTCAAGAAACATCTTCCAATCTTTGCCTTGGTGGCGTTATATTTTAGTGTGTGAAAGGATCAGAAAAGGCAATAAAACAGTCAAAAAGTAAATTACTTATAAATAAAAGTCATTTAAATGTCATGTTTGGAAATGTTGATAGTTTTACGATAGATATCCGTTCGGTATTAGAAAAATGAATTTGAATAACGTTTCAATTTTAATGTACAGCGGAATTTTCTTTTCAATTCTGACATCATATTTCGTCAAATTTTAATTACCTGACTTTGAAAGTATGTCTTTTTTTTCTTTTGATTTAGCCTTCCAAGATGTCAACGTTATGATTTTTGTCGGCATCGGCTTCCTAATCATTTTCCTAAAGAAATATGGATACGCAGCTGTTGGCTACAACTTCTTCGTTGGTGCTATTGCTGTACAATGGTATATTATTGTTGCGGGGTGTTTGAAGCACCGTGGCACGAGTGGCTTTGATATTAATCTTAACATAAAAAGGTAAAATTTTGCAATTCAAATAATAAGCTTGAGTTAGACGAGGTCATATCATAATATGGAGATTTGTCAATGGTAATGAAGCTAGCTAGGTAAATTATTTGACTGTTATTCGGTCCGCTATGGTATCATGCAGAGTCCAGGTTTTGGACTCATTCTCGCCTACTCGCTACAATGTGTTGGCTATATTGAATAAAACAACAAAGTAATCGACTTGTGTCAAGTCTAAGGTTCAGCGTACGTTGTTAAAAAGTGACGACATATTTTTAGGGGGGTCCGAGGGGGACTCCCTGAAATTTTCTTTTTTTTTAAATTTGGGTGTCTGAGACGGTATTTCCTGCCTTGATTGATGCGCGTCATTACAGTTACACACTGTCGAACATTGTTTTCAGAATGGCTGACACCCCAACCCACCCCACCCCACTCAGCAGTTTATTATCGAATTTGGACGAATCTGGAAACCATTCTGAAAAACATTCGGGGGGTAGCCGCCCGCCCCCTTCTTCCCCCCTGCCGTTGCCGCTGAACCTATTACGATGAATATGGCTTAATTCAGTTTTCGCAAATGTGCGGTCTTAATTAATCCCCATCTGGGGACTAAAATAATGAGGGAGGGAGTTAAATGTAGTGAACTATCGAGAACAATACTGAAATTCAGGCCAAAGCCCTTTACCAAAGAAGAATATCATAAAGATAACTCTGACAACAGGCGTAGGTTCGAAACATTTAGTACTTCGCTTGATTTTCTATGCATCGTATTAAACACACTAGGCATTATCTTTTTATTACTTTTGGATAAGAGGTTGTATTTTCTTATTTCGGACATTACATTTTCCGTTCTTTATAGCTTAATTGGTGCAGAGTTTGCTGCCGCTGTAGTTCTTATTTCATTTGGTGTTGTCTTGGGTAAAGTCAGTCGTCTTCAAATCTTGATCGTTTGCATTATCGAAGTAGTTATGTTTGCAGTCAACGAGTTTATTCTGCTCGAGGAACTCGAAATTGCTGATATCGGTGGTTCCATGATCGTTCACGTTTTTGCCTGTTACTTTGGTATGGCCTTGACTTTTGTATTGCGGAGACCAGCGGATACGAATGATCATCCCAAAGAAACTCCAGTGTATCACTCAGACTTGTTTGCAATGATTGGTAAGCGCTTTTATTTATTCCAGAACAAGGGCGACAGAACAGGTGGAACTAGAGGTTATATAGTCATTTAGGGATAAGCCCCGCCCCTTCTTCCTCCCCAACATTTCTTAAGATGCATGGGGCAAAAATATGGCCTAAAATCTGCTAGGGGCGTGGTCAAAATACACTCCTTATCATTTCATTGATCCTCCAATATAAAACATTGTTACGTGACCGCTATACGCAACAAAAAGTGTAACCTCAGCTGTTTGGTTTTTACAATTATTTATTTAATTAACAAGAAACTTAGAACAGATATTGAAAATGTCTATAAAGATTAAAACTAAACTAAAGTTCAGAAACTTATCTGTCGTCTGCGCACAACTAAACAGTCAATAAAAAAGTAATAAAACCAACGGCAGGAACTCCAGGACTGACTTCGTAACCACTTTGTTACATATACCGAGTCATACATATGCATGCCTGAGAAATGTTCGATGGCTGCTTATATAGTCTCTAGAGTATATAATTATAGTTACATACTTCATTCTATATATGATATATTTACGTAATTACTAAATGACATCATAGCTGACTCGTGCCAAGTCACAAGTATTTACTAATTGGTTACAAGTACTTATTAATTTTAGTGATCAAATAACGTCTAGTTAATTAACTATCTTAGGATAGGCATATCGATAACAACATATTTTGCCGTCACCGTTTTAGGACCATCCTATACCTCTTATCACTATTCTATGTATTATTCTTGATTCATTGCATTTTGGGAACACAGTCACGCTTGTTATTGTATGAAATTGGTATCATTTGTCTATAAATGGGCAATGGAACGTAGCTTATACCAGGAGGGAATACACACTAAAATCTGTGTTTCGCACCTGTTTTATAAACGTAAAATCTGCCCACATATGGCAAGTGAATAGTCATATATGTCAGTGTAGGACTGGTGAGCTAGGCTGGTTAGCGATTGTTTAATTGTTTCTCTTTAAACATTTCTTAATAACCCGCTCAACATTGTCCCCAGGGCCTTCTTGAAATTGGGAAGGCGGGAAAAGGCTCTGGCATCGGCTGGTGGACTCCGTATTTTCATTAGTTGTTTGCTTTTCTTAAACATTTCTCGGAAAACCTAATTATGCATAGTTTTATGCCCATTATGACCAAATAACTTCAACGAGACTACCATTACAAAAATATTCTCGGACGGAACTGTCATTACTCAGAGTGATTTTGAATACCAAACTAAATTGTTAATTTATTACACCCAGCTGTGACCAGCCGATCCGCCCTCCCAATTTCAAGGTTGTAACCCGCTACCTGAGGTATGCAGTCTCTGGATGCCCTCTAACGTTTTTCCTCAAGTGTGTTGTCTGTTATGTACACTGTTACAGGTTCTCTTTTCTTGTGGTTGTACTGGCCATCTTTCAACAGCATATTGGTCACTCCTGGGAATGACCAACAGCGAGCCGTGCTTAATACCTATCTTTCATTGACCGCTTGCACTGTGACAGTGTTTGCAGCATCATCATTTGTTAACAACAAAAAGTTACAGATGGTAAGGAAAAACTTCTTTTACATATATTTGCATATTAAGCTCAAATGAAATGTATGCATATGTGTCTACTGCCATTCATGTATTTGAATTGTTAACATAGAACGGTTAACAACTACAATATCAACAGCATCCATTTAAATGTTCATTAAAACCAGTGCTGATCCGAAAGAACTCCCTTCCCTACCCTTCCCTTCCCTTCCCTTCCCTTCCCTTCCCTTCCCTTCCCTTCCCTTCCCTTCCCTTCCCTTCCCTTCCCTTCCCTTCCCTTCCCTTCCCTTCCCTTCCCTTCCCTTCCCTTCCCTTCCCTTCCCTTCCCTTCCCTTCCCTTCCCTTCCCTTCCCTTCCCTTCCCTTCCCTTCCCTTCCCTTCCCTTCCCTTCCCTTCCCTTCCCTTCCCTTCCCTTCCCTTCCCTTCCCTTCCCTTCCCTTCCCTTCCCCTCCCCTCCCTTCCACCTCCCCCTCCCCTCCCCTGAGTGCCATCTTGTTTTAAATTAAATAAGGAATTAAACAAGCCACATAAGATCCATGATGGTATTCCACGGATCGCATCTCCACAAGAGCATAGATCTTTCTCCTGGGTATTTCGGGCAATTTCAATATGTATTGCTATGAAATGTACGAGCAAAATTCATACGTTAAACTAAGACTGAAAAATACGACTTAAAAATCAATATTTAACCCTAAATTTTTCAGGCAAAAATCTCTGCCCCCCCCTCCCAAAAGACCCCCCCCCAAAAAAACCCCCAAAAAAACCCAAAAAAACCCAACCCAACAACAGCAGAATTGGGCGGCTACGCCTATGCTTTTGATCTTGATTATGCGAAGTACTATTATTCTTGTTATGATCCAGGCCCATGTACAAAATGCAACTCTTGCTGGAGGAGTCGTTGTTGGTACAACTGCCAATATGTTAATCGAACCTTGGGGCGCCATTCTGCTTGGAATGTTGGCTGGGGCAATCAGCGTTATCGGATTCAAATACATCCAAGTATGTTACCCGTTGTCTTTTTTGGCGGTGTTTGACATGAACTCTTGCGTGCATGCCAGAATTACAGAGCTGTTTGCCTTATAGACAATTTAAGCACTGACAGCTAGTAAACTGACTAGAAGTTACTTTTCCTAACACAATTTTGGTTGCCGAGATAACAATTAATTTCACAGCCCGTTTTCTTGTTTGTTTTTTCTCTGACATTTCTATAAAAGACAGTTAACACCTGATTTGTTTATGACATTCTTCTTATTAAAGCCTTTTCTCGATGATAAATTTCACCTTCATGATACTTGTGGAGTGCACAATCTTCATGGAATGCCAGGTCTGTTGGGTGCGCTTGCTGGAGTAATAGCAGCTAAGCTTGCGAATGAGGATGATTATGGGAAGAGGTAACCATGAAAAATACAGTATAATTTTTGTGTCAACTGGTTTATAGGCAAGTTGCACGATGTTGTGCGCGCATAATTTTGGCGGGCTACATGGATTAAAACGTAGCCAATACTAAACGAATTTTACTATTTTTATTAAAATAGAAATAATTCCTAATGCTAATATATTCAGAAAATTGTCGAATTTCTTTCATGTACGGCCACATTTTTTACGGCCACCAAAATTAACCTGTGGCCCTCCAAAATAATGCGTGCGCATGATTGTGCAACGTTAACTCGCGTAAGACCAATTTCATACATTGTCATAATGTACGCGCTGGTTGGCTGGATATATTTGGTTTGGTAGTACGCGAAAGTGCAGATATCCTTAGCTCACTCTATGAGTATTGTAACAACGGCTGTTAACCAATATTGTTAATCTTACAACATTCAAATCGGTCATTTTGAAGCCAAAATTTGGCAAAATTTGATCTGCGGCGTTGATTTGTTCTTTAGATGATCAATATGAAGATTTTAGTTTTTTAATATTTTAATTTTTTGTAGTTCCATTTATATTTATGTTTTACAAGTTTTCTATAGGCCTTTGTGCTCAACAATATTTATCTCTGTCAACAATATTTGTCTGTCTGTCTGTCTGTCTGTCTGTCTGTCTGTCTGTCTGTCTGTCTGTCTGTCGGTCTGTCCGTCCGTCCGTCCGTCCGTCCGTTCGTTCGTTCGTTCGTTCGTCTGTCTGTTGTCTGTCTGTCTGTCTGTCTGTCTGTCTGTCTGTCTGTCTGTCTGTTTGTCTGTCTGTCTGTCTGTCTGTCTGTCTGTCTGTCTGTCTTTCTGTCTATCTGTTTATTTATTTTTCTTTCTGTGCGTCTGTGAGCTTGTCTGCCAGTAGTTCACTTCCTGAAATCCTCCTTACCTATATGTAATTATCAATTAGAATTATAATAAATATTTTTATTTGCACTTTAGCTTGAAGCAAGTATTCCCAGCTGTTGGAAAAGGGCGTTCATCTTCGAAACAAGCAAGTTATCAAACTCTGGCCATCTTGATAACACTCGTTATTTCCATAGTGTCTGGAGCAATAACTGGTAGGTAAATAAACATCTACATCTACATTTTATTAAGTCGGTAAAAATCGGACGATTATCACACCAACTATGATAATACAAAATACAAATTCTAAACCTAACTATAACTATAAAAGAAAAAATTACTTAATATAAAAAAAATAGTATAAAAAATTTACTTAATGTAATTCTCAAGTTTACTCTTAAAAACATCCAAAGTCTCTGATAAAACTATTTCCTTAGGAAGACTGTTCCACTCAGTTAATGTTCTAGGATAAAAAGAATATTTAAAAATCATCACACCATCACATACCACAACTTGACTTCGATCTGTAAGAAATGACTTAAACCATTCTTGAAGTGATCCCCGGATCCCATAATACTCCAACTTTGTCAATAATCTCTGGTGCGGGACTTTATCAAAAGCTTTTGAAAAGTCTAGAATAGCCAAGTTTACTTGTTTGTTTTGTAATGTCATGAACAGTGCATATCAATTGAGTTTCTGTGGATCGTTTGGCCCAAAAGCCATGCTGATTATCAATGAGTATGCCATGCCTTTCGAGGTGCTTCATTAGGTGACTATGCACAATGTGTTCCAAAATCTTACTAGCGATGCAGGTTAAAGATATCGGCCTATAGTTTCCCGGATCACACTTTTTGCCTTTTTTAAATACCGCACACACATTAGCTTCTTTCCATTTACCTGGCAAAATTCCGCTACTAATTGATTCCTGGTATATATATGTCAGAATCGGAGCTATTTGGCTTGCATTCTCTTTTAAAAACCATGTGGGATTCCATCCGGTCCACTTGCTTTCTTTGGGTCTAAGGATGCTAGTTGTTTCTCGACTCCTTTTACCGTAATCACAATATTACCAATGGTAGGCATGAGGTTGCTTCCTGGGGTTGGCATATTCTCGATATTTTCTGTCGTGAAAACACTAGCAAACTGTTTACTAAGTACCTCGGACTTTAAACCGGCGTACTAATGAGTTCATTATCCATTCTAAAATCTTCAACGCCTGGGTTGTCTTGTCGTAATCTCTTGATGTAGGACCAAAATGCCTTAGGATTTTCTTGCATAGTATCAATTAAATAGCCAGTCAGATATGTATCCCTAGCTATCTTCAGGTTCTTACTCAGGTGTTTCCTAGCCGTTTTAAACTTAGTCCAGTCAATCTCTTTTCCCGACTTTTTAGCTTTGTTATATAACTTTTGTTTGACTCGGGTTTGTCTCCTAAATACACGATTAAACCAGGGCAAATTATAACGAGATGATGTGTATTTGCATGGTATACAAGAGTCCATTATGTTTTGAATACCCTGTTGGAATGCATCCCACTTAGTGTCAAGGGACTCGTGCTTCAACGAACACTCAAAGTTATTAGCAAACTCTCGTAGCCTTTGCTGTATTAGTTCTTTGTCTGCCCGCTTCCGAATGAAGACTTTACGCTTCACATGCATTTTCTTTTTACATTTCAAATTAACCTGGAAGTAAACAATATCGTGGTCGCTAATTCCCGGGAGGACCTTAACCTTATTAATAATGTTTTCGTTATTCGTAAAGACCATGTCCAATATATTATGTGTCTCTCCCTGACTCCTTGTTGGCTCTTTAACCATTTGGTTAAGTCCGTGTTCGTTAATAATTTCCAGCAATCTATCAGAATAAACAGAAGCCTTTTCTGGGGCATAATCTTTCCAATCAATATTAGGTGCATTGAAATCTCCGGCCACTATCACATGATGATTGTTCAGTTTATCAGATAGTTTGAAAAGCGAATTATTCAGTTCATCGAGACTAACCATATCGCTCATATTAGGCCGATAAAATGAGGCAAAGAAAATAGACTTTGATTTCTGGCTTTTAATTTGACATTGTGTCCATACAATTTCACAATCGTTATCAAACTCCGAGCGTTCAGTAACCAAAATATCCCAACCTCGTACCCAGGGCATTTTGCCTCCACGCCGGGAGGTCGGCGAAAATGGCCCTGGCATCGGCTGGTCGATTCTATAATCTGATTGGCCGGTTTAAGAACTCGACTAATTCAGCTAGAGTGTAATTTATTTATGAAAATTTGAATTGTGATAGATCCACTCTGCAAAGTTTACCCAAAGAATGGAAACGATTAACGATAGCTTTGGTTAAAGTCAAGAACAACATTAGATATATGTTTGTTCACGACATTTACATGTATCCTGGATAATCGTGGGAGTATGAAGAATAACGCTAGCCAGTTGCTTTTATGATAAAGGTTCACATGAGTGAGTCGGCAGAGCGTTAAATATTTCTCATTTATTATTCATGTATACGTATTATACAAAAACAAAACACAAAGACCGCATAAATTTTCTTGCCATAACACCCCAAAATTCTGGGTGTCACGTGACCAGCCGATGCCAGGGCCATTTTCGCCGACCTCCCAACGTGGAGGCAAAATGCCCTGGGTACGAGGTTGCAAAATATCCTTCTTCACGGCCTGAAAAACGCCCCCGTGGTGGTCGATAGTTCTGTCTTTCCTAAATATATTGTAGTTATCTGGGAAAATTTCATTGCTCGTTATACCAGAATGGAGCCAAGACTCGTTTCCAATAATAATATCCGGTTCATGCTTATCAATAATGGCCTCAATTTCAGCAGCTTTATTTCTTACGCTTTGACAATTCACTAGTAAACAAGTTAATTTGCATTTATTCGCTCGAGGCTTTTTAAAATGTTTTTGGAATTTCGTTCCACCGTGTTTGTGAGAAGTCTCAGGGATATCTTGCAATTCCATTGAGATTTCCTCAAGTGGGGCAAATACATTGGCAGAAACTAGAGATTCAATAGATTAATTTAAAAACGATTTCATAAAGTTCGAGAAGCCACAACTAGGACACAACCATATAAGCGATGAGCCAGACAGTATATCATGCGTATCGTTATCAAACTCACAGCAGTTCGAATGAAACCAAACATCACATTCTTCGCAATTTATTCCCGACTGGTTTACCGTTATAAAGTCTGAACATATTCCACACCGCTGCGTGTAATCTTCACCAGGGTTCTGTTCGATATCCCCTCCAAGCAGCAACAGTAGGTAAAGGAATTGATGTTTATTCTTACCAATTGCAGTCGTTCGATAAAACTTGTTCAGCGCTTCATGACCAGATAATCTTCTTTCTTGGGCCAATTGGAAGCTAAATTCAAAGCCAGGGACTTCCTTGGTATAAGAATAACTATTTGCTTCGTCGTTTCCAAGTTTTTGTTGCAGTAAACAACCCAACAAGAAAATTATTGTCGGAGCTACAAATTGCATGACCGCCATGACCGCCTTATTAAAGTTACTTCGTTTTCGATAAGGAAACTATGGATTTTATCACAATTCCAACTCACTGTGGAAAGAATAATTATCGGACTTCCTCTGTTCACAAAAACTAGACTTTCGCTTTGGTATTTCAGTGAGCTGAAACGGCAATCTGAGAGTCAGTGGTGTAACATGAACTGTGGGCCATCATTAAAGTGCCTATGTAACGAAATTTCACTCCAGTTTTTCATGATTACATTTCAGTGAAAGAACACTTAAAATGTCAAAGTAACATTTTCGTAGAATATCGTTACCTTGTTTCATTATTGAGATATTCAGGTTTGTTTGATATGCAAATGTCATACTTATGACATCACGTTACATAATGACTTTTTGAAAGAGCGTCAATTTTAGAATGGTCCAAATATTTTACAAACAGCTACACACGTTTAGTGACCGGTCATGGCTACATACTGTATATGTTAGTGCAAATTTTTATGGATTTCAATTTAATAACTTAATCACAAAGTAAAGAATATTTACAATGTGAAAGGCGATCCAACGGAGCATAGCCCCAATTGAATAGGACAAAAGTATTTTCGAGAAATACTTTTAAAGAAAATCGTACTTTTCTAAAAAGTCATTGCGCAGTTATAAACATTCTGTTGTCCTTCAGCAGCGTATATATGTGAAGAATAATAATTTCAAATGAAGTCGATTCACTGCTGTAGAGAAAAGTTTTCTGACTGCCCCAACCGGGAATCGAACCCAAGGTCTCTGGTTTAACGTACCCTACCACTGAACTATTGGGACTCCCGGCTGAGGCAGTCAGAAATATCCATATATTAAATATCGCACACATTACCGTATATCTAATCCACCCAAACGAAGAGTTAGGTATCTTTCTCCAGGACGAAGTCGGCTTGACCCAAGCGTATATATGTGAAGAGGAAGAATTTCAAATGAAGTCGAATCACCGCTGTAGAGAAAACTTTTCAGAAAACTTTTCTCTACTGCAGTTATTCGACTTCATTTGAAATTATTCTTCTTCAAAATATATACGCTGCTGAAGGACAACTGAATGTTTATAACTTACGGTGGCTTGGATCAAGCCGACTTCGTCCTGGAGAAAAGATATACCTAACTCTTCGTTTAGGAGGATTAGATATCCCCGATGAGCTACGGTAATGTACTGTGCCATATTTAATATATGGATATTTGTGACTGTCTCAGCCGGGAGTCCCAACAGCTCGTGGTTGAGCGCTGGGTTCGATTTCTGGGGCAGTCAGAAAACTTTTCTCTACAGCAGCGATTCGACTAATTCATTTGAAATTTTTCTTCTTCATTACGCAGTGTGATGTCATAAGTATGACATCAAACAAACCTGAATATCTAGGAAACGAAATTCTACAAAAGATGTTACTTTGTCATTTTAGGTGTTCTTTCAAATGCAATCATTAAAAACTGGGTGAAATTTCGTTGCATAGGCACTTTAACAATCTCACTTTTGTTTTGGGTGATACTCAAAAGTATATATATGATGAACCACTGAAACATTTTCTACTGTATGCTTTTGTTTCTAATTTCGTCAGGTTTTATTGTTAAACTGAAAATATTTGACACACCAACTCATGACCAGCTGTATGATGACAATGACTTTTGGGAGGTAAGAGTTTTGAGTAATGGCTGGTTAATTCAAGCATAGATTTCAAGTTGCTAATTTTCTTTCCTCGTTTTTCGTCTGTTGTTGTTGTTTCTTGTGTTAGGTTAATTGTGTAATTAGGTCATGATGTACGATTACAGGTATGGACTGGCTTTTGCGTCATTTTCCCATAGAACAACGGCTGCCCATTGTTCTAAGGCAAAATGACATGTACAATGGCCAGTCCAAGCCATTACGATTCACTGGCGACATTTTAGAGCAAATGAATCACATAAGTATGTCGTATATTAATTATCCCGAGCCCGGGCGTAGGGCCGAAAGCCCGGAGCCCGGTGAGGGTGCTAATCTCGACATGCGTGGAGTCCACTTTACACGCGAGATGAAAAGCTGATGTAATTCTGAAAAAAGTAATTCTGAAACCTGTTTATATATATATATATTATTATATATATATTATATGTATATATATATTATATGTATATATATTAATATATATATATATATATATATATATATATATATATATATATATATTCAAATCCACAACTTGCGCAGTTCGGATAGCAGGGTACTGGTACCTGTTAATTATTCAAGCTCTACTTAAAACTTAAAAGAGAACAACGAAGAAAAGGATAGTGAAAGAGTCAATTGAGATGGGCTAAGAAACAAACAGCCGATTTAATATATCTTGAAGCGAAACCAGAGAACCTGAAGAAACCAAACGCCGTATGGTAAACAAAATCTCGTCACTCAGTGGTCTCAAAATCATTTTAAAGTTAACGGTAGGGGATTTGCATTTATTTAGTATTATAAATAATTATATTTATTTATTATTTATATATTGTGTAAACGCCAAGAACGGTATACAGTTTCAGTATACCTCGACCTTATGTTGTTTTGAAGTTTCGCTTAACCTAAAACAATATACAGCTTCACCTTTTCGTGCTTTCCCTTTGCTCGTTCAGACCGTAAGTCAACTTAACTAAAGCTAACTTAAAACACTACCTTAGGCTTATGTAGACGTGATGTTTTTCATTGACTTTGCATGCACTTTTTATTATTAAAAATACTCATGGGCTTTGTCGATTTTCTTGGCTATATTTCCAAATTTTCGACTGATTTTAATACTTCTTTCAGGAATCCGATTCTACTGAATTGTTTTATCTCAGACTCTATTATAAATGTAATTTTTTAATTCTGCCTTTGCAAAACATGTATGCATAGGGAAGCCATTTAAAGGCTTGCTAAAAATAATCCCTTTTGAAACCTCCTAAAAACAATATATTTTTTACAACCAGAATTTAATAACCAAATTGGTATGTTCAACTTAATTAAATCAGTTTTATTAGTCATCTTATCCATAAATTATATAATTAACTTGAGGATTATCATTTGTTTTTATATCTGTTTGTTTTTATATTGGCTGTATATAATCAGGAGTGCTTATTTTAATCAGGGGGTGGGTGGGTGGGTGGGTGGGTGGGTGGAGGTGTTTCAAAAAAGCATGTAAAAGCGGGCGAGGGGTTGTTGTGTTTATGTATTTCTAGTTGTATATTAATTCTTCGATTTGCTCTGAAGATGTTACTAGTTAGTAGTTAGTAAAAAATTAAAACTGTACAAAACGTCAGTAACATCAATTTGTATTGTTTAGTAGTTTTGTGTTTTGAATCTTCATTTAGAAGTTTTGAGCTGAGTTCTAATTTATATTTTATGCTTTGATGTATCAGGAAATCCAATCCAGTGAACTCTATATATACCTCTATATATACTCTATATATATTGGCTGACTCCAGTCAATCACTGGACAAAAAATTCGGGCAAAAAATGGCGGACATGGGGAATTCGTGGACGTCAGTTTCAGGCCCTACGCGGTCATCTTGGATATCAGTCTTAGTCTTTTTTCTCGCGGCCATAATAATATCACTATAAAATGCATGAAGTAATAGTTCAAATACGAGACGGAGGACTTTACCGGGATTTCAAAGTCCCAGTGCTTTTTGAAAAGGCGAGCCAAAGGCGAGCCTTTTTAAAGCACAAGGGCTTTGTAATCCCGGTAAAGTCCGACGTCGAGTATTTGAACTGACTTCTCAAACTCAAAACTCCGAAGATACCTCTGAAACGTAATATAATTTGCTCAAGAGTCAAGTCATTTGCTCATAGAGTCAAGTTTCAACTACATTTTGACGAGTTCCTCTCACTGTCAATTATAACCTCTTTATACTAAAAATAAGGAAAGGCCGGTAACTTTCATATAGAGAATATTTCAGACGACCCTCGTTTAAATCTCCGTAAAATACACAAAAACTTTCATTGCTTTCATCTTCTTTGTAGCTCGACTGAAACGTTTATATACAAACTGGCTTTAGCTTCACAAAAGCTCTCGCCGCGTATGCGTACTACGAGCGGCCGGTGTCACCTCAGTTCGTATAAACCTTTCTCGAGCTGCGACTAGATGAACGCTTGGGTCGAAAGAGCAATGAACCGAAAGCCAAGTCCTTAACTAATATATACTGGCCTATACTGATGACAATTTTGGCGAGATCGAGCGGTTTTTTGCGGATTTTACGAAGCTTCAAGTGAGGGCCGTTTGAAATATTAGAGAGCAGAGCTTAAGCCTGGCTGCGGCAAGAGGCAATGGTCCAATCGCATATAGCTTTTTATTGCTGGCTAATTCAACACTGTCTATGATGGGACCATCTCCCCTTGCCGCAGCCATGCCGCCGGCTCTTACGGCTATATGGAAACCAGGCTTTAAGAAAATACAACGCGAACGTCAAAGACAACGGCCTTAATACAATATAATTTTCCTCACACAACAAAGAAGATGAATAATTCTTAGTCCCAATAGTAATCTTAACGCCGTTCCGGGTGTACTTTTCGGCTGCCTGTGGTTCGGCCGCGAGAAAAAAGACTAAGACTGACATCCAAGATGACCGCGTAAGGGCCTAAAACTGACGTCCAAAAATTCCCCATTGCCGCCATGTTTTGCCTCACTTTTTTATTGGCATTCAGCCTTCCAGGTATATATAGAGTTCACTGATCCAATCTCGTAACCAGAGTCCTTATCGCAGGCTCTGGATACCGGATACGAGATTGCAGGAAATCAGGAAACTGGTGAACACTTGTTTCCAGTCCCCATATATATATATATATATATATATATATATATATATATATATATATATATAATATATATATAAGTGAGTTTTGGTTCACAAAATGTTAGAGAGTGCTCAATACCATATATAGATAGAGCAAAATACAAAGTATGAAGTATAGTTTTACCTTAAAGTCTTCGCTACCAGAGGTTTCACCCTAAACGGGATCATCAGGCGACTGAAAAATATCGGTTAGTGGGCTGCTTAAATGCGTTAGTTGGGGCGTGGGTGTGGGCGTCGAAACGTCCGGCGCATTCGTTTGGAGCGTGGGTGTGGGCGTCGAAACGTTGCGCGCATTCCTTTGATTATTTAGGTTGTTGATCCGAAATCTGTTTTTGTGCCGACAGGTCGAAACTATTTCTGATCTTTTGTTTAGTAAGAGTTGTTTGTCTGCCTTCATGATGAAAAGTTTTTCGTCCAAACATAAATTGCATCTTTTTTATCCTCCCGTGTAAGAAATTGAGTGTTTTAGTATAGACCAGGTTATGTCGAAACTTTGTTTTTTTTCTTTTAGATTCCAAATGTATTTCGAAAGTTCCGTCTCATTTGAATACTTTTTCATGGCCAGAAATTGCGGACATTTGAGCGGGCGCACCTATCGGTCAGCGACCATCGCGTATATCCCTTAAACTTCCCAATTATCCTCTTCGGACCTTCGCGTTCCCCAAATGCTTGTGTCTCGTGTGACGTGTCAAAGCTATCGAACTTTGGGCCACAAACGGGTCACGATCACAGGCCAATAAAGCCGCGGGCTCATGGGGTATCTAGGCAACGACTATAGAAATGAAAAGAGAAGCCTTCAACGAGTATTTTGGTACCAAACACGAGGTATAGCGAGCAATATTTCGAGTTTAACGAACAAGTGAAAACTCTCTTTTTGACAACGAAGCAATAATATGGCGGCGCTCATTTCACCCGACGGCTAATGGATTTTTAAATCGAAAATGCAGAACTTTTATCGCGAGTATCAAACTGGAAGATGGTGGAAAGCATGGAGATATTACTCATCAAAGCCAAACGATTTCGGCAACTACGGATTATTGAATACCTAAGGATAACCAAGCGTTTAAAATGGAATCATTTGAGAAATCCCACATATTCCCAGTGTAAATACAAGGTAAATTATTTGTGTATTTAATCGCAAAATGCAGGGCGAGTATACAACGTGTTGAGAACGTTTGTTGATGAATGTGTTTCGGATAACCGTCGCATGCTTACCGCATTTCGGCAGTTGCTCGAAGAAGTCTATGGACCATTCTATTTTGAGAATACTTAATTTCCTTATGAGTAAATATAGGGCATCGGACCGCCATTATTGGGGAAATCTGAGACATGCGCAAATCTTGCATGTCCGTAATTTCTGGCCATTTCTGGAAAGATTTAATATGGTTACGATATCGCTCTTTAAATGTACTTGCTGTCATGCCAATGTATTGCTTAGTGATGTTCGTGTTGCTTATGGAAATAGATGCCTTGTATACTATGTTGTTTGTCATGTATTGCCCACGTAGGGGGCAATTGTCCTTAATCCTGCAATTGCAACTGCTTGTAACTATGCTTCGTGGCTTGCTTTTCCTGATTGTGCGTGAATTATGTTTCGTGATAATAGACTTGACGTTGTTCATGCAACTATAGCTAATCTTGACTGTGTTTCTGTTAAAAAGTTTGTGAAGCTTGTGTCCTGGTGGAAAGTGCCTCCATTTAACAAAAATGTCAAAACAAACATAGGACGCAACTTTCTTAGCCTTATTGACAAGCACTTTCCACCAGGACACAAGCTTCACAAACTTTTTAACAGAAACAAAGTCAAGATTAGCTATAGTTGCATGAACAACGTCAAGTCTATTATCACGAAACATAATTCACGCACAATCAGGAAAAGCAAGCCACGAAGCATAGTTACAAGCAGTTGCAATTGCAGGATTAAGGACAATTGCCCCCTACGTGGGTATAGCGGTATACGTCGCCAAGACATATGAGATATATGTAACCATGTTTTAACGCGCACAAAATAAGGTTTACTCCACAAATAAAACGATTTGATTTCCAACTTCTTTCTCGTAAAAAATATAAACACGTGCGGTAAAACGCTGTGGTGCAATCTAAAATTCACCAATACCGCGGGCTCACTTAACTAAAATATTTACAGTACTTCATGACGATCGTGACGAAATGTTTTTCCTACAAGCGCCATACCGGCACACCGGGAGGATGGGGTCGATACGATCGCATTCTAAACTTTAAACAAAATATAAACAACGTGCTCGTAATATCAGTTCACAAGTTTATTTGTCATCATCTTTGATATCCATATCCTTTGGTACCAGTAAAGCAAGGCGGTGAACACTTTGCGAAACAGTAACAGCTTCACTCACTCCGTAATAATCTTGATCACTGCTTCCCACATGGAAGTTTTTATATGTGACTTAAACACGTCGAACCTTGCCATCTTCACCCGGGAAGACTTCTTTGACTAATCCCAAACGATATTCTCCACGCTTTACGTTCTTATCAGCAACAATCACCACGTCTCCCGAACATAAATTACGAGTAATAACACTCCACTTTCGCCGCAACACTAGAGTTGGCGCGTAGAGTTGCACCCATTTCTCCCAGAAATCCTCCACAGCTGCTTGTATGAGGTGGTATCGATTCTTTGGATTCCGACTGTAGGTATAGGGTTGCCAACCACCGGGATTCTTCGACGTTGAACGTCCTAACAAAAGACTGTTCGGTGTAAGTATGTTCAAATCAGAATCGATTGAAGGCAACGTTCCAATGGGCCTCTCGTTGAGTAGATTGGCAACTTCTGAGCAAACTGTTAAAAACTCAGGCACTGAGAAACGTCGTCTTCCCATGGCTACGACAATTGCTCGTTTGGAAGCTTTCACGAGACACTCGACTGCGCCCTGGATGGACTATCTGCGGATCCGGATACCCATGTTAAACCACTTTGTACGCCATTCTTGTGTAACTCTTCTCGGTCAATCTTCTGCCAAGCTTCTTTGAGCTCTCTCTCCACTCCAACTAACTGCGATCCAGGATCACTGTAAATGAATTGTGGCCAACCGCGTATACTTGCAAATCTACTGAGAGCCATGAGAAATGAACTTGTGTCATATCCATACACAGCTTCAATGTGAACTGTTCTGGAAACTAGGTCGGTAAAAATGACACCATACGCTTTACCACTTGTTCGTTTCTGGACTTCGCCACGTACGAGATAAGGACCAAACAAATCAAGCATGGTGTAAGTGAATGGTGGAGCAGGTTTGAGCCGAGCTTCTGGCAACCGTCCCATTTCTTGTTCTCCCAACTTCACGTCACGGAGCTTACATAACTGGCACTTACATCTAACTGACTGGGCAATCTTGCTACCTTGAGCTGTCCAATACTTTTGTCTAAAACGAGCGAGTGGCGTCACGACCTCTATGTACACAGTCTTTATGAGCACGTTTCATTAGTAATCGAGTTAGAGGATGGCGAGTCGGCAGTAACTTTTGCAACGACGCATCGGGTGTCATGGGGTTCTTTCTCTTTAACCGTTGACCAACTACATAATAACCATGTCCGTCTTTGCCAGGATTCAGTGTTGCATAACGGCCGCCTTTTCGACCTTTCTGATCAGTTTTTCCAATTTCGTTTTCTAATTCCTTCTGAGCATCTCTTACTAAGAAGCTTTCGGCTTCTTGGAGCAGCTCCAACGAAACGCATAACGTGTTTTCTCCGCGAAATGACTTATGCTTGAACATACTGAGAATTCTGGCAACGATCCATATGATCTTGTTGACGTTACTTGACTTCTGGTAATCTATGAGAGGGACATTAGATGACGTTGTTGTGGTATAACGTATTTTCTTTTCTCCCGGTAGAACTTCGTCCTTTTGGATTCCAAACTTGAGACCCCACTCTTCGATGGGCTGATACAGAATGGGGGGGTCCGTTCCACCAATGCGAATCTTCTCCCAACTCGTCTGGATTACGACCGCGTGTAAGCCAGTCAGCTGTGTTATTCTCACCAGACATCCATGCCCAACACGACAGATCACCATGGGTAGCGGCTTGAATTTCCCCGATTCGAACTCCTTCGTACACTTTGAAGCGGGTACTCGTCTTGTTCATCATGCTCAAGACGGTTTCGGAGTCGACCAGTTGCAACACTCTTTCAAAATCAAACCGCATTTCGGATTCGATCACTTTTCTTCCACGTGTCGACAGGACGGCCGCGTTCAATTCCATTTGCGGGGTAGACAACTTGTTGACAGGCGCGATTCGGCATTTGGCCATTATCAGTCGACACCAAAACAGACCATCGAATATAGGCAGCATAACCGTACGCTAGGTCACTACCATCGCTTAGAATTATGAGCCATGGACGACCAACAGCATCTGCAGGACGTAAACGACGTGGGAAACGCAACTGTTCGAGTTTGAACAACGTTGTAAAGAAACGGACCAATTTAGCCATGAGATCAGCTGGGAGCGGAGTATCCCAATCAAACTTTCGTGCCCATATTTCACGTAGATATATCTTCGCTAACAATGTGAAAGGGCATACAAGACCAAGCGGGTCATAGATTTTCATCACCTGTTCGAGAACTGTTCGCTTTGTCATGACATCAGGTAAAGCATTTGGCAAATCGACTTCTTGAAGATTTGGACCAATACGTATCCCACGCCTCTTCTTACTGAAGTTTAGCGTAACTTCATACAATATGGTGTCGCTTTGAGGATCCCATCCAAGGCCAAGTACTCGTAGGTTTACGTCAGTTCCTTTCAGCAGACTCAACGATTTACTGCTTTCTCCTTCTGCATGGCCACCATGAACTCTCTTTTGATCAAAACTTGTACGAGGACTTGCTTCTCCACTCAACTGCCAACCTTTTACCGAGAATCCACCTTTTGCGAGCATGTTTTCGGCTTCTTCAGCAACTTTCAGAGCCGAACACTGAGTTGGACGCTAGTCGATAAGGTCGTCAACGTAACTCGATTTCTTCAACAGCTCAGCAGCTTCTGGGCTGTCTTCCTAGAATAGGTTTGCTGTCTTGTAGATGGATTCGGTACTTATAGCTGGGGCAGGTGTGTCTCCCATGTTGACCCGTTCCATCACGAAAAAACCTGGTGGTCGATCAAGTTCGAGATCTCGCCAGAGAAAACGATGGCAATGCTTCTCCAATTCTTTGAGGTAAACAGAATTGAACATCTTTCTAATATCGCCTACCAACGCCACAGCTTCTTCTCGCCAACGCATTAAGATGCCTATCAGATTATTCATATAACAATCCGGACCTTTGGCTAAACAGGAATTCAAGGAAACTCCTTTGTAGATTTGGCTGGAGTTGAACACGATGCGAACAGGTGTAGAGGGTGACTTGGGATTGAGCACTGCGAGGTGGGATATGTAAAACACAGGACCTTTCCACTCCTCGATCTCCTTGGCTGTAAGCTGACGTGCCACTCTACGATCGACCATATCATTCATCTGATCTTTATACGTGTTTGCCCACTTATCATCCTTTTGAAGGTTACGTTCTGTCTTCTCCAAGGTTGCTAGGGCAGCGTTGTAGTTATTCGGGCAGCGTTGTAGTTATTCGGCAACCTCGTACCCAGGCTCTTTGCTCGGCGCCCCCTAACACGTGGCTGGAGCAAAGACCCTGGTTCGTTGTGGTCATGTGACTGCCCAGAATATGGGCAGTAAAATAATTATTAATGAGAGAGGGGTGAGACAGTGCCGTTTCGTTGTGGTCATGTCGTTGATGTCAAAAGAAAACAAAACACAAACTGCCGTCGACCAATATTTTGCAATGGCAAATTGAAAGAAAGTTACTCGAAAAATACTGACCTGATTTCACAACCCTATGAAAGATGTCAAGAACACTGTAATATGTTCACTTTGCTTCAAAACTGAAAGCAGAGGCAGAGCGTACCTAGTATATTTAATAGAGATGAGCCGATCACGAAAATTGCCGATTACTGAAGCCGATTAATCGGTGGCCGATTATTTAAACTAATCGGCCGATTAATCGGCATATACCGATTATCGGTAAGTTGTTGGTTACCAATCCCCACGCAGTTTCGCAATGTTTATTGAGCTTGCCAGGGAAAAACAATATTTTGGAAATATAACAGAAATCAAGGTTTTGCTAGAAGAGTGAAAAGAAAATGGATCGTGTTGCATACTAAACATTTATTGCGCGTTTTGTTTGTTTACAAATTAAGCAATAGCGCAGTATTCACTATTCATCTCTGTCCGTTTTGTAATTCTTGTTTTCAAATTTCACAGAAAATACCTTGAGAATTAATTTCGCTTTTTGCTTATAAAATATAAATAGCAATCCCAGTATATGCTAAGCAATTATCACAGAAGAATTACGAGAAAAAAACAAGAGAATTGTGAATGTTAATTTGTTTTGTTTTGTTGGAATATTAATTTATTATAGTAAATACGTTTGACACAATTCTGAGTTCTGCACACACACAATACAAAATCATTAAAATTATTCATCAATACTCAAAGTTCAACTTCGGCAAATTATGATGCAGAAACAAAATGTTATCAGCTTTATGCGGTGCTAGCCTGCTTCTTTTCTCCGTAGAAATGTTCCCTGCCTCGCTGAAGACACGTTCAGAATAGACACTTGAACTGGGAGGGCTCAGGTACTTCAGCACAACTTTAAACACGTTAGGGTAAGCAAGTTTCTTTGCCTGCCACCAAGCATAAGGGCATGCTTGCAATGGCTGTAGCGGAAGGGCGAGGAAAGCGTTGATCTCTTCTTCCACATCGCGACTGCCATTCAAAGTGCTGTCGTTCGACCCAATAATCTCATCAAAGCAGGACCATAGGTCCTTATGAGGTCCAGCGCTGCGACTCTTTTCTTGGGTGGAGATGTTATCATTCGTTACTTGACTTACTTCCTCAATCGAAGATCCTGTGAGACGACAAACTTCATCTACCAGCGCAGTACGACCATCACTTCTTCCAAACTTCGTCTTGAACCTAGGATCCACCGTTGTGGCCAAAATGTAGTTGTTGTCTTCAAAGATTGTTTCAAATCTTTGCTCTAAGGCAACACTCAACTCGTCGCGCATTGTACGATGATCGCTTTATTTTGGAAAACATTCACGCTATTGACGATTTTTTTGTCTTGGTTTTAAACTTTTAAGATGTCTCACCTTCTCCTTTAATACTGCGGCACCGCAACTCTTGTTGCGGATATGTGACAAGTGACAAAAAGTAGAGTGCTCAGCTGCGTAGGCAGTGTAGTGAAAAAGTTGTGAACTGCCAAAATTTTGAGGAATGAAATACTGACGTTTCGAGCGGAGCCCTTCATCAAAGTAAAACGTTTTACTCTGATAGTGATGAAGGGCTCCGCTGGAAATGTCAGTATTTGTTCTTCAAAATTTTGGCTGTTCACAACCTTTTCACTTTGATAGTGACAAAAAAAATTATATTTTCGAACATTTTTTTTATATAAATAAAAAGCCGGTTGTTCAGGTTCTTCTTCTTTTTTTATAGCCAACAAAAATAAGCGAAGATTTTGTAAGGCGGCCGCGTATAAGTATTTGCATCATCAACAATCTCTAACGCTCTCGCCATCGGTTCGTTATGACTCACTCGGCATGTATTTGCACCATGTGTGAAGAAGTTGAAATGCCGATTATTTTGCCGATTATTCAAAATAATCGGCCGATTACCGATTAT
The DNA here is from genome assembly GCA_035771165.1 of Paragorgia papillata. Taxonomy (NCBI): domain Eukaryota; kingdom Metazoa; phylum Cnidaria; class Anthozoa; order Scleralcyonacea; family Coralliidae; genus Paragorgia; species Paragorgia papillata. The sequence continues at coordinate 3,022,320 of JAWNZC010000011.1, read as the reverse complement.
TTTAAATTGGCCGATTAATCGGCTTTGCCGATTAGTTTCCGATTAATCGGCTCATCTCTAATATTTAAGCTGTAAGATCACAGCCGCAGGTCGTTTCTTCGTTGACGTTGTTTTTACCGAAGACTATGGCCAACAATTCCAACAAAGCAACCTTTGAATTATTTAGAGTGAGAAGCATTGTGTTAGATGAAGTTGTCAACGCAAAGCTAATCGAAAATAAAGGTAAATATTTTTTTTAAATTTTGATTTCCTTCGGTGCATGAAGTTGCGTTTTGATCCAACTTGATTCTGTTGTAAATGTCGCCCGAATCCGTTTTTGTCGTACAGTTTATGTTTATATTGCCGTGAATATCAACTTTAATATGGATAGCGAATAATTTAGCGAAGTTATCTCCAACTTATATAATCACTGGCATTGTGGTCCGGATTCTCCGGAATAAAACAAGTCTTGTTATTGAGCCGTTGTGTAAACAATGTCAGGAAAAGAACATGTCTCGCGACACTGAGACCGCCAGCCGTATTAATGTTAGAGCACAATTTCTAACCGTTTTGCAATTGGAATATATGTATAAAAATGTAAGCCAATGTCAACTGGATATTGAACTGGTCCGGATAAAATAGAGCATAATTCGCGCATCATTTATTATTTGTCGGTTGCTTCAGGGTTCAATGCTATTCATGCATGTCAAACTTCATTGAAACTTTGACAATTTATTATCAAACGGAATAATCCAATAGTGTTACAAATTATAGTGTTGCATAGGCAGTGTTCTGAATGTAGAAAATCGAAAAGGTGTAAACAGCTGAGATTTTTAATGAAATACTCACGTTTTGAGCGGAGCGCTTTTACTCTGATGAAAGGCTCCGCACAAAACGTCTGTTCATTAAAAATATATTTTGGCAGTTTACCATCTTTTTGCTTTGCTATAGAATAATCCAATACATGTATGTATGAAGAAAATATTCAGAATTATTCGACAATGTCAATTGAACAGAATCAAATCAGATACCTCAAAACGCTCGGCTTCACCGCCTAGGAAATCAGAATAGAGAAAATATTTACGTAACAAAGTACGGTTGGCTTCGTGTCAACAACTTTTGTATATATCGAACGTGAAACTACATGCCTTATATATTTCGCTCTCTTAATCCATAGACTCACTTTGCTTGGACTGTTAGCTGTGGGAGTCGTAATCAAAAAGCAATGTAAAGTAAAAAATACTTTACTTTCGCCCATTTCCATATTATGTAAACTTGTTCCCGTTGTTATATATACTCGTATATTAGAGCTAGCGCTCCTGAACCATATTTTGCAGGGTCAGAATATCAGACCAAGTTCACTGACTTTACTGCAAAGTGCCAGAGCTCTTTACAGTCTTTTTGTGTTATTATTAAACCAGCTAGTCAACGCTACAGAAAGCGATTCAGCCATAGCGCAAAATTCACCCCTCCCCCACCAAGAATTGCTGTTTCATGATTGTCACATGACCACAACGAACCAGGGTCTTTGCTCCAGCCACGTGTTAGGGGGCGCCGAGCAAAGAGCCTGGGTACGAGGTTGGTTATTCGGTAGACTGTTCGGATCCACAATCCACGGATAACTGGTTCTCCAGCATCGATTTGATTCATCGTATTCCAGATTCTCTCGAATAACTTTCAGCTCTTGCTCTTCTTTGAACGAGTAGGTATGCCCCAGAATGGGACATTTACCGCAACGACATCCGCCACAACGGGGGCTTGTTTCCGTGCCAAGCTCTTCTCCGAGTATGAACACTTCAATCCGACTTGCTTCTCGTTTAGTGCTGACGGAATGAACGGTATTCGACAAGTTGCAGTGCACCTGTTCTTGGTACACTAGACATACAGCTGGAGGGGTTGGCAAAAACTGCGGGTGTGTCTCGACATGAACGTTATACACTTCAACTTTAACTTTGACATCGTGGATCGTCTTCACGAGGTTTGTATCACGTTTAGTACCTTCACTCAAATCTGGATGGGTACCCTGTAGACAGATGCCTAACTCACCACTCATAATACTCAGATTGTCTCCATACCGTGCTTCCTCCTGCTTAGGGTGTAAGCCAAAGTAATCACATCCGAGCAGGACATCGACATAGCTTGATTTTCTCTGAAGAGACTCAGCGTCATACTCGGGGAAGAACTTCGTAAGAACTTCATGATCTAGTTTGCTCACTGGACCAGTGATTTGATTCCTGCCATATGCTACAATAGTTGCCTTCTTACCAGAATTTGTCCGTAAGGTGAACTCATATTGTTGAGTGTGGTGCCCATGGTAGTAACGTCCAAGGTAATGTTCCCAAGTTTCTTTGCTTTTATTCTTTCTGCAGCTCGGTGGATAATGTAAGTAGCGTTCGAACCTCCATCACAGAAAACGGTTACATGTTTATTACTGCCATAGACCGTTGTTTGGTAGATGGGATACAGGGATAATGAGTCACTTAGGGAAATGTGTGTTTCTTTCCGCACGGCTGTTTCATTAGACTCACTTAAGGGCTTTTCTTTATGGCTCCTTGAATCGCAGAGTAACTGGTGGTGTTGACCGCTCCCACACACGCAGTAATCTTTCTTGGGGCAATCTTGTCTTCTATGGTTTCCAAAACATTTGAAACATGCGTCGATCTGTTTTAACAGTTCGTATTTTACATTTTTCCCGCTTATAGGTAATTTCTGGAACTCATTACATTCTTCGGTGGTATGATTAATGGCGTCCTTTCGGTGAGACGGATAGGCACACTTGTGAAACTTCTTTGAGCCTTGTTTGCTTACATGATAAGCTTGTTGCTTTTGTCACTCTTGGGAACATCATTTCTTCTTCTTCTCGACTGAACTTCAGCTATTCGTGCAACAGCTTCTCGCTCACCTTCTAGGAATTTCATGAAGAGGATAAATGGATGCACCTTTTCCACTGGAGTCATCTCTCTGTACTTCCGTCGCCATTCAACCCTCAAATGACAAGGCAATAATTCCGAAATGAAATCAATGTCTCGCATTGTTAGAACTTTCAAATTTCCCAACTCTTCCAATTGACTGTATGCTGATTCGACCTCATCCACTAGTTCCACTAGACCTTTGTAGTCATCGTCAGACACTGCTTTCAGTTTATGTAAATCTTCTAACGCCGCCTGAACACTGGCACCAACATCCTCATAATAACTTTCTAACTTTTGCCACATGACATCGTAGGCTTCAGGCTTTGTAACATATACAGATCTTATACGCTTGCTTGCTTCGCCCTTGACCGATCTTTTGAGCTCATGAGCCAGTGCTGTTTTGTTTGGATATGCTGTTTCTGCCACTGATTTCCAAACTGCTTTGAATTCTGGCCATTCCTTTCTGTGTCCGTTAAACGTGGGCAAGGACATTTTCTTTACTTGGACCCGAGGATCAAATCCAGTAGAATAGGGCGTAGACTGACGTGTTGTCTGTTGGTTGGGGTTGTAAGGCAGGTTTGTGGCCATGATGGGGCTAATGACATGTGGGTTAGGGTAGAGCATACCATGTGGGTTAGACGTTGAAGGACTCACAGTAGTATCACTAATAGATGGACTGTTTGAATATATGTTTGATTGTGGTGAACCCATGAAATTCTGTTGGCGTGTACCAGCATTAAAATTCATCGTCCCTCCAAACTGGGGTAGGGTGGTAGTTGAGTATTGGGGTGCAGTGGTACTAGGAAATTGGGTGGTGCTTGGGTATTGAGGTAGGCTGAAACTCTGTGGTGGTACACTTGTAGTGGGAGTCATACTAAACTGGGGTAGGGCAGTACTGGTATTAGTATGTTGAGCAATGTTCATCAAGTCAACATTACTTGTTGGAGTATTAACCATGACATAGCTTTGGTTATCACCAGTTGAACTTGTTGTGGGAACAAACTCAGGTGCTGATATACTAATGATACCAGCAGTATCGGACTCAGTGACAATGGGTGAGCTGTGGTTATTCACCCTCCTCTACATTGGTAGGGCCAATAGGGGGTTGGTTGGTCTGAGTAACAGTTATTGGTTCAGATAATATATGGGACCCATTTGATGATGTAGCACTGTCTTGTGAAACATTTACAGTCGGGGGTGACACTGGATCACTTGCTACATGAATTTGACTCTGGCCAGAAGATACAGGGGTTTTGTCTGAATTCTGGCACTCGTGTAGATACAAGTTTATCGTTCAGACTTGATTGTAAACCATTCCACTTATCTTATCAATGTCACTCTGTAATTCAATATCTTGCTCTGACTGTAATGATCCAACCAGACTCAGTTCAGAGGTTTTCCCATACATGACATTTAACATATACTGTAAATCTTGTTTGTCTAATAGCAAAGCTTGTATATTTGGGTTTGGAGAGTTAATGTTTTCGTCAACAACTTTAAGCAACTCACCTGTTCTTCGAATATCTTACTTTAATGCTATTCTCAATGGTTTTGCTGCTTGATTCTTACTTATTTGCTCCTTATCAGTCTTTACTTGCAAAAATACATCTCTAGCCTCAATATAATTCTGTTTTACATTGTCTCTATATTCCATGATGCTTTCGCCATTTACTACGCGATGTTCAGAATTATCCTCGTCCAATACAAGCAATTAAAACTCTTCGTTAACAACCCAGAAATCGTCATAAACCTTTTCGAGTTCGACCATTAAACTTTTCAATATTTGATACTCTATATCTCGGTGGGCTGCACCGATAAGGCGTCTTGAAGCCAGAGTCACCGCTGCTTTAGCTCTACTCCTTTCTAGTTTCTTATCTTGAACACTCATTTCAATGTGTATAAGATCTACCGATGACAAACGACAAATAAAACGATTTGATTTCCAACTTCTTTCTCGTAAAAAATATAAACACGTGCGGTAAAACGGGAAGAGGTTAGATGGGATGACTCTGTGGGACCTTTTCCGAAGATGTAGCCTTGTAAAGTATGGTTTTTAATGAAAACAAAACCCAACACCCCCCTAACCCTAACCAGTAGTCCCCCTAAGTGAACCCCTAACCCTAACCTGAAAAGCGATGGGTTTTCTGTCCTCCCCGTCCCCTCCGACGACCCCTCATAAAATCCTCAATATATGGTCCACAGCCATTTCCAAAGCTTGTGGGATGCGCAGTAAGGTTCAATACGTCACTTGGCGCAGCCTTCGGAAAAGGTCCCAGAGAGTCATCCCATCTAACTTCTACCGGTAAAACGCTGTGGTGCAATCTAAAATTCACCAATACCGCGGGCTCACTTAACTAAAATATTTACAGTACTTCATGACGATCGTGACGAAATGTTTTTCCTACAAGCGCCATACCGGCACAGTGGGCAATGCATGACAAACAACATAGTATACAAGGCATCTATTTCCATAAGCAACACGAACATCACTAAGGCATGACAGCAAGTACATTTAAAGAGCGATATCGTAACCATACTAAATCTTTCCAGAATAAAAAGTATTCAAATGAGACGGAACTTTCGAAATACATTTGGAAACATAACCTGGTCTATACTAAAACACTCAATTTCTTACACGGGAGGATAAAAAAGATGCAATTTATGTTTGGACGAAAAACTTTCATCATGAAGGCAGACAAACAACTCTTACTAAACAAAAGATCAGAAATAGTTTCGACCTGTCGGCACAAAAACAGATTTCGGATCAACAACCTAAATAATCAAAGGAATGCGCGCAACGTTTCGACGCCCACACCCATGCTCCAAACGAATGCGCCGGACGTTTCGACGCCCACACCCACGCCCCAACTAACGCATTTAAGCAGCCCACTAACCGATATTTTTCAGTCGCCTGATGATCCCGTTTAGGGTGAAACCTCTGGTAGCGAAGACTTTAAGGTAAAACTATACTTCATACTTTGTATATATATATATATATATATATATATATACAAACGAGCACGTGTGATTTTGTTCACGGAATGTCAGAAAGTGCTCAATACCATAAAGGTAGAGCGAATGTAGTATAGTTTAAGTGGGCTTACGTCAAAATATTGAGTGTCGCAACTGTCAGTTTCAGTCGCCCCGCGTGAAACTGACAGTTGCGACACTCAACATTTTGAGGTAAGCCTACTTAAACTATATATATATATATATATATATATATATATATATATATATATATATAGTTCAATCTACAGACACGGTGTTTCGCTGTACAACAGCTCATCAGTGTAGCTTGGAACAATCTGAATGAATTTCATCAATTACTTATAGACATGCGATCGTCGGTGACAGCCGCATGTGGGACAGCATCGGTGAAATACATTCAGATAGCGTGAAGTGCGCATGGGCCCAGAGTGCTCAAACTTCCACAAGGGTAGTGAGTGTTGCATTATTGCAAATAGGTACCCATGGCAACTTCACAGAGTGCTCAACAACACCGAAGTGAAGGAGCGTATATATATATATATTTATTTATTCCGTAGACTTGCTGTGCTACTCGGAGTTTCACGCAGTAAAGCGATCGTCAGACAACTGACAGATCTGGTGAAGCTACTCTCTATTTACAGTGTGATATTAGGTATCGTGTTTCATGTCTGCACTTGGTGAATAGTTCGGATCGTTTGTTCAATAGTGAATTGTTCTTGTTTTTCATAATTGTCAGTTTTTCCTCGAGGCAAAGGTTGCACCTTCTGGAACCAGCTTTGTAGGCAGGAACATTCTTAAGAAGCGACCATATGATGGAAAATGGTTTCTTTGCTGCTTTCAATTTCCATACGTGTTTAGACAGTTCCGTTTCCGTTGAGTATTTTTTGTTTGCGAATGATTTGGCGTGGTTTCTATATCTCGTTTTGAAGTCGTCGGCGGTAACTCCAATGTACTTTGCTGGTTCGTTGTTGTCTGTCGAAACTTCGGCTTGGTATACTACACTTTTTGTAAGGCATTTACCTTCGGTCGGGCATTTGTCGGGTTGTCTGCAGTTGCACTGTCGCGGAACTGTCTAAACACGTATGGAAATTGAAAGCAGCAAAGAAACCATTTTCCATCATATGGTCGCTTCTTAAGAATGTTCCTGCCTACAAAGCTGGTTCCAGAAGGTGCAACCTTTGCCTCGAGGAAAAACTGACAATTATGAAAAACAAGAACAATTCACTATTGAACAAACGATCCAAACTATTCACCAAGTGCAGACATGAAACACGATACCTAATATCACACTGTAAATAGAGAGTAGCTTCACCAGATCTGTCAGTTGCCTGACGATCGCTTTACTGCGTGAAACTCCGAGTAGCACAGCAAGTCTACCGAATAAATAAATATTATCCGCTCTACCGGTAATGGTATTGAGCGCTCTAAAACCATTGACAAGTTCTGTAACCACTCTTTTACAGTCAATTCTCGGTATATATATATATATATATATATATATATATATATATATATTAAAAATTTTCTCACCATTGGCCATTTAACAATTAGACAACGAGACCGAGTTTTCGAGGGCGAGTTGTCTAATTGTTTTAGTATCAACCATGAACAACTTTTTTTAACGTAAATAAGTATTATCAAACATTGTTCCAAATTTTCAGATAGTTTTACCTTTTTGTTTGCAGAAGTCTCTTCATTCAAAATGTAGAGTACAGTAGTTCGACGGCACATGACAAACAATCAGTACTCGCAGAAAACGAGATTGTAATTACTTTGCTTCAAATTTGGTGTAGATATATTCCATAGGCATAAGCGAATCATTTTCTTATTCAAAAATATCAAACTGAACAATTTTCCATTACTTTCGGGCCAATGTTTTCATGATTTCATCACTCGTAGTCGTACAGAATATAAATTTTAGCGGACGCCATGTTTCGTCTAGTTCCCAGGTTTTGGTTGCAGCGTAAATATGTCGTGGCTTCTGATTGGTCAAGATAGAAATATTCCAGTAATAAGAAGGTTTGTCATTGGATAACGATACTAGTGGTCTATCACCACCAATAGACCACTAATAGCTCAGCCAATCAGAATGCCGAATTTGTAATAGACCACTATAGTTGGTTGATACTAAATATATATGTATATATTGGTATATTATTTCTATGGACCCAGTATGCAAAAATGAACAATTGCAGCCCACCGATCTTCTACGATTCAGATTAGGACAATATATCTGTCTTGCGAGGATCTGTCTGGGGACGAGTTAACTCCCCTGTGAAGTCAACAGTGAATTATTGTAATAGTTGTTTTAATACCTACAGTAGTTATGATGTTTTTCTTTATCTTTTGCTCTCAATAGATTCCTGAAATTAATCGGAACGATGTCGATCCCAGCGAAATTGCTCTTACGCCAATTTCTAAAACTGAACCTTTTTCTGACTGACCGGCCTCGAATATTACCTTACACTCGTATAATCCCTTAGCTAGAAAAACGTTTATCTGTCTTTATGATTAACATTGTTACATTTGGTGTTACTTTTGAAATAAAATGCATGTATTAATAAAAAGAAGCGTAAAATATATCACTTTATCGCAATTGAAGTACTTATGCTTGAACATATTTATCGACGGTAAACCTTTAAACTATAAAAGTGTTCTTCACAGGGGCTATCGTTTAACTAATTATACATAAGACTTTTGACTAAAATCCTGGGGCTGCACGCAGGCTACTCCATTAACTGCAGAAATAAAAAAATATGTCTATTGCCATTACATGCATTATATCTGAATTGTTAACATAGGACGGTTAATTAACAACTACGACGTCAACAGCTCCAGAAGTTAACAGCTGGCTACTGTAACAGAGTTAACAGCTTCCGAAGTTATAGAATTTCAGGATTTTCACAACAGTTTTTACAGAGTTTATACAGCTGACAGTCGCATACATGCACTGATCTCGAAAGAATACTGGAACTAGATCCCAAGGATAGTGCAAAGTTTCTACACGTGGGGAAAATTGTTATTATCTTTGACTACGGACAGAGTTGCCAGCTCCGCAACCTGCCAGCCCATTTTCTTGAGCAATTAAATCCCAAGTTATTTTAATAAAAGCCAAAACTCAGAAAAACAACCCAAAATAGAATCTCGAGGGATTCTTAAAGAGTCATTTTCTCTTGTCAAGAAGGCAAAAAAAAAATTATAAACTCCGACCAACACGAATACTGACGTTGTGACCTTCACTATTGTTTACCGGTTTGTTTAATAACATCAAGATCTTTTTCAACTCCTCGCAATTTTTGGATAAAAAGCTTGGCGCATCACAAGAATTCCGATACTTATACGTATCGTGTGACGTCCAGTCAATCCAGATCAAAATTGACTAAAAATTTGCCAAGTGGATGTAAACATTTGTAAGTTTTTGTTGCCTTTACAAATTACGATCGTCTGATGATTATGTTGCTAGCTTCACGTTATATAGCCTTGCGAATCGTCTCCCCTCAATCACGCGCTACATGTAGAACTTAAACATTCATGTTTACTATATGGCCAGGGTTCTTGGTACAGTTGCTTATTGAACGCCAAATCAAAATGCGAAGACAGTCTACAATCTCCAGTATACAGAATTTGTTACTGAGTTGACGTGGAAAACTGTTCGAGCGCCACTTGTGTAAAATATAATAGACACGAACCAACAACACTCTACAAACCGACTTCACAACTTCGTCAACATGGTCTAACAATGAGACCATATTAAAGTTAAAGATAAAGCTTTTAATATTTATTCGTAACCTTCCGCTAGGCAGACAATAAATCCTTTCGCCCAGACCATATTTAATTAGCCATGCAGATAAGCCTAGAAATTCGTTGTTTTTAGAAGAAAATTGATCGCTCCTTTGCGTTTCTCCGCCATTGTTGTATTCGCCAGTCGCAAACAAAACCACGCGTGCGCAGTGGTATTCTAATATATTCCGGGGGGAAACTTCTTTCATTATTGGTATATTATTTAACAGTTATACCATGAGCTCGAGTCGTATATGAGCTCATAGCCAACGAGGCGCTTCGCCGAGCTGGCTATTAGTTCGTATACGACGAGAGCGAATGGTGTAACTGTTTTATTATATAGCCAAGCACTGTACAAGAGACAAAATTACAGCGAAATGTTTCAAACGGCGAAATGTTTCAAACGACAAACTTCCGGTATAGGCAACTAATACTTCCGCCATGCGTAATGATGCATGCACATGGAGTTTCTCGTTGAGCTGTTCGGTAAACAGCTTCGAAATATTGTATAAATGTTGCTCGAGAGGCAAAAAATGTGTTAAGCAGATCAGCAAAAAAGATTAAACGGTACCTTTATGAAGTTGGGTCAGTTGTTTATATTAGCGTTGCTGTCGTGAAAAAGGTTTTCATTTCATGCAAAAATGAAACTGAAACACCTTCGGCAGTGAAACTAAATTACTTAGTTGGTTGTTTGTTTTTGAAAAAGAACATGCTTTTTACTACTTTAAATGCTTATCTAAATAAAAAAGTCTCTTTACTGGTGATCTCCTACGAAATGTGTGTTGTAAGCTTGATTTTAACCGTGAGTTTCTTTGTTTGGCAACACATTAATATCAACCCGTTAATTTAGTCGAGTTTTTGAAGAAAAAAGACGTAATTTTTAGGTGAATTTTACCATTTAACATGCTAAATTGTGTATTTGTTAATGTATTTTTACACAATGTTTTTTTTTTATACATTGGTTTGAGGGTGTTGATGTTTTTCTGTATAAAAATCCGTCAATTTCAACTCTTTTCGGCAGTTTAAAAAAACATGCCGCCATCTTGTTTTTCCTCTACTAGTAGGATATGAGCTGATAGCCTGGTAGTAGGGAACAATCAGATTACGCAAAAGCTCATATCCGATAGCATGCTATATAATAAAATAAGATATACACGTCTTCCAAGAAATATCCATAGATAAGGTACAAACCTTCTGTTATCGCTCTTTAGGGCTTACGAGCTTTAAGCGACATAAATATTTGTCGTCTATGAAAGACTGATACTAGTGTTTCATATCTTCACTGGTTTTAGTCTTTCAACTTCGGCAAGTATGTATGCGGTTAAACCTGGTAAGTTTACCCCCCCGGAAAGTTTACACTATCTATCTATGTATCTATGTATGTATCGTGTGAATTTTCGCCTCTCATCACAATACTGCAAAGTTTCACAGAGAAACTTTGCACTAAAAATGAAGCCAGAACCCACCATTACTAATGAACCAACTGCATGCATGTTTGTAATATCGCTACGGAGTTGTTCTCATCCTGTTTCTTCGCTTTTTACAAACAAACACACAGCATTGTGTCCATAATTTTCTATCTTCGTATTGATCTACCTAAACAATTGCCTTTCAAAAAAAGTTTTAAGAAATTGCATTTCAAAAAAAGTTATAACGATAAGGTTTGGAAAAACATAATTAAATTTTCTTTGGAAAAACATAATTGAATTTACTAACGTTTCGTCACTACTCAAGTCTACTCAATCTATTCAGAGTGATAAATATTTACACGATTTTGACTATAGTATACTAAACTAATACAAAAATAGATATGATGAAACGAGAAAAGAAAGTGGGATGAGAAGACTAGTGTTAAGGGTCTGTTAGTTTATTACGCGTTTTACCAGAATGATACCATATAGGCTGACAGAAGCATTGTTCTGCATGTACAGATTGCTTGTCGGTATAAGACTATGTGCACACGGTAACGTTTTCGAGTGTTTTTGTTTTGTTTCAAGTAATGAGTTTCAAGTATTCGATTGCCTTGAGAACAGTAAACGATACAAAAACGCAGAAAAACATTTCCTGTACATATAGTCTGATAGTAAGTCTCACTCAACAGCTAGACTGTTGTATTCTGGCGCGAGCGTACTTTTGAACAATCTGTTGCTATCAAAGCGAATTTAACACCCGCATACATGCAGATATAGATTAGTAGAATGTTAGAATATATAAAGTTCAAAATGTTAAAAAGTTGAAAGAAATGTTAAGAAAAGTAGTTCTTCTTATAAATTAACTTTGTTATACTTAAACTTGTGTTATGCCATAAAAATTCTACGACTATCTTACGCACGATAAAATAATCAAATATTAATAAATGTTTGATTATATCTTTTAAAGTGGCTGTAAATTCTTCGAAACTTCTTTCAAGGAAAAAAATACTAGTTTTAAGCAAATATTTCCTTAAATCAAGAAAAATTATCTCGTCCCTTCTACAAGATAATTATCTTGATAAAATTTCTTGATGAGATAAATGGTCTCAAAACAAGAAAGATTTTCTAGACTAGAAATACTAGTTTTAAGGAAATATATCCTTGTTTTAAGACAATTATTTCCTTAAAACAAGAAAAATTATCTTCTGGTCCCTTCTACAAGATAATTATCTTGTCAAGATAATTGAATAAGAACATTTTTCTAGAATCAAGATAAAAATCTTAAATCAAGATAATCTGTTTTCTTAAATCAAGATAGAAATCTTAAATTATCTTAAATCAAGATAATTTGTTTTCTTAAATAAGGATAGAAATCATAAATCAAGATAGAAATCTTAAATCAAGATAACGTTTCTCAAATCAAGATTTTTTCTTCTTAAAAACAGGATTATAATTTTGAAAGAAACATCTTGGTCATGAAAAGAATACTTGAACTATAATACAATTATACACTAATTAATTATACACTAACAGACCTCCCCGCCTGAGAGAAACTACATTTAATGGGCACGAAACCTACAAGATGAAACAGACAGCAGAGCAAGCGAGAATATTCCTGAAGAATTTGCCCTTTGTTTTGATGGGATATGTTCCAGTGGAAAACCTCTACTATCAACTTCTGCCAACCTCGTCCCCAGGTCATTTTGCCTCCACGTCGGGATGTCGGCGAAAATGGCCCTGGCATCGGCTGGTCGATTCTATAATCTGATTGGCCGGTTTAAGAACCCGATTAATTCAGATAGAGTATAATTTATTCAGGAAATTTGAATTGCAATGGCATCCACTCTGCAAAGTTTACTCAAAGAATGGAAACGATAGCTTTGGTTATAGGCAAGAACAACATTAGATGTATGTTTGTTCATGACATTTACATGTCTTCTGGATAATCGTGGGAGTATCATGATGAATAATGCTAGCCCAGTTGCTTTTCTGGTGAAGGCTTCACATGAGTGACTCGACAAAGCGTTGAATATTTCTATTTATTATTCATGCATACGTATTATACAAAGAGCAAAACACAAAAGCCGCATAAATTTTCTTGCCATAACACCCCAAAATTCTGGGTGTCACGTGACCAGCCGATGCCAGGGCCATTTTCGCCGACCTCCCAACGTGGAGGCAAAATGCCCTGGGTACGAGGTTGAACTTCTGCTACAGATTATTTTTATTGTGCAGATTTCCTTTTCTCGTGTCACCAGCAGCGAGAGAGTTCGAGAATTGCGAGATGCTACAGAGTCGCATCTGAAGAATTTCAAGGAGCTGTTTCAGCTGTAAATATTACACCCAAGATTCATTACATGATTCACATTCCAAATCAAATTTTGCATCTTGGGCCTCTGGAACGACACAGCTGTATGAGATTCGAAGCCAGACATAGGTACTTCAAAGACCTAGCTCCGCTGCAAAACTTCAAGAATATTTGTTTGTCATTGGCAGAAAGATACCAACTTGATGATTGTGCAAACCTCTGCAATGACAATCCAAGTCACCATCAATGTTTTAAAACTGAAAGGGAACTTGGTCCAACCAAAAGGCTAGAAGGGAACACACTAACAATTTTTCATCAAAAGATAAGTGATGCTGGATTACTTCTAAACCCAGAAACGTTGGATCAAGTGTACAGTTCCAGGTGGATTAAGCTCTATGGTGCAAAATATGTGCGTAACAGTGGTTGTATTATTGCTGTTGATGCAAACTTCCCTGTCAAAATGCCTTTGTTTGGTCAGCTTGAAAACATTTGGTTGGCCCACGAAGAGATTATTTTTGAATACACTCCATTGAGAACATTGGAGTTTTGTTCTAATTTAATGGCCTACAAAGTTGACAAAATTTGTCATTTTATTTCCACAGAGTTTTGTTTGTATCAAAGATTGTTAGATTTTAATATTTACTCTGTAGTGAATGTTAACAGTGGACCTTACATTGGCCTGAAATATGACTTAAAGGAAATAATTGAACAGCATGTTGTTGGGGATAACCCCTTACATTTTTAGCTTTTTTGTTCAATAAATTGTATATATTTTATATTATATTTAATTGAACAAACATTGGTATTTGTGATCTTGCTATCGCAAATAAGTACAGTAGGGATGTACCAGAACTTGACTTCGGTTGGCAACTTCTGCCTGACTAACTAAAAGTTTGACTGTTTTCTAGTCTTAATCTCTGAAATGAAATTGATGTTGTTGCCTTCATTTTAACTCATTACTTACAGTATATAAAAATTTTAGAAGGCATGGGTTAAGCTTTTCTTTTCTTTAATTGTTTCAAGTTTTTATCAATAATCAAAACAGACAGTAAAATTAAAAGTTTGATTGATTATACACAAAAAAGTATTTTACGAGTTTCAGTCAGAATTTTGTTCAAATGTAGTTCCAGCCAGAAACCAGTTCTTGATTCGGCTGGAACTTTAAAACTGGGTTTGTAGACTTATAGTGCATCCCTACAAATAACTAAATAAGCATAAGAACAATAGGTACATATATTTTATTATTATAGAGAAAACCAATATGTATATTGTAGAGAGCATATGTTTCATATGACAAACAACGTTCTAATTATTTTGTTGTACATACACTGTAAATAAGCAAAAATTATTTTTTCTGCCATATAATAAACTGATTTTACTTTTCAGCTGAATCTTTGGGCCAGTATACTATCTTGAATTAAGTATGATGTGAATAGATTGTACGTTTGTTGCCATCAATATTTATTTTGTATTGAGAAATATTTAGCAATTAGCAGTAAGCAATTTATATTTATATTGTTAACAATTTATATTGTTAAAAACAATATTTTTGACAATATTATTTTGTAATTAGCATTAAAAAGTAAAATCTTGGAACATTAGATTTTTATGTAGGCAAGATTATTTTTCTTATGATTGAGAAATGAATCTTGAAGCAAGATCTTTTATTCTTGAGGGCAAGATAATTTTTCTTGTTGAGGTAATTTATCTTATATTTAAGAAATAAAGTCTTGGAACATTAGACATTTTTTACAAAGGCAAGATTATTTTTCTTATGATTAATAAATTAATCTTGAAACAAGATATTTTATTCTTGAAGCTAAGATAATTTTTCTTGCTAAGGTAAATTATCTTATATTTAAGAATTATTATCTTGAAACAAGATATTTTATTTTTCAAGGCAAGATAATTTTTCTTGCCAAAGCTATATATCTTACATTTAAGAAATTAAATCTTGAAACAAGATAATTTTCCTCGAAACAAGATAAAATTTCTTAGAATAAGGAAAAATAATCTTGACAAGTTTTGAAGAATTTGCAGTGTATCGATCTGGAAGAGTTTACATATATTTATAGACCTTCCTGATCAAGATTGCAATATATCTTCTTTTACAAAAAAAACGCTTAAATTTGGTGATTTTTAAAACGGTGATTTTTCCTGTCCCCGATAGTCTGGGATTGTTACGACAAGTGTGCATGAACATGGTTGAAGTAACGTCCCAGACAGTCGCCGATCTGATCTGAAGCATCGCAAGAATCGGAATAATTTGTATTTGGAAAATGCTTCCCAGACGGTCGCCGACGATCTAGGACACTTATGACTAGTTATGACAAGTGTAAACACTGAAGAATACTAAAACCACTCGTCTGGGATGATCGGGGACAGAAACAATCCCCGATTCTTACGACAAATCACGACAAGTGTGAACGTAACTGTCGTAAGAATCGCCGACAACCGGGGATAGAACAGTCCCCAATTCTTACGACAAGTGAGAAATAGGCTTTAAGCGCAACAGAGTCCATAAAGATGATATTTTGCAAAGGAAGATATACTCCAATTTTGATGGGAATAGTCTAAATTTTCTAAATATGTAAACTCCTCCCAAAGGCGCTTTAAAATATTCTTTGCGAGTGTTCAAATACAAACAGGTTTCTCTATTAAAGAGACCTATTCGGCAAACCATTGCATCGCGGGTAATCAGGACTAAATTGAAAAGAAATACTTCACCCGTACGTGCAGTCGTTTCAACGGGTCAAGTATTTTTTCGCCAAGAGCATCGCCTCAGTCAACTAAGATTTTAAAACAAAATAAAGCACGTTCTTAAGACGTAAACCACAGAATAAATATTGAGCAGAAGGCCCACTCAGGGGTACGAAGTGTCCTCACTTTTTTAGTGCGCATGTCACACGCCGCCATGTTGAAAGCAAGTAAACTCCAGCGGATCAACAAGGAACAACATGGCGGAAAACGAAGTCGAGTCACCAAAACGGCTCTACTTGGAAAGCTTTTTGGACGATTTCCATTTAACTTTGATATTTTACAAATGAAAGGTAAGCGACCAATTTACTTGCGGTTAGAAGGCATACAAACACGTTTTCGCGTGGAATTTAGCTACTTTTGAGCGATGACGTGCCCACTCCTCAATGACTGAAGTACGTCAGTCGGCTACGGTATCTCGGTACATATTTCAAATTACAGATAACTTTTATGAAGAGTTTTTAATCATTTCACATCAGTTACATATTTTTAATTGAGAATTGCACAGTGTGTAAACCGTGCTCTTGTTTTTATGAATATTTTAAGGATATTATAATATGCGCACGAAGGCTCACTCACTCCAAATTTGTTACATGTAAATTGATGAAGTATTTTAGTCTGGTTCAGTTCAATGGGTAAAAATACCAATTCCGCAGAATTCCATCTTTATGTGTTTGTTTACCTTCTTCTAGTAACGTTCTTACTCCAATTGTTTGTCTGTTGTATTAAGTGAATTGTGATTGAAGACATTGAACAAGATTTATTTTTGTCATTAACCTACCATGGCTAAAGAAAGTTGATACACTAGACAAGCTGTTGAAATGTTGATTTTATTTTGTTCTTTTCTTGTAATTTTAGTAAATAATTTGCTTGGATTGTGTGTGTATTTGGACATGACAACTTACTGAATGAAAATCAGAAGCTTCCATCAGAAAAGACACAGCTTGATGCCTGAATTGATGGAGACTTTTATAAAACTCACATGCTTTTTATTCACTTGTTTCACTTTTAAAGTGCCATTAATAGTCGAACTTTATTTGAGTATTGTTGTATTACTGGATTTAAAAAAAGAAAAACTGATAATAAACACCACCTAAAACTATTCAAGTGTATATGTGTTGTCAGTTGTGATTGTGATGATATAATATTACTGCAGTACATATTAAAACTATCTGTTTCTCAAAACCAACACCTGTATTTGCTAGAGTATCAAAGGCTTGCATAGTGTACATTTCATTTAAAAGCATTATTTTAAATATGTCAAGTTGGTGTGTAGATGATAAATTGCAAAAATGTTGACAGCTGTTAACAGAAACAGCTGTTGGAAATGTGTTCCAAATTCTTAATGTAGATTAATTTAGGTATAAACCATCCACCCTATAATAGAGGATGTACTGTACATTTGAGATACATTTAAGCATTTGCATTATTTATATACATATTGCATACCCCATATACCTGACTGTGTTTACCACTGACTACAAAACGTTTTTGCAAACAAGTTACAATGTTAACCAAACCCAATAAGTTTTAAACATTTATTTCACATATACAGTACAAAATAGGTAAAGGGCAGTTCTTTTGACCACTAAATTTTACTGTTACAAGCTCTGTGTACACAAGGTGCAAAATTAAGAAAATGTATTATTACCAGTTGCCCACCACAGGACAAATAGCAGTAACTGTTCCTTTATTATTTTACTGGCCAACACCCTATTAATTAAATTAACCAGTAGACCAATTAATTCTTTATTTATTATAAAGACATGAAATTAACACCTTTTTGTTCTTAAACATGAAGTAAGTAGAAAGTCTTTTGTTCAAAATGTTTACACTCAGTATGACTGAAGCTGCTGAAGAACATTTGCCACTATTCCTGTGTCAGTGGCCAGTGCTGTGAAGAATCCCCCCTTGATTTTCTACAGTTCATTGTTTCTTAAAGTGCCTATCTCATGGTTGAGGATTTTACATATTTAGGATATTTGGAACATTTTAAGAAGATTTGTAATATATCTTCTTTTCCTAAAATTTCATCTTCATGGACTTTTTTGCTGTTAAAGTTGGCGATTTTGACGATGGCCGTGAAAATGTTTTACTGGGTTCTAGTCGCCGGAAGTGACGTAGAAGCAGGGCGACCTTCTCAGACAGTAACAGTGTTTACATCGGGAGTTTACGGTTCACCTTGGATTTTCTTGGCTTTATTCAGGTTATTTTGTCGGAAATTCTTTTAAAAATTATGCCAAACAGGTGCGTAGTGTTTTTACTCTCGAATGAACCCAATTGATATGCTAGAATAGCGCTGTATGCCATTTCTTTTTTTGCGACAATAACGATGTACAATCCCGATTCCCGACTCACTGGAGGCGAATAAAAGGATAGCTTCGGGAAACGCCGATTTGTCAAGGATAAAGATGCGAAATGAACGCCGACATCTACTTCCATGACCTGTTCGTTGTTCGAAGTAGTTTGGTACTAAGACGATTCACAGCAGTTTATCACGAGGAAAACCCGTCGGTGTGGCGATTACAAAACGACAACAATAGAGCGTGTTTTTCCGGAAAGTGACAAGAACTTGTGCATGTCATCAGTCTCATATTTCTTTTTATCGAATTCGATCTTCGATCAAGAATATATCGAAATATACTTGACTTGGTAATGTCGTCTACCTCTGGTTCTAATGCTGATAGCCAAAATGACTAGACTAGGAGGTAAACATTCCGGGATACGTAATCGAGATCGAAGACGAAGTAAAACTGTCTAGGCCATTTATACCTGAAGACGAATCATCAGAATGCATTGTCAAGCCGTATGAAGACAAGCTTAGGATGAAATGCGACTTGAAAAATATATTCTACGATGGCTATAAATTCGCTTTGCGGGGCACAATAAGGTGAACGATTTGTAAGTTATGAAAGTTTGCTTTATCAGTGAATTTATGTTTACGTTTTGTCGAATGTTGTATATACTGGCATGCCATATTTGCAATTGGCCATATTTGCTAAAACAAAATTGTATGTCAAAGCCAAATGATTCGCATGTTTATATTTGTTATATATCTGGTCACTGCGTCTAGCGGGCTGCAAATATCGAAGAATTGACGAGGCAAAGTATAAAATAGAAGATGTAGAAAGCAGGTAGATACTGTCAGTATTGATTAATAGAATACCCGTTCGCTTTCCGATTTCCACTTGCGAATAAGCCAGCTGCGCACAATTCACCTAGGCTAATAGAATTGCTTCGTTCTTCAAAATTGCCACAATTCAGTGCTCGTCCAATTCGATAAACAACAACAATTGTGCGATTTCATCTTCAAACTTGAAGAAATTGACTCTGTATGTTACTGTCGCCTGCAAGTTCAAATTTCAAAAGTGGATGCAAGTATTCCATTATTCTATAATCAACAGACAGTTCCTTAGTTCCTACCTGTTTTCTGTACTGATCTTTTATTTGATACTTTATCTTGTCAATTTTTCGATGTAAGTGTCCCGCTAGACGCAGTGACCACATTTCCAGGCAAACAAGTTTAAAGAACTTGATCACTGTTATTATAAACCATTTCAATGCAAGCTTTGATTTACTGACATTCCTTCGCATTCCCATTAAGCAGTTCAGTGTCAGAGTAATATCACTAGAATTAAACATGCGAATCATGCATATGGCTTTGACAGCATACAATTTTGTTTTAGCACATGCGTGAAAACAACATTGCAGATAAAACGTAAACATAAATTCACTGATCACTTACCAATCATTTATCTTATCGTGCCCCTCAAAAGCGAATTTGTAGCCGTCGTACTCAGTGGCGTGGTGGCAAGTTTCAGGCTGGGGTGGCCAGATTAGCTTTGGCGCCCCCCCCCCCCCCCCCCAAAAAAAAAAAGAAGAAAAAATACATTACTGTATTTGATAAATGAATAATGATCACATTATTTGTTTTAAAATAACTCAATTAGCAATATATAATATTACAACAAAGAACGGGTTCTCTCAAAGACCACGCCAATGCAAGCGGCTAAGTAGCGCCAAACCTCTAGGGAGGTCCGGGGGCATGCTCCCCCGGAAAATTTTGAAATCTAGAGTCTCTGATATGCCATTTCCTGCATTTTGGAGTGAGATTTTACAGAATTCTGAAGATTATAAAACTTCATAGAAAACACAAAAGATTACAAATTTCAGATCTTTATATCCCCCCATTGAAGACCTAGCTATACAGAGAAATAAGTTTATTTTGTTAAGTTTTGGCGCCCTTGCTAGTTTTGGCGCCCCTTCTGCAACCCCAGCTGGGGGGGCCCTGGCCCCCCCGGCCCCCCCTGCCACCACGCCACTGGTCGTACTAAAGACCTTTTTCAGGTCGCATTTGCTCATTATGATTTACGATCCAAATTTCATCGGCAACCGACTCGTCTTCATACGGCTTGACAATGCATTCAGATGATTCGTCTTCAGGTATGGCCGCACTGCACTGGAAGACAGTTTTACTTCGTCTTCGATCTCGATTACGTATCCCGGAATGTTTACATCCTAGTCTAGTTATTTTAGCTATCAGTGTTAGAACCAGAGAGGTAGACGACATTACCAAGTCAAGTATATTTCGATATATTCTTGATCAAAGATCGAACGCAAACAATACTTCGATAAAAAGAAATATGAGACTGATGATATGCACAAGTTCTTGTCACTTCCCCATTGTTGTCGTTTTGTAATCGCCACACCGACGGGTTTTCCTCGTGATAAACTGCTGTGAATCGTCTTAGTACTAAATATTCCCGTTGAAACTACTTCGAACGACGAACAGATCACAGAAGTAGATGTCGGCGTTCATTTCACACCTTTATCCTTGACAATTCGGCGTTCCTTTCACCCGAAGCTATCCTTCTTTTATTCGCCTTCCGTGAGTCGGGATTGTACATCGTTATTGTCGCAAAAAAAGAAATGGCATACAGCGCTATTCTAGCATATCAATTGGGTTCATTCGAGAGTAAAAACACTACGCACCTGTTTGGCATAGTTTTTAAAAGAATTTCCGACAAAATAACCTGAATAAAGCCAAGAAAATCCAAGATGAACCGTAAACTCCCGATGTAAACACTGTTGCTGTCTGAGAAGGTCTCCCTGCTTTTACGTCACTTCCGGCGACTAGAACCCAGTAAAATTTTTTCACGGCCATCGTCAAAATCGCCAACTTTAACAGCAAAAAAGTCCATGAAGATGAAATTTTGGGAAAAGAAGATATATTACAAATCGTCTTAAAATGTTCCAAATATCCTAAATATGTAAAATCCCCAACCATGAGATAGGCACTTTAAGATTTCATTTCAAATCTATTGTCTCAGCTAAAAAAAGGAGAGAAACTATGTGAAGGTTGCACATCTATAATCTAAACCTCCATCTAAGCAACAAATCATGAAATATTTAAAAAGCTTGGGGAACAAAACTCAAGACGAACTGTCCAACCTAGAGAATTAAGATACAGTAGGCCATTTCAAGCTAACTATATATGCGTTCATTTTATAGTAGAATAAAGTAAAATACCTAGACTTCAACACTAAGGACCTGATATTTCAGGTTAATCTTTTTATCAGCAGCAACGTTTACAAATATTAAATGAAATTGGAGAAATACTGGCACTTGTTTGTCAGCCTTCAACAAATATATGTCAAATCATAATTGCCTACAATCCGTCCAAATAGAGAGCTATAGAGTTACTTCGTTCTTCAAACTTGCTTGTCCGATTAAGATAGAACAACCAATACGTGTAATTTTATCATTATACTTTAGATTTAAACTGTTTTTAAATAGTTTCCTCACTTATTTATTCTTGAAAGTACAACTTCAAAAGTGGACGGGTAGCTCCGGCCGGACCAATTAACAAGATAATGAAATCGTAAATTTCCCGTTCAAATTTCGTTAAATATCTTCCTTACCACAATAAATTTGATTACTTACCTTCACTTTCAATGTACTATCCGTCCCAAGAAATATTACCACCAAAATTTTGAGTTATAGCCATTTAAACGATCAGAACGCACTTTTCGCCATATTGTTTACTGTTGAGAGGAGCGGCTTTTACTTGCTTTCAACATGGCGGCCAACATGCGCGAGGCGACCTGCGCGAGGACATAAACTTCAAAGGTTCCGACGAGAGTGGGCCTTCTGCTCAATATTTATTCTGTGACGTAAACAGTAAACGCGCCGAGTAGTAGTGAGCTATATATTTTTAGAGATCAGTTGATTAGGAATGCCCTCATAATCATTTTAAATTTTTGTATCTACTGCGCAGCAGATATAATGCTGTCGCGCTAAGTTTGTTTACTAATTATTATTGCTCATGTTCTCCCAGCGATCTACTATTGATTTTACATATCCTGGATTACATTCGCTATCTGCAATATCTCCATTAGGTAGGCTTTCCGTTTCAGCATTACACTCATCATTGGAACACTTTGCACTGTTGGAAAGATTTACCCGTTGTTGCACCTCCTGATTAGTTTCGCCGTCTTTTCTAAATGGCGTCGTCGCTACGTCACTATAGACTACACCTTCCTCATCAAATTGATCAGAGTCATTAAGATTCTCGTCGTTGCTAATCGCCGGAAAGTTATATTTTTTAGTTCTATGTATGTCTTGTCCAGAGCTTTGCAAATTCAAACTAACTGCGCCATCATTATCACTTTCATAGGTTTTTAGGTTTTGATATGTGTCAGTTTCATTTCTTAGCTTTGTCCAGCTCAGGTCTTCATAAGGATCTTCATTCTCATATCTATCTTCATAATCATCTGGTATATCAGTTCCGAGAGATGCAACTGCACCAGCTGCAGTGGTACCAGAATCATCTTTTTGCATACTGAAAAAATAAAAAAACAACTTTTATTATTTTAATATATATTTAACGTAAAAGCGCATGGGTAACCATCTGTATCATACCCATGCAGACATCTAAATTAGCGCAGGGTGTGACACAAAGGGCTGATGCAAATTGAACGTGCGAATAAAGTCATGCAGGTTCTACTTCCTTATTTATAATCACACGTATAACGTATAACCTACCTAGTTATTTCTCGTAGGACCTTATAAATTGATCTTCGTCTAGACGGTATCTCTTCCCAACAATCGTAATGTCATGTAAAGCTGATGAAGTGTCAGGATCTGGAAGCCGACCACCACGCTCGATGAATAGATACACCTATTCAGAGAAGGAAAATACTGAAATAACGGCAATAAAATCTATATTGAGAGAAAACCTAGAGAATCTAAAGCATACAGTGGAAAGTTTCCAATCATATAATTTTCCTTACAATGAAGGCCGTTGAAAACAAAATTCAATTGGGGAGGGGGATCGCGGAGGCTTGACTGTGACCGCACCCTTTTTCAGATTTTAGGATTTCTGTTCTAAGATTTTTTGTTGGTTGCCATAACATGACGAACCACTCGGTCGAAAGAATGCACTTTTGGTGGATTCAATCCACGTTTCTCCGGAAACAAACCAGCTTAATCCCATTACGAATTAACGCAAAATGCTGTCATCATTTCATGAATTTAATTATTTCGCGCTGCTACGCAGCAGGACCAATGAACAAAATAGCTAATTATAAGTCGTTATGTATTAAAAATGAAGTAATGTGATGCTATATTGTATTTTACTAGTTTAATAAATACTGAATTAAATACAGGGCAACCTGATGCGCCGACAGCATATTTGGTTTTGGCCTCATGCCCTCATACAGTGCGCGAGCTAATTTCTTTTCTCAAATTATATGCGGCTTGTACTGCTTTTAAACACAAACTCGGAAAAACCCGTCTTGAAACAAACCTGTCTCGTAAAAACCCGTCTCGAATAATAACAGTATATGGTCACACACGGAAAGTCGAAAGATGGCATTGGCATCTTCAAAGTCTACCACCAGAAAATATATAGAAACATCTTTCTGACGCAAGAGTTCCGCCAAAATATCTATATATTAGTCAGCTTGTTCACTTATTCCCAAGGGAAGTGCTGTCTGTAAGGCCTGAGGAATCGGGTGATGATTTATTGAATTTAAAGTTCCGAAAATAAAGCTTGGGTTTACTTCAGTTGTAATATACACGGGGTATATAAACGTGTATATATATATATATATAAAGCGACTTAAGTAAAATAAAATGACCGATTATTTAGCTTTCTTTTAGCTTCAACTGATTAAGAAAAGATGACAACATCTTCAAAATCTGCCAGCAAAAGATGACGCATCTTTCTGACACAAGAGCTTCCACTAAAATCACGCTAAATAATCAGCCTATAAACTGAAGTAAATTTATAGTATACTCTATATATAGCAGCTTAAGATAAAGAAAATAGAATGATCGATTATTTAGCTTTCGTTCAGCTTCAACTGATTAAGAAAAGATGACACATCTTCAAAATCTGCCAGCAAAAGATGACGCATCTTTCTGGCGACACAAGAGCTTCCACTGAAATCAGTCTAAATAATCAGCCCATGAACTGAAATAAATTTATAGTATACTTTATACAGCAGCGGTAAAGAAAAGAAAATGATCGATTATTTAGCTTTCTTTTAGCTTCAACATTAAGAAAAAATGACACATCTTCAAAATCTGCCAGAAAAAGATGACGCATCTTTCTGACACAAGAGCTTCCACTAAAATCAGTCTAAATAATCAGCCTATATAAACTGAAATAAATTTATAGTATACTATATAGCAGCTTAAGATAAATAAAATAAAATGATTGATTATTTAGCTTTCGTTCAGCTTCAACTGATTAAGAAAAGATGACACATCTTCAAAATCTGCCAGCAAAAGATGACGCATCTTTCTGACACAAGAGCTTCCACTGAAATCAGTCTAAATAATCAGCCCATGAACTGAAATAAATTTATAGTATATTTCATACAGCAGCGGAAAATAAAATAAAATTATCGATTATTTAGATTTCTTTTAGCTTCAACTGATTAAGAAAAGATGACACATCTTCAAAATCTGTCAGCAAAAGATGACGCATCTTTCTGACACAAGAGCTTCCACTAAAATCAGTCTAAATAATCAGCCTATAAACTGAAATAAATTTATAGTATACTATATAGCAGCTTAAGATAAATAAAATAAAATGATCGATTATTTAGCTTTCGTTCAGCTTCAACTGATTAAGAAAAGATGACACATCTTCAAAATCTGCCAGCAAAAGATGACGCATCTTTCTGACACAAGAGCTTCCACTGAAATCAGTCTAAATAATCAGCCCATGAACTGAAATAAATTTATAGTATACTTTATACAGCAGCGGTAAAGAAAATAAAATGATCGATTATTTAGCTTTCTTTTAGCTTCAACATTAAGAAAAAATGACACATCTTCAAAATCTGCCAGAAAAAGATGACGCATCTTTCTGACACAAGAGCTTCCACTAAAATCAGTCTAAATAATCAGCCTATATAAACTGAAATAAATTTATAGTATACTATATAGCAGCTTAAGATAAAGAAAATAAAATGATTGATTATTTAGCTTTCGTTCAGCTTCAACTGATTAAGAAAAGATGACACATCTTCAAAATCTGCCAGCAAAAGATGACGCATCTTTCTGACACAAGAGCTTCCACTGAAATCAGTCTAAATAATCAGCCCACACTGTAAATGAAAAGGGGCTGAAACGACCCAAAAAATAGGGCCAAAACGGTGACCGCAAAATAGATATTTTTTGGGGGTCAAAATGGCACCTATAACAAGCCGGCCCCTAAGGGACGATTTGGCTCTTTGAGGGTAAGGGCTGTTTTGGCTTCAGACAGGGGCTGTTATGGAAAAGGCAGGGGCTGTTTCAACTTTTGACCAGGGCCATTTCAGAAAATCGTGGGGCTGTTTTGGAAAATCAAGGAGTCAATTTGGCTCCTATTAAGAGGCATTATGACCCCTAAAAAGCGTCGATTTAGCTTGCTGAGCGGAGCTGTTTTGGCTCCAATATAGAGGGTAGTTTTAGCCCCAATGGAAGGGCTGTTATGGAAAAGACAGGGGCTGTTTCAACTTTTAAACAGGGCCATTTCAGAAAATCGTGGGGCTGTTTTGGAAAATCAAGGAGTCAATTTGGCTCCTATTAAGAGGCATTATGACCCCTAAAAAGCGTCGATTTAGCTTGCTGAGCGGAGCTGTTTTGGCTCCAATATAGAGGGTAGTTTTAGCCCCAATGGAAGGGCTGTTATGGAAAAGACAGGGGCTGTTTCAACTTTTAAACAGGGCCATTTCAGAAAATCGTGGGGCTGTTTTGGAAAATCAAGGAGTCAATTTGGCTCCTATTAAGAGGCATTATGGCCCCTAAAAAGCGTCGATTTAGCTAGCAGAGCTGTTTTGGCTCCAATATAGAGGGTAGTTTTAGCCCCAATGGAAGGGCTGTTATGGAAAAGACAGGGGCTGTTTCAACTTTTAACCAGGGCCATTTCAGAACATCGTGGGGCTGTTTTGGAAAATCAAGGAGTCAATTTGGCTCCTATTTTAAGGCTTTTCGGGCCCTAAAAAGTGTCGATTTAGCTTGCTAAGCGGAGCTGTTTTGGCTCCATGATAAATGGCAGTTTTAGTCAAGGGCCTGTGATAGAAGAAGCAGGGTCTCTTTCAACTTTTGACCAGCAAATGGAATAACATACAGTACCATCACTAAAATGAGAATTTGTGGAAACAGCACATTTATTATTTATTGCTGCGCTACAGTACTTGGTAGAGTATATATAACAGTTTACTATGTTTGAACAAAATAATCAAACGTTTCTCATTGATACATGTAAATTAACCTACTGGGCTAGATAATTAAACCAACACAACTCTGAAACAAAAAAAAAATTATAAACATGGTGCATATACCAAGTGTTGTAGTTTCTAAGAAGCATAAAACACTATTGCCATTACTGTAATCAATATTAAGAATTTATAAACTTGCCAACAAGGCAAGAACAGCCTCGAAACAGCAGTTGTTGGCGATTGTGCAGAACTCCTTCCCTTCTATTACCAAGAACATCTTTTCATATTCCAGTACACTGCCGAAAACTACAATATGGGGTGGTGCCAAGTTTGATAATAGGGCTGTTTATGAGAGCTGATAAGACGCGGATTACACAGGATGCACCTTACAAAGACCAATGTTCGCCTTTTACACAAGTCACAGCTTGTTCCAAACCCCATATAAATGAGTCAGTTCGTGTCTTATGTAAGTAGCATCTTGTATAAGCTGTGTCTTATGGGCTCTCGTATAAATGGCCCTATTGTATCAGCCACATTTTCGGTGTCCTAAAAACAACAAAACCTACAATTAGACTTTTCATGGTAAACAAATAATATATAATCCCCTGATTACTGTACAATGCGATTACAGGATATTCATGTCTGCCTGACAAGAACCGAAAAAAGTGCCCAGCAACAGTAAAATATATTACCTTGATCAATAACAAACAAAGCTGCTCTTGATTTAATTTCTAGAATTAAAAAAATACAATCAGGCTAAATGAGAAAGTGTAAAAGATGGGTAGCCATAACATATACACTGTACAGTGTATGCCCTTCTGGTAACACTGCATGTATGAGGAAATGGACAAAGTGGTTGACCTATTTAACCTATTTCTGGAAAGACAATATGTGACACCAAGGCAGGTTGTCTAGACAAGAATGGGTTAAGAATCCAGAAATGTACCACAATAGGTGACTTGCGCTATTGAAGTCACATGATCTCAATCCTCATAAAATAACAGGTATAACTCTATCAAACATATACTGTACATTGGTGTTTTAAGTAAAATTTCAGAATTTTTATTATCAAAAAATGCATTGTCTTAGAGAAAACAGCGATATTATAGCTGGTCATGTGACTACAGTATAATAAACATTTCATGCATACAAAAAAATCTTCTTCAAAGGCAAATTTTGCACTCAGACTACAAGAAACATGTAACAAGTCAGTTTGATATTGTTCATATCAAGTTTTAGCAGAAGTTATGACCTTTCACAGTATCTAAATGTATTTTTATTTTGGCCACCTTAATTGTGGTGAAAAACAAAATGTGTTTTGATCATGCTAAGTGTTAATTGTTTCTGCTAAAAATTGGCCTGCTCAACATCAAACCGTTTTTCTTTAAAAATCAAAATTCCAAAATTTCACTTAAAACATCACCCTAGTTATGTCCATTTTGTAGGGTTATAATCCCATACCAGCTATTTTAAGGTGGCTCCATACAGTTTCTAGAAAAATGGAAAATACAACTTTGAGACTCCAAAACACATGCATAAACAATTCGGAAAAAGAATAAAACTAAATGTTTTGCATAGCTAAACAGTCTGACAATCAAAAACTGTTACCAAATAAATAGCAACAGTTGTTGCTATGGCAACAATGACGTTTCAAAATGGCTGCCAATTAGCCTTCAAACTAATTTAATTCGAAAAGCACTTTGGTGACCCCCCTTTTTTTTTTCATTAAAACTTTTCTTGAAGTATGAGTATTCAATAGGCCGATTTTAAAGAAATTCTGTAGATCCAATTTTTTTAAAAATTAACAAACATGATTTTTCCAGAAAAAAAAATTATTCGTTCTACAGAATTTTTCTAAAATTGCCCTATTGATTACTCATACTTCAAGAAATTAAAGGGTAATTGGCAGCCATTTTGAAACGTTATTGTTGCCATAGCAACAACTGTTGCTATTTATTTGGTAACAGTTTTTGATTTTCCGAATGTTTAACTATGCATAACATTTAGTTTTATTCTTTT
Organism: Paragorgia papillata; assembly: GCA_035771165.1. Lineage (NCBI taxonomy): Eukaryota > Metazoa > Cnidaria > Anthozoa > Scleralcyonacea > Coralliidae > Paragorgia > Paragorgia papillata. Next base: position 2,993,447 of record JAWNZC010000011.1, on the reverse strand, counting down.
TCCGAATTGTTTATGCGCGCGTTTTGGACTCTCAAACTTGTATTTTCCATTTTTCAAGAAAGTGTATGGAGCCACCTTAAGAGAATTGAAATCACATAACTTAATTAGTGCAAGTTGCCTATTCTCCCACTTCAAAGACCCTCTCTTCATATAATGTGAATACATACTGTAATTGGAAGTAATGCATGAGAACAGACTTGAAGATGGAATACACTTTGAAATGTCATTTTAGCACAGCCACTACAGTGATGTTAACAACTGATACAAATTCCATGAATTTCCAGAGCTTGTATGCATGTACCAGTGTCACAGGAACCCCCTCCCCCCCCCCCCAAACATTTGTCCCCCTGGGTCAGCTTCGGCCCCTTTCCTCTGCTAAACAAAATCATCTGTAAAGGGCCTGTTCAGCTGGAATGGGTTAAGGGACAAGAATTATATTCTAAGGTACCTGTATTCTAGGTAATGTGAATATACTAAGACAGTACTATACACTGTACAGGTGCACCGGATATAGTATCCAGCTGGATTATCCAATTGTACTTGTACAGTATATAATACTGTAAGTGTAACTACAGTAATTTTGCCAAAGTAAAATCATGTCAAAAGAAACAAGTCAGAGATAATAATTCATTAGCAGAGCAAAGCAAGCAAGTACAATGTATCTCATAACAAAACTATTGAAATCAACAGTACTGATACATACCATATGGTGGGCAGTTTGAATTTTTCTTCCAGTTACAGGTTTTAACCTTGAATTATAAAGAACATGGTTGTAATATGACATTAGTACTGCTGCAATTTACTGTAATAAGATATGTTTTTTCCCCTACTGTAATGGAACATACAAATTTTTAACTTTTGCTTGTTCAAACTCTGAGCTTTCACTGTAGAAAATTGTGTGGTTGCTATAACCCAATTTCCATATTATTTAAAATTCTAGACATATTTAGTTATTTCCTTTCCCTTTTTACTATTCTCTTTTTGCAAACATTGATTAGTTAAGTCTAGCAAAACTAACCTGGAAGTACAGTAGATGCCTCTCCAAAGGTAACCACCCCCTAAAATATGTAACTAAACCACTTACAAAGTTTCTTAGCTTACCACTGGAAAACTATTCAGCACTCACAATCTGTGGTAGACATTAGACAACCTTCAACCACAGCCAATTTTGTATACATACATTTTATATATTTTGAAACACAAAATTCCCTCCAATAAGCTTTCCCAGGCTCCCAAATATAATCCTTATCTAAATAATATTAAATTCTACGAAAAGGTCCTTTAAATTAAAAAGGCCAAGGCTTTTTTTTTTTAAAGTTTACATGTACTGACTGTAATTTATTAAATTAGGCATGACAACTGATTAAAAAGTAAAATATTACAAATGCTATCTACAGTATATAACAATACATGTACATGTAGAGAATACTGTACAGAACCAATTTAGTTAGAAATTAATATAATTCCAGCACTGGTACAGTACATGTAATTTTGAAACACAACATAGCAGTATACCAAAGCTATACACATCTACTCTGTAGCAGTGCATGTGGGATACAACCCATCATATAATGCAGGATCAGTGTGCAGATAATTACATTTGTAAAATTTTCTTCTATTACCTGGAAACTTTTTTACTACACAATCACTAACATACCGGTAATTAGCCTTATTTAAATCTACTATGCTTGGCTCTAACTGCAGCAGAACCCTGGATGACCATGATGTTATCTGACTTAATGTCACAATGGACAAATAGAAAACGTCCATGGCAAAACTTGCCCAGGACTTCCAACCAATTGTTTGGAGAAATTTCCCTTCAACAATGAAAACACTGTACAACATTTTGAATTGGCCAGACCACAAAATTTCATAAGCAATTTGGGATTAATAACAATAGCAACACCAAACACAAAAGGAAAACATTTGTGTGAAACTGGAGTTAAAGGGGGGGAAAAGTCCGTTCTGCGCAAGTGCGAGCGTTTTGTTTATGGGGACTCCACCGGAAATTAATTTCTCGCCCCTAGTCTGTTTGCTCTCGGCCGCGCGGCGTGTTGACAATGGCGGACCGCACTCCTTCGACGTCGAATTTGAATCCGTCGAGCGAGAGCCAATCTGAAAAAGGAGAAAGTCGAAAAGAATACTACGCGAAGAGAGATGCTTCGAAAGTGTATCTACTTGCCGCTTTTCCAAGATGGAGAGCATTTAAAGATAGCCTTTCCCCAAATGTCCATGTTGCCAAAGGACAAACTGCCTGTAAGCTGCATGGCGAAAATTTTCGTTATTTCTGACATTATCAAGAACCAACACGTCTGCCCTATATCGCATGGCAATATCCAAAACATTGCCATCCAGAACAAGCTGTGGGAACAATGGTGTTGTCGTAATACACTGCCGCCTTGTTCGGGTACAGCATTTATTTTCTTCTTGTGTAGGCATAGTGACACAGTGCCCACACTTACACCACTCTGGCACATTTTCCCCATGAGGTTGATCTGGTGGTTCTATTTCATCTCCAGCAGGAATTTCTCCATTAACTAAATCAGCAAAGGCTGCTGGCTGCCTTCTCAACAGCTCTAGAGCCAACCTCCTTAGTGTATCAAGATTAAGTGCTTCAACAAGGTTCTACAATACAGGGTAATTCTCATTAATAAATGCAATTTTAAGGTCTTCTCTCATGTGAGCAAAAACCCTGGTGAACTGCACCGGTCACACGTTTCCCAGAATACAATATTGGAAAAATGCAGATTATCCCATAATTCACACCCATCCATAAATCCATTGTTTAGACTTGTATCCAATAATCAATTACAATAACATGTGACAAACGTTCACCAGGGTCTTTGCAAATATTAAACACCATTTATAAGATACGGATAAAGGTTACTGTAAAAACAGGGAAAAATAACAAGGGTTGGAGATGAATCTGTTGGTCTACACAACATAATGCTGTATGACACAAATTATTTATGCTGTGCTGAGATTAGTCACATCTTTCTTTCATATTTCTTCAATATCAGTGTCTATACAAACAAAAGTTTTAGACTCATTTGAGTGAGATATGAGTTCAAAGATTCTTACCACTAATTCTTCTTCATGATTGGCTTGATTCTGCGCAGCATTCACTTCAGGCACAAGTTGCCCACGTCCTCTTCCACCTCGTTGACCTCCACGCTGTCTTCCTGCTGTAGTTTCACTACCTCGTCCTCTACCACGTCCCCGTCCTCTACCTCTCCCTCTGCCCCTCGTTTCTGCACTCACAGTATTATCTCTTTCTGGTAAAGAGAAGTCAGGATCCTAGAATAATCAATGGTACAATTAAAATGACATGCTTTGTATAATTATTGATAATGCACAAAATAGTAAAGTGTAATGCTGACATATCGGCTGACGTTTCATATAAGGATTCTCGAAATTTAAATGTTAATTAAAACTAATCCTAGTAGCCCTAATCCTGACCCTAATCCTAACCCTAATTTCCAACACAAAAATATTTGGAACTGTTAGCGATTGTCAGTGTGATGTCATCGTGACATCATTTCGGGACTCTTATATGAAACTTCACTGGACATATCAACCTTTTCCGTATGTGTGGAGACAAACATGGCAAATATGGTAGTAAGTATACCTGTTTGAGGATGTTATGCAACATTAGGGAGATGTTGATTTGTGAGGTTGAGGTTATGCCAAACAAGCAAAATTTGCTTTATTACAGATTCCCCATCACTGGCAAGTTATGTTATTCTTTCATATCTCGTTGTACTATGTATATTTTATTTCCTTGTGATAAGTACTTATTATAGAGTATAAAGCTAGGTTTCCCAGTACAAGACCCCATATTTCCTTCTCATATTCAACTGATGCCATTTTGAGGTTCTCTAGTTCACAGATGTTGACTTATTCTGTCGTATTGTCATAATTATAGTCTTCACTAAAGTGAATCACTTCTTTGTATTCATTTCGAGAACTTCAAAGCATGAAATTGTAATGAGCATGACAGACACATGGTCTGATATTCGGCAATAAGCAATTTGCATAAACGCACAACAACTGTTTGGAGCTTTGTCCAGTATTTTCGAGAATATCATAAAACGGCACCAAACTAATAAAACAAACTTAATGCTTACCGTTGTATCTTCTGCACTGTCACTTTCCTGAAAGCTTCTGTTCATACATTTCCCGAAGTTTTCGCCGTGACACGCGCTCGAACAAGATTTGTCAAGGCTTTTACATAGGCAAAAGTTTCTCCCCTTTTCCCGTAGACAGTTGCCACGGCATGAACATGTTGTAAAATTGTCAATGTTAGGCAATTCAGCAAACTCTTCTATCTGACTTATCTCTAAGTCTTCAAGCGTGAGCCATGCGTCAGCCATGATGCAAACACCTTGTGCTTCTTTTATGCAAATAAGGGTATACTTCATGTTATACTAATTATGCGGACCAAAACAAAAACGTAAACAAACGCTCGCACTTGCGCAGAACGGACTTTCCCCCCCTTTAAAATAGTCATTTCATGAATTATATCCTCTTCTTTTACAAATAAATAAATTCATACTCCTTTGTCTGCAACAAGTACAGATTCACCAGAAACATGTAACCTTATGAGCTTATAAACCCCAATGACACAAAACAACCTTATTTCCCAAAATAACTTCCTCCCCTTTGTCATCTAAACCTGAAGTTAGCTGATCTCTTACTGTATTATAGTTTTGACATTTTTGGACTTCTCAAAATGCAGGTTTGATATCAGATATTGGTGGATTTTAAGAGAGTTTATAGTTCCGCGTGACATTTTTTTCTCTGAATCGCAACTTTTGGCGTATCATTTTCAGATTTAAAATACTCAGAATTAATTCAAACTATTAATTGCTTTTTTTTCCTGGCTCTTCTATAATCTAAAAGTTTCTCTTTCTTGTAATTCACATGTCTCCTATTTGGAAAAATATTAATAATCATATTTCTAATCTGTACAGTTCTGTTCCTACACAAGATCTTTGCACCCACACATCGTGTTTAGGACAGAGTTCCAGAACATAAAAATGTTCTTCCAACAGCCCTGCAGGTTCCCAAAGAGTGTGTAGCTCATGTATATCATAGTACAGACCATAGAAATGCGATTAAATAAACATTTCCATATCAACAGCACACTTGTAAAATTGATACATAGAATATGGATACAAAAATGGAGGATTTTGCTTCAAATAATGTAAATAACACAAATCAGAAAATTGTTATATGCTGCAGTCCTACAAACTCATACATGTACATTGTCCTGACTCTCAAAAGTGACCTTCAAAATTAGAGGAACTAGACAGACGCAAAGTACTGTGTCATGGGCAGTAATCAAGCCAGTAAAGACAAATTTAAGTATTTCGAAAATAAATACAGTACAGCTGCAGTTTAACACTAAGATTGGACCAATATCCATGACTGCACTCGAACTATTATATACCAAAAGGTCAAATTGAGTATAGGAATCATAAAGCATTGATGTACTGTACAACAGACCCCCAAAGATTCAAGAAACAACGATATTTATTTAAGTAGCCATAGCCTTTATCAGTAATTAATGTAGGTTAGGAAGAAGCTTTATACGAAGACTCAAAATATGCTCCCAACGTACTGCATTAAACCACAGCAAAAAATAATATAAACGAACATATGCAGTATATTAGAAATGTAAAATATCGCACAATACCAATACTTACTTCTCCAGACAATACAACAACCGATAGACCTGCTTGATCGGGAGAACTACAGGGCTATTTCTGGTTTACACTTTCTTCTTCACTTTCACCGTCACTCACAGCAATTGGAACCTACAAATATACACAAACAGAAAAGCTGAAATTACTAAATAGTTGTAGTTCGTATCCACAGCCGACAACGAATTTTGAATAAATATTGAGGCCAATGGCAATGTATAAATCGATCGTCCACACAAAGTATAAATGGTCCGCAACGATTAAAATTCTCTCTCCCATTTAACTAGTTCACTACTACAAGCGTTTCTCAAACGTATTTTCCTGACAATTGGTAACATCTGAATAATAAGAAATACTGAAATGAACGCGGTTTTATCCTCTTCCAAAGAAATCCCAACCGTCACTTGCAAAGTTGGCGCCAATACTTAGTACGCATGCTCTAAAATTATCTAAAACGTCATTGATCACGCGGGCGCGTGAAAGATCGTTTCCAGATTCCTGCATGAACGCACACCACAATAAAGAATTTATAATTACCTTTTCTCCTAAGACGTCAAAGAGCAATCCTTTAAATTTTTGGCGCGGTTTAATTAAAGGAAGGGAATTCGGAAAACTCCTCAATTCAACTTCATCTTTATACAAGGCTTGAATGTCCTCGCCATCTAATAATTCGTTCTCTATACATATACAAATATTTAATAAAATATAAAATATTAAATATTAAAAAAATTAATGCAAAAGTTACAATAATACAAAATTCATGAACTGAAAAATAGGATGGGTAACTCACCAAAACGTTCCACAACATCATTAGGAAAATCATGGCACACCAACCAGTCTTTCAACTCCAAACACGTAAAAGTTTTCTTGTAGATATCCATTGATGTACAGTAGGCTTGCTCAGGCTACGTCTGACTTACAAAAGCTCGGACTGATATACTCAAAATACAGTACGTAGAAGGCTCATATTTCTACTCCCCTAAAAATACGTCACATGACCAGAAGATTTACTCCCGACCAATAGAAATTTTTGAAACGAGATATAAGACCACTTCTTTCACAGTTTCACCTGAAGCTGTTTTTGTTGCCAAAATCAGATAAAAAGCACTTTCTCCCGATCCCAATCCAATTTGACGCGACAGTCGAATTGGCACAGGAGTCGATTTGATCAGTAAAAGAGTCGATTCGCAAAAAGGAGTCAAAATGGGGCCAACTGGGGCTGATATGGACATCATAAACGACCCCAAAAGTGGGGCTAAACCGACCTTAGCGTGAGAGTCGTTTTGATTTTGAGGGGCTAAATTGGAAAACGGTGGGGCTGATTTGGAAAATGAAGGGGCTGTTATGGAAACGGATAGGGCTAACTCAGCGTTTTGGTGTACCTAAAATGGCCCAGTGAGTGTCGATCTAGCTTCCAAATGCCGAAATGGCTTTCGCGTGGGGCCAAAACAGCTTTGGCCCCAAAAGGGCTAAAACGCAAATTTGGGTCGTTTCAGCCCTTTTTCATTTACAGTGCATGAACTGAAATAAATTTATAGTATATTTTATACAGCAGCGGAAAATAAAATAAAATGATCGATTATTTAGATTTCTTTTAGCTTCAACTGATTAAGAAAAGATGACACATCTTCAAAATCTGCCAGCAAAAGATGACGCATCTTTCTGACACAAGAGCTTCCACTAAAATCAGTCTAAATAATCAGCCTATAAACTGAAATAAATTTATAGTATACTATATAGCAGCTTAAGATAAATAAAATAAAATGATCGATTATTTAGCTTTCGTTCAGCTTCAACTGATTAAGAAAAGATGACACATCTTCAAAATCTGCCAGCAAAAGATGACGCATCTTTCTGACACAAGAGCTTCCACTGAAATCAGTCTAAATAATCAGCCCATGAACTGAAATAAATTTATAGTATATTTTATACAGCAGCGGTAAAGAAAATAAAATGATCGATTATTTAGCTTTCTTTTAGCTTCAACTGATTAAGAAAAGATGACACATCTTCAAAATCTGCCAGCAAAAGATGACGCATCTTTCTGACACAAGAGCTTCCACTGAAATCAGTCTAAATAACCAGCCTATATATAAACCGAAGTAAATGTATAGTATACTCTATACAACAGCGGCTTAAGATAAAGAAAATAAAATGACCGATTATTTAGCTTTCGTTCAGCTTCAACTGATTAAGAAAACTAGAAAAGATGACAACATCTTCATAATCTGCCATTCTGCCTACATCTTTCCGACACAAGAGTTGGCTTCTTAATAATATCACAGCGCTAATATTTTCCTTATACCAGAGTAGCGCGGTAACATTCTGGCACAAGAGCTTCCGTCCATTGAAATTATTCTAAATAATAATATCACACTGCGAATAGTGGTGATTACCCCACACCGTAATGCTATGGTAACCCATCACCTAACTCTTAATCCTTTCACACATTGTGCGGTTCCTCGTGGAATGCTGACGACTACTCATACTGACACTCAAAGCTAGACCGTTGAGCTTTAATATTGAATTATGAAATTTTATTAACATAACAATTTACACAGGCAGAGGTTTTGGATTTTGGAAAGTTACCATCGGCATTCTCGGTATTTCTCGTCATTAGTCTGAGACTGAGGTGTGTATGTTAAACAATTTTAAAGATGTTTTATAGCAATTCGGTTTATGTTATTTGTTATGCTAATTATTGTAATATATAAGCATTTTTCATTTTTATTTCTCATTTATGCAGCTCCTCCCCTCCCCCCACACGCAGCGCCCACGCAAGATGAAGGCGAGGGAAAAAGAGAGAGACTTGCAAACCTTGCAGACGAGGGGCGCGTAATCGCCTAACCGGTTACTTTTCTGACCAGGGGAAGTGTCTAAGGTGTGTAATGTGTTCGCAATGAAAAACAAGTATATAACGCTACGGAATCACCGCAAGGGACGACATCAGCAAGCGGAAGAACTGTCGAACGCAGAACTGGTCACATTTTATTCACGCGAAGGTTGTGAGAAATTCATCCGATAAATAAAGGCAACGAATGGCTACAGAAACGTCATTTGTTTTGATTTCATTAACAGAAATGCAAGGATAAACGTTTTCTCAGGTAGTCATCTTCGTTTACCTTCTCAGTTGTGGTAAATATTCTTGCTTTTCCCCTCGCCTGCGTCCGGCGTCCCGCATGGGCGCGCGCGTGTACCGATAAGCGAGAGACTCGGAGCAAGCCTAACTTCAGCCCCTCCCAGTTGCTACAACCGCCAATGCGTAAATAAATTAAAGAGAAAATAGTCGTTCTCTGATCACAAGCAGAAACAGATTTTTAATTCGAGTTTTTGACGAATCATATTAAATCCCAATATGTATTAAAGTAGCCAAACGTTATATTCTTCTGCAGGTTAGACGTGTTTTTGGCCGCTCCTATTTATCACGACTTTGTTTGATTGCTTTAGTATTTGAATTGGATTTGAATTAGTTTGAATTTAGCTTAAATAAGCCATTTAGCCATATACCACATCGTTTGAGTTAGTCTAATTTAATTTTATTTTATTTCGTGAATTGACCTAAAATTTCATTGTGCTTGACTTGACGAGTGATGGTGGAAGGTACACGAAAGAAGAAAGAAGGCCAAAGCGGCGGTGCCAACCTCGATGAAATCAAACGACAACTCGCCAGTAACCTCTTATCATACAAGACTTTCACCGATAGTATGAAGCAGAAATTTTCTCCCTAGTCCAACTGGTGACTGATGTTTACAAGCTCTTCGGTGTTTTTTAATCAGCCTTCCTCCTATGTTAATATCTTTTACAAAAAAACAACTTTATTTTAACTCTTCTGTAGTACTATATTTAATCTCTAACAAATGAACTACCTGTCTTGTAAAACAAATCTTTAATATGGAAAATGTATTGTATTGCATTGTATTGGTTTATTACCTGATCATCTCTAAGATCTTTGTAAGGAAGAACGGCTTCCTTTCCTGTTCCAACAAGACACGTTGTGGCTTTAAACAACTCCCAGCACAAAACTCCAAAAGACCAATAGTCGCTCTCTTTAGAATACGCGCCATCTTTTACAACCTCAGCAGGATTCCTAAATATGAAAACAAAAAGATCTGTTATTGTTTGCTCTACATGAAGTGTTCTTTTTTGACATTTTAAAGCTGACAGTAGATGAAGATGAAAATGTAATGATAACATAGGTATGTGATAAGTATACATAAAGTTAGATTTTCCTTTTTATTCGACAAGCATGATGTTCATGGAGAGTCTAAGCGCTATTAAATATTTGCCCAGCATATATCTGTTAAGGGCAGAGGTGTAGCCAGAGATTTAATAAAAGGGGCGGTTTTACAAGGCAGACAAATCGAGCGCCGAAGACGCTCTATCTCTAGGGGAGTATAGTCCAGGGCATGTTCCCGGAAAAATATTCTGAAATCTAGACTCTTTGAAATGCTATTTTCTGCATTTTTGGGGATGACTTTACAAAAGTCATCACTTTACTTCAGAAAACGTCTTAATTAAAGTTTATAATAACTCCGACATTTTAATCTTGGTAAAACTCACACTTAACTTCAATGCAAATTAACTCGGTCAGTGTTTTTCAGTGCTTTTAACGAAAGTCTCTGAAAATTTTGACAGAAGCTTTCCCTTCACATATATGTCTAAATTTAGAATTTGTTCAGAGTAGTAGGGTTTTACAATAATTTGCATTTATTGAAGACTGGATTTTGTTTATACACAATCTTGGACAAAAAGGCTTCTGAATAGTTACAAAAGACATTTTTACATTTTACAGCGCGTCGTTCAATTCAATTCAATTTATTCACACTTCAATAATAAAATTTACAATGTTAGTGATAATTGACGGAAATTAGGTTGTAAGTATAAGGGTTTTGAATATGATAATAAAAAGGAATTAGATAACGAAGTGTGTGCGGTGGCTAGAGGAGCACAGCCTTTCGAGAAAGCCACCGCCGCAAAGATTTATACAAACTAAGTAAAGATGTGTTCAGTTTCTTTCGCAAACTGCACAAAAATGTAAGATTGTTTAGTTCGAGGCAAGCTGCCTAAATCATTGAACCTTCGGATCAAAGGTGTATATGCATGTATGCGGCAAATGTAGATGTCAATTTGTCTTTCGCGAGATACGTATATCATCAATGATATAGTTGATTGTGAGTTTGGTTGATGTTCCTATATATGCAAAGCATCAAATCAACTAAATTAACAAGTCAGTTGGCAGTTATTACTATTGAAGAATTTGCGTAACAAACTAACCATCTGGCATCTGGAATCTCTCCCTGCAGTTGTTCGTTCAATGGATTTGAATAAATCTCATTCACATCCTCCTGTAGTTTTGAGACACCCCAACGCCCCACCTTAATCTGAAAAACACAGGCGTTACGTTAGACTATATTTAATATATATATATATATATATATTTCTATATATATATATATATATATATATATTAATAGTTCACTAATTACCAATTCCTATTTATGTCCATATAAGTCAGTACAAATTTAAATTAAAATATGTCATGACATGCATGACTGAGAGCACTTATATTTCCCTCGGTCATCGATTTTGCCTTCTGGCTACACGCCATGTTGGGTGTGGCTTCTAGGAGGTTTTTCCTCCGAGCTTATCCGCGAGCTCGTTTATTTGCTCAGTGGTATATCCTTGAAGATTAACAAAGCCTCAGCGCGAAGAGAGAGACATAATAATATTTTTATATGAAAATCTGACCGCCCCAACCGATAATCAATCCCCAAATCTCCAAATCATTGTATCGGCTCTCTGACCATTGATCTATTTATTTATTTATTTAAAAACTTCGCCTCATGACATTACAAATATTTAACAAAAATTACAGTACAAACAATCAAAACATAACAGGTGGGATATCTGCAACAGCATTGCCAATTACAGCGGACAAGGCATGCTTAAGATAGATCCCAAACAGTTTGGTTGTCTCAAAGGCACTTCAACTTCTTTTTGTCTACATGACATGATTCATAATTGGCTGAAAACATTGGACACCAAATCTCATTGCATCCGTGTTTGTTTCATGGACTTTAGCAAAGCCTATCAAATCACAATATTCTAATAAGTAAACTTCTAGATTTAGGTGTCAGAAGAGCCCTTATACCGTGGATTTGCAGCTTTCTTTCGGAACGCGCGTCATCAGGCAGTCAAACTCAATGATACCATATCGATTGGGCCACTAGTCAAGCTGGCATACCTCAAGGCACTATTCCTCATCATGATCAATAATATGGCAATTGCTACCCCTATTGCTTCTAGCCACTGGAAATTTCTTGACGATGTCACTGCTTCAGAAGCAGTATCTGTCAAAGACGAGTCGCTTATTCAAGGAGACTTTAACGAACAGTTTGCGTATAGCCAGGTTCTTGGGTTTGGGGGGGGGGGGGGGGGGGGGGGGGGGGCAAGAACCTCGATCTCCTAGGGGGTCCGGGGGTATGTTCCCCGGAAAATTTTCGATTTCTAGGGTCGCTGGAACACTATTTCCTGCATGCATATTGAGGCAAGTATTTAAGAGTAATCTGAAAGCCATAAATTACATAATTTTGATGAAATTAAACCAGAACATAGAATGATACACGTCAGAATATCTTTAGATTTATTTATAAACAAAGTATACGTAAATGTAAAAACAGGTTGGAGGCATTTTGTATAGACCCTTACTATTGTAATTTATAGCATATGCATGCCTGCAATATATATAACACATCATTGTCTACTCATAAACTTTTCACGAGAACGGTTTTTGAGATCATTTCCCCCATCGCTCCCCCTTGGCTACGCTACTGTTAACTCTGCTTGGGCATCAAGGAACGATATGAAGTTCAATTCCAAGAAATGTAAATTTAAAGTAATGACAATTTCCTTTCTCAGAAAAGACGTGTATATTCCTACTCTTTCCCTTGATGGCGTACCTTTGGAAGAAGTTCTATCGCATAAAGTCCTGTGTTTGACTCTCAACAATCATATCAAATGGACAGACAATACTATGAAACTGGTCAAAAAAGCTTCTAAACGTTTGTATATCTTAAGAACTCTGCGCCGGAATGGAGTTCCTCCGTCTGACTTAATTGTTATTTACTACAGTTTGGTTAGGTCTATTTTGGAATACGGCTGTGCTGTTTGGCATTCTAACCTACCAAAATATTTGTCAGACAAGATCGAATTTGAGCAGAAAGGAGCCCTACGAATTTTATATCCTTTTGAACATTATTCCGACGCCCTTATTTTATCTGGCTGCCCTCCTCGACTTTATAATTAGACTTGCTCCAAGTCCGCCTCTTAGCGCTAGTTTTTGCGGGCGGGTGGAAAGGCGGAAAGGCGGGAGAGCGGAAAAGCGGGAGGAAAGAGACGGAATTGTTTCGCTTGCAGGGTTTTAAATCTAAATAAATATTCTGGCGGGAAATCGCTGAAATGTACATCGCCCTGTTTTGACGTGTTTCGGGTTGTCGTAAATGCAATGGAAAGTGGTTCTACCCCTACTAAAACGTTTTCAAGAGTCTGTTTAACTCCAACTTCCAAAGATATAGCACTTACATAGCAATTTAGCCTGAATATAATTACTTCCCGAATTACGTCACCGGTCGAAAAATTCAGCGGTGAATTTTGGCGCGCTGCAGGTGGGAAAAGTCCTTTTCAACGAGGAACCGAAAGGTCAAAAATGTCGAAAGGTCAAAAATGTTTGAAAAGGAGAAAGTCTACTTTATAATAGACGCTCTGAACTGTGTTCTAGAACTTTTAATAAACTTTGCCAACCTTCTTCATATCTTTATCTCCTTATACCTGAACAGAGAAGTACTACTATTGCTAGAACATTACGTAACTTAACAGTACTAATTTTACTGTACCTTTTTGTCAACAGATCGTTTTAAGAACAGCTTTTTTCCTACAATGTTACGCTCGGTTAATAACTAGTTGTGTTTTTTTTAATATATAATATATTTCAGCTTTATTTTTAGCACATATCATATGTATTTATCCTTTACTTATTTTGTAATCCCAGTCCCACGGATTTATTCATGTAATATATAATTATGCATAATTTTTTATAATAATTTTATTCCTTTGTAAACATATCATAATTCATTTAATATGCGATGATATATTCTTATCTTATCTTATCTTGTCTTATCTTATCTTATCTTATCTTATCTTATCTTATCTTGTCTTGTCTTGTCTCGTCTCGTCTCGTCTCGTCTCGTCTCGTCTCGCTCAAGCGCGTTAATGCATGGGCCCAACTTTTCGTCGGACCCAGTTTCCTTTGTTCCGAGTACGCGGACATTTGTCGTTTTTGCGACATTTTATGCGAACAAAATGGCGCTTCAAGAAGTTGCCACTTGCCAAAGTCAAATGAGGTGAAAGAGCCAGGCAGTATTCATGCAACAGTTAGTTGTTTAGGTAAAGGAAATCGTCAATTCTTTCAGGTAAGGAATGCCAATAATTAATATCCTAATGCTATCGGCTTAAGACTCTTCATTTTGGCAATGATAACATTTTTGTGGCTGCCAAATCTTGATCAGACTTGATGGAATTCCATTTGTAATAGTTTATACTTTGTTCTGCGATATTTTACTATTAAAACTAAAGAAAATCACAAGCACAACAGTGAGGACAAACGCTTGTACGGTCTGTCCCCACGCATTATTTAAACGTTTATTTATACAGATTCATATTTACAACAATTACATACACATATAGTCATAACTATATAAAAGCCAGTTGAACGTCTCCCTTAATACAAGTGTTCAGGATCATATACCCTTTACCCGCATATTATGACATGTTATAGTATTCTCAATCATACAACAGGAATTAGTCATATAAGTATGCAGCAGGGCTTGATCGAGCTGGTTGCCTATGCAAGACCTTTTTGGGGTGTTTTTAAGTTTTAATATTAAGATTTATTTCTATAAATTTATAATGCTGCATTTTAAATTACAGCTCTATTGTAACATGGACCTTAATTGCACAGTACATATAGTACTCTATACATTACATTGCACAGCATATATAGCTTGAACTGACTGCCGAAAGACAGAAATCTTGACAGCCAGCTGCCCAAAGACAGAAATCTTGACAGCTTGGAAGTCCTTGCTATAATATGCATTTTAATCAACAACGTTGTTTTATTTAATTATTACTATTATTATTTTATTTTGAATTACATATATTTAATGTGTTGTTTACGTAACATTGTTATTATAAATAAAATTATTTTATTAATTGATACCTTGATGATGTAATTGTTTGCTATACTGTATGATATGTCTTTATGATAATAATAATAATAATATGTTACACAGCATAGCTTGAACTGACTGCCGAAAGACAGAAATCTTGACAGCCAGCTGCCCAAAGACAGAAATCTTGACAGCTTGGAAGTCCTTGCTATAACTGTGCATCATGGTATAATTATTAAAATATATTTAATCCTGATATATTTAGGTAAATATGCTTTGCAACTAATTAATCTGTTTGTTTTATTTTTTTTATAAAAAGTTATCCCAATTTAAATGTTAATAGGTATCATATAAAATACATTACAAGAAAATGCTCAGCTGTCGAAACACAGCTGTCCAAACACAGCTAGGACACATATTTATATATATATATCTCAAACTCATTAATAATTCATAAAGAAAACACAAAGGAAGTCAGTACCGTGTTGGTGGTTTGGATATCGGAGGAAGAAATTACATAAATTAAGCAAACTTTCATCTTGATTTTCTCTTAAAATACTGATTTGTTTGAGATGCTATATCATACACTCGGAGGAGTGTTTCATCAGGATATCCAAACACCTCAAAGTTTGTTCAAAAACCTCGGCTTCGCCTCGGTTTTCAACAAATGTCTCGGTGTTTGGATATCCTGATGAAACACTCCTCCTCGTGTATGATATATTACATAATTGAACATTCCTACTAGTACTTATATTATATACTGTATGTATGTATGTACAGTATGTTAAAATTATTTATTAACAAATTTCGGTAATTGTTATAAGTGAATATTTTACACATTGAATGATGTTTTGTTTTCCATTTAGTTTCTACATATGAATGGTTGCAAAGTTGTGAGAATACCAATAAGGGTTGGCCTCCTGTTGGCCAAAGGATCAGCTGCCTTGTTTCCCAGGGATAGAAGTTGCTCATTTTGAAGTTGTTCACCTATAATTCTAATAATTTTGCCAAATGAATATACATCACTGGCTTGACTGACTGGATGACCTTTGAGTACTTCTGGAGCAATATGAGGATATACAGTTTTGTACTTCTTCACACGTGGACTAGTAATCTTACTGACTTTACCGAAATCTATCAAGTACCCTCTTTGTTTGCATACTAAAACATTATTTGCTTTGAGATCGCAGTGCAAATAACCTTTCTCATGAACATAATGCAAAGCATCTGCTATGTCATAGGACACTCGAAACCAGTTTGGCATGGACATGTTGGATCTCTCCGTGCCCAATGTACTATCAAAGAGTAACTTGTGTACAGTCATGGAATCTACTCCATGTCCTAGGAACTCCATAATTAGGGAAAAGGGCTTTACTTGTATCTGAATTCCTAGCAAGTGAGGCACACACCGATGTGAAAATAACTGCATGAAATATGCTTCATTGTGAAGTGATACCAAATTACTTTCTAAAAGCTGCTTTTCTACAACTAGGATGTCAAACCGGGAATATTTTTTTAGGTGACATTCTCCAAAAGTACCAGCTCCTAAGATTGTACTATCCTGTACATCTTCAAGTTCTTCTGGGAGCACCTGAGAAAATGCATAGTTACATGTACTTGCATTGTGGGTAACAGCATCTAGTAGCTTTGATTTCTGTTAAAAAAGAAATACAGCATGCCATGTTTATCATTTGCTTTCCACAACATTGACTATAAGTCTATATATGTATATTTGGTGATATATTTTGGATATAAGAAAAATGTATTTTTAGCTTTGTGGGTGTCTGAATTTACCTAGCTCTACAAATTTAATCCAGTGCCATTGAAAGTCAGAAAAAATGGGGAGGGAGGGGGGGGGGGGGTCAGAGCAAGAATGGGTGGGGTTCACTGTTTGGAAGGTTTGAAAATCGAGCACCAAAGTTGCGAGAAGAAAGGTCTAGGTGGTCTAGGCTCTGAAATGCCATTTCCTGCATTTTAAAAGCAGTTTCAGGGAAATAATATTGGGCTTGGGGGGCCAAAAACAAATTTTCCCACTTACTGTATGTTCAGTTTGGGGGCAATGCCCAGGCCCTGCTGGGGCAGAATGACATTTTAAGCCACTATTAAGCTATTATTTTGCTATAATATTAATTTGTTGTATAATAACTGGCAAAAAATTGGGGGGTGCCACCTGCCCACCAAGGCCCTGTGACCCATTTCATCAAGACACTGGTAAGATGTTTGACCAGTGGCAGTAGAAGATGTTCTCCAAAATATTGGAGTGTGCTTAGCACACTCCAAAAATATTGTGGGGCTATAGCCCCTCCTGTTGGGCCTTTGTGCAGATACCGTAGAATCCAGCTTATAAGCCCTGGACTTATATAATTTTTTTTAAATAATCGGAAGGGCTTATAACTTGGATAGAAAAATATTTTGAAACCCATAACGTATGTACATTACACAAGCTACTGTATGTTGGTGCTTTATTACCTGATTTTTACCATCTACATTTTTTTAGTATAGGTGGGCTAATATTCGGAAGGGGGTGGGGGTTATAATCAGAAGGTCTTCCCTGTTAACGAACTAGTGCGCTTATAACCTGGGGGACTTATAAGCAGGATTATACAGTATGACTGTATGACATGAAATGGTGATTATGGTGATGCTATACAGCAACATTTATAATTAATTCTACAAATATAAAATAAATAAAGATTGCACCAACTTTTCCATATTGTTTTCCAAGTACTAGCTGACTCTTAATTTCCTTATTTTGTTTGGCACATTTTCGCCACAAGGTATAATATTTTGATGCTAGTTGCTTGTGGTGGCTTGCTTCGTCATTCACTGCACGAATGGCAACTTCCAGCTCCTGGCTATATTTGCCAGTCAATTTGGCCTTTCGTTCCTCACGTCGCTGAAGCTTTTTCCTCTTCTTACGAGCGATCCTCATTCGTCGTTTTTCCTCCGGTGTAGGAGCCATGTATAATCTATTACTCGCTTTTCTGCGACTAATAAGACAACGCGCAACTTGGCGCCAAGTAAAATTACAAATTCGCGCAAAACCCAAATTGCCATTTTTGGTCACGTTGTCCTTATTTGGTGGTCACCGCTGAAGGTAAGTACGGCGGATTCAGCCATTTTTAAACATGTTGCCATGGAGATCAAATGCGCATTTAAAATACACGGTTGGGCCTTCATTTCGATTTACGAATGATACATGAATCTATTTAATAAATGTTCTGCTGCATTTCCACGTCCTCCAGCTACTTTATGAAAGAAGTATTTACAAGAATACAATTTATGGTAAGTTAATTTACACAATTTAGGGATAAATACATATAAATTCAAATAATATATTATAATGGATAAATACAACGAAAGTTTTGGAACATTCAGTTCGTAGTTCGGTTGTTCGTGGATTAGGGTTACAAAGACCAATATATATTCATTATATTTATTGATTTACACTTTAACCGTTAACAAACTTGTTGAGAAGATAATCGGCATATTTTAACCTTTTTAACAATAGTTTAGTGGATGAATTTTTTATCATGTCGTCGTGTGTTGGCAGTTGCCCTCCGCTTGTAGTGAAATATTCCTTCTCCCAGGTAGTAATTTCTTCCTTCAGGAGTCGTCGTTGTTTAGACACTCTTGTGTGGATAATAGCTAGGGATGTCTTGTACTCTTCGGAATAACTTTTATTCTGAGGATGTTCTTTGACTCTATTTCTGGCTTTGTCAAATAGGATGACTTCTGCTGTCAGTCCCAAAACTACTTCAACTGCTTTGCCTAATTTGGAATAGCATGTAAATGGCTGCTTTGTTCCTGTTGGATTGGTTGTCATGTCGGCACATTTTGCATTGTTGATGCTGTGTACTTTGTCCTTGTCTGTACAGATTGCGTCCTTGCTGCCCATTTGGGGTACTTTGTCAGTACATTTTGCATGGCTATTTGTGGATGGTGATTCGTCAGCACAGGATGCATCGTTTATACTGGCATCTGGTGGAGACAAACCTATATGCCAATCTGAAAGAAATTAACTACTTTGAGCAAACTTTGTAAGTATAATATAATTAAGTTTAATACTTTATATACTTAATTTTTTAACAAAATTGACATTAATTGAAATTAAAATTAAAATTGCATTTTCTGCACACAAAGAATTGTGGTTAAATGTACATGCATGTTGCCATCTTTTTGGTGCCATCAATTATAAGATGCAGCATGCTAATGACCACTATAAATTTGATTAAAGCATTGATTTGTAAGTGTGTAGTGATGGTATTTTTATTTACCTGTATGGTTTATTGGCTGATCATCCTGTAGTAGCTCATCATTGCCAACAATAGAAAAAGATACCACAATTTCAGTGCCATCGTTGCTGCTTTCTGCAGTATCGTTATCAGGATGAACATCAGAAGTGGCATCACTAGTTGTCATGTCTTCGTCGTCTTGCACTGCATGGTCATTCACTATGACCATGTTTCCATTTTCATCTGGAATACGTAGCACACATAGGGGAAAGTGAACTTGTTTATCCAGACAAGATTTCCAGCAGTTGTTGAGGTATTTCTCTTCTGCTTGAAATGATGTGGATCTGAAGTGATGTAGCTCTGGTCCACTAGGCTGGTTTTCTGGGTTTCCCTCTGCATCAAAGAACTCCATGCACCCCTCATTGCTTTCATTCCACCAAACTCCCTTGCCTGGTAACAGGAAGTCACTGACTTTTTCCAAGTGAGCTTGCCAGGAACTGCTGTGTTTAATCAAAAAAGAAGTTGGAAAGCTGCTATTTCCAAATGCTGGTAATGCACTTGCTAATTTGGAGACTTGCTTTTGTTGATTAGATACAACAGCCTGGTAACCTTTCAGTTGTGCTTCTGCTTGCATTCTCACCATGATGTTACCAATGAGTTGATTTGGATGATTAGAGGAGGTAGTCCGACAAATGTTCTTGAGCGTGTTGAATACCCTTTCTTGTTCTTCGACATTGCTGGATCTGCCACTAATCATTCGGTTTTGGAATGCTGCATGTGAGGTTATATTGTGGAAGTAATTACCATAAAACTTTCTGCATGTCAGTTTCTTCAATGTAAATCCAATAACCTCTCTACACAATGTTCCATGGTACCATGTCAAATTGTGAAATCTTAGCACTTGCCTTGGTGTTCTGCTTTCATCTGAGCTGTAGGCTATTGCTTGGATTTCTACCAGGGTGTCAAGAAGCTTTTGGGCCTTGGAAGGAATCTTACCTCTGGTGTGCTGTGCCACTTGGATTAGGGAACATCTATAATCAAATGTTCTTTTCGTTTCTTTGCCAGTAAGAGAAACTTCGATTACATCTAACATGGCTTTGGCTTCTTTCTTCGTTAGATGGTGTGGTAATTCATCAAACACATTTTCAATATGCTTACCAATATCATGTAATGGCTCGAAGGGTAGTATTTCATAGTGTTGGCAGTTAATAGACTCCATGGTTTGGTTTGGCATATTGTAGAGCAATGCTGGAACTCTTTGGACACCATGCAATTCTTCTACTAGGAGTTTCTCCAACTCAGTCTTTGTTTTCCCCTCATAGATTCCTCTTGCTGCAAGTTCTCTGGTGATCTCATCTTTTGTTAACTTGCTCAGTGGCTTGTTGTTCTTTTCCAGTGACTTCTTTCTTCCAATAGGTCCTTTCAAAACTAACTGTTGTCTCTCTTCCAGTGACATGTACTTGCAACTTAGGGCATAGCCCAATTCATACACACGATGTGCATTTGCTTCACAAACTGGGCAGTAATATATCCCACCTTTCTGCTGACCACTTTCATATTGCCTTGACGGGCTGTCCCCATGAAAAAATCTCATGATATCTGTCACTTCATGACCATTCTCTGTTTTGACATGATCAGTCAACTCACAAAGGCATTCAATTCTTGTGTCAGTGTAAGCTAACTGTTCATAATCAGTAGAACTAGATCTGGCAATGATGTGAACTTGGGGTGCTTCGACTTTGGCTTGAACATCTAATTGCTTGTGGTGCTTCTCTGCAAATTCTTTATTGGTGTAATACACTGCTGGATCATACAAACATGAAGCCATGAATGCCAGGTGGCTGTGATTTGCAATGGTGGACAAATCATGCCATATCTTAAAGTACCGGTTCTTTCAATCTTCTTCAATCTCTGCCTCATAGTATCCTCACTTTCATTTTCATGATATTCACCAATTGCTTTCAATCTCTCACCAATATCGAGTGCACTCATGGCAGCATACTCCTCATCTGACCTTTCTCTCATGAAGATTTGTGATTGTTTCAGCAACTTTTTCCTTATTTCCAGCAATGGACGTTTCCGACCTTCAACTATGAATTCCTTCTCAGCGATTTGACCATCTTCATTGAGAACCAACTTCTTGTACTACATAATATGTAAAAAGATCACAAATCTGAGTACAGTAATTGTAGCTTTACCTAAATAATGTATTATACAGTACATATTAAATGGTTTTTAGTTTGTTCTGACAGAAAAAATCTACATTCAAGCAATTAAGTTATCTGACTATTTAATGTTAAAACATTAAAATAATTGTATATTACCTGTTTGGGTACAATTAGTTCCCCCATGCTATATTCTCCTGATGTTATTTTTTCTTTCAACTGGTCTTTTAGCTTCTCATTTGTACTTGGAGTAGGCATTGTAATTTCACCCCCAGCGCCTTTCAGCTTTTTCCTTCGCACACTTCGACAATCAGACTCGGGGCACTTTCTTTTTAGTCGGCCAACATCAACACCAACTGATTTTAGCCATTCTTGGGCAATCTGACCACCATTCTTGGCTATCTCCCCACTTGAATTTTGAATGTTGTAATGCCTTGCTAGGTCTGACCAGTTTACAACTTTGTCATTGTCATAGCTCAACACTTCTTCTTTCATTCCCTCTTTATCCCAGTCCATGTTAGTAACATTACCAACTGAGGTCCTCTTGGGAGCTTTTGACTCAGCAATTCTTTGGGTCTTGTCCTCTGTACTTTCAAATGCCATAGCCAAACGCTCACGTTGTCTTGCTCTCAGAGATTGACGATTCCCAAAACACCTACAGTTTAAGTTAAAATTCAAGTAATTTTGAAAACTACAAAAATTGATACCAATAAAACTAATTTCCACAAGGTTGTTTAGTATATAAAATATACCAAAGAAAATTAAAAGTTTGTTTGCCAAATTAATTGTTATTATAAATAATAACATTATTATAATTAAATGGTATAAGTTTATACAAAATGTGTACTAGTTTTACAAGTATCTTACTTAAAGCTTTTTTCTCAGTCATCGCATCATGTAAACAATTGGTATGAAATTCAGCTCAGCTAAGTGGGCTAGCTCGAGTATGGCCCAGACTGATTCGCCTCCTTATAAACACCCCCTTAGATTTAATTAATAACTATAGTTTCTTCGCCTTTCCTTGCTACATTGAGCCTGGCCCTGTGGTTCATGGTTTTGATATTTGTATTGTATTGTATTGTATTGTATTGATATGATATGATATGATATGATATGATATGATATGATATGATATGATATATGATATGATATTATATTATATTATATTATATTATATTATATTATATTATATTATATTATATATTATATTATATTATATTATATTATATATATTATATATTATATATTTATATTATATATATTATATTATATTATATTATATTATATTATATTATATTATATTATATTATATTATATTATATTATATTATATTATATTATATTATATTATATTATATTATATTATATTATATTATATTATATTATATTATATTATATATTTATATTATATTATATTATATTATATTATATTATATTATATTATATTATATTATATTATATTATATTATATTATATTGTTTATGAATGGTACTTGCCTGACAACCTCTGTCTTTTTCCATTGAGTTTCGACAGATAGCTTAGCCTTTCTGTAACAGTCCATTCTTTCTTTCTTCTTTTCAGCTTTGGATTTCTTCGGCTGCAGCTGTAACTCTTTGATGTGAGTTAGTGCTTCTGACCAAGGGACGTTGTACGTATTTTCAAACAATGGGTTGATGACGTTGTACAATGCTCTGGCCGTTCTGGTCTGATCTTGTTTACTGCATGCTCCTACTTTTACAGGGATCACTTTAGCAGCAACATCCTTCGTGGCCAGTATTATATTCCTGTTTGCGCTACTTCTAAACTGCTTTGACTTGACTGGAAAAAGAGATTGCTCGTAACTATACCCAAGTGCGCAGCCTTGACAGTTCATCAAATTATGTTCTGCCCTTCTCGACGATGGGAGTTTGGACCATTTCTTTGCGCTAAATGACTCCAGATACCGTGTTCTTTCGTCCTTCTTGCGGGAATTCCAGTGGCTGATTTTCTTCTGTAAATCGTTCAGCTTTGATTCAAAGTATTTACGCTCAATTGTAAAGTTCTCTTTACAATCACTAAACGCCTCCACGAATCGATTGAACTGTTGTTCTGTGACGCGCGCATAATATTCTCGAACTGGTTCTTGCGCTCCTCTGAGTATTTTGCTTTGAGTGGCTTGAATAACTTCCCAAGCAATCACTTTGGCAAAACCACATGCTTGCGGGTGAATTAAACTCACAACCATAGCAGCTACGCTGCTTTGAACGCACCAACTAGCTTTGTAATCTCGATCAGTATACAATCCTTGTTCGCTAAACCCCTTCGAAATTGTCCGTATACATTTGAATGTTGGCGCCTAAATTACGGTCACGCGCGTTTCTCAAGACAAAAAGCATCAAATTACATTGTCGAGACCAGTATTATGAACGTACGTTATGATATTTCAAACAAAAAGTGTGCGCAAATAAAAGAAATCAACAAAATTGTCATGAGCGTCATGATTTATTTTGCTTGTAGTACGGACAGTATTTTCTCCAATTGATACATATTGCCATCAATAAATGCGCTGATTTAAATATCCAATCTTTTCATCGGATATAATACATAATTCTCACACTCATACAAAACTTCATGCATGCACAAAACAGTAAAGACTGAACTGTAAAATTTGTGGTTTAGTGGTTGTTTTTATTCTGCCATTTTGTATCATCACCGTGGCAACAACACTCATTCAGCTAACCGCTGATTAAGTACACTCTGCCGCAGCGATGTCTTTCGCCAAACATGGCGGATACCTTTGAAAGTAACGACAATATATTCGTTTGCTTTGCGGACGATGACTTGAAGGAATATCAAAGAGTTTCTTGATACAATATAACTCATAATAACTTAAAGTTGTTTGTCCAAACTTCAAAGATTCGCGATGATGAGAAAAATGGGGAATAAAATGCATTAAACGACACGAAATCGTCAGTTAATAAATTTGATCATCAATTACATCTGTGGTATTTTAATAAGTTAATCTTCGAAGTTAGCATAACGAACTTTCACATGCACCTAAACTGTACAAATAAAATGCTGATCTCTTGTAGATGATTTTCCCGTGCGCAACGTCATTGAAGTTGAGGACTGATAAATTGACGTATTAAATCATCATAACATCACGTGACTTGTTTCCATGACAACAAAAAATATGCCAGTAGATAGACAAGAAACTTATACACTGAACAAACTTGATTTGTACTTGGACATTGCTTTACTTCATTTTCTATGAATTTTTAAAATATTTTTGCCAAATTAATGAGGTGATCACAGCATGGCCCCACGCATTAACGCACTTGAGCGTCTGGTCTCGTCTCGTCTCGTCTCGTCTCGTCTCGTCTCGTCTCGTCTCGTCTCGCCTTGTCTTGTCTTGTCTTGTCTTATCTTAAATACGGAAAGATATATGACTTTCTCATTAATAATTCATGAGGAAAACATAATGAATCAGTTACCGAGACGATGTGAAATGTGGCAAAATGTTTGAGAAGTTATATCATGAGACACGCGGTTAAGACGTAATATATCATACACTCGAAAGTCGTTTATTATCTGATTTGAAAACACCTCGAAGTGAGTTAAAAAACTCGGCTATCGGCTCGTTTTTCAACATACTTCTCGGTGTTATCAAATCAGATAATAAACGGCTTCTCGTGTATGATATAATTACGTCTTAACCGCGTGTCTCATGCAATAATTCGATTGGAAACCTTGGATTCGATACCCAGTTGGGGCAGTCAGATTTTTTATACATATATTTTTATTTTTATTTATAACCAAAAAGAACATGTCATATTACAATAAATAAAGAAATAATGGAAACAATGACTAAAACTATACGGAATCCACAATGAGATTAAACGCTTAACAACGCATTATGGTAAATATAACTAGCATGCTCATACCAGATCTTCGTTTACCATAAGAAGGTTTTCAGCTCTTAAATCACCATGTAAAATTCCGTGCATGTGAAGGTAAATTACACCCGAAGCAGCTTGTTTCATGTACAAAAGACGATTCTGACGAAGATGTGAACTTAATAACAGTGCGTTGAGAATGTTTCCTTGGGGAAAACTTTGGGAAATCTATATACGTTAAAAAGAATAAGTACGATTTCATCTCCTCACATTGAGGTCTAATATCTGGCACCTTGGGATCTTTTGGTTCGTACCGTTACCTAGCCCTGTTTGTCTTTCCCCCTGTTTTATTGTATTCCTATATATTAGTATTTGCCAAATTAAAGTCGTAAAATCAAATTTAAAATAATAATGCAAGAAGCTAAACTATACGCGTACAGTATACATAATGTTATATATTTGGTATTAGCATATACCTCGCAGGAGAATACGTGAATAGTGCTAGCTTTTCACGCAATCTGATTGGTTCCTCTAGCTCGGGATATCCTGCACTATTCACCTGCGGGCAAAACAAAATGGCGGCCAGTTTTGCTTTGTTTACCGAAGCAGAAGATTTTCTTGATAAACAAGGATGATATAGTAGAATAACGGGAAAAGTCAACAAAATTAAGTAGAAGAGCGTCCACGGGTATGTTTCTTTACGAATTTATTTAACTTTTGTTGGCAAATTTGTACTAAAAGAATTAGACAACTCGTCCTGGTTTTCTATGAGCGATAGTCAACTCGGCTTCGCCTCTAGCTCGTTGAGTATATTCGCTCATAGAAAACTCGGGCTCGTTGTCTAATTGTTAAATATATTCAAAAGTTGTAAAAACTGTTTTGTCCACAAATATCGAGTACACCAATTTGCTAGCGGACAGCGACCGTATCTTGTATAAAAATAATAAGAATGTTAAACTTGTTATTTCATTTATGAGGTATATGCTAAAACAACTATTCACCTCTCCGATTCGCAGCTCTATTCACCTCTATATAGACAATCGCAGCAACTGAAATGGGTTTCCTGTTTCAAAGTGATTTTTAAAAAACCCAGCTACAACATAACACTCATGAACACTCGTGCGTCATTTTCTCAACACAAAATTGATGTCAAACTTTCGGAAGCTAACAAATACTCTGCGTCACATCCTTTGAAAATGAATTATGTCTCGTGTTCTATTGATCGAATACTGATGTTCTCCTAGATTATAGGTGCTAGGATATAAAATAATACACCAAACATAACTAAATTCCATTTTTTACTCACAATCTCCAGTTTGTCGGGTCCAAAACGATTGACCGCCAAAACCTCCACAAGCGTTAGATGGTTCAAGCTTTTTAACTTTTCTGCGAGCCGTATATTACGGAATTCTTTGTATTCCAACACAACAAATTTAGTCGGGCTATCAAGATCCTAAAATTATTATAATGTCAAGTTGTCGGCAACATATATCAAATAATTATCAATTATTGGACGAGTCTGAGCAAAATATCATGATTTGTCAGTGGCGAGCTACCAGTTATTTGTCGATGCCGAAGGCAGAGGAAAATAATTGGGAGCGAGACACTGTGTTCACGAAATTTTTTTGCGGCAGCTATCGCTAGTGCGCATGATTACCCAATCAGAATGAGGAATAGAGACAAAATTAATGATAACTATATTTATTGATGCATGTGTGTATACAACACGAATAATTTTAGTAGTTAGGCCATGCAATGTTTTAATGGACAGCTAAAAAAAATGTAAATAACATTTTTCTAGCTTTTAAAACCAATAAATTAAATATCTTATATAGCACTCTTCATTCTCTGAAATTTTAAATATATTTAGTTTATCGTTTGTAATCTTGCATTGTTTTATGTTCTTGTATATCATAATCTGTTCGCAAACTTTTAAAACTACGGAAGAAAACAAAAAGAAACCAGACAAGATGTTAAGGAGCGGTGCCCTGTTTGGCCTCAAAAGCGTCGCTTGTATTCTTGTACCCAGAGCCCACGTTTCTGGCGTGCGATTCCGTCAAACACCCCAATATAAAGCTACCTAACAAGTAGTCAGGGCAGTGACTGGCTTGTCAGGGCACCGTACCGTACTATAAAGCTGCCTGACGATCTAGGCGCTAACTTGTCAGGGCACTGCAATTTTGTGCAATTGTGTTTACCTGGAGAACGCTTCGCTTGACGGAGATCGCCAAAAGCCGCCAAAATTCCTCGCGTCAAAAACATTGCTCCGTTCTCAATACGACAATGCTAGAGCCCATGACGTTTCGGTGGCTATTAATTCTGCACAAACGTACAAGCAAAATTATAAAGCTGACTGACCAGCTATAGCCGCTAGCACGTCAGGGTACCATGCACAATTGTATCTACCTGCAGAATGCTCAATGTTTTCCTTCACAAACATGATGTCGTCAAGAACGCGCGAAAATCTAGCTTTGGCGTCAAAAACAACGCTTGTGTTCTCTTTCCCAGAGCCCACGTTTCTGTGTCCGTGGCTTAACCCGTCACAAAAAAGTGACACTCATAATATAAAGCTACTCGTCAGGGTACCGCAATTACCGCAATTGACCCCCCCCCCCCCCTCCCCCTCAAAAAATAAAGTAAAAATAAAAATAAAAGAAAGAAGATAAACACTGACATAAATATTTATTGATATAAACAAACCTTGTTATGTTCTCTAGCTATGCAAACAAATGGCTTCGTAGAGTTAGAGTCGACACTTTCATTTGTGTACATTTCCTAAATAATATATGCAATTATCAAAATCAGATTACTTGGAAACCGTCAAATCTAAGAAATATGAATCTTTAAGAATAGTACAAAAAGAATTCATATATATATATATATATATATATATATATATATATATATATATATATATATATATACAAACGAGCACGTGTGATTTTGTTCACGGAATGTCGGAAAGTGTTACCATAAATGAAACCATAAAGGTAGAGCGAATATAGTATAGTTTAAGTGCACGGGCTTACCTCAAAATGTTGAGTGTCGCAACTGTCAGTTTCACGCGGAGCGATCTTCAGGCGACTGAGTAGTATCGATTCGTGGGCCGCTTAAATGGTTTTGGTCAAAAGGTGGGCGTGTGGATGCATTCCTCAAATGTATGTAAACAAGCAATCAAACCACCCATCTAGCATTTTAAAAACAGCTACCAACATCAATCGGCAAACGCATTTCCTTTCTCTCATCGGACAACACAACATTTAAGGAATCCGCACCAATTTACCAAAATGCATTAAGACACAGTAATTTCAATCAGGAATTAAATTACACGCAGCAAAACCCACAACAACCAAGCAAAAACCGACATCGCAATATCATTTGGTTCAATCCACCACAAAAACGTAAGATCAAACATAGGACGCAGCTTCCTTAACCTAATCGAGAAACATTTCCCACCCGAAAACAAACTCCATAAAATTTTCAACAGAAATACAGTGAAAGTCAGTTACAGTTGCATGAACAACGCCAAGTCCACAATCATGAAGCACAACGCACACATACTTAAAAAAAATCGGGTACAAAATGAAAACACAGCCAGTTGCAACTGCAGGGGTATACAAAGCAACTGTTTCCACAAGGGACATAAATAACACCAAACACTACATTGGCATGGCAGCAAACAATTTCAAAGAGCGATACAGAAATCACACTAAATCTTTCCAAAACAAAAAATATTCAAACGAAACAAAACTTTCGAAACACGTCTGGGGAAAAACACGAAACAGGTCTATTTTAAAACGCGCGGCTCCCTACTCGGAAGAGAAACTTTGTATCATGAAAGGAGACAAACACTTTTTACTCAATAAAAGATCAGAAATCATTTCGACATGCAGGCATAAAAATAAATTTTATATCAACAATCTAAACAACAATCAAAACAAGGAAAGGAATTTGAGGAACCCACCGTCCACACGTCCACCTTTCGACCAAAACCATTTGAGGAATGCATTCATTGTTTCACCGCCCACACACCCACCTTTTGACCAAAACCATTTACGCGGCCCACGAATCGAAACTACTCAGTCGCCTGAAGATCGCTACGCGTGAAACTGACAGGTGCGACACTCAACATTTTGAGGTAAGCCCACTTAAACTATACTATATATAGATAATATATATATATATATATATATATATATATATATATATATATATATATATATATATTATTTAAAAACTGAGTCAGAGTACTTTATCATTGTATATTTCTCATTGTGTATACCAACGACTTTCGTTTGTCAAATCTGAAATTCTATTGGTCAAATCATGGTCGCGTGTTGTTCAACAAACTCAATGTTTCTTTCCGCCGAGGGAAACATTGCACTGTTTCCCTCTGACGTCAGCTTGTTCACGTGAAACACAATGATTATTGCATCAGATCAAGAAGTTTGGACTCTCCGCAGCATTGATTTTGAAAATAAGAGCTTGTTTCGAGCTTGTTTGGGGGCGAGAGAAAGGAACGCCTGTCGTAATACTATTCATAAAAACGTTTTTGGTTTCCAAAATCTCGGCTAAATACCCATTGGCTGAAACCCAAGCTAATGTAAACAAGACGTCAAGACCTTAATTTAGTGCAAGCGCTTTCTTTTTGTTTGCGTAACTGAATACATATCGTATAAAAAGTCAAAATGAAGCTGGAAATGTTACGGAATGTTCTTTTCTAGCTTTCGAAGCGTCTGGAAAACAAAACTTAACTATACGTTTGCAAATAAGAGATCAGCTTGTTAGGCAAAACTATGTATTGAATATTCTAAGCGGCTTTATGCTGTTAACATACTGCTAACTGGAGAACTACGCTATCGCTGTGTCGCTAGAGAGATACATTTGCAATATTACCAAGACTTGTTGCTGTACTTTCACTTATTACTATATTGCTGAAGCCTACC
Organism: Paragorgia papillata; assembly: GCA_035771165.1. Lineage (NCBI taxonomy): Eukaryota > Metazoa > Cnidaria > Anthozoa > Scleralcyonacea > Coralliidae > Paragorgia > Paragorgia papillata. Next base: position 2,963,298 of record JAWNZC010000011.1, on the reverse strand, counting down.
AAGGCGTTCGGGAGATTTTATTGTTGCTATACCTTCTTCTTGCGGAACTCTAACAACAAGGGGCAATGTCATCCAGGTATAAATCCAGCCTAGAACCTGCAGGCTCTCTCTCTTCTCTGTTATTATATTTACAAGCATGGGCGTCTGTGCCCGAGCGCTGCGCGAGGGAGCCTAGCAGATTTCAGTAAAATGGTCCCTGATTTTCAAAATTGGGCCCTGGGCACCACGGCCCATCCAGGGCCCATCCTGCTCGTAAAAGGAAATATTTTCAACGGCTGCAAAACCAAGTGAGTAATTTTGATTTTTTTTATTACTTGTTCCAACCTAATAACTAAGAACCTACTTGACCTCGATCTGTGATTAATTAAATCAAGCTTATTATTTGATATTTACACCACTTGACATGTATTTGAGGATTAATGATGCTGTGCTTAATCTATAATTGCTGCATGTTGTGATTTTAATTGTTGTAATTCGTATTGTGTAATGTCGTGGGTATTTAAAATTGAATCGTTAAGATTGGTAAGTTATTACAACAAATATTTTTACGAAGTACAGTACAGAAAATAATGATGGTGATAAACTCATTAAACTTTTAGGTGAACTTTTACTGACTTATCGGCTGGTTTAAAGTGCCCCTATCCCCACAAATTTTATCGTTTAATTTTGAAACCGCTTCTAAAGTTATGAAGAATGTCGTTGAAAGTTCGGCTATACCGGTTTTTGTTCTTCACAAACTATGTATTTACAAACTAAACTGAAAAAGATAGTTCAAGTTATATAGTCGTCATGGTAACCGATATGTTTCCAGACCTCTTAATTAAAAAAAACAAAACTATTTGTTTTCTCTCAAGTGCCGATAATTTTGGAGTTGGTAATATTGGAGGAAGATTCTACAAACTTAACTAATCTTATACTAAAGTCTGAAGTTGTAGTAAACTCTGCTATGCCGCAGAAGACAAAGATTTTTTGAGCCTGGATTTAGAGGGCTGGAAACAAATCGGTTGCTATGACGGCTAAATAACTCAAATTATCTTTCTTAGTTAGCTGGTCTGTATATATGTTGAAGGTTTTGAGAACTGTTTCGATGTATAAGTTTGAAGATATTATTTTAGAATAAAATATAGCCCTTATTTTAGAATTTCTTAGTTATTCAGTGAAACGTGCATGTTTAAAACTTACATACGGTTTACTATTTCTTTCCTGTTGAAGGTATGTCAAGCGTAAACAATTTGTGTTTTAACCTTGTCAAAGTGTAAATACTGCTATCTTGAAAATACTGAAATCTGCTAGGCGTTCTGGAGCACCTTGAGCGGTGACGTCAAACCTAGATACCAGTCTCATCATATACGCGCGTGCTTCAGAACGACGGGACTAGGCTTGTATAAATCGATTCGTTCATTATAAAATCGCGTCGGAGTAGATGGCTATAATTCAATAAAACATCTATATGCTGATTGATTTTGTTCAAAATTTAGTAAACATTGCATACTGTATTTATGTGCGACCAGATTTTGTTTGCTTATTGAATGAACACATTACATGTAATTAGGTTTTGTAGTTTCGACACGACTGAGTTTGTTTTGATAAGTCGTTGCCTCACATCTTCAGCGTGGTCCGTGTTTGAAAAAATTTTCTATATAACTTTATATCAATATTTAGTCGATATATGCGACTCAAGAAGTTCCACAATTTACTTCTAGTAATTAAACTGTTGTCAGTGTTTTACGTACTACAGTGCTTGCTGTATAGTTTGCATAGAAAATATTTCGCAGCAAGTTGTTGCTGCTCTAAATTCCGAATAAGGTTTGTACGTAGCTTGTACTTATTTACTGAAATAGTCTCGAGTTTGAACTAGAGTAAAATTTAATTCGTGCGAAAGTTTAAAAGTGGTTGCAAATTGCGTTGTCATTTTGTCGAGAAAATATGATTGGTCAAACGGACAATCTTGCTAATAAAGGGTTAATCAAAACCATGGGGCCGTTCCTTTCTCTCGCCCGCAAGAAGAACGCCTCCACGCAGGCTAGTTTGGTACGAAATAGACCATTTTCCAAAAGAAAGAATATATGATATCTTTATGATATATATATCTATATGATATATTCAAAGAAGGTCTGAAGAAAACCTGGAGAAATTTAAAGCTGTTCTTTGTACTTGTTGAGTCTGGTGTATTTGTTTACTTGAATTGAAGTCAAATTGTTTTGGTAAGTCTTTTTGCCTTTTGAAAGTTTCGAGCCAGTTTAGTATTTTGTATTTTAAAAGTCTTTGATATATAACAAAAGGCTTGTTGATTTTTGCCTCGAGAAAACGTCGAGTTTTACGGTCCCTCCGGCTTCAATGTCACGCGAGGGCTTAGCTTGTACTATGTACTATTTACAGAATGAGTGGCCGTTCTGTATCGGGATACAGGCACTCGACGAAGACACGTAAATGACATCTAAAAAGATCCGATTTGGTAAGTTCATTGGCGTAGTAATTTTCTAAAAAAAACGTCTAAGTCGAGAAAATCAAAGCTAAAGTTTATGTAAATCAAGAGGAATCTGTATCACTCATATACAGACCGTTAAACATGGATTTTCTTTGTGTTTTACTTATATATATATATATATATATATATATATATATATATATATATATATATATATATATATATGGTAAAGTAGTAGTTAAAATATGAGCGGCCGATCTTAATGAGCAATTAGCTACAATGGCGAGCCGAAAGCGAGCCATTGCATGTAGGTGCCCATAAAGATCGGACGCGAATATTTTAACTTACTTATCAAATTCCAAGTGTACGTGATGAATACTTTGTTTAAGAGTTGTAAGAAACGTTATAGATAAGATCATTTTAACTAAAAAAAATCTGAATTTGAGCCGCTAGTGTCTAATAACTTTGATAAAACATTGATGTTTTATTAATCAATGTTTTAACAGTATTTACAAACACCTGATTAAACATTCATTTCTTTTGAATTTTCCTTATGAATTATTAATGAATTTGATCAATATATATATATATATATTTATAATATAGCTACTAATGGTATATGAGCTATCTTGCAATCTGATTGGCTGCATTACTAACTGTATATCAGCTCATATACAGCGAGTCGTGAAAAACAAAATTGCGGCGTAGTTTTCTTAAACTATTGCAGATGAAACTGGCTGGGTTTTTCAACGTATACCTCAGAAAAACTTGAGCTAAGAAGGGGAAACTAACATATAACACAAAATACACAACCCAAATGCACAATTTACAAAGTTAAGATGGTAAATCCACTTTAAAAACAGTCTTAAGAGTTTACAAAACCCGATTTGAATTGTCAAGTTGGCAATAATGTTTTGTCCGACAAATTAAAATCCACAACACATATTTATGAGAACAACCATTATTATTACTCAGCAAAGTGGGTTTTTTAAGTAATAAATCATTATGGATAAAAACTGTGTTATCGGCTTTCAGGTTAGAAATATTGAAAAACAACGCGTAATTTTCGCTATTAATTATATTTTTAGCTTCTTTGTCCATTTAAAAAGCCAAAGATTCACAAACCACGACAGATTAAGAAATAAATCACCCACCTTTTGACTTTTCAAAGCTGTTTTTATTCTTCATTCAATCTTTTCAACGTATTTTTTGGCGCTGAGAGAAAATTCTGAAGCCGTTTTCAACTCAGCAAGAAACTTGCAAACATAAACTACAATACGTATGACGGAAGCTCATATGTGGCGGATATTCAATTAATATAATTTATTGCAATAAATCAACAATTTTTTGCATTGATTATCATAACATATTTTGCTATATTGTAAAACAATTATACCATTCGCTCTCGTCGTATATGAACTCATAGCCAACTCGGCGAAGCTTTTTTACTATATTCAATATATATTTAATTATTCATTAATAGTTCATGAGGAAAACACAAAGAAAATCCATGTTTAATGAGTGCCTGTATATGTGATACAGATTCCTCTTGTCTTACATCAACTTTAGCTTTGATTTTCTCGAGTTAGACAACGTTTTTTTAGAACAATTACTACGCCAATGAACTTACCAAATCCGATCGTTTTAGATGTCATTTACAGCTGATCAGAACGGCTATTTACGGCACGTCACTTAGAATATAAAATGTGGGACTAATACTAAATCAAAGCGCATGCTCACATCACACATCGTCACTAATTTAATAATCGTAGCTTATTAAGCCATGCCTCGAAAGTTTATCAGCTCTTAACATGATGTAGTTTTAGTTAACTTAATATGCGTTTTAGAAGTAATTTACAGAATTCGTGCCTTGTATACCCCGATACAGAACGGCCACTCATTCTGTAAATAATATCTATATATATATATGGTAAACAATAGAGAAGGTTTGTAACCTTATTGTATATATCATCATAAGAGTCTGAGAATTTCTTATTCCAATCAAGATCTAAATAATTTCAAAACAACACTAGTTAAATCAACGCTAAACTTTCAATCTGATTAGCTATAAACATGGACACTTCAATTAAAATATATATTGCCTGATCTACTAATTAATATGCTAGTAAGGGTAAAAAAATATATTTACCCATAACATCCAAATGTGTATAAGGAAAATCTTCATCTTGGTCCTCGATGTTTTTGGCCTTAAAGATAATTGAGTGTGAGGCGTAATTATAATTTAACACAAAATTAACAAGTACGATAATTATATTTACCATATTGAGCAGCCGTGTTGCACCTGCATAATATACAAACCCAAACCGAAGACGAGAGGTTGTCAACCTCGTCCCCAGGGCCATTTGTGGGGGCTGGGCAAAGATGGCGACCAAAAACAAAATGGCGGGAACAAATGGCCCTGGCACAGGCTGAGCTATCACCACATCTGATTGGTCGAGATAACATTGGATGTTTTAGGTATTTTGATTGGTGGAAACAAGGCGGGCGGCAGGCTAACTCGCGGGCATTTGTTTATAGGCTCAAATTATATTAAATAAGTGATACCAGAATTGCCGGCTGTTAAAAGCAACTTCAAAATGAATGAAAATGTGAGGAAAGCTGGCGAAACACCCGTAAAAACGTCGGAAGAATATGTAATGATGGGTCGTGTCATCTCTGTGCCCTGGCTGCCATACAACGAAGTCCATGGGACGGCAATTTAGAGTGTTTTCTAAATCGGGCGAACGAAAGACTTGGCGAACAAAGTCAAAAAGTATTTTGGCTGCGAAAGGAAAGTACAACACAGGGCAGAATTTACGTGTTTGGCCATTGAGAAGCAGGCTTTTTTCAAACAAGAATTCTCGACTAAATGAAGCCTAAATGTTTTTCAAAACGCTGAATTGAATCCGCCGAAAACAAGGCGGCCCGGCCAGACAACGGCAATCCAGTTTCTTGCGAATTTGGTACAACGGTGAACCAAATGATAAATAATAAGCATTTACAGATATTTATTAAAAGTGTATTTATTTTAATAATTTGACAATGTATTTGGAAATGAATGTTTTGATTGTTTTCAGTTTGGGTCAGTCAAGCCAAACTAAATATTCAGAAAAAATTGAGCCTGACTAGGCGCGATAAACTTAGTGAAGCCTGGGTCCGAGTAAAAAATGAGTCAAAATTTGACTCATTTTTTGCAGCCTGTGCCAGGGCCATTTGTTCCCGCCATTTTGTTTTTGGTCGCCATCTTGGCCCAGCCCCCACAAATGGCCCTGGGGACGAGGTTGGAGAGGTTGTATATCCGATACAACATGGACGCGAATGTATGTAACTGACGTCTGTATTCGTCAAAAATTCAAATGGTAATAACGTAGCACAAATAATTATATATATATACACACATTTACGTTCCTTCACTTTTATGTTGTTGATAGCATTCTGTGAGGTTGGTGTAGACCATGGGCCGAACTCATTAATAAAACATCAGTTCTGTATTGCCCGAAATAATTACAACAACATAGTAAACTAATTCCGCAAACTCAACTTCAAATATTCTTGTACCCGTATTAAAACAGCAAAGAACGGTGTACCTGCAGGCGGCATTGCAACATCGACGGAATTATGCGCAAGTTAGTGAAATTTCACTTTCAGGTCAATTTTCAAAATACCTTGACAAAAGCTATTTCCTGTAGGATTAAATAGAATTATACTGTAATTCGTGTCCTAGCTTGAGTAAGCTACTCTATCAGTTCTATGTGATCAGACATCAGAGCCTTCAAATAACTTTTCGCACAACTCTTTCAGAGTTTCATCAGCGGCGTAGGAAAAATGTTAAAAACATCTACATTAATAATTAGAAAACCTTACCTCAGTCCCAGGATTACAGTCATTTGGGTTTACATCTTCTTGAAGAAAACGTAACCTAGGAGGAGGAGGTGTTGGCTGCCAGGAAAAGTCTTCCATTTCTTCTAGAATGAGTAATAACGGCATTCTGAGTATATACTCCACGTGTAAGAATATAATAGTGAAAACTGAAATGGTGTTGTTAGAACGCAAGTCATCGCAAGTTAGCTTATAGGATGACTTGAGATGCCACCAGTCAAACGTTGGCACAAGTCGTCACAAGTTCTGCACTTCCGCTAGTTCCCACCCCTTTTCGCTAGTTCTCATGGTAGTTTCTATGGCGACGGAGCACGAAAGACTTGCATCGACTTGTGTTTTGTGTTCAAACGTTTTGCAAGAATATATACGCAGAATTAACGTGCTGATATATAAATAAGTTATAGGTAAGGTCTACCTGGACTACGACTGTAATTATATAGTTCGAAAAAAAATATTTAAAATCTTCCCCCAAAAGGCAAGAAATGTCATTTCGGAGATTCCAGATTTCAATTTTGTATGCTCCCGGACCCCTTAGTATTTTGTCCCGCCTTCGGCGCGCATGTTACTTTACATCCTGTAGAGTTGCACTTCTACATAGGTCACTACATCCCTGTAGACGGTTTATCATCAGTACAGAAAATAATTTTTAATCCCTGACGGCTGACTAATCGAAACTCAGTGTAACCTTTTAGATTTATTTTTTATTTTTATTAGAAGTGGTTTGCACGTCTTAAAAAGGCCAAGGAAATGATGATAAAAATACCGTAAGGATGTGTTAGGTAACGGACCTTTTCTGTCCCCAAAGCAGCATATCTTAAGTGTATAAGTAAACACAGCTTAAGGAAGGTGTGTTACACAGTGAGTACATAACACACGAAAAGTGTGCTAAATTTATGTATGAATTTATGTATGAGGTTATCCACGCCAATCGATTTTATCATTCGACCTTGCAATCGCAACCATGCAGTTTTCTGCCGCTTTACATTTCCTCCTTGACATTGATCGAATTTCTTTCATGAATTGTGTTAACAGTAATAATAGTATTTAGTATATCCAAATCGTATTGGCTGTTCCAAGTCGAACCATTTGCAATTTTACGTTATATTTGCTGGTATAATCGAATCAGATGCAAAACATCGCATGAATTTTGTGCTGACATCGCATTTTGCGCTGACATACATTTTGAGCTGATATCGAATTTTGTGCCGACATCGCATTTTGTGCTGACATATCACATTTTGTGCTGACATCGCAAATTTGTGCTGACATCCCTTTTTGTACTGACATTGCATTTTGTGCTGACATCGCATTTTGTGCTGACATACACGTCAAGAAAAAGTATCGTATACATCGTTTTCATCTGATGTCACGGCGGCCATATTATATAGTGCACCGAAACAATAAAATGGCGGCCATATTGGTGCACCATCTTTATCCTATGGGAATTCTATTCTTATTCAAACATTTCGTTTTGTTTCACCACTCCAACGGAACCGACGATCACGTGAAAACGACCCATATATGGTCAATGGGTGCTACAGAAATGGGTTTTATCAACCTCGTACCCAGGGCATTTTACCTCCACGTTAAGAGGTCGGCGAAAATTGTTTTGACAAAAAAATGTATGCGGTCTTTGTGTTTTGTTTTTGTATAATACGTATACATGAATAATAAATGAGAAATATTTAACGCTCTGCCGAATCACTCATGTGAACCCCTTTATCATAAAAGCAACTGGCTAGCATTACTCATCATGATACTCCCCCGATTATCCAGGATACGTGTAAATGTCATAAACAAACATATATCTAAAGTTGTTCTTGACTTTAACCAAAGCTATCGTTTCAACTCACGGGTAAATTTTGCATAGTGGATCTATTGCAATTCAAATTTTTATGAATAAATTATATTCTATCTGAATTAATTGAGTTCTTAAATCGACCAGCCGATGCCAGGGCCATTTTCGTCGACCTCCCAACGTGGAGAAAAAATGCCCTGGGTACGAGGTTGGGGTTTTATGGCACGAAAATTTCAGTATATACGTATACACTTGACTAGACTTTTTCCTGCAACAACAACAGCAGCAGCACCACCAACATCATCACTATACCACCACCACTGTTGGTGGTATATATATATATATATATATATATATATATATATATACATGTTTCCTGGGTTGAGACGATTAATGTTCGAGGAGGAGAAGCGAGAAAACGTCGACCACATAGATAATGTACATCGTTTTGTCTATAGCAAATTATAGATAAAGATAATAGTAATCAAATTCCTTACTTTGGAAATTTGAGAGTTCCGTCTCGAGTGAATTTTTAACTTCTGTAGCTGAGGCTCTTTTGTAGTGCTTTGCTTCAAAACATTTATCAGACATAATTTGGAATAAGTTTGTGGGAATGCAGGAATGCTTTGGTAGTCTTCCTCCACGCAAAACCTGAAAGTGAAACAAGAAGTCAGGCGTATTATATGTTTTTGATATATTGGTTTTCATTTAAACTTTTTATTTAAAATTAGAAAACCAAACTAATATAATAATAGAAAACTAACTATCAAACTTAAAGTTTTAGTAGACAAATAGCATGTATTTAACTTTCTTTAGTATACTTACAAACAATCTAGCTTGAAAGGCAGTCATGGGCTTTCGCTTAAAGGCACCATGGTTTGGGCTGCTTTCCATGCTGTTGTAAGGCACACATCCAAAGGTGAGAATCTCATACATTAAAACTCCGAAGGCCCATATGTCAGTAGCATAAGTAGCTAGCCCTCCGGATAGATAATCTGGATCCATCCATTTCAAGTGGCAGTTTTCGATTTCCACATTAATTCCCCCTGGAAACTTGTTTCGGCGGGAGGACGATTGAAAACCCGTCAATTTGACATGATAATTCTCACCCACTAGAACATTTTTTGCTTTTATCCCCAGATGGATAATTTGTTTTCTTCCCAAAAATTCCAGTGCATCAGCAATCTGTATCATCATGTGCAGCAGATCCGACAACTTTGGAGATAGAGCCATCGTCCGACGATTTCTTAAGAATTTCAGAAGGCAACCTCCAGACACGTATTTTAGCACCATGCAGGACAATGTGGTATCATAAGTAATAAACTGGACAATATTTGAGTGGCACTTGTTTTCTTTCAAATAAGATAACACAGATTCTTCGTTTGCAAGATTTTCATTTTTAGCTCGTGTTGAATACTTCGATGTAAGTTGTTCACGCCGATGTTTGTAACATTTTGCCACTACTTCTGATCCTTCAAAATTCCCAGACAAAATTAAAGTGTTCTTACCATTATGAATTGCTTTACTATTTGCAAGACACCGCATTGACGGATTACTTTTGAATCTGTCTTTGAGAATATCTTCAGAAGCAACGTCTAAGTCTTTATAAATGCCTGTTAATAACGTATGGCGAAGGCCTATGTTGTCAATGTATACAAGAGTTCTGGCGTATTTGTGAAATATAGAAATGCACTCTGACAATTTATATCTTTTTAGGATTTCGAAAAACTCAACAAGGCCATTCTTGCCCACCACAGTGATGTTTGACAAATCTGTTTAAATAAAACAAAACAAAACAAAATATATTAATAGATAATAAAAGAATTGCGTCTTTCCGTGGTAACTTTGTGCAATTTCTATTCTTAGGATTCAATCACGTGACTTTTTGCCTCTGATTTAATTTCTGATTTCCAGATGGTGGTCAGAATTATCTGGTGTCGTCTATAAAAAATAAAAACGCTTTTACTGTAAAATACTATGATGTTATTTGATCTGACCTGGAATATTCGTGGCTATCTTTGTAAGGCTATCCACAACAGTAACGGTAAATTTCCATTGATACGATCGATGCTGTTTGTGTAATTTGTTTGACAGAAAAGCGATGACTTGTAAGAGGAGCTGCAGAAAAATTATTTTCTCTTGGGTTAGAACCTTAAAAATAACACAATATACAGAAAATTACAAATTTGTGATATGACTAACTAAGATATTGATGAATAGCACGTGCATGTATGTGTTATTTCACGAAGCTTGTTTGATACATAATCTAATAGGTTATATAACAACTTGACTGTTTTCTCGTTGTTGTCGCGGCTGCATACAATTATAGCCTGCAAAACGTGTAATGTGCATACATGTAACTAAAAAACTCCGCATTAGAAAAACCCCAAATATATTCACCTGCATATGCAACAAAGCCAGGATTAAAAAATGTTGATACCAAGCTTTTTTCTCTAGATGCTTTTGGCAAAACTTAGTCACTTCTTCGCTACTGTTCTTACCAGATTCGACGCAATTGATGAATCTAACAGGTTTGTGTAACCGATTCAGGTTTTCAGCAGATGCGGACAGTATTTCTATCACTGTTTCGATATCCCGACGGGTTCTGGATTGAGGACGAAAGTGTGGAGGGTTCACCAGTTCTTTTAAGTAATTTGGAAGTGGTTTTAATGAATCTTTATTAAATGCTGGCAGTGCTCCATGCCTGATCATGACTGTAAGAATGCAAGTATAAGGACGTATGCAACTCATAACATTCTCTGGATTTCGATCTGAGACTAGAAAATTTCGAAGAATCACCTCTGCTGAACATATTCCGCATGGATTCTCAGAGAAATGTTGAAACACCCAGCCCAGTACAGTTTCTATCCTTTCCACACATTTCTCTTTCAATGATATATCTTGCGTTTCACAAATCATTCCAACTAATTTTGGAAGAAGTGGTAGAGAAGCATTTGGCAAATTTCCTATTTCTTTGTCTATATCGTTTTTGTCTTTCTCTTCCGTTGAATCTATAACTGAAGATAAAAAGAAGATACATATGTTATTTACCGGCTGGGAGGTCCGTATAGAAAAATATTTGCCGAGGTCTTAAAAAAGGCCCGAGGCCGCAGGCCGAGGGACATTTTTGAGACCGAGGGCAAATATTTTTCTATACGGACCGACGAAAACGGTAAATAACATATTTATTTTTTTGTTACATAATTAGATAAATTAACATAATTGAATTAAGTTGCGTAATCGAGATGACATTCACGTGATACTCAAAAGTCCAAAGTTTATCGTTCGACAGTCGTAAACAACTGCCGACATGTAGTCTGACAAGGAAGCTTGGAACCTTTTTTGTGATAAAAAAACATTCAAATCTTGAAGATCTAGTTACGCAGGGAAGTCAAAATGCAGTCAGTGTTTTTAAAGTTTAGTTGATAAAGATTCTTCGTCGTTCTTCTTCGTCGCTTGCTCGTTTTTGGCTGTTCGCTTGGAAAGTCGCTTTCAATATTTGGCTGACTGTATGAAAATTGAAAGTGTGTTCTTCGAGTTTGAACACGAAAATGCTTGTAGTAAGCCATTTGTAATTTCAAATTTCAAGGACATATGACACGATGAGGTTGGCATGTGGAAAATATTTGACTAGAAGGTAATGAATTGTTGCGATTTTGTTGAGTTTTATAGCGGTTGGATAACAGAAGAAAGACAGTTTAGTGTCAAAAGGTTTCAGCTTTTCTATCTTCTCGTCGTATGACTTCATATATATATATACTTCTATATAGTTTCATTTAGTGATTCAAAATACCGTGTTCACAAGTTTATGTATGTTTTTCCTACCGTTTTAAACTGTTTTGTTTATAAATATCGCTCGTAAATTTTGCTTTGTCACAGTTTTCCCAGCATTTCTTTTAAAATTCGCTGTTTACACATGAACTTGTCAAATCCATTTGGATAATCAAAATCATATGCATCCCCGTAGTCTCTGTTCAATATATTTTTTCTGTGGCAAGCGAAATAGTTATGAAAATCGATCAATTTTAATGACAGAATGTAAAAAAATAACTTTTTGGACCGCGGTACAAGATATCGTGAAATACCGTTTTCCCAGCGTTTCTTTTAAAATTCGCTGTTTACACATGAACTTGTCAAAACCATTTGGATAATAAAACTCATTTGCATCCCCATAGCTCTCTGTTGAATATATTTTTTCTGTGGCAAGCGAAATAGTTATGAAAATCGATCAGTTTTAATTATGACAGAATGTAAAAAAATAACTTTTTGGACCGCGGTCCAAGATATCGTAAAAAACTGCCCGCTCACGTAGCCAATCAAATTGCAGGAAAGCCTAGGATTCGGCCCGCTCACGACTAATAAAAAAATAAATATAGATAATATACTAGAAATACATGAACGCAACAACCCCTCACCCGCTTTTACATGCTTTTTTAAAACACCCACCCACCCCCTGATTAAAATAAGCACTCCTAATATACAGCCAATACAAAAACAAACAGATATAAAAACAAATGATATTAAATCCTTGGGATATTAAATTATACAATTTATGGATAGGTCGATAGGACGACAAAACTGATTTAAATAATTTAATGAAAGTTGAACATATCAAAGCAAAATTTTGATTTCATTATTAAAAAATATATTGTTTTAGGAGGTTTCAAAAGGGATTAATTTTAGCATGCCTTTAAATGGCTTCTCTATGCATGTACATTTTGCAAAGGCAGAATTAAAAGTAATTTACAGCTCAAAAATTACATTTATAATAGTGTCTGAGATAAAAACAATTCTGTTGAATCGGATTCCAGGATGAAGAATTCAAAAGACAATGTTTCAGTCGAAACACAGCCAAGAAAACCGACAAAGCCCATGAGTATTTTTAATAATGAAAAGTGCATGCACGTCCACCACGGTTAATATAAGCCTTAAAGGTAGTGTTTTAAGTTAGCTTTAGTTAAGCTGACTTTTGTTTTGGACGAGCAAAGGGAAAGCACGAAATCGTGAAGCTGAATTTTGTTTTGGTTATGCGAAAACTTGAAAACAACAAGAATCCTACCGTTAACCACTTTATAAAAATGATTTGACCATGGACTCACGGAGTGACAGATCGAGTTTTTGTTTTCCATACGGCGTTTGGTTTCTTCCAGTTCTCTGGTTTCTCTTCAAGATATATTAAAGGGGAACTCCACCCCGGCAACATGTTTGCGTTATATTAAACTTAGTATGGCAAAGAACTTACCTTCCAAGTTTGACTGTTCATATTTGAATAGTTCGCCAGAAATTTGCCATCGGAGTTCGCAAAATACAAACACTTCCATCGCCATTTTGTGCAAGATCTGTAGGCTCAGAAAGGGACAGCGGAAGTACCCATGAGGCTGCTGTGACGTCATTGCGTGAAGATTGTTTCGCGGGAAATATACGAATAGTCGAAATAATTATAGTTTCAATCGCATTGCAATTTTATTTCTAAACTATTCATGTTTCCGACGTTATGCCTCATTGCATGGTTCCGAGATGTACAAATTGTAGTCAACGCTGTGGTGGTCGTGTAAGTTTTCACAGAATCCCATCAGATCAGAAAACGCGAAAGATATGGCTAAACAGAATACCTCGTGTCAATCCATGTCCTGTTGCTTACTCGTATGTCTGTTCAGACCATTTTACTGAAGATTCATTCGAGGTTTCATTCATGGAACAACTTACTGGCGAGAAACAACGGCGTAGGTTACGTACCGGAGCAATACCGACTGTATTTCCACGGCGATCACCGATGAAATCTCGTAAAAATAGTGAAGTAAGACTGGCGGAACAAGCTAAATACAAGGTCAGTAGACAGTAAGTTTGGTTTTCTTTAGGCCAGGGGAATGGAAGTCTTAGGGGGCTTTCCATTTACACGGTTAGACCGGTCAGTCCGGTTAAATGGAACACGATTCGTTTGAGGCCTGGGATGGTCTGACTGGAAAATTTGGTCCTAATCAAAAGCAAGTCCATTCTGGCCGGACTGACCGGTCTAACCTTGTCAATTGGAAAGCGCCCATAGAATACCGTTCGAAATTTTTTTTTACAAATAATGAAATTTTTTGCGCGGGACTTCAAACCAATGCAGGCGGAAGGACGGTATTCTATGACTTTTATCCTACGGTTTTAACAGTATCAATCAGTGTCCATGAATTGATGTATCAAAGGTTTTTATGCAGTAGCAATTTAATTCAGTACATCACGTTTCTCTGAGGATGATTCTAAAACATAATTGAAACAATGTACGTCGTCGAACATAATACAACACACGCCACATTATATTTATACTGAGATACTAATTTGAAATTTAAAATTCAATTAATTTCTAATGAACAAGGATATAGTCATTGTACATCAATTAAATTATAGTTGCATGTTTTGAATATGATGATCTCCATTTAAATCATCTCAATATTTTGTCTAAAATCTCCTTTAATCTATGTATGTTTAGATGCTGGAAGAACTTCTCACGTGTAACAAAGAAAATATAGCAACTCAACCAGAGGAGAAAACCCCAGTTGAAGCTAATAGCCCAATCCAAGAAACAGTAGACACACTCACTTCAACTTCCAACACACATCAAGTTCTACTTATACAACAACCAGAAGAAGATATGGATGTTATGATAGCCAGGTCTGAGCCACCTGACTTGTCCTGTGAAGACAACCTAGAAAATTGTAGAGTACCACTCAAACTGAACGTAGGAACACAGTGTAACACCAGGGTTAAATGTCTTGTTTCTGTTGAGGTTCAAACAGATGTTTTGAAATTTAACCAACCTGTGCTTGCAGACAAGGCTGTTCAGTTTGATGGGTACAGCAGTGAATCAATGAACATGACAACAGAGGACATACCAGCAGACAATGGTTTGAGTGTTTCTGTGGGACTAAAGCAAATTGCCGATCAAGTGAATCAACCAGCAGAAGATCCCCTCTTTATGCCCACTGCTATATGCCCTGAGCTTCCAGAATCTCCAGCATCAACAAACATTAATGATGAAGAGTCTGATAGTGACTTCACTATAAGTGGCATGTCAACTTCTGAAGACTCAGATTCCTCAGATGAAATTGATGTTGCAAAAGAGCTGATAAATACTAAGAAGTATTTGGTTTTTGAGAGTCAACTTGACAAATTATTTACTCTTTGCCCAGAATGTTCTGCACCAATTACAAGTACAACAAAGCAGAAAGTAGGTTCCCTACTTTCTGTCAAGTATTCATGCATCAATGGGCACAGCTCAAAGTGGGATTCACAACCACTGATAAATGCAATGCCAGCAGGAAACCTTATTCTATCTGCAGCAATTCTTTTCAGTGGAAACACATACTCCAACATTAGCAGTTTTTCAAGCTTCTGTGGCATGTCATTGCTTTCTGAAACAAAATTTTATGACATTCAGAAACTATACTTATGGCCAATTATAAATAATGCATGGGAGAAAATTCACCGGAAAAGTGCCATTGATGAAGCGAAGAAATCTGGTCCTATTGATCTTTGTGGAGATGGTCGAGCAGATAGCCCAGGACACAATGCCAAGTATGGAACATATAGCATGATGGAAGAGTCGTCTGGACGAATCCTTGATACTCAGGTAGTCCAAGTAAGTGAGGTAACATCATCAAATGCTATGGAGCCAGAAGGTTGCAACAGATGCCTCAACGCTTTGATCAGTGAAAAGGTCAAAATTCGATGCTTGGCAACAGACCGGCACACCACAGTTACTTCCAACATGAGGAAGCTCTATCCAAAAATAAAACACCAATATGATACATGGCACTTGGCAAAATGGGTTGTCAAGAAGCTTACAAAGAAAGCAAAGACTAAAGGATGTGAAGATCTTAACCACTGGATTCAGTCCATTTCCAATCACTTGTGGTGGAGTGCAGCAAACTGTGGAGGTGACGCCACTGTTCTCATAGAAAAGTGGACATCAATAATACACCACGTGACAAATAAGCATTCTTGGGGTGGTTGCAAGAAATTCAAGAAATGTGTCCATCACCGACTCACAAGGCAGGAAGTGAAAAGCACTGACTGGATCAAGGCAGGCTCACCTAGCCACCAGGTATTACTAGAAGTTGTCTTCAATAAAAGGTTCCTGAAGGATCTACAAAAGATGACAGAGTTTCACCACACTGGCGAATTAGAGGTCTTCCATTCATTGATGCTGAAGTACCTTCCAAAGCGCCAGCATTTCCCATACAGAGGAATGGTTGCTAGAACACAACTTGCAGCGATGGATCATAATTTTAACCTTGATCGATCTCAGGCAGTAACATCCAACAAAGATGGCCACGGTGGACAGGAACGTTACAAGGTGGTGTTTCCCAAAGGGCGCAAGAACTGGGTTGCAAAACCTATGAAGAAGAAAAAATCATACAAGTATGTTTTTGACATGTTGTATAATGTTGTCAAGGTGAAGTTGGAGGACAGGAAAGTCACGGGTATCACAGTACCAGACAAAATTCCGAAAAATATCGCTCCAATGCCAAGACCTGAGAAAAACACTATTATTGCCAGGCACAAGTCGAGATTTGGCAAGTAGAATGTTATTGACCTGTTGATATGTGAATATTGTATATATAAATTTAAATTCTAACTTAGAGAAACGTTTAATAGAGAAACTATAACACCTCACTGAGTTGATTCAAATTCAAATACAAATGTATTATACAAGTATGGATTTATGTAATAAAAATAATTAACACCAGGCAAAGTGTTTGTGTCGATTTCAGTACCTTACTTCCGGGGTTCGGGCATTTCCGGTTACCCCTAGCCTGTGGCCTCTCCGGCTTAGCCTTGGGTTTAGTAGAGTTATGCTCTCGTAAGGGTCGCTTCGTTCTTGGATGCCTCGCCTTACTCGTAATAGTTTATCTTCGTTATCCATTGGCGAAGTGCAAGAGCTGGTTATGGAGTCTTCTTCCTCGACGTTGTCGGCTGACGATCCAGCGTTGCCTCACAGTTCGGCGTCATTTGTTGGTTCGACCTTTCCTGTCGTTCCTTCGTTCTCTGGCTCGCCAGTAGTTTCGTCGGCCGCTTCCTCTGCTATTGATCCTTCGTCGCCCGTCTCGCTAGTGTACGCTTCGTCTCGACCGCCTTTGGTGTCTTCGTGGTCGGGGATGGCGTCGTCTTCGCGGAGTTCGTTAGAGCCTTCTTCAGCGGCCTTCCTGCCGTCGGTCCCTGCTGTCTCTTGGCCTCCATCCCTGGCGGTTTCCTCGGCGCTTCCTGTGTCAAGCTGGGTGCCATACACATCTCCTCAAGTCGTCGTCTCGGGGGCTTCGTCTTCGATTACTTCGCCGCCATCTTGTTTGCCTGGCCCAGTCCCCTCCGTCGCGCCGGTTTTGGCTTTGACTCAGATTCGGGCTCAAGCTCAGGCTCAGATTCAGGCTCAAGCTCAGGCTCAGGCACAGATTCAGGCTCAAGCTCAGATTCAGGTTCAGGCTCAGGCTCAGGCTCAGGCTCAGGCTCAGGCTCAGGCTCAGGCTCAGGCTCAGGCTCAGGCTCAGGCTCAGGCTCAGGCTCAGGCTCAGGCTCAGGCTCAGGCTCAGGCTCAGGCTCAGGCTCAGGCTCAGGCTCAGGCTCAGGCCTGGGCTCAGGCTCAGGCTCAGGCTCAGGCTCAGGCTCAGGCTCAGGCTCAGGCTCAGGCTCAGGCTCAGGCTCAGGCTCAGGCTCAGGCTCAGGCCCTAGCTCAGATTCAAGCCCCGCCGCCAGTGGTGGTTCCGTCGTGGCTCCCGACTCCGCCGCTTGTTGGGGCTCCTGTTCCTGCGTTGCCTATCCCCGTTCCGTCGCTGCCTATTGCTTCCTCGCTGGGTCCGTGGTCTACGTCTGGCCCGTCGGTGGTCGCGTCTCCCTCCGTGGTCTCGCCGTTATCGTCGTTGGCCTCGTCTGGCTTGCTGTTCCCCTCGCCCGCACAGGACCTTGCAGGTATGAGCCAGTCGCCTTTGCTAGGTGTTCCGCCGCTTGATCAAGCGTTTGTTGTTGGGCCGGGGTTCCACCCCGTCCCGTATAAGACGGTGGTTCCTATCACTTCGGGGCAATTTGTTGAATTTGCCTCTCTGCTGGCTAAGCCGGAAGATTTCTCTACCGGCCCCACTATTTCCATCGATGGTCGTGTCGTGGTGTCCCCGGCCCATCGTCCGCCGCGGCGCATCACAGACATAGTTCTCTGGATGCAGGCCTTCTCCATTTACGCCTCCGTGCTAGTGGCTTCGTCTTCCTGGCGTGCGAGGGATTTGTTCGCTTATCAATTACTTATTTTGCGCACTTGTTCGCAATTCCGGGGCTTAGCCTGGCTTTTTTACGATGAGGCTTTTCGTCGCGACGCCGCGGCTCGTCGCGTCACCGACTGGTCCAGCATGCACTTGGAGCTGTACAATTATCACACGGCGGCGTCTTCGCGGGTCCAGGTTCCTTCCGATGTGGTCGCGCGCGCCGAGAGCTCTGGCGCGGTCTCCTCTGCTGCCATTTGTCGCTCCTGGAACGTTGGCCGTTGCATTAGTTCGCGTCCTTTTTGCCGGTTCCTTCACGTGTGTGACACTCCTCGCTGCCGCGGGGCCCATCGTCGTGCTAACTGCCCCTCTCGTGGTGGTGCTCCGCCGGCCTACTAGCTACTGTGACAGTCTCTGTGGCTTGCGGTCTTGCCAGACTCTTGCTATTATGTGTATTGCGTGTATTTGATTGCTGTTTATAGTTATTGCCTGCTCTGCTTGTAGTCATGTGTTGTGCTTCGCGGTGGGGTGGTTGCGGCTTGGGGATTCTTGTCTGGGGGGGGACTGGCGCGGTGGCGAGAGGTTGTTTGCCGATTACTTAGCTTGGGCCCTCGCCCTTTTTCTTTTGCAGCTCCGCGGCTTCCGGCTTCGCTTGCTCGGCCCATTTCCGCGATTTCGCCTCTGGTCTTGGCGGAATTTACCAGGGAGTTGGCGGTTGGTTTTCCTGTGGCCAAAAGGGACTACGTCCTGGCGGGTATCCAGCACGGCTTCCATGTGGGTTTCTCGCCTGGGCGCGTCCGTTTGCGTTCCCGCTCCTCCAACATGCGCTCTGCGTCGGAGCACCCGGAGGTGGTTGACGCTTACCTCGCTGCTGAACTCGCCGCGCGCCCGCCGTCTCGCGGGCCCGTTCGCCTCTCCTCCCTGGCCTTGCTTGCATATTAGTCCGTTTGGTGTCATTCCCAAGAACCATCAGCCGGGCAAGTGGCGCCTCATTTTGGACCTGTCCTCGCCGCAGGGGAGTAGCGTCAACGACGGTATTCCTAAAGACCCCTTTTCACTGCATTACGTGTCCGTGGATGATGCCATTCGAGCCCTGGTCGCGTTGGGGCCTGGCGCGTTGATGGCCAAATTTGACGTCCGGGCGGCTTATCGCAACGTGCCTATTCACCCAGATGATCGTTTTTTGCTGGGCATGATGTGGCGTGATGGTTTCTTCGTCGACCTCGTTCTCCCCTTTGGTTTGCGGTCGGCTCCCTTCATTTTTGATTCGGTGGCCTCGGCTGTTGACTGGATCCTCGTCCATAATTATGCGGTTTCTCCCCTATTTCATTACCTTGATGACTTCCTCACCCTTGGCCCTGCTAATTCGCCCACCTGTCAAGCTCGTGTGGATACGGCGTTCGCAGTGTTTCGCCGCCTTGGCTTACCTTTGCATTTAGATAAGTGCGAGGGTCCGTCGTCGTCGCTGGTGTTTCTCGGGATCGAACTGGATTCCATTGCCCAATCGGCCCGGTTACCACAAGAGAAGGTATCCCGTATCTTACAGCTCCTCCACCGTTGGGCGCGTAAGTCGACTTGTACTCGTCGGGAGCTGGAGTCGTTGATAGGTCATCTCCACCATGCCTGCCGCGTCGTTCTTCCGGGTCGCACGTTCCTCCGTCGCATGATCGATCTGTTATGCTGCTTCCGCATCCCGTCTCACCCCATTCGGTTGAACGTCGAATTTCGACGCGACCTCCATTGGTGGCTGTCCTTTTTTCAGGAGTGGAACGGCATGTCCTTTTTTCTGTCTCCCGGGGTGGTTCCTCTCCCGGATTTGGTGGTGTCCGCCGACGCGTCTGGTGCCCTCGGTTTCGGGGCCGTATGGCAGCAGCAATGGTTTTGCCAGTCCTGGTCCTTCCTTCCTCGCCCAGCGTCTATTGCCTTTTTGGAATTGGTGCCCATTGTTGTCGCGGCCCATATTTGGGGGGCGGCCTGGTCTCGCTTGCGTGTGCAGTTTGTCTCCGATAATATGGCAGTGGTCAACATTCTCCGCTCTGGCACGTCTCGGGCGGTTGACCTCATGCATCTCCTTCGTAGTCTCACCCGCGTCGCGTGTCTCCACCATTTTACCTTTTCCGCGTGTCACTCTCCCGGTCGCGACAACCGTGCCGCTGACGCTTTGTCTCGCTTCCATTTGCAGGAGTTCCGGCGTTTGGTTCCGTCGGCCGATCCCAGTCCTCAGCCAATTCCGTCCGCTCTTTTGGCCCTCCTAGTCCCGCCGTCTTGATTTCGCGTTGCTATGGCCTACTCGCTCAGGGTCTGGCCCCGTCCACTCAGCGGCTTTATTCCTCGGGTCAACGTTCGTTTTTTCGAGTTTGGCTTGGGCTGGTAACGCCTTTGGGCAGGGTTCGTGCCTCGAATCCCTTCTCCAGCTTCGCTGGAGGGTGGCGTTGGAGAGGGTAATTCTCGGCAACTGGTCAACTAGTTAGTTCGCGAGTTTAGGCTTGTCTGGGGCTGCTTTACCAGCAAGATCCAGCGCGAACCCCTCTCCGACAGACCTACACCCTCCAAGGTATTAGTTAGTTACTAGAGTTCGCCGTTGGCTCGTAGTGAGAGTGCCAGAGTCCTACTGGGGGTATGTCCCCCTTGTTAGAATTTGCATGTGTGTTAAATGGATTTATGTAATAAAAATAATTAACACCAGGCAAAGTGTTTGTGTCGATTTCAGTACCTTACTTCCGGGGTTCGGGCATTTACGGTTACCCCTAGCCTGTGGCCTCTCCGGCTTAGCCTTGGGTTTAGTTGAGTTATGCTCTCGTAAGGGTCGCTTCCCTCCCTCCCCTTCCCTGTCGGCCTCCTCGCTGCTCGGAATTCTGGCAGTAGGCGTGCCATGCAGTGCGTCTTATCATGACTCTTCGCGGGTCTGCGGGTGCTGCTCGTGCGGGTCCTTGCACTGTTGCCTGCTTGCTTGCTGCTATTGCTTGTGCGGGTCTGTACTGTGCAACTTTGCCATACAAGACGTTGGGGGTCTGTATTTGTGCCCCCTGCTGTTGCGCAGTCGTGTGGGGGGTCTACTAGTTCAGCTGTGGCCTTCTGGCCTGCTGCTAGTGTGTGTGGGTCCGTACTGTGCAACTTTGCCATACAAGACGTTGGGGGTCTGTATTTGTGCCCCCTGCTGTTGCGCAGTCGTGTGGGGGGTCTACTAGTTCAGCTGTGGCCTTCTGGCCTGCTGCTAGTGTGTGTGGGTCCGTACTGTGCAACTTTTGCCATACATGACGTTGGGGGTCTGTATTTGTGCCCCCTGCTGTTGGCACAGTCGTGTGGGGGGTCTCCTAGTTCAGCTGTGGCCTTCTGGCCTGCTGCTAGTGTGTGTGGGTCTGTACTGTGCAACTTTGCCATACTAGACGTTGGGGGTCTGTATTTGTGCCCCCCGCTGTGGCACAGTCGTGTTGGGGGTCCTCGGGTCCTCGCGGTGCGCTTCTGTGTGTCGCGCCAGTACATCTGGTCTGTTCCCCGGCTACTCTGGGTGATAATGTACGTAAGGTGTGTATGTGTCCCTGGCTACTCCGGGGCTGCTTGTCTTGTGTTGTGTTGTCTTGTGCGGTCTTGTGTTGTGGCGCGTTTCGCCAGCTCGTCTGGCTGGGTCCCGGTTTCTCCGGGACTGGTCAGTGGGTTGTGCTCCTCTGCGTCGCTGTGGCTAGTCTGTTCTGCTTGTCTATATTGCGTGTGCTGGCGGCCTGCGTGAGTGCGGGCTCCTGCCTTGCTGTCCCTGTCTTTGCAGTTGTTGTACATGTCCTCTGCGAGTATCCGCTGACGTTGGTCCTCTTTTGGCAACCGTGGCCCTGCGGTCATCCTCCTCGTCTTCCTCGCTCCTTGTCTCGCGTTGGCGTGGTGCCAGGTCAGTATGTTAACTGGGGGTTGGTCTTCCGGAATGGTAAGTTACTTCCACTTTATGTGTGACTGTAGTTCTTGTAGGAGAGGGTAATTCTCGGCAACTGGTCAACTAGTTAGTTCGCGAGTTTAGGCTTGTCTGGGGCTGCTTTACCAGCAAGATCCAGCGCGAACCCCTCTCCGACAGACCTACACCCTCCAAGGTATTAGTTAGTTACTAGAGTTCGCCGTTGGCTCGTAGTGAGAGTGCCAGAGTCCTACTGGGGGTATGTCCCCCTTGTTAGAATTTGCATGTGTGTTAAATTTAAATAAAAAACGAGCATCACAAACGATTCTTTACTTTACACTGGAAAATATTCGTCGTCTTCTGGGTCTCGAAAGCCAGTGTAGCCGTTATTTTCTTCAGGATATGCATCTCTAATCGACCACACAGAACAAGATGGAATAACTTTCCTTACAGCCTTCCCCAGTCGTGTATGTATCCACCAAGTGAACTGCCGATATGCTGCCAATCGGAGAATTCTAAATTTTACACAGAACAAATATAACAATGTAAACATCGACAACAACTTAAAAAATAAAACAAAAGTAAGTTAAGATTATATAAGTTTAAATAGATCTTATATGAACATTTATCAAAGTGCAATTTAGTTATATTATTCCATATAATATTACATGTAAATGAAAGTTATTATAAACATGCTAATGTCATATAAATACCTGTTTTCTAAAGGCTCCGGTAAAGCATCGCTTCTAACGTCGTGCATACAAACCAATGCAGTTCGTAAAACATCGGGATGTTTACACACAACGTCGAATGATGGGACATTCGTGATGCAGATAGCACTTGCCTCTGAAAAATACATAAAACAACATAAACATATAAACGAGTTTTTTTACCATATGGGGCGCAAATTTTATCACACTCCCTTACCATCCAGTTTCTGATTAAGTTCTGCCATCTCTTGACAACATAGACTTTCTCTTTCTGTGTCCATTGGCCTACAAGCTTTGCACTTGCACCACGAAATATTTCCAGTCCGTACCTGGTCGTTGTCGCTCTCCATTTCATCAGATTCGCCACTGTTTTCTTCTGAATCACTTTCCTCAACAATTGGTTTTATTGGCTCAAATGCGTAAGGTTGAATACTCTCCGCTGCCATTAGGTTTGTTGTAAAAGAAACAGTATAATAAAACAGATCTTACAGACTTTCTTATAAATTGTGTATTAAGAGCTTTTCGCTTTCACGCAATGACGTCACAGCAGCCTCATGGGTACTTCCGCTTTCCCTTTCTGAGCCTACAGATCTTGCACAAAATGGCGATGGAAGTGTTTGTATTTTGCGAACTCCGATGGCAAATTTCTGGCGAACTATTCAAATATGAACAGTCAAACTTGGAAGGTAAGTTCTTTGCCATACTAAGTTTAATATAACGCAAACATGTTGCCGGGGTGGAGTTCCCCTTTAAACAGGTTGTTTGTATCCTTTTCTTCGTGCTCCATTTCATTTCGTTTCGTTTAAATAAACGAAAGCAAAACACTATTTGTTTGAGAGTTTATAGTTTTCTTCGTCGCTAGTCACCAGTGTCCAACTATTCTTACCGCGTGACACCGTGCCATACATATATATATATATATATATATATATATATATATATATATAAACTATTTCCCAGATTTCGTCTCCCTCGTTTTTTCTCCACGCGTGTAAAGTGGACTACACGCATGTCGAGATTAGCACCCTCACCGGGCTCCGGGCCTTCGGCCCTACGCCCGGGCTCGGGGATAATAGATTGTGATTCGTGACTGTATCTTAACTGCATGCACGTTTTTGTTTGTTTTCTTTATTCTTTTATTTCTTTTACATTTTTTTACTCAACATTTTGCTCTAAGGGGCTGTTTATATGGAAGCGAGCTGGCTCGGTTGTCAGGGAGAATTTTTTTTTTGCATTTATATACGATAGTTTTCATCCTGCCTAACATGATAACATTTGACATGGATTAAGCCATTTAAAAAAATACCCCTGTTTTTCATCAGCACCCGCATCAATTTTTCGTGCCACATGGATTATTTTCTTATTTTCTATTATTCATAAAAAATGCTATTTTGACAAAAAACTAGCTAGTTTAACCACGACCATTTGCTCGCACGCCCTTGGAACGAGGTTCCGGACAACCATTTTACAAATCATGTTAATTTATGCTAATTATTACTAAAAATATTATTATAATCTATAACAATATATTTAAACAATAAATGATTTTACAAGCAAATTTTGTATCAATAAAATGAAAAGCGACATTTTATAAATTATTTAAATTGAAAAAATCAAAGCAATACAATAAAATGCAAATATTATATTGCTATTTTAAGATAATCCATTGTGACGGACCCCCACATCACTTATTTTGGAACATAATTTTAAAACATCACTTATTTTGCAACATAATACACAATTAAGTTTAGATTATTTTGTATGATATTTATTCCTGCTTTCCATTAAAACACCGCCAACGTTAGGTAAAATTTTGTTCGATAAATGGCAGATTCGCCGAGATGGTTTTCGCCAAATTTTACCAAATTATTGTAATATATCTACCAAACAATTATAACAAAAAAAGCTTAAACTTGTTTTAGGAGTTGCTAAATCCGTAATATCTACCTTGAGCTTGATCTAGTATATCCACACAATCGGGGCGCCCCATAGTTAGCAAGATATCTCGTAGTTTTGCAACAGTTGCTTCAGGTTTTCGTTCCCACCAGCGTAACACATTTTCTGTCGGTTGCTGTCCTTGAGAAATTAGTTGAAATTCATCATTTGGCATATCCAAGTGACCTGCGAGTGTGCGATAATCTCCATCAACTCCATTAATTATGATATCTAATTTTCGACAAAACTTCTGTCTAGTCAAAAGATTAAGGTCTTTGACTTCGATGGAGACACCTGATAAAAATAAAAAAATAGTAAAATACTAAGAAATTATGTTTATTAAGCGTTTTTACCGAGCTGTAGAATCCCATTTTATTTGTAAGACTCGTTACCAATTCTCGTTATGCAGTTATTCACCTTTTCACTTAAGCTCTTTTTTAAAACGCTTGCATGCAGCTATACTGACGTGTGCTATGCGGTGGGCTGTATATTAACTCCTTCCGGACTGAATCAGTCTTCTGGGACTGATGGAAACTGCTACATTTTGCTTGTCAAGGGGAGAGCTCCTAATCACCAAAGGGTTAAAAACGATTCAAGATTAAAACAAACAAGGAATACAAGCTCGCGAGTAATAACCAGAATCAGACATTCAATAGCTGGAAGGCCTTGACGTTGCATTTTCAAAAGTGGTCTTGGTTGTCTTTTAAGATGTATATATTCTTTAACTCGAAATTTTTCTTCACAAAAATACATTCAACAAATTCGTGATCAGACTAGTGTTTAATAGATCCTTACGGCGCGTCTGCATACGAATTTTGTTAGTTTGTGAAACTCAAACAACAAGATACGGCGGTGTATTGTTTAAAAAATAGAAAACATTTCCCGTGTTTCTATAGAGTTATAGAAACACGAGAGGAAGTTTGGCAGAACGAGAAATTGCAGCGGGAAATTCCAGGAGTGTTTCTATTTAACAATTAGATTATGAGCTCGAAATTTCTATGAGTGAATAGAAATTGAGAGCGAATAATCTAATTGTTTTAGTAGAAACTAACTTGTGTACCTTAGTTCTTCCAAATTATTTAAAAAAAAAAGAAGCATAACCATTGTTTCTCTGTGAAAACAAGGCAAACCAATCTTTCACTCCTCGTGTCCTCCATTTTGTTTTACTGCATGGCCGCACGAGTACTGGTACTCAATTTGCTACTCGGTATTTATTGACGAATAGATATCTAGTAGAGTAGCCAATCAGATTGCAGCATTTGCAATAGAATACTAGTAAGTTTATACTAAAACTCTATAGAAAATCTATAGCTCTACAGAAACACGAAAACAAAAGTTTTCTATTTCCTTAACCCTTTCAGGCATAGCTCTCCAAGACTTCTCCCCTTGACGAGAAAAATCGTCTGGCGTTAGACAGAGTAAAAAGATAAAGTTGTTCGACAACAACGATGCGTATGAAAGGGTTAATAAAAGAACCCGTCTAAAAAAGATTAAGCGTAAAAAACCGTATTGGATGACGTTTGATAACGCATGCAGTGAAGACATATAATGGTGTTTCTGTACAAATTTTATTTAGAATGATGACGTAGATGATGGCGTATTGGATAGCGTAATATTTCCATGTTTCACATTTGACAAATAGATTAGAAGTTACCGGTACTATCGCAAGTGAAGTGGTGACTCATGAAATGGGATGAAAACCTTCAGCCTCTGTGCAGTTTGTGGCCAACGCCCCCCCCCCCCACCTTGCCCACTCCACCTAAGTTTACCTACTCCACCTGAGTTTGCCCACTCTATCTGAGTTTGTCCACTCCACCCAAGTTTGCCCACTCCACCCAAGTTTGCCCACTCCACCCAAGTTTTCTCACTCCATCTGAGTTTGCCCAATCCATCCGAGTTTGCCCACTCCACCCAAGTTTGCCCACTCCACACAAGTCTTCCCACTCCACCCAAGTTTTCTCACTCCATCTGAGTTTGCCCAATCCATCCGAGTTTGCCCACTCCACTCAAGTTTGCCCACTCCACATGAGTTTGCCCACTCCACATGGGTTTTCCCACTCCACCTGAGTTGCCAACTCCATCCGAGTTTTCCCACTCCACACAAGTTTGCCCACTCCATCCATGTTTTCGCACTCCATCTGAGTTTGCCCACTCCACCCAAGTTTGCCCACTCCACCCAAGTTTGCGCACTCCACCCAACTTTTCCCATTCCACCCAAGTTTGCCCACTCCACCCAATATTAAGAGCCCACAGAGTTTCCTGCGAAGGAAGCTAGGAAGTCCAAATATTTAACATTAATTACGACATTTACCGCTACTTATTGACCGAGCGTGCGGTCTGTACTAGTGAAATATCGGACCGACGTTTTTAGTACGGACCGAGCGCGCGTAGCCTGTGAACCCAGACGTATTTCCCCGCCCTCGTACCTCCCGCAGGAATATAGCGTCTGCGAACCTGAGCCAAGATTCGATTTCCGTGACGTATTACCTTTTTATCCAATCACAACTTACCTCTGAAAAACGCAGAACTAACGCGCTGGATTTGTGTGCGATAAACACGCAAATGCGTGGAAACAAAAGAGTGAAGGCAAATAAACAATCCCTTTCTGTCTTTGTAGACAAAATGGCAGAAAGTATCGAGTGTGCGCTTATCAAAGTTTGTTAAGTATTTAGCATTAAAAGATTGAATAAACATCAAGAGTATGCTATAAAATACGTCGTCAAAGAGAGAAAGGGTCTTTTCGTGAATTTGCATGCTGGATTTGGCAAGTCCCCAATATTTTCAAGCCTTGCCACTCGTGTTCGAGTTTTTCATCGTGTTTGAATCACCATGCAGAGTTGTGGCTAGGTGATGAAAGATGATCATATGGCGGGAAATGATTCATAGCGACATTTATAATACAAGAAGGCTGTGAAAGCTGTGGCAGTCGATGTGTCAATTTCAGAACAATGGTACGAAATTGCAGCAAACCGTAAACAATATCAGTTTCCAATTGCAAATAAGAATGTGACTATCGAATCTACGAAGTCTCTGCAAATAAAGCTCGCTAAAATGTGATTCCATGTTTGTTTTTGAGAGTGCGATACGTTTTATGACTTATTATGTTGTGTTTATGCTCCAGTGAAAACCAGGCTTTATGCTACAGTTATCATTATTGTCGAACCAGTCACTATACTGGGAGCCACTCAGGATTTTATTTTCTTCTGTTTTCTTGAAGACGCAATAGTCATCAAAAAGGCAGGCATAACTTTTCAAATTCAAAACTTGTTTACTCGGCCTTTGTTTTTACTCAGAGCATGGAAGGCTATCGTCGTGAACATAAGCCGTTAACTTCCAAAGTCAGAAGCTTTAAAACATTTTTCAGGGCGCATCCGTCTCAACGTGTCATTCTTCAATACCTAATGGATTCATATCCAATAATAATGGATTCCCACAACTGTTGTAGAATTTCGGATATTGTTTTTAAAATACATAACGCACAACTTTGAAACATATATCAAACAGAAGATAATGCTATTTGCGGTAGAACTTTCAAGTTTCTAGCTTAAGGGAAAGTATATTAAAAATGAGAAAACGTACATTATCTTGGTCTGATGGATGAATTTGTTAAGTTTGTTTTGTTTTGTTTTAATGCAACTCAGACCAAGATAGTAGTACAACAATCGAAATATAGTAACTTAGGTTAGATATACTGCCGAAACAGAGAACGTAGGAATCTAACGTTTCGAGCGAAGGCCCTTCGTCAGAGAGATAATAGTACGTTTTTCCATTTTTAAAATACTTCCCCTTAAGCTAGAAACTTGAAAGTTCTACCGCAAAGAGCATTTTACTGTATCTTCTGTTTGATATATGTTACAAAGTTGTGCGTAATGTATTTTAAAATCAATATCCGAAATTCTACAACAGTTGTGAGAAGTCCATTATTATTACTTGACGAGCAATATATGGTACGAACATTTTGGACATTTTAAAAAGTTACACACAACATAGAAACTTAAAATATACATCAAATGAAAGCTTATGAAATGCCTAACAACATACGTACACGATGTATTTCTACCATTGTAGTTTGGACGTTAATAGCCATCTTCTTCCATAAACAAATATGGCGGGATTACTATGATAATCAAAATTGTGAAACTTGGCCTGGGAGCCTCTTTTCATGAAGCGTGACGTAATTATCGAAAAGGTGTATTCGAAGAATCATCTAAATTCATTGAGAATTGCACGGGTGTCCTAGACCCAAACAAAAAGTTCAGCGAAAGAAAACGTATTTTTACAGCAAGGATTCCGGCCAAACCACAGATGGGTTACATACCAGTAAAGCTGCTCAACCTTTCGTCCAAAGCAGTCAAGTTATACACAAGTATGGAACCGGAGAATTTTGTGTCATTGGACAACAACGACGTAGTTCTGGAACTGGACAGCGATGTTGAACGTACCAAGAAGAACACTGTCTCTCATATCACCACAAGCAACGCGAGTAAATCTACGAATGGAAAGATCAACGAAAAAGACATGGAAAAGTCCTTTAAGATCGACCAAGCAAATGTAACAGCAGAACAGAATGTGAAGTTGTGTGAACTGCTTCAAGAGTACTCGGACGTGTTCTCGAAAGGTAACAGTGATATAGGACGAACTAATCGTATTTGGGATCGCATATACACTGGATCTACACACCTGATAAATTAGGACCTCGCCGCATTGGAGTACATCAGAGACAGGAAGCCAATAAATAAATAGAGAAGATGTTACGGAAGATATTATCCAGGCCTATTAAAAGCCCTTGGTCTTCACCAATCGTGTTAGTTAAGCAGAAAGATGGTTCCACGAGCTAGGTTCTGCGTCGACTATCGCCAGTTGAATAGTGTTACGAAGAAGGACGCGTATCCTTTACCTCGCATTGACGATACGCTGGACTCCTTATCAGAATCAAACTTGTTTACTACCCTAGATTTAACATCTGGCTACTGGCAGAATGACATGCACCAAGAAGACAGAGAGAAGACAGCATTTGCTACCCACGAAGGATTGTTTGAATTTAAGACCATGCCTTTTGGTCCTTGTAACGCCCCTGCGACATTCCAAAGACTGATGGAGTTTGTCTTAGCTGGATTGAATTTGTCCACATGCTTACGATGACGTAATTATTTTTTCACGTACTTTCGACGAGCACTTGCGCCTGAAAGAAATCCTTCAAAGGACTAGAAAAGCTGGTTTGAAACTCAAACCAACCAAATGTCATTTTCTCAGAAAAGAAGTCGTATATCTGGGACACTTGGTATCCAAGGATGGTTTGTCACCTGATCCTTCCAGATTCGAAGCTATTCGGAAATATCCAACTCCAAGAGACACCCATGAAGTCAGACGTTTACTTGGCCTTGCCTCGTATTACAGAAGATTCATCCCGCATTTTGCCCAAATTGCGTCCCCGCTACATCGGCTGACGGAGAAAGGCAAAAACTTCAACTGGGATGGAGAGTGCCAACAAGCGTTTGAAAACCTTCAAACATGTTTAACGTCCCCACCTATTTTAGCGCTACCAAATTTCACACTGCCGTTTCGTCTTCACACTGACGCATCTGATTTTGGCATCGGAGCTGTTCTTTCTCAAACTCAAGATGGAAAGGAAAGAGCGATCGCCTATGCAAGTCGACACCTGACGAAAACTAAGCGTAAGTGGTACACGACAGAGAAAGAAGCACTAGCAATGGTATGGGCCGTTGAACAATTTCATCCCTATCTCTACGGAAGGCGTTTTACGCTACTAGCCGATCACCAGCCGTTACGGTGGCTAAAGGGTCTCAAGAATCCCCGACCTAGACTGGCTCGTTGGATAATTACCCTTCAAGGCTACGATTTTGACGTAGAATACCGACCGGGAAAGAACCGATGCACTCTCACGGATACCAAGACTAGAAGAAACGACGTCAACATCAAGAAGCTAAAGTAATGACGGTCACGCAGCAAGAGTAGACAGCTGTGGAACTCTGTTAAACGCATCATAGTCATCAGAAGAAGTAGCCGAATATCAAAGAGAAGATCCTGCTATCAGACAATTTCTTGTCTGGAAATAGAAGGGGCATCGCCTACCAAAGAAAGAAGAGAGGAAAAATAGTTATTCAGATACGAAGAGATTGCTAAAACAGTGGGGAAAACTGGAAATCCAAGATCAAATGTTGTGCCGCAAGTGGAAGTCAAAACGTGGTGCGCCTATATCGTACCAAATCGTCTTGCCTAAGCAACTACGACAACGGTACTGAAACTCCTATATACATGACGATCCGTCAAGACGTTCGATAAGATCCAGAGACGGTTCTTCTGGCCTCGGATGAGTAGTGATGTTAGTGTTTATTGCCAAGCATGCGAAAGATGCACTACGAGAAAAGGTCCACAACGAAAAGAGCGAGTGCCAATGCAGACCATACGAGCAGAGAAACCTTTCACCATAGTTGCTATGGATATCGCGGGTCCTTTTCCGACAACAGCGGAGGGGAACAAGTATATACTAGTCGTCGCAGAATATTTCACGAAATGGCCCGAGGCATACACTATTCCTAATCAAGAAGCAAAGGCCGTCGCCACTAAGTTAATGGACTTCGTTAGTCGTCACGGAGTACCAGAAATTCTTCTCTTCGATCAGGGTAGGAATTTCGAATCAGAAGTAATTAAGGAGCTATGTCAGATTTTACAGATCAACAAGAAGCGAACAACTGCGTATCATCCACAGTGTGACGGAATGGTTGAGCGTCTCAATAGTGGGAGTTATGATTTCAATGTATATAGATAAAAATCATAAAGATTGGGACTTACATCTCCCTGAAATCCTTCTAGCTTACCGATCGAGTGTCCATGAATCGACTGGAGCAACGCCGTTACTAATGGTATGTGGGAGAGAAGCACGTTTGCCAGTAGACATGTGTTTTGGAACTCCCCAAGACGAAACAGACACTGGAACACGACGCGAAGAGGCTGCGATGACTACGCAATGTGACTATGTTGAGCAATTAAAGCGAAGGATGCAAAAGGCATTTAATCTAGGACAAGAAAGACTACAACAAGCACAAGTACGCGAAAAAAGAAATTACGACAAGAATTCGAAGAGCAAGCAATTTAACCTGGGGGATAGGGTGTGGTTACTCGTTCCCGCCAAGAAGAAAGGATTATCGCCAAAGTTCTGTCACCCGTGGCATGGACCATATACGATAACAGAGAAGAAATCAGAGTGTAACTATCCGATCACTCCGGACAAAGGGAAGAAAGAACTTGTGGTACATCACAATCGTTCAAAGCCATGTTTCGCTCCTCGACAACCACCGACAAAGAAAGTGGATTCGCCCAACCTAGACGTTGAGAAAACAGATCGAAGGACACTTGGTTGAAAATCACATCGAGTAGCCGGTAGAAGAACAAGTTATCCTAATGGATGTTGAAGAAACTACGACCGCGCCGACTGATTGTTCCAGTGACGCCTGAAGAAATTATTACTCGATTTGGAGAGTTAAATGATGAAACTCATCGCAGTTCCGACTCGCTTTAGGAATCCTATTTTGTTGGCCTTATTCGTAGCCTTTTTCGTTGTTATC
Source organism: Paragorgia papillata (assembly GCA_035771165.1). Taxonomy (NCBI): domain Eukaryota; kingdom Metazoa; phylum Cnidaria; class Anthozoa; order Scleralcyonacea; family Coralliidae; genus Paragorgia; species Paragorgia papillata. Next base: position 2,930,853 of record JAWNZC010000011.1, on the reverse strand, counting down.
TGAGTGACAACTTTCACTCTATTCACAGCGCTGTTTAAAAGTTGAAGATATATTTGTCAACTTCTTGTTTCAGACAATAGCTTTCGTCCAGCCAGGGCCTCCGATTTTCCACCGAGGAGGCCCTGGGAACGAGGATGGCTGGCTTGCTTGTTGTGCTAATTGCGTAATTTATCAGTTCTGGTAAGACGCGAAGTCTCATTGTTTTAAATATGAACTGTACATGAACAAGCAGAACTTGTGAATTGTTAATATGTCCAAAAAAGCTGATAAAAACAAATTTTGTCGCGTGTACGAAGCAGGTTTTAATGCCAACCTGGGTAGGCGAGCCAACCCGGTCAATCGTGTTTACATGGGGGAAAAAACCAGCCCAGGCAATCGAGATCTCCGTCTCACAAAGCGAGATCTCGGCTCGGCGGGCTGGCTCGGCGGCTCTCATATAAACACAAGATGAAAATTAACAAGAAATAATAGCACACACACGATCTCGGCAAAGCGGACTAGCCCAGGTACCCAGGCTGGCTCGCCTCCATATTATAAACACCCTCTAAGATGAACTTTAGTCTATTTCTTTTGAGTTTCTGGAGCTATTCGAACTGGTGAAAGTGAGTTTCAGCTTTCTTGAGCGACGTCGAGGTCAACATCTGGTTAATGCTAAATTAATTAATTTCTCCTTTGTCGCGGGAAATGTTTTCTTACAAAGAAAACAAGTATCGGCCTGATGTGACAATTTATTTGGAGTGTCGATCATTGTTATATAAAATAAAATGTACTTGTCAAAAAATGCAAATATTTTGCGCTGCTTCCTTGACTTCGTTCAACGTGTAAATATATTATCAAATTTGATTGGATAACACGAGAGAAAAGGTAATACGTCACGGAAATCGAATCTTGGCTCGGGTTCGCAGACGCTATTTTTCGCGGGAGGTACGAGGGCAGAAAAATACGTATCGGTTCGCAGGCTAGATGGCGATTAGCAAACCATAAAATTTACACAATACCTGGAAGTCCTTGATTAACTCTTGGAATGCCTCCATTGAATCGCCCTATATAAATAAAAGATTAAAATGTAAGCGTGATTTTGTAGATGAAGATGATATTGTTTTTAATTTAGTTACTTTTATTTTCGTTACTTTGTCTTATGTGGTCAATCAGAAACCTGAACATATTACGTACGTCCTTGCCGATACGTTTGTGTGCATGTTTGTCTAGTATTCTTTTATATCAGTTATGTATTTATATGTGTACGAGAAAGCTCTACTTAAAACCTTTATTCGTCGAAAACTTCGAAACTAAGACTTATTTCATATGCCCGGTTTATATACCTCTCCTTTCCTCGACTGGAACTAATACTGGCTGTTCATACATGTACCTGAAATAAAATTATAAAATATTGAATATAACTTAAGCCAAGGTTCAAGGTAAATTAACAAGATAGTAATAACATATAGAATAGCTAGAAATAGACTTTTCCGCTTGAGTCTGAGATCTAGCGGTCTAGCCCGGTTTTCTCAGCTAAAGATTTGGGAGTAACTCTGGATAATCATTGACGTATGATTACCATATCACACTAATTTGGTCGGCTCCTCGTGCATGGCTAAAATAACGCAGATTAATCGGGTAAAAAATACTTTGATCAGGAAACGTACTCTACCCCTCCTGGTCTCAGCATTGGTAATGAACAAAATTCTTTCTTGTTCTAGGAGTCAAATTGTTGAATGATTTGGACAATGATTTAAAATTGGTTTCCTCCTTGACAAATTTTAAGAAAAAAAATAAAGAAAGACCTGTTAGATAATTTGTATATTTAGTTATGGAATACTATTAATTTTAAATATTTTAGTGTAATTGTAACAATATCGTAACCTAACTTTATATACCATAAGACATTTTAATGTTCATTTCATTCAATTAAATTAGTGTTGAAAAGCCTCATTAAGGAACACAATAAAATATACAATAAAAGTATGTATATGTATGTATATATGTAACACTGATGAAACCAAAGAAAGAGTAATCTTAAGAGAAATTTCCAGAGAGTAAAATAGACTTCTTCACTGGAATATCTTTACCAAGAAAAAATAGTCAAAAGAGAGACACAATCAGTTTCGACACAAGGTTTTAGTGTCTTTATCAGGGGAATGACCGGTCGACAGTTGGACCTGCATGTATGTATATATTTCTAAAACACAAAGGAAATCCATGTTTAATTAGGGTATATATATGTGATATAGATTCCTCTTGATTTATATAAACTTTAGCTTTGATTTTCTCGACTTACACAACGTTTTTTTTTAGAAAAATTACTACGCCAATGAATTACCAAATAGATAGTTTTAGAAGTAATTTCAGAATTCGTGTCCGCTCGTAATTCAGAATTCATGAGCTCGAGACGTATATGAGCTCATAGCCAACGAGGCGCTTCGCCGAGTTGGCTATTAGTTCGTATACGACGAGAGCGAATGGTATAACTGTTTTATTATATAGCCAAGCACTGTACAAGAGACAAAATTACATGCAGCGAAATGTTCCAAACGACAAACTTCCGGCATAGGTAACTACAGTAATACTTCCGCCATGCGTAGTGATGCATTCACATAGAGTTTCTCGCTGAGCTGTTCGGTAAACAGCTTTGAAATGTTGCATTAATGTTGCTCGAGAGGCAAAAAATGTGTTAAGCAGATCAACAAAAAAGATTAAAAGGTACCTTTATGAAGTCAAAAGGTGGGTCAGTTGTTTATATTAGCGTTGCTGTCGTGAAAAAGGTTTTGATTTCATGCAAGAATGAAACTGAAACACCTTCTGCAGTGAAACTAAATTACTTAGTTGGTTGTTTTTGAAAAAGAACATGCTTTTTACTACTCCAAATGCTTATCTAAATAAAAAATGTCTCTTCACTGGTGATCTCCTACGAAATGTGTGTTGTAAGCTTGATTTTAACTGTGAGTTTCTTTGTTTGGCAACAAATTACTATCAACCCGTTAATTTAGTCAGGTTTTTGAAGTAAAAATACGTAATTTTTAGGTGAATTTTACCATTTACCATGCTAAATTGTGTATTTGTTAATGTATTTTTACACAATGTTGGTTTTTAATACATTGGTTTGAGGGTGTTGATGTTTATCTGTATAAAAATCCGTCAATTTCAACTCTTTTCGGCAGTTTAAAAAAACGTGCCGCCATCTTGTTTTTCCTCTACTAGTAGGGTATGAGCTGATAGCCTGGTAGTAGGGAACCAATCAGATTATGCAAAAGCTCATATCCGATAGCATGCTATATAATAAATATATATATCCTGTGTCCAGACGGCGCTTGTGTTTTCGCTGCTCAATCCCTATAAGCGTCTGCGCGTCTATGGTTCGATTCTAGTAGTCGCGTGGATTTTCTACAGAAACTTGGAAACATGCCTGATCGGTTGATTGTCAATTTATTCGGTGGTACTCAAGACATGTCTCAAAGTTACAACAACTACAGTAGAATTAAGGAACGCCGCATGATCATCCTGGGACACTCGTATTTGAATATTCTGGATTTATTAATTCTTTCAAAAGAAAACACGCTGTCGTACTTTGTTTGCCATGCACGACACTTTAGACCAACTAAAAAAATCAAATGTTTCGCGTCCCCACCGCGAGACCGTCTCTTTTTTTACTTTTTTGTTTGTTTGTCGAAATCCCTTCCAGCTAGCTACAACTTTAGTGCTATAAAACTTTTAATTTGATTACTTGAAGTATTATCGAGTGAAAAGACCACGGGCTCATTCAAAGTCTTACAGGAAGCGCCGAAGGTTTGCTAAATGTAGTATAAATGTAAACAAGGCCGTTTTTCTGAAAATTAAACAATGGATCTAATATATTTAGTAGACAAAACTTATAGTGTCGGATTCTGCAGATTCAAGCGATCATTTTGATATAGAATTTATTTAAATTCGGACAAACAGAAAATATTTAAGCATGTTTTGAAACACACGTTTCCAAATGTAATACGACACGCAATATCTAGACATGCACTGAACAGTTCGGTGCTTATTATACTTGCATTTTGTAGTTGTCGGACTATAAACTACAAAGCAGCAAGGCCAGGACCAACCTGTTTTTAAATAGCCCGTCATCTTTTACGTACTAGGTCTACCGCGATCGCTGGCGTGTGCAGTTGTAAACATTGTAAAGCTTTTGTGAGCATGTTTATGATGAATTGAAGACAATTGTCAGCCGCATTACTGATCAACTATAACTCGGTCACTTGCAAAGCTATTCAAACAAGTAAACAACTGAGGCCTGCGCTAAACGTCGCACAATCGACGAATTTAATTGTTTGAATTTTATTCGACGAAACTGCGATGTATATAAACTCGATTAAATTCGACTCACGAATTAAATTCGTCTGGGCAATTAAATTCGTCTGAGTCAGACGGATAATGCGACGATAATGCGTGTTCGAGTTACACGACGAATTATCGTCGCGTCGAATTAAATGTTTCTTCTGTCTGTGACAATTCGGTGCCATATTTTCAAGAAGTCGTTTTCAGGATCCACGAGTCCAAGTAAAAACAATTAAATTCAATCTGAAATTCGATGTTTAACTCGACGTCGCATTTACGTCGCATTACCGACGAAGTTAATTCGAATTAAATTCGTCTATTGTGGGACGTATAGCGCAGGCCTGAGAAACAGTGAAATGTCTTGTAAATATTCAAAAACATCGATAAAATGGCAATAAAAGCTTCGTTCAAAAGAGACAACCACTGATCATCTGGTGACAACTCGGCCAAACCTCGGTTTCGCAATGACTGTTCTCTGACGTCCTTCACTCCTTCAGTTTAAAGTTTCCAATTATTTTTAATACACCTTGATTCGCTGACAGTTCGACTACTCTGACATCTTTGTTTGAGACGACTGCTGTGTAGTGTGCTAAGAAATGTCGTGGAAATATTAAAAAAACATCGATAAAATGGCAAATAAAGCTTCGTTGAAGAGACAACTCGCCATGAAAGTGAAATTTCGGTTTCGCAAAGCCTGCTGGGGCAATATCGCAATCCAAAAAAAGATCGCGAAACCTAGACTCGGCTACCACAGTAGCCCGAGTAACAAGCTGATTCTCGCCATAAACCCCGTAGTCGACCAGTTAATGAATTATAGTGAATTATATTACGTTTAATTTCGGAACAAAATTATTATGCATCAAAACACGCCATAGATATGCTCAGCTTCATTGCCCATAGAGTAGATCAAGGAAGTGCTAGATTGGTTCAACTTTGTGGCCATTCTATATCTTTCAAATCGTTGCTTCCATTTCAAACAACCAAAAACAAAATTCTTTCGTCTTTCAGCAAAGCCAAAGAATGAATACAGAAAAGCAATAACACTTAACTATGCGACTGTGTAGGAGTTAATTATTTTAATGTTATTATAACAACATCCGGCCAGAACAAACTTTCGACCTCGCGGGCTTTCTTACACAAAACTCAGTTTCACTTTGGTGATGAGGTGATCGAGGTTATAACGCCATCCTCAGAATTAAGTTAAATATATCATATCTTGAATATCTCGACCATCAGTATTTTTTGGTCTCCCAGACAACGCAATCATCGATCCCTGCTAGTTTTACATTTATAATTTAATTAACATTCCCAAAAAATAGCGGCGCATCATGAGCAATGGCGCGTTTCCCGTGATCTTAGTGTTGTTTCAGTCGAGAGAAAAAAAATAAGGCAAAAGTAGTAAATAGTCAACAGAGAGCATTCCCAAGTCGCATATATGGCATGTTAACGTATTTCTGTACCGAAAATAACGACCCCCAATATTTATATACCGAAAGTAACCGAAGTAAAAGGAGCCGCTGCTTTCGAAGTTCTACGATACCTCGCTGTGATGCACTGTGTAATTGGATATATCACTGTAGCGGTTTTGTTCTATTCAAGCTGAGCACGAACATCCATTGAGTAAAGTCTTGTGAAAAGGAGTTTCCAACCACTTTCTACCGCTACTCAGAGCGTTTTCCCCGTGACGTCGACAGCTCAGACAAGCTAGATTATCTCTGTCGCAGAATCAAATTTTAGTAAAATGAAAAGCATAACCTGATAGGAATAATAATATACAAAAGTTTTGAAAGAGTACAAGACAAAAATTATACACAGAAACGCGCCGATACAACTAGATTATTGTAATTTCTAGAATTTTTCGTAGTATTTGATAACATATATTAATTGTTATATCAATCATTGGCACACTCAGTTTGAAACGAAAGTCCGTATTCGGTATTGATACCAACCTAAAGTGAACAAGCTGATGAGTTCTGAAACAAAGCGAAACAGTCAGAAATGTGTTGTATTTTCACTAGTTTTTATGACATTTTATGACCTTCAGTGTTCTTAAAAATCACCCATTAGAATGCAGGAAATGGCATTTCCGAGGTTCTAAATTTCAAAAATTTCCGGGGGGCATGCCCCCAGACCCCCTAGAAGAGCCCTTTTTGGGAACTGCCCCCTCCCAGGAAAATCCTTAAAAAAGGCCCTGCTTGTTGGTGTTCATTGAATGGCTTAAGATTTCAAATACCTATAATAATATAGCCATCAAGGTTTCTAAAACTGTGATCAGTGAGGGCGACTTGCGTATCTATTCGTTTTCCAGTTCCGCTGCTAAAGATATGGTACAATATAATACAAGCTGCTTAAGCCTACTTCTCACTTGTCGTAAGAATTGGGGACAGTTCTATCACCGAATGCCGATTGTCTGCGATTCTAACGACAGCCACGTTCACACTTGTCGTGACTTTATCGTAAGAATCGAGGTATCATCGGTTACAAAATATGAAGCTTAACCATCTAATATAACCATCCCACATGCGGGATGTTAATCTTGAACACATAAAGCTAAAAATCCTAGAGGGGTGTTGTGGCCGGGGTCTGAGAGGAGGCACATTTTTCCGGAGGGTTGTGGTTAGGTTTAGGGTTTCCGGGGGGCGTGATTACCGGGGGTGGTATGGGGGTGAGGATTCGTTTTAAAAGGTTGTCCAATCAGATGGTGGTTTTAATGTTGGTTAAGCTTCATAATTTGAAGGTAATGATACCTCAAGAATCGGGGATTTTTGCAGTCCCCGATCGTAGAGTGGTTTCAGTGAACTTCAGTGTTCACATGTCGTAACTAGTCGGATGCATTTTCCAAATAGAAATTATTCCGATTCTTGCGACTGTCTGGGACGTTATTTCAACCATGTTCACACTTGTCGTAACAATCCCAGACGATCGCGATTTTTAGGCCCTGTTTACATGAAGCGGATTGACCGATTGAGTGTTCAAGTCAAATCTCCCATGTTGTTTCTCCTTGTTGTGTTTACTGAAATGAAGAAGATTGGAAGTTTTCGATCTGATCGAAACGAATGGCTGAGTGAAGTCATTCCACGCAGTGGAGTGGATTGACTTGAGATTCAAGAAAGCAGGATCGACTTGAATGTCCGTCTAAACACGATACGCATGACGTAATTTAATAAACAAATACCAAAGAACAGTTAGTGAGCGACTCATGGCATAAAATGATGAGACAAATGGTAAACTAGTTACAATAAGAATATGATGACGAATGCCCTATCAGCTTTCATAAACCATATAATAATAAAGACCTACTTGTCGTCTGTAAAGACAACGTCATATTGCAAATGCTATTAGGCATTAAACGGCCAGACGGAAAAGTTTATATAGCTTAAAAACTATGTTATTCATTCCATATTAGATATACCTTTCTTCAGTATAAACTAATATGCGCCAGAATTTCTATATAGCTGTCGGCACAACTTACCTTACTGCTTGAACCCGTTCATCTTTCAGTAATTCTGCAAACTTCAGTTCCCTATCTGTTTGAAAGCCAGGGACTTCCCATGAGCGCTGTATTTACACGTCACCCACGTATAATATTTCAGAAAGAGGGTGACGACAGAAGCGAAGCGAAGCAGTAAGTAAATTCTAATACAGAGCAGCTCGGCGGTAGCCTTTTGTACTTTAACGCTTTTATTACTCGGGCTATCTGTGGTAGCCGAGTCTAGGTTTCGGCTCCGGTTTTTGTTGTTGTTTTTACTCCGGCTACTTATGGTAGAACGAGTCTAGGTTTCGGCTCTGTTATTATTTTTTTGTCTATGTTTCGAATTGGCAATCATTACGTCATCCCATCAGGCTTTGCGAAACTGATGCGTGCATGACAAATGCTATTTTCTTTCTTTGCTTCCTTGACGTCTGATCAAGTTTTTCTCGTCTCGTATCAATCTCGTTCCCAGAGCCCACGTTCCCCACCTGGGAAACGAGAGACTCTGGGATAATCCGTTTCACATCGATATTTCATTGGCTGATGAACATGATTACTTCTCTTCCGGATCACAAGAATCCTGTGATGGCGTGAACGGATTATCCCAGAGTCTCTCGTTTCCCGGGTGGGGAATGTGGGCTCTGGGAACGAGATTGGTCACGGATGTGTTTTGTGTGTTCACAGACATAGTTGTTGGTCAGTAATGTCGCTGGCAAGTGTCTTGATATTATATACGCTTACAATCACACACGCCGTTGATTATCATTAAAGTGAACATGAAGCTGTGTTGATATTTAATACCCGAAGAGACTTGACATATGAACGCTGAAAATGTGTGGAAATAATGCTTTCTTTCTTTGCTTTCCTGATGTCTGATAAAGTCTTTCTCGTCTCGGATGTGTTCGGTGTGTTCACACTTCACATACAAAGTTATTGGCCAGTAATGTCGCTGGCAAGTATCTTGATATTATATACGCTTACAATCGCACACGCCGTTAATTAATAGCTGTTTTGATATTTAATACCCGAAGAGACTCGATATAAAATATAGGCAAACAATCGTGTTTTGTTATGGCAAATTGTGTTTTCTATCGGATAATTGGATTGTGTTTTGACTTTTGTCTGTGACCAATGTGTTTAGATCTTAGCACTGCATGTGACAACCTGCGTATGTATATGATGGCAGCGTCGATAACACTTCAGTACCTTTTTTACCCAAAACATATTCACATACCATATACAGCACTGTGATTTTGCAGTAGCCCGAGTGAACGCCTGACCAGGCGTCTTGTTATGTTATGGATTATCTTCTCTTGCTTATTTGTATTGTAATAATATTTATCCTCAATTCTTCATCACTTATCTACTATATAGAGTATATCCGGTCAGCGAAAAGTTGCTAGGGATATACGAGTGAAGGATACGTGACTTGGGGAGTTGAGTTTGAAGCACAGCAGTTTTGAGATTTGTACGAGAGAAATAATGAACTAAATAAAGCTATATTTTACTATTTCTGCAGTAATCGTTCTCCAAACTTCCAGGCAAAGATAAGTCAGACGCTTTTCAAATGACAATATATAACAGTTGTAAAAAGGTACAAGGCGAAAACGTAAACTTAGAAACGCGCGCACCGATTCAATTCATTCGCGTTGATCATGACTGGCAACCTCGTATACAGGGTATTATCTACGCTCCCCGCCCACCATGATTCGAAACGACCCTGCATCACGATCGGAAATCGCACAGAAAATCGGCCACTTTTATGGGGCAGTTCGCAGTAGCCGTGCGTGCTGGCTCAAGTGAATTGTCGGCCGTGTATTGATGACGTTTACACGCAAGATATTCGTTCTACGGATGCGTAGATAATACGGGTCAGCCCGTATTTCGTTAGCCTGCGTGCAGACTTCCCCCAGGCTAGTATTTCGCGAGCGTCGACAGCCGCCATTTCCGATCGTGGGTTGCGGCTGGGGTGGTAAGCTCTAGCTTACTGATATTAGATTTAGGCGAACTTTAAAGTTTAATAAAACGAATGAAAAGCGCGGTTCAAGAACTGTATTTACCTGAGTTTCTGTTCATGACAATAGATAATGCTCGTGAAAGGACAATCGGCTTGATGTTGTATAGTTGCAATCTTTGCCGAATCGCTTCTTTCGGCACTTTTTGCCGTGGTTATCGGGGCAGAATCAGTCCTCCAACTTTAATAAGGATGACTTTGAGGAAATTAACCTTAAAAGTCTTCTTGGTCTCCACCTGAACCATCACCAGAAATTTTGGTCATTTATACCTCTGCTCTCTGTCGCCTGAATCGTTTGATTCTATTGTATGCTAGTGTATTCTCATTATTCAGGTCATTGGGTTCTTTAGCATTTGCCAAAATCGTGCATGTATGTATATGTAAACAACCTGTAAACGGCTATAAGAACTGTGAAATCAAGCAAGTTCAAACGCTTTTGGAAGTACTATGCTAGGGCCACAAATCAGGATATTTATGTGCTCAGGAAGTAGACTGACTCATGCCAAATGCATTGCGATCTGGAGACTTCGCATCGCCCGTAACGTTGTTGGTCAATTTGGCCAATTTCTAGCACCTGTTTACAAAGATTACTATGGCTAACACTATGGATAGTGACGCTTTTAGTGCAAAAATAAGACGAGCGAGGGAAGTACTTTGTCGTCGAGCTAAGAAAAAGTTTTTTAGTTACAACTGTTGCTTAGTCCATGCTTAAGTCAGATGGATCTGGAGAAAGAAGAAATATATCACCGTTTAAGCAAAATTTGAATTATTGTGTGCTCTCCTTATTATTTACTGTTGAGAATCTCTATTATTATGGTCGTTAACGCGCACACGCGCCACCATCTTGTCCCAAATTTCTGGCAATGCGCCAATTTTCGTAAGGTACTTGGCCCCTAAAATTTGGGGGTTAATTAACGATTTAAAAAATAATCAGGGAGGAGTGACAAAGGCACAATTGCAAATTTTTCACCTTTGCTTATACAAATAATATATTGTCTGATCGGAAAATATCTGTTGATATGAAAACAACTAAAAACAAACGTACTCTGTGTTAACAGAACATATCTCGTGCTTTCTTCTGTGGTGTAGGTTGTCAAAGATCATATGCAGGGGCGGATTTAGCGTTAGTCAAATAAGTCAGATGACTAAGGTGAAAATTGTTAAGAAATAATTATAAATATCATCATATATTAACTTACTAATTGGTCTAAACAAGAAAAATTGCTAGGGCTGACTGGCTTAGACTTTTGCAGGATTTTGGCCGATTCAGATATTCTGATTGGTCCAAACCAGATAAATTGCGAGCGCTGACTGGTTTAGGTGTTTTGCAGGATTTAGGCCGATTTAGCCAAACCGGCCGGTTTAGAATCTTGCAGGATTTAGGCCGATTTAGCCATTCTCATTGGTCCAAAACAGCCAAATCGCGAGCGCTGACTGGTTTAGATTTTTTCAGGATTTAGGCCGATTTACCCAATGTGATTGGCCAAAACGAGGCAAATCGTTGAATCTGATTGGTTGATTGCTTTGCCAAAAGTATGCCTTACCGGAAGCCTGCAAAATGCGGTCTGCAAGGTCTTCGTTCAGTCCAGAGCGTTCAGTCTAATTCTGTTCGATCGATTCATGGCTTCTACAAGCTTGTTAGATCGTGCGTTGTGTGCTTTAAAAAGCAGCGATGATGTTCTTTTGCGGCAAATGTATGTTGATTTGTCTGCGAGAATCAGTGCTTGTCGAGTACTGGCGGCCGGAGAGCATTTCCCCAAGATTGGGAAGACATCGGTGCTGAGACGGTCTATTTGCCACAACACATGAAGGCGGACAAGCTAGAGTAAGCCATATGTCGCTCTAAGGTAAGCTTATAGGTACAGTAGTTCATCAATATGGATTCAATATCGATGTTAGTCTGTTGTCATGTTACTTCCCTAACCTTTGTTGATATCCGTTCCATATTAGCATAATCTGCGTTGAGCACACTGGTATAAACAATGCTATTAAATGCTTCATGTAGTACTATAAACACTATTTGGGTAGTGTTTCAATTCTAGATACTCACTAGTATGTCATAATCATGATGCAGAGTCAGATTGCCTTTCCACAGTAGTTTACATAATACATTCGTCCTCAGTTCATATTACAAGTCAGTTAATTGTCTATATATAATATATATAACATACGGTATTATAAGTAATAACATACAACTTTTAAACATAAGTAATAAGGTCTGGGCCTGGGGAAACAGATCAAAAGCTAAGCAATAAATATCTACATGACATTTCTACAAATTTCCATGTATTATCGTTATACATCAATAAGCATTCTTCTCACATGTGGCTATTATGAAATTTTAATCTGATAATTGCACTGGACAGGAATTGAACTTGGGTTGCTGGTGCCTGAAAACCAGACAGCTCATAGTAACATGGGTTAGTAGGAGGATGGGTAGTGGCATATCAGATGGGGGTTAGAATGATCGGGATGATATAGAGAGTTGAGCTCCTCTATGTCTATACCATGTAATATCCATTATGGTCATTAACAAAAGCTTCTCCTGACTCCTAACCAGACATTGTCTGCTTGGGTTGAGGTTTAAAAGGCAAGTATCAGGCATTTGAAAGCCAGACAGCTCTGGGTAGGTTGGGCTCAACAGCCATGGAAGGTAGCCCACCTTGCTCTGGGTTATGCAGAACGTTAAATTCAGCTAGACCTTCACTTGTGTGTTGGTCACGCTATCCATGTTGGATTCACTGACTGAAACAATGTAACTGGTGTTTCCTAGGCATGCTGATGAACGTTGACATAGAGTGAAACAGCCAACTTTTTTATATTACAATGTGACCACATATCTCTCAACTGTTTATTGGATTTCCCCACCCTCATTCCTGGAAAAACTTAGCCTTACACACTTGCAAACTATCACAAGGTTTCTAAGACAACAAGAATTAAATATCGAAGTCCAATTTAGATAAAATGTTTCTTGAAAATGATAAAATGTCCATTAAAAACATGGTTTAAAGCATTTAAAATTGTGCTCAAATGTGCTGTCAGAATGCAGGAAATGCCATTTCAGAGATCCAAATATCAAAAAATTTCCCGGGGGTCTTGCCCCCGGATCCCCCTAGAAATATGGGCCCACAGGAACTTTGACTAAGGTATCAAAATTCCTAGATCCGCCCCTGATATGGAATCCCAAAGTTAAAGAAACCCCGACGGCCCGAAGAAGATATATATATATTTATTATATAGCATGCTATCGGATATGAGCTTTTGCGTAATCTGATTGGTTCCCTACTACCAGGCTCCTACTAGTAGAGGAAAAACAAGATGGCGGCATGTTTTTAAAACTGCCGAAAAGAGTTGAAATTGACGGATTTTTATACAGAAAAACATCAACACCCTCAAACCAATGTGTAAAAAAACAACATTGTGTAAAAATACATTAACAAATACACAATTTAGCATGTTAAATGGTAAAATTCACCTAAAAATTACGTCTTTTTACTTCAAAAACCCGACTAAATTATCGGGTAGATATTAATTTGTTGCCAAACAAAGAAACTCACGGTTAAAATCAAGCTTACAACACACATTTCCTAGGAGATCACCAGTAAAGAGACTTTTTTGATTTAGATAAGCATTTGAAGTAGTAAAAAGCATGTTCTTTTTCAAAAACAACCAACTAAGTAATTTAGTTTCACTGCCGAAGGTGTGAATCAAAACCTTTTTCCCGACAGCAACGCTAATATAAACAACTGACCCACCTTTTGACTTCATAAATGTACCTTTAATCTCTTTTTAACACATTTTTTTGCCTCTCGAGCAACATTACTAATTTATACAACATTTCGAAGCTGTTTACCGAACAGCTCAGCGAGAAACTCTACTGTAATTTTGTCTCTTACAGTAATTTTGTCTCTGTACAGTGCTTGGCTATATAATAAAACAGTTATACCATTCGCTCTCGTTGTGATACGAACTAATAGCCAACTCGGCGAAGCGCCTCGTTGGCTATGAGCTCATAAACAACTCGAGCTCATGGTATCATGGCTAGAAATCCAGGACACTCAGCGGCAGTGGCCTGTGGGCTCATATTTAGATGGTAATATTAATTTGAAAATTCTGATGGCTAAATATCGATCATTTCGGCTATAAACAGAAGTCTATAGCAATAAATTAAAGTAGAGTTATTCGCTAAAATGTCTTATTGACCCATTTCTTACCCAAATATCAAATTACAAAAGGTTTAATCGTCTAGACAGGCCTGTACACTCATACTCACAAAAATTGCCGCATAAATTTCGGTTATTATTTCTGAATCCACAGTCACATTTAATAATAATAACAGGGGTTAAGACCCTGGCAACCTAGCAACATCTCCATAAGAAATGGCGGACAAGAACCCGAAATTATCGAGGAATGCATTGCTTCTTCACGCCGAGTTCAGTATTTATCTCGGCGCTTGATGGATTAAATTACAACGACTCGGCTGCAATAAATCGTACATTTTAAGGTCTTTGGGAACCTATTAAACAACGAAAAAGTGGAACGAACAACTCCGCAAAACAAAGTAACGTTCATCCCGAGCAAATTCAGACGTTCGCATCGTGGACAAACAACACAGAAGCAGCCAAAATTGGAGCTCCAAAATAAGTGATATAGCAGATTAATAGACTTTAAACAGCGAATAAGAGGTATGTTTGTGAGGGGCTCGGGAACCTATTTAGGATGCTCCAAACTTAATAGAAATTGTAGTGCTGAACGATTGTTCAATTTGATGAAGTTTTGGACGTTCGCATGTCGGAATTTACAATAGTAAATAACCGAAAATGATTGTTCTTTATATTTCCTTAAGAAATCTATTGAAGGACGCCATATTGAATTAATTAAAAAGGGATTCAGTGCGCATGCTTTGCCGCCATGTTGTCCTCGATTTCTGGCCATGAACTGTTAAATATATAGCAATCGTCTAATGCACCGTCGAATACATGTCGACTTTGTTGCAGTGTTGGTAATGCGAGGTTACGTGACCAGCCACAACCAGAGTTTTTTCGCAACGGGGGCGAGGGCCGGGGAGCGGAGATAAGACCCTGGGTACGAGGTTGATCGTGACACTGCTTTCTTTTTAAGAAAGCCGATTACATGAGTCGAGTTGGTCCGGTTAATAGCTGGGAGTGCCGATTTAATGTTTAACTCGCACTGATACGCGTTTGCTTAATTAATTGACTGTGTGAGTAAATAGGCTGGTTGAAATGAACTGAAATAAATACTTCGAATTCCCGAATTTGCTTCAGTAAGCACAAACAACGGCTTGAATCCGGGTATAAATGCCAACCTCAACTTGGAGCGATTGTTTCGCGGGCCATTACCAGAAATTTGGGACAAGATGGCGTCGCGCGGGCGCATATGGGCCATTAAACATGACGGCCAAATCGTATAAGGAATAATACAGTAAAATTGTAAATTTTAAAATTTATCCTACTAGGGACATAGACTTCTCGGTTGCGGAGCTCGATTCCTGTTAAGAGTTAAGTAAGGAAACGTTATAACAAAAAATGTTCGCTTACCGAAATACACAGCCGGTTCCCAACATCGATTTATTTACGCTGCTTATTTGACTCATTCTGTTATGTAAGCCATAGTAATCCTGCTAAATATGCGATACAAATCTTCCAAATACACCACTTTCCTTGCGAACGATGCAAAGTGCGGAGCTTGCTATGTATTTAGCATTGTTCGAACTGCTAATATAACTCGTAAATATCTCCGTATCTAACAACATTGCGGTTCCCAAAGCCTTTAAACTTTCTTGGTTTTACAGTGTGTTTGAGCAATACACCAAATCGTAGTTTTATTTAGGCCCACATGCAAATTAGTTTCCCTTTCAATTTGGGCCCCTATGCAAATTACATCGTGTCTATTAAAGCATAACGGGAAGATAACATAGGCTGGGACTATTTTTTCATGTTTTGAGTTCATTATTTTTAGACACTACGTTTAGGATTATTGTCAAGGATAATTGAGAAGCAAATTTTATCCTTATAGAATACTTAAGCATTAAAAGGTTTCTGAAATCAGAAATGTTATGTTTACTGCGGCTGCTTCAGCCTCATGTTATAAACGAACTACGTTTTATCCCGACTCAGATTGTATGCACAGTCGAAACTCCGATTTCGTCTATCAGCAGGAGGCCGTTATGTCTAAACGTGGAGTTGAGCTGCGAGAAGGACAAACGACGAAGCCACGGAGGTCTCTTCTCTTTTGAGCAGCCTGCAGCCATGTTTGTTTACTTTGAAAGCAGAGGCGATCTTAGTTCTTAGCAGCCGTTTGCATTTTCGCAAAATATTTACTGTATATTATTATCATGGGTGTAACCACTGGCTACGAACGTGGCCGCAAAATGTCCCAAATTTCTGGTAATGCTTTGAAACGAAGTCGGGAAGTGTCTATATAAAGCATTAAAAGATTGTTTGTGTGTTTCGTGATCTTAGCCAAGAGTTAAAGTGTCGAGAAAGGCGAATTTGAGTGCTTTTTGTTTTATTCTTGTTTATTTTTTTGTTGTTTAATTCTTTATTTTCTAGTGTTGAGTCAAATTAAGCCGCAGGCTCCACTTCTGGTGGTGCCCTTCCGTCAATTCCTTTAAGTTTCAGCATTGCAACCATGCATATACTTCCCCCGGAACCCGAAAACTTTGTTTTTTTTGTTTTTTAGTCCGCATCGTTTATGGTTAGAACTAGGACGGTATCTGATCGTATTCGATTCTTGCCCAATGAAAACATTCTTGGCAAATGCTTTCGCATTAGTTCGTTTTTCGCAGATCCAAGAATTTCACCTCTGGCAGCGAAATACGAATGCCCCCAACTGTCTCCGTTAATCATTACGTCGGTTCGACAAACCAACAAAATAGAACAAAGTCCTATACTCCATTATCCCATGCTTCCTTGAATGTGGTAGCCGTTTCTCAGGCTCCCTCTTCGGAATCGAACCCTGATTCTCCGTCACCCATTGCAACCATGGTAAAGCCACTACATTACCATCTATCGACAGATGACAGGGCAGAAATTTGAATGAAACATCGCCGGCGCAAAGATCATGTGATTCGCATAGTTATTTAGAGTCACCAACAAACCAGGCGTACACCTGCACTGGTTTTAAATCTAATCAATGCATCCCTTTTAGTAGTCGGGACTTTTCTCGTGTATACATATACTAGCTCTAGAATTGCTACTGTTATCCAAGTAGCAAAGGTACAATCAAATAAACGATAACTGATTTAATGAGCAATTCGCAGTTTCACAGTACAAGTGCTCGTACTTAGACGTGCATGGCTTAATCTTTGAGACAAGTATATGTTACTGGCAGGATCAACCAGTTAACTTCCCCCCAAAAAACGGAGAAAATATGAAAATCTCTTCTCCGTTACTTTCATTTTATTTTTCTTCTTCACATAAAAACGCGGACAACTAGGTGGCCAACCACGCCCAAAGTTTTGCCCTAACTTCCTTCTAGTTCTCTTAGAAAAAAGCAGTCCCGGACAGGCCAGCGAAACTGGGCACAACCTACAACATTGTGTACACAGTCGCTCGCGGTGTCCGTAATTTTTGAAAAACGGTAAGAAATTATAATTTAATTCCAATAAAGCATTTTTGCAGCTTCTCTAGTGACGAGAAGGGTTTATTTCTGCTAAATCTTCATATTTTAGCCTTATTTCAAAAGTTAGAAAATGACCAAAATCGGTCAGAATGTAAAGGGGTTAACCTTTACTTTTTGACCGATTTTGACCATTGTTTTGAAATTTTGAAATGGGCCAAAAAAGTCAAATAAAGTCTTTTTAGAGTTTCTGTAGCAACGAGGTTTATTTGAGCTAAATCTTCATAGTAATTTTACCTTATTTCAAAAATTGGAGAAAATGGCCAAAATCGGTCAAATGTAAAGGCCTTTCCTTTTTGACCGATTTTGGCAATTTATTGAAGTTTTCAAAAGGGTGAAAAATTGTCAAATGAAGCCTCTTTTGAGTTCTGTAGCAACGAGAAAGGTTTATTTGTGCTAAATTTTCATATTTTAGCCTTATTTAAAAAGTCGGGAAAATGTTAAGGGGTTAACCTTTACTTTTTGACCGATTTTGGCCATTTTTCGAACTTTTCAAATAGATCGGCTGTATTTGTGCGAAATATTCATATTTTATCCTTATTTAAAATGTCGGAAAAAATTTAAGGGTTTAGCCTTTACTTTTTGACCGATTTCGACTAAAATTTGGTCATAAGACGTAAATACAACTAACAATTTCCATCGGTGTTTGCGTTTGAGTTTGTGTTTGTCGTGTCTCTGCTTTGCTTTTTCACGCAATCCTTTCCATGCGTTCCTTCTGTTTAATTAACTCTATGTCTTTTTCTGTATGTGTTTCATAACCACAGCGGAGTCACTTTTACGCATTGCGTACCTATTTTTTTAAATAACCCATAGTAAAAGAACTAAAATTTAATATTGCTATTAGTAGCTATGCTTGCGCCATCATGGGGGTTAGTCTGGGATTTTTGAGCTCCGGCAACCTTTGGCTTATACTTCACATTTATTTTATTTACTTGATTTATGATGGTTTACAAGAACAACACTATCCATGTATATCAAAGACATCTACCCGTGAACTTCGTTATATGAGTAATAACATTGTTTCATCGTTCAAACCTGTTTCCAACTTCCGCGCAAGATTAACCGTCAAAAACGACCGATAACCAACACAACAATATTCATAATTGGATGCCGTGTTTTTATGGTCGCATTGTTATCGTTTATTCTTATCCATCTGTATGGTGATGTTGAAACTAATCCTGGTCCAAACTGCGAACTAAAGGGATCTCTACATGGTTTCAAAATGGATGGATTGGCTCATGGGTTGGTGTCGTATTTTAACGAACAATTCCGTAAACCACTTTTCACCACAATCAAGGAACTTGTACCTCAACTCATCAAATACGGTGAACAATATACTGGCTCTGACTTACATTTTAATGGACCCGTAATTGCTATTCTTAATGTACTAAAACGTTTTGCTTATATCTCTTATTCCTCAACTCTGCATGCTGCCGACTACACCGTTCCGTTGCAATAGCGTGTTTGATCGCATCATCCCAAGCACGCCAGTTCGCGTGCAAAAAATACGCGGAAAACGTTTGCTTCACCAGTGATATCCAGCGACAAATATGTTCCTAGCCACGGGACTGCGATATCATGCGAACACCGGTGTAACAGTCAAACAACGACCTGTTGTCAAACAACACAACATTTCTTCTTCGATGCATGCTATACTTCTCAATCATGCTCATTTTTTTATCTGGTGATATCGAAACAAACCCGGGACCCAGCATTGTGGAACCTTCTGCGACTTGTTCATCATGTATGAAAACTACTATCTCAGATAATTCGCAATTACCGCTTGTTACTGTATTTGAGTTCGATCAGTGATGATTTATTCCGAGACTTCAGTTATACAGCTTTAGAAAATACGTTAGCATCACAGCAATACCTTATCACCGCTGAACCCTTCGCCGGCTTTGGGTTAGAACAGAAAGGACGTCGAATTGCAGCCTTTAATGTACAACATTATACCAACAAAATTGACAATATTCGGACCTTACTTACACAGGCCTCTGGACCTCCTGACGTATACTGTACCTTATCGAAACATTTCTCGATGAGACATTTACTGATAACGAACTGCATATCCTTGGCTACACGTTATTTCGCAAAGACCGCCTAGGCAAACGCGGTGGAGGGATCATAGCGCATGCACGCCTTGAAATCCCAGTTTATCGAAGAGCTGATCTCGAAAGCCGCGACCTAGAGATATTATGGTTGGAAATCAATTGTCCTCGGACTAAACCCATTTTGCTAGCTAGTGGTGTTTACCGTCCACCTAATACTGATGCAACAACAGATGATTAGGTTACAGATGATTAGGTTACTTTCTCAAGGTTACTTTGAAGGCGAAGAATTCTACGTGCTTGGCGACTTGAACATTAATATGCATGATCCATCGTCTAAAGCCCTGTTTACACGGCCAAAATTTAAGCGGGATCTGAGCCACATCTGACTTTTGGCGGGCTTAAAATGTCCGTGTAAACAGATCGGCGTAAATTAATCGCGATTAGATTGCACCACCTCAAGGAGGTGGATTAAACTGAGCACGATCAGTTAATCGCGCTTAACTTGGCCGTGTAAACGCAACGGGATTGAAAAACGCTTGCTATTAATACGGTGTTATACGATAAAATGCATTTTTTTGCCCTGCTGTAGAAGCTTCCTCTCGCTATTCTTTGTTCCTTTGTTTCTTTATTTCTTTTAGCTATTACTCTTTCTCGTGTACCGATGTCTTCCGTTGTTCTTTGACGCACGCTACCCATACAAAGCTTCCAAAACCAAAAATACAGCTCGTGCGCCATGTTGAATGATGGTGTACGTGTTTTAATAAGGGATTATTAAATGACCGTGTAAACGCACCAAGGTGGCGCATTTTAAGCACGCTTAACTTAAGCGTGCTTAAATTTTGGGCGTGTAAACAGGGCTTAATAGTCATTAACTTATCAGGAATCTACAAGGCATGTCTATGTCTCGGTCAGTCAGGGATACAACAAGACCCTGTAGTAATGCTTGCTTAGACCATATAAGGTGTTCAACGGACGACAATGTTGTTCAAGTGTCAGTTCCATAGATCGGGATATCTGATCACTTTCCTGTTTGCCTCGTGCGCAAGCTCAATGGTGGCTTAAGTAAAGGAAAGACCCACTTAACAATTAAATACCGTTCTTTCAAGAACTTTGATACCACCAAATTCTTAGAGGATCTGAGTAGAGTACCATGTGGATAGCGATCCTGATGCAGCATTGGACACCTTGGCTTCGAGCGTTTATTCAATGATGTAATTAACGAACATGCATCCTTGAAGGAAAAGCGTGTCAAAGTATTTCGACAACCCCCATGGATGAAACCAGACATTTTAACCGCAATGAAGCTACTGGATCACCTCCTCAAAGAAGCCATAAAAGTTTCTGGAAAGCAAAA
Organism: Paragorgia papillata; assembly: GCA_035771165.1. NCBI lineage: Eukaryota > Metazoa > Cnidaria > Anthozoa > Scleralcyonacea > Coralliidae > Paragorgia > Paragorgia papillata. The sequence continues at coordinate 2,910,001 of JAWNZC010000011.1, read as the reverse complement.
CCGAAACACCAACGAATGGCGTCTGTATCGTAAAGCAAGCAATGAAGTAGTTTGGAAAAGCAATAGAAGTAAACGTGACTTCTATCGGACATCAATGGAAGAAAATAAAGATGAGCAGGCCAAGATGTGGAAAACCATCAAGGATATCTTGAATCACGACAAAAAGGTCACCGCGCCAAGATCAAACAAAGTGAATGGCGTATAGACATTAAGGACCCTCTTAGGATTGCCGAATCATTCAGTAGCTATTTCTCGAATATTGCAAATGAACTCCGATCAAAGTTATCTTCAAATAAACCTAACTTTAACAAGCTAAAGGAATTTATTGAAGCATGCAGGCGTTCTTGTGATACTCAGTTTGGTATTCCCAATGTTACGGAGAAGTTTACCGTGACTCAACTTCAAAAATTCAAGTCTAACACCGCAGCAGGAATTTCCAACTTCGGAGCCAAACTTCTCAGCATTGCGGCACCTATCATTGCTCCGCATATTACAAGAATTATCAACATGAATATTTCAATGTCAACTGTACCACAACGCTGGAAATGTGCTATAGTGATCCCAATTTTTAAAAGTGGTGATCATTCGAACATGAACTACTATCGCCCTATCTCTGTCCTTCCGTTATTATCTAAACTACTTGAAAGACATGTTTTTGATGGTCTTTACAACTATCTAATGACCAATGCCTTGATTTCTCAACAGCAGTCAGGCTTCCGCAAACATCATTCCTGTCAATCGCTATTCGCTACTGATAAAAATAACCGACTACCTGCTACAAAGCATGAACGAAGGGAAGATATATCAGGCTTGGCCATGATTGATTTACGCAAGGCTTTTGATCTTGTTGACCATCCTACGCTTCTTCAGAAGTTGCGCCTGTATGGTATGGATGACAACACGATGTCTTGGTTCACCTCTTACCTCACTGATAGGCGGTTTCAAGTTGTCATTGACAATCGATTTTCTTCCAAGACCACCATAAGATCTGGTGTACCCCAAGGGTCCATACTTGGCCCCTTACTTTTCATCATACACATGAACGACCTTCCTCTTCATCTTCATGAAACGAAAATTGATCTATATGCGGACGATGATACCCAATACGTTTCTGGAAGTTCACTACAGAAAGTCGAAGTACGTAGCTTAATACTGAACTGAAACCTATAGGTGGAATGATACTAACTAGATGGTTATCAACGAAAAGAAAACGAAGGCAATTATCATAGCGTCGTCGAGAAAACTCTCCGAATATCCTATTGACATTGCTCTCACAGCGAAAGGATCGCCTATAGACATCGTTTCAAATGAGAGGTTACTTGGCGTACACCTGGATCAAAGTTTAAATTGGACAACCCATGTAGATAAGTTATGTATGAAAATCTCGCAGCGACTTGGTATACTTCGACACATCCGTCACTACGCATCTTCCACTCAACGCTCGTCTTGCATTCTACCAATGCTTAGTTCTTTCGCTAATGGACTACTGTTGCGTAGTATGGGGCAACACATCCCAGCAGAACTTAGACAGGATCCATCGACTCCTGAAAAGGGCAGCTAGCTTAATTCTAGACACCAACAGCAAAGCACCATCACTGCCATTATTTTTACAGCTAGGATGGCTCCCCATTCAAGACAGAATTAAGTATATATTTCCGTGCTTTAACTGCTTATAAAGTTTTAAATAATTTAACTGCCACCTATATGTCAGTAATTTAATTACACCTTTTAATTCCGTTCACCTATTAAAACTTCCTAAAGTAACTAATAAGGCCGGGATGCGCACTTTTGCCTTCCTCGCATCTACCGAATGGAACTCCCTGGTCCTAACCATTAGAAACGCTACCTCTCTTTCTTCTTTTCGCCAGAAATACCTACAGATGGCCTTCTCTAAACTACAAGAAAACTTAACTTTTCCTAATTCTTGCTAGTACGAATAACTGTATATAATAAAATTGTAAAGTTTTATAGATTATAATAGTGTTATGTGTATGTAAATAATTTGTATATTGTAGGGCCTAGATGAAAATTACTTCAATTGTAATTCTAGCTACCCTTAAATTTTTTTTTTAAGTGTTATTATTAGAAGCCAATCAGGAATAAGGAAAAATGATTGAAATGTTATTAGTCAGTGAACATTACTGCATAAATAGTTAATTTGGCTTTCAGATAAAATCTTGATTAAGACGTTTTCGCTAAATCTTTCCGGGTTTAAAATTTATAATCTTGGCACTTATATGTTTCATCTTTCAAAAAATATCTAATTATATTTAAAATATTATTTAATTGTTGATGATAATAATTCATGAAGAAATTTCAAATGAAATTAATGTTTAATCAGTGCAAATAAATGTGTAGCGCGCCTGGGCACCAAGGCAGGTTAATGTGATACAAACGACGAGTGCTTAGATCTATTAGTGTTCTGTATCATTTGATACAGCATAGTAATAGAGTTAGATACCTCTAGCGACTGTACCACACGTACATATCAGGGCTATACCTCAACTCTATCTTAAACAGTGAAATTGGTTTTTTTCTAACAAATTAAATTCAAACATATATTACTTATATTAACACCACAGACTCAGAGTATTTTGTATATATCCGATACAACTCGGCCACTCATATTGTAAATAGTACGTATTGGTATACGACGTATGTTGTACGATATATAGATACAGTTTGGTTACCTCCGCCAGGAGGTTATATGTTTACCCCTTTCTGTCTGTCTGTCTGTCTGTCTGTCTGTCTGTCTGTCTGTCTGTCTGTCTGTCTCTCTGTCTGTCTGTCTGTTCGTTCGTTCGTTCGTTTCAGTTTGTTTGTCTGTCTGTCGCTAAGATATCTAAAAAATTATTGCATCGATTTTCATGAAAGTTCGCAGTAGGGTTGGCCATAGACCAATGACCAATTCTCTAAATTTTGGGTGAATTTAGTAAAAATTTAGATGATAAATTAATAAAAATCTGATCGCAAGATTCTCCATGTAGAAGAAATGCTTGATTACGCTCCTTATCCTTACTTTATACAAACATTCTATAATTTTGGTACGAGTGCAATCAAGCATTTTATTAATACATGCATGTGTTTGTCTCCTGAGCTAGCCTGGTTAGTGGGATGGCTGGTTTTCTTTTTACACATCTCTATAATAACCCACTGGCGGAGGTATATATGCAGTGCCCTCTAGTTTTAAATATTTAATTATATAATCTTGTGATGGCTTATGATGTTGACTATAAATGAAATATAGCCCACAAGGTTTGGAAGGCCGGCGAACTTCAGAGGCACACGTGACCTTTTTGGCTGGCAAGTTGAAAAGGTACGTCACGTGACAGATTTGTAGTGTCCTTACCTTTGCGTGAACACGCGTGAACAACAAGTCGTCATATAAATCGCGTTTTAAGCCGGTTTTCCACTAGGCGATTTTTTTCGCGCGAAGCGACTTTCTTTTGTTCGAATTCAATAGATTTCTGATTAGTTCCAGCTCAGAGCTCATTAGACAAAAGAAAAAGTCGCTTCGCGCGAGAAAAGTCGCCTAGTGGAAAACCGGCTTTAAGAAGGTTTTGGTGAATTGATGGGTCGACAGGCACTGCAGCACACATGGAAGAAAATATGGGGAATGAATTTTGACGTCTTGGTAGCTCTGATTCGTCTTTTAAAGACGATTTTGAGCAAACCATTGCGTCGCTTCAGAATCGAAGTCACTGATATATAAAAAGGGAGTTCAAATTGACGTTCAACACTCGCTTTAAGGTAAGAAATGAATCGATTTTCTTTGCGGGAATGTTACTAAATAACTTCTTATTAATAGAGAGTGCGGTCATTATGGAAAAATATCAGACCTCGGACGAGCGCATGTACGAAACTAATGTTTACATCTTTATTCACAAAAATAATACTAATACCTTATTCAAGATTGTAAGCTTTTCTTGGTTCCCATTCATTACTTGTACCCAAAACAAAACTTTTTCAGGAGAAATGGAAGAAATCCTCGCCGAATCGCTTGGTTTTCTGCCATGTTGTTCCTAACGGTTTACATTTTGCTGAGTACTTCATGTAATTATCTACGAATGTCATGTTTTGGGCACCACAATGCGGTCATGCGCAGAACGGACTGTACGTCACCTTTAATAAGAGATTTATTATATGGTATTTTGAAACAACACATCTTTCATTACCTTGTCAATAGTGTGACCTCGAGCGTGTGACATACACACGTAAAAGCGCGCAAGCTGTTACATGCCTGCAAGCAAGTTGTCACAAGGCTGTTCAACAGGCTGTCACCGTCATGTGTTCGCACAGCTGGCTGTCCCAGTCTGTTAACATGTCTGTAACAGGTTGTTGACAACATGTAACAAGGCTGATGACTCCAACAGACTGATGACAAGTTGTTCCAACAACGTGTTACCGCTCTGCACATCGCTAGAAATCGAAGACATGGGCTATCAAACACCCTAATTAGGCTCAGGCCCCCGGCCGCTCGGCACCGATAAAATATAACAGAGAATCATATGGACATTGTTCTATTACGATAAATATCTCTTGAAAAAATAAGCAATGTAAAATTGTGCATAGCCAGCATTTTAGTTTAATATATAATAAATAGGAAAATACGGAAATCAGAATATTTTTTATGAATTGTGTGATTCACTTACGAAACTTCTTCGCAAGTACTTCCCCTGTAAAATTTATAACAGATCTCTGCGAGATTTATCGAAATCCCGCGAATTCCTTATTTTCAAAATTCCGTAACAGGAAACAGAATCCCGCTAATAGAAATGTGCAAACGGGAAAGAATAATCTATATTTTAAACTTACCTGTATAGCTGTTACAAACATATGCTTGTAGTTTTCATGATTCTTTAGTCGGACTGAAAACCATGCATAAATGAGATCCAGCAATTGTAACTTTTGCGGTAAAGTTCAAAAAATGTACTTAGAACTACGATATTTCAGTCGAATATGCTCCAAATTTACTCCAAAAGGTATCGTTTGAAAGCAGAGGAGGTTGGACAGGTGCCGCAAAGCATCATGGTCCTAACGCTAAAATTGATAAATTATTGATTCATTTGCATCTGACCGCCGACGAGGAATGAACTCCGCCCGGCGGTATAGATCCGCAAGAACTTTTGAAAACTCGTCACAGTTGATCCAGATTTGATAAATCCGATGGTCAGAAAACATACGAGAACAATTCGTGACGATCTTAGACAATTAATATGATCAGATTGTGCTTTATTTGGCGTATATTCGTGACAATGGCGGATCACGGATGGGCATTCAAGATAATTTTCAAGGACTACTCAAGTTCCTTCGAATTCTACGCATTTTATGTTACAAATAATGGAACAAATCAGAAACGAATTAGATGTTCACAACAAAGAAGGATTTGGTTGTGCTGTGCAACGTGTGATTCGTTACAAAAGCGCGAGGTGAGAAATCAACATTATTGTTGTTTAGTGGTTAATGATTTCCCTCTCAAATTTTCCCCATTCTAACCTTATGATGCATTTTCCGTGGTTTAATGTTTTGCATTCTGCAGCATTACTGTAAACTTCTATAACTGTTGTGTGTAGCAATTATCTGGATCAATTAGATACAAGTATCATCCTTGTTGTTTTTTCCCCAATTCTTTAACAAACACTCTTGTTTCTTTTAATATACTTACTGTACTTGTATCCCAACTTTTATAAAATTGTGAATAAAGCTAGCTTAAAATTTATTATTCAATAATAATGTTGTATTTTTCTTTGTATTAAGGTGAATTAAAAATCGAGATAATTTATTGGGTTGCCTCCAGAATCTATTGATAAATTTGGTATATAACTAGTGGTCAAATGTTCAAATATTTCTATTTTTTTAAATAAAGTGTATTTCTTGTATCCTCAATATATATGTAAATAAGGAACTTGAATGAAATTAAAATGTTTTGTCTCAATATTGATCTTGGTTACTTCTAAAGCACCACTGTATTGACACTGATACAGGTATTCAATCAGGGGCATCGTTAACATTTTAACATTGGTCCAACATTTTTGCAGTGAAGCACGCCCCCCTGCCAAGTAAACATCAACTTTGGCACATTTAGAGACTAATAGAGAGGGCATCAGAAACGTTACTGCATTAAGGTAGACATGTGAATGAACTATAAGACAGACAAAGTCCAGCCCAAGGGTGTCTGTCTTAAACATAGTTCACTGTTTATCAGTATGTACATGCAGTAGCCAGTAGCACTCAAAGGCTGAATGAATAATATATATCAAGGCACGTAATTAGGCTTTGAGACCCAGCATTTGGATTGTATAATAACTGCAAGTCAATACTTCTGTGTTAAAATTGTATTAGTTATGTCGACAATTCTTATGCATTGCCTTATGTAATTATGCAACATGACAACATGCAAAACTTCAAACTACATATTTTTTAATGTTATTTGGTAAAAGAGAATCCATCAATTTATCATTGTAAAAATCCTGCTCAGATTGGTGCTTGTGCTCAGGCACTCAGTCTGAACACCATCAAAGTAAGTTATTCCAACAATGACATCTGTACTGTATCTCTTCACTTCCTGTAAAAATAGGATGTGAGATGGAATTATTAACACTTTCATGTCTTAAGAGTTGACTGTACGGGCTACAAACCAAGGGGTGGACACATGGGCACATGACATCACCCCACCCCCACCCACTTAGAGTCCCCCTTTTGCAACAAAAAAGCCCTTTATCAGAAGACATTTGCCTCAAGGGTGGTTTTGAAGCTCTGCCCTGATACAAGGTACTTTTGAGAGTGTACATTTCCCCCACCCCCATCAGCTTGCTTCCTAAATCACTGACTCAGTTGAAATGGACAACTGTGACAAAAGGGATAATAAATATTTGCATACTGAAAAACAATACAAACAACAAATTATAACAAATTAGCAAAAAATAAAAAAATACTACAACTACAATATATTATTCACAATAATAAACTACAAATAATCCACACATCAATTTTAATAATCATACTGCTGTCATAGAACACAATGTTATTTAATATATAAAAAATATCTATACATATCAGGCCTGTATACATATATAGCAGATCTTTAAGAAAGTTCAGTACATTATGTAATAATATTTACAGAATGTAATGTATGTAGGCCTGGTATGTATACAATTTTTCCAGAATGATGGTGTTTTTATACAGCGAGGTCAAGAGTTTTGGACCATAAAAACAGACAAATACCAAATTTTACTCTTTAATAATTGTCCACCCCTCATTCTGCACTTACTCTAAAGAATAAAGCTCGAAATATTAGGAAACTTCCAAAATTCTTGAGAAAAAAACAAGGTTTAGTGGCGAAAGGCTCTCTTAAATAATTAGGCGCCATCTTAGCAAAAGCCGAAATACAATGGTCAGTTCAACGGCGAATATCTCGAAAACAGTGAGTGGGTTATCGGGGGTCGTCCCGATAGAATCAAAGATTAGACATTTCTCCAACTTATTACGCAAACATTTGAGAATTCGAACCGTTGGAATTCGAGATTTTTTGGTTTGAATATTGTTGACAAACCGGAAGTGGGGTCGTCGCTTTAGACCAAATGGCTTACATAAACGATCAAAATAAAGCAGAGAAATACATTTACCTTGCAAAATCCTGCAGATATGGATAGTCCAACAATATATCAATCGATATCGTTGCTTTTTTAAAGAAAAAAATGAATAACAATAGCGTAATATTCGGCATTTCCAAGTCCAATGCAAAATTTTCATTTCGAGAACGATGAGAAAATGAAGCCAATTCATTGGTCGAGAAATTCACGTGACAATCACGTGACAGCTGTCCGGCCTCCAGGTTTGAAAGCTAATTTTCTCAATTTTTAATTGTTCACAATAATTTTAGTCAGCAGCTTCTAAATAAGGTGCTATAAAGTACTTCATGTTATGTGATATAGAATACTATATATTTTCTCCTCGCCTTTGAATGTTATGGACTCTTAGGTATAAAAAGGGGAATTATGGTATTTGCCGCTGATAATAACACAGGCTCAAACGTCTTCGATTTCTTTCGATGCTTGACAAGTTGTTAACAGATTGATGCTAACAAGGTTGTAGCAGCTTCTTGAATGAACAGCATTGTTACAACTTGTTCCCAGCCTTGCTACAAGCCTGTTGCAAACACATCCTGTTGACAAGCTGTGAGATTTTTACGTGTGTAGACTCATCGTTTTCAATGTTGTTGCTCTTGTTGTCATCGCTTTCGGAATCCTAAAACTCGCTGCCAGATTGCTCATCGTCCCACTCATACATAATTTAGTCCTCAGGTTATTGAATTCACAAAATTTTTGCGGTTTTCTTTCATTGTTTAGTTGCAAACAACATGTCTGCCAAAATCCTAATCGACCGGTCGATTACGGAAAATTATCGACCGGCACGTGACGCGTCTCAGCCAATGAAAACACACGATTTCAACGGAAGTAACTTGTGCCATATAATAACACATCTTATTCCTTATTACCATAATCTACGTTTTATATAATTTCTTGGTTGACGGTATTATTTCCCTTGCGATTCGCCGATTTCTGCAAGAATGTGTACTAAGACAAATAGAATTTCTTCTGTCAGTAAATATATCACAAATACTAACTGGAAAAAATATTTCCATCCATATAGGACAAGATGTTCTTCTTAAATGCTAAATCTTAATCCATGATATGACTTAATATGATTCCTTGAAATATTTGAACCCGAGGTATATATTACATGTATTTATTTCATATTTATATATGTATGAAATATATTTGTATGGATTAATTTCTGCTCTTTGTTGATCAGATCATGGTGCTTTATCCCAATTATTTTAATTCCACTGTATTCTATTGTATTATCATTCCTTACAATTCTTATATTCTATTTTCTGACAAAAATAACTCAATATTATTCACTTTAAATTGTGTATCACAACAAAATTACTGCTCCAAGACTGTTCTTGCGAAAAGTTACCCTGTGAACAAGAGGGATCTCTCTATTGCCCCCTTTTCTGGATCCCGAGATACACTATCAACTACACCACCAACAACAACAACCCGCTTTTTTGTCGCCTTGCGCCTTCGGTTTTCCCCCGCTTTTTTTCCACCTCGTGCCAAATATGGCGGATAGCTCGTTTTATAGGGATCGGTTCTCCAAACCTCCCAATTTTTGGCGGATAACCTCCAAAACCTCTGGGGCAGTGAAAAGTTTAAATCCATGGAGAAACTTGTAGGGGGGGGGGGGGACAGTTGTTGTTTTAAGGCCAAGTGAGTAGACTAGTAATGTGTTATATATATTTATATAGCAGGCATGCTTATACTATAAATTACAATACTAAGGGTCTATAAAAATCCTCCAACTTGTTTTTACATTTACGACTTGTTGATAAATAAGTCTAAAGATATTCTGATGTGTATCATTCTATGTTCTGGTTTGATAACAAAATTATGTAATTTATGGCTTTCAGATTACTCTTAAATACTTGCCTCAAAATGCAGGAAAGTGTTTCAGAAACCCTAGAAATCAAAACATTTTCCAGTGAAGCATGCCCCTGGACACCCCTAGAAGACCGAAGTTCTTCCCCCCCAAAGCCAAGACCCTGGCTACACCACTGCTTTACAAAGTACTAAGAAAGCCACTGAAGATATGATATGTAAACATATATGTTATAATACAAAGGTAATATTATATTACTGTACTTAATGATTTACCTACAATACTGTAGTTATTTCTGTTGTGAATGTCTTATAATTTAAAAACACCAAAAAGGTGATATATCTGTATACTTGTTACACTTTAATCTTATAAATTTACTTTGGCCTATCACAATGTGATAATGCCCTATCACAAGATGGTTGTCCAGGAATGACTATTATGCATAACCTGCAACTGTGCATTTATATAATTACTGTATGTAGATTTGTTTTGATCGAGCTACTACCTAAATTAAATAATTAAATCTTTGATCATCTTCATCACTTCAGCAAATTTCAAGTGATCTGTCAGGTTCATCATACACTGTATCTGTCAAAAAAACAAAACAAAATAAACAACTTATGTCCATTCAAAAACTAAGCATGTGAGGTTTAATTATTTAGATATTTTAAGATACAGTATGAATTAGCTTTCTAACATTATCTGGCACAATAATTTTGAAAATCAATTTCATTGGGGCCGTTAAAAACCAGGGACAATCACTCTGCAATTGTGAACTGTCTCGACACTCGTATAAAATATATATTTATAAAATAACTACAATTTTGGTGACAATTCCGTTTGCAATAGACATCAATCCAGAGCAACAGCCAACAGATAATAAAAAAACTAATTAGGTTGGATATACTGTTATAAACTAAATGCAGGAACTCATAAAGTACACTGTCCTCATCTTCGGGTTTGGACAATCCTATCATTGGAACAAGTTATCTCGGTATATCACGAGAGAAGAAATCATAAAAACAAAGGTATATATGACTTAAATAGATCTATAAAATTATCACGCAGTTGCTTTGTCAATAAATATTTATATCAAGCAATTGTCCTCCCGCTATTGCGATAACTGCACTCTACAGCACTTGTTTTAGAGGCTAATGTCACAATACGTATATAGAAATACGAAGAATATACTTACAACATTGAATTGCTTCTTTCTCACAATGTTTCTGGCAAACATACAAGCTGTGCAGGGGCGCACATTAGGGGTGGGGTGTGATGGTTTTGGGAATTTGATCATGAGGAAATGAGTTTAAGGAGAGATGGTCGTTAAACTTATCAAATAGACTGATCCAGTATCCAACCATTCCAATTTCCTCGGGTATTTGTCCGATTTTGCTTCAAAATCCCGAATCCCGACGCGACCTCGATCGCGAGAATGAAGAAAAATCCCGATTTTATAGATCTGGTCTTCAATCGGGTTTTTTGTTATCCCGATATAGAGGTCTGTTTCCATATACCTGAGAAACCACTTGTTTTAGGGCTGTACTCCATAGTGTTGGCTCACGGAAATTCAAAATAACTTTGACAAAGTTTTAAAATATTTAATTTTAAACCTAATTCGTCCGCGTTGATTCATACGAGCATGATAAATTTAATTTGAGTAGGCATAGTATGGGCCGATTTCTCGAGCTTTAACTCGGTACGCTACCTCCTCCGCAGATGTTTTTAATTTATTTGCACCCCCTTTGGAGGAGGTAGCTCGGTAAATATGTCAGTTTTCATTTTTTATGGAAAAAAGGCGAAAAATGACAAGCAATTTACCGTGCTTTACCGAACATTAATAATAATAATAATAATAATAATAATAATGTAAACTTTATTTATTGATCATTAAACGTAGAAATTACAATGATAAACCTCGCTTTTACAGGTAGTTTACCACTGACTATTTGAACTGATGCTACATGAGAATATAAATCTTAGAATGTCATTAGTTTCGGGTTATTCCATTCTTTGTTACGTCGACAAAATACATAATACGAGGTTCTTATTGATATGTTGATGATTTTCTTTACTATATACTTTCTACAGGGAGTGTCGAATTTAAAGTCTTTTAGCATTTCAATGAAATCCATTGATGACTGTCCGAAAATTCCATAATAATAATAATAATAATAATAATAATAATAATAATAATAATAATAATAATAATAATAATAATAATAATAATAATAATAATAATAATAATAATAATAAATATTTTCTTTATTTAAACTGTGAAGACCCATTCAGCTGTAATAGCTGGTCTTACCTGGGTGAACAGTATGTAAAATAGTTAATTATTAACATAAATATACCCATCAAAGTTCTCATTTACAATATCAAAATTTAACTGAAGACTAAGAATTATAAACTACAATTGTGTGAAGTAATATATCCAACACGAGTCAGTGTTCTTCCTCCGATTTCTAAATACAGCCAAGCGGGTTGAAAATACGAGGCGAAGCCGAGCTTTTTAACCCGCTTGGCTGTATTTAGACATCGGAGGATGAACACTGACGAGTGTTGGATATAGCTTCTCAAACGGATCAATATTTTAAGAGAAAATCGACCTCAAAGTTTGCTAAATTTGACTGTAATCTTCCTCCGATTTCTAAATACTGATTAAATATTGATTTCTTGTGAATTTTCCTCATGAATTATTAATGAGTTTGAGAAGAATTGTCAATTTCTAAAAGATATTTAAAAACCAAGTATTTAAAACTACTGAGAACTTTAATGACCCTAATTGACTTCGGGAGCAAGTTCCAGTCTCGAGCTGCCGCAAACTTAAACATAGTTTGTCCGAGTGAAGTATTAACTTTAGGTAGGTCTACCAAAGTTTGATCTCGGAGGATTTTTCCCCTTAACGAACTTCTTAAAAGGAAGTAATCGTTAAAATACGTAGGACAGTCAATGTTATTTACAATTTTAAAAACTAAAATATATCCTAGAAAGCGGCGTCGGCTGTGTAAAGTAAGGAGACCCATGCAGGCGGTTGCGCATTTGTTGTGTGCAAGTTGATCTGTTAGCGTGTAAGATGGCTCTCATTGCTTTGTTTTGAATTTTTTCAACATGGTCGGTAAGAACAGACCCACAATCATGCCATACGATTGAAGCATAGTCGATAATAGGTAAGATTGTTTGCTTATAGAAGGACTTCAGTTGGTAGAAAACCTGACATACGATTCAGTAATTTCAGTTTGGGATACGAGCGTTGACATGAGGGACACCACTAGTTATATGTCTATAGTATCCGACTGGACTCCATTACAGAAAACGTATTGCTGTCTGTTTGTTAAATAAGAATTAATCCATTGAATGGCCAACTCACCAAAACCAAGATCCAGTTTAACTTGGTCAGGAGAATGCCGTGGTCGATAATATCAAAGGCTTTCCTGAGGTCTAGAAAAACGGCAACGGTGTATAGTTCTTTTGATCGATCGCAGACTTCCATGAGTCGATTACTTTTATCAATGCTGTTGTGGTCGAACCATTTCTTGAGTAGGCAAATTGATGGGATTCACCAGAGGTATTCCGGGTAGCAAGTTGCTCATGCATCTGCGAATTTGCGGTCGATTCACAAATTTCAGATAGACAAGATAGCAAAGAAATTGGTCGATAATTGTCGCGTTTGAAAGACTTCTGACCTTTAAAACTCGGGATAACTTAAGCAATTTTCCATTGGTCTGGAAAAGACCCACTCGACAGAGAGCAATTGATCAAAGATGCTATACTAGGAGCTAAACTGTTCGCAGCAATTTTGAGTATCTTCGATAGTATTCTATCCTAACCCGCAGCTTTGTTCGGTTTTAAATCGTTTAATAGTACTTTTGCATCACTCTCAGATATATTATGAAATTCGAAGGAAGATGTCCCTTTGGCAGCTTGTTGAGATGGTACTGGAGATCAATTTATTGACATGCAGGGACATGCAGTTAACGTATTTTGGACCGGACCTTCTTCTTTATTGTTATAGTTATCAGATATTAACTGACATACGACTGTAGTGAAATACATATTAAGGCTGTTCGCGATTTCCATCGATCAGATATTTCCTTCTCATTAATGATTATTTTTTCAATATCATTCATCTTACGCTTTGAAGGCAGCACGGTTTTCATAATCTTCCAGAAGGCGCTGGGATTCCTTGCTGTTTTATCTAGTTTCTCTTTCAAATAATCAGTTCGAGCTTTACGAATAGCACTAGTAACATCATTCCTGAGACGTTTATAAATAATATAGTCGTCTTCTAGCTTACTTTTGAACGATTTCTTTTTAGCCAAATTTCTTGGCAAAATTAATTTAAAGTCAACTTTTATTATACTTTTGTTGGAACATTTCGCAATTAATACGCATATATTTTTTCTATCGTGCTCGGTCATTTATTATTGTATTTATTTTAAAAACGGTGGCTGAATGTTCATTCTAGCGGCGTGCTCAGATGTACCACAAACACCTTCAGCAGATTAGCAAACGCCTTGAAATATCAATCGGCGAATACAAAAAATTGTTGTAACATTCTTATCGTTTTTTTATCGGCCACCGTTAAAAATAAATACAATAACAAATGACCGAGCACGATAGAAAAAACATATGCGTATTAATTGCGAAAAGTTCCAACAAAAGTATAATAAAAGTTGACTTGAAATTAATTTTGCCAAGAAATTTGGCTGGGTGAGGGTTGTCAAGAAAGAATTCGGTGGCCACGGCGCCACGCATCGTCGCCATTTACAGGAAATTATCAAACTAATTTGTAGATGATTCATGGCTATATCCGTCAAGTGCCCAAATGTTTGGCGTTTGTCTTTCAAAATAAGTAACTTTAGGTCTACAATTCTAGTAATATGTACTTAATTCTAGTAATATGTATCAAGTGCCAGATTTGAGAAAATTGCTCTTTAATTCATCATATAATATGTGACTTTGCAAACTGGTAAAATAAAGTGTATCTTTTTCAGAAAATTATTTCTCCTCAAATCCTGGATGGATGTCCTTGATTTTCTGTTGTTGGAAACTAGAATCACTGATTGTTACAATATTTGGATAAATAAGATTCTCACTTACCTGCTTGCTTCGCGAGAGCGGTATGAAAATCTGGTATTTACGCCAGTTTCAAGACGCCATTTTGAACCCGTCAAGGTGTCAAATAACAATGTGCCAAATTATACCAAAAAAAGCTTTTCAAGCAAAACCGATTTCTTTTTTTATGCAAGTATCTCAAAAGAAAATTATTCTCAAAAATTGGAAGAATTTCATTTTTCCTTTAAGAACTGGGTGCCCGGTTCTTACAGAGACAGCCTCTTAATTAGAAAAAGTAATGCAATTAAAAAAATATTTCAGCCCTTTGGTTTCTCATGGCTTACTGTGTGTTGTAGTAGTAGAACAACATTATACAAGGCGTGGACTGGCCATTGTGTCATTTTGCCTTGGAACATTAATGGGAAGCTATTGTACTACAATACTTCGTCATTGTTTTATGGCACAATGGCCAGTCCAAACTTGCATCATACATACGGCAAAAGGCAAAAATTGTTTACCACATGTATGTAAAAGGCAACTTTAACTGGGAATACATAAATGCAATAACCCCTCGCACAGATAAAAAATGCAACAGGCAAGCAAACTGACATGCAATGGATACGTTTAAAATACTTTAAGGATACACAAAAAAGAAAACAAAATTAACAGTGATAGGATGTAAACAGGGAAACTCGAACAGTTTTGCTACTAAATGTTCGTGATTACTGAGAGCGGCTGCTGTATATTTTTACCGTAAACTTAAACTTTCGCCGGCTTTTCGTCGGTTTTCAAGTTTTACTATTGCTTTTTCCTCCTTTAGAGTTTCTGGTTTCCTTCTACTCAAGACGTTGTTTTGCTTTATACGTAGACGTTGATTTGTTTCTGTTCTTTCAAAAGTGTTATACGCTTCCCAAAAACTCCTTTCCCAAGTCCTTTTGACAAGAATAAATTATGTTGATAGTTCAAATCAGGTTCAAATCTTTTTGTCAAGAACTATATTGGCCCCAGTGCCACACATGCCCCACAATCTTAACCGTGCATGGTCCGACGGTCCGTCCACACCACTGACCTATATATAACCGGAGTGGACTGCGTTCTCCTATTACTTTTGAGCAGGGGCGCACATTCAAAACTTCTTTTTTTCGGGGGTTCTTTTCATTCTGGGACCGACTTTTTTTTTATCAGTAGTGTGAAAGCTATGGCAATGCACCTTCCCAGATCAGGATCTATCTAGAGGGATTTGGGGGCATGCCCAACTACCTTCTCCACAGGCATTTATTTCCGAGCTTCTTTCTTTCATAAGGGGGCGCAAATAAATTAAAAACATCTGCGGATGAGGTAGCGTACCGAGTTAAAGCTCGAGAAATCTCATACTACAGTACCTACTCAAATTAAATTTATCATGCGAGTATGAATCAACGTGGACGAATTAGGTTTAAAATTAAATATTTTAAAAGTTAGTCAAAGTTATTATGAATTTCCGTGAGCCAACACTATGGAGTACAGCCCTAAAACAAGTATTTTCTCAGGTATATGGAAACAGACCTCTATCGGGATACAAAGTATCCCAATTGAAGACCAGATCTATAAAATCGGGATTTTTCTTCAGTATCGCAATTGAAGTCGCGTCGGGATTCGGTGTTTTGAAACAAAATCGGATAAATACCCGAGGAAATCGGAATGGTTGGATACTGTGGATCAGTCTATTTGATAAGCTTAACGACCATCTCTCCTTAAACTCATTTCCTCATGATCATCAAGTTCCCAAAACCATCACATCGGACGGTCAAGATGGACCGCTGAAAAGGTAGTCGGATCGACAATTCAGGACCGACTTTTTCAACCGTCTCTCAATTGTTAGGGGGGGGGGGGGGGGGAATCATTAGTCTTTTTTGAAGGCCAAGCAAACCATCGAATTCCAGTCCATGACCAGTCTCTTCGTCTAACTGGTGCCTTTCTCTCAGTTGGACGAATAATTGCGCACTCTATCCTACACGGTGGACCAGGACTCCATGGTCTTTCGCCTGCCGTAAAACAGTACTTG
Organism: Paragorgia papillata; assembly: GCA_035771165.1. Classification (NCBI taxonomy): domain Eukaryota; kingdom Metazoa; phylum Cnidaria; class Anthozoa; order Scleralcyonacea; family Coralliidae; genus Paragorgia; species Paragorgia papillata. The sequence continues at coordinate 2,893,452 of JAWNZC010000011.1, read as the reverse complement.
TCCTGCCAAAAGGAGTCGGATGAACCACTTACTATGTCTATATCAGACATAGCCGATTTAGACCTACGTGCGCGAGCTCGTTGTACAGGTATACATCTAACAGATATAGGCTTAATACAGGATCATAATTTTAGGCCCACTTACAGATATCATAAATTCCTCTCTTGTCAACTCCATATTTCCCAATGCATGGAAAGAGAGTGAATTGATACCGCTGCTTAAAGAGGGAGACCACGAGGTGGCATCAAACAACCGTCCACTTTCGCTCTTGGTTGTGGCTTCCAAAGTTTGCGAAAAAGTTGTGCTAAACCAGTTTAGTGACTATTTAAAGAGAAACGGCCGCTTGTCATCTCATCAAAGTGGCAATAGAAAATGTCACTCCACAGAAACAGTGAGCATCCTCGTCAGCGATATATTCTTAGAAGCAATGGATAAGAAAATGCTGTCTGCGCTTATTCTATTAGATTTATCCAAAGCATTTGATAGCATAAGCCACCATATATTACTGCAAAAGTTACGTGGCATGGGTGCCTCCCCTTCAACCGTAAAATGGTTTAGAAGTTACCTGACCGGAAGAACTCAACGTGTTCGAATCGGATCTACAGTGTCATCATCCATTCCCATTACTCACGGTGTGCCTCAGGGTGCGATTTTGTCTCCATTGATGTTTTGCATATATATGAACGATCTTTCGCTGGCACCTCAATCCTGTCGCATGGAGTCTTACGTTGATGACTCAAACGTCTTTATGTCTTTTTCGATAAAAGACGCAGACATGGCCAAAAAGCATCTAGATGACGACCTACGCCATGTGGCTGAATGGTGTTCAGGAAATCAACTTTTAATCCGGGAAAAACCAAATTCCTCCTTGTGGGCACGCGTCAGCTGTTACAAAGGCTACCCGTCGAGATGTCACTTTCATTCCTAGGGAAGCAGATTAAGCCAGAGTCTTTTGTGAAGGATCTGGGAATCACATTTGATTCTCATTTGACTTATGATTACCATATAGGCAAACTTGTCTCCTCGTGTATGTCGAAACTTTGCCAAATTAATCGGGTAAAGGATAGTTTTGATCACAATACACTCTGTTTAATCATCAAAACTTTAGTCTTTAGTAAACTGTTCTATTGCTCCTCGGTATGGTCAAACACATCAGCTACAAATGTTAAAAAACTTCAATCTGTTCAGAATTAAGAGAGTTAATTATGACTTATAAATGTATGAATGGCCTTGCTCCTTCGTACTTATGCGATAAGTTTTCTAAACGGTCCGAAATACATTCTCATAAAACCCGTAGCAGCGGGCTCTTGCAAATACCACTTTGTAAATCAGGTTCAGGTCAAAGATCTTTTCAGTATAGAGCTGTTAAATTATGGAATAACTTAGCAGATGACATTAAACGTGCAAAGTCATTAAGTATTTTTAAATCTAAACGTAAACACCACTTTCTTAAAACAGTATTTTAACTTTTGTAAATATATTATGCCATGTTATTAGAAACTAGGTTTTAGATTTTACATTTGTAAATTAGTGTTTAAAAGCCCTGTTGGGAACACTTAATTAAGTATAAAGTAAATAAAAGTATAAAGTATATAAAGTCATAATCACCGGTACATTTCGTCCGGTTTCAATCAAAATAACTTCCGGCCGATTCAGGTTCCCCCCTGTAGTTTCACTCAGAATATAGGAAATTGCATTTCAGGGCTTTAGTAACTCAAAAATTGTCCCTCATGATCCCCTCCCTCCTAAAGCTTTCCAGCACTTCAACGTTTGGAATCGCTACGTCACTGTTAACCGTAACACGTCTAATTTGTTGGCTACAGCCCTGATTTTTGTTTATTTTTCTCAATGTATTTATTTACAGTATAACACCCTACTATTGTAGTGGTATACAGTGTTCCAGTAATTAGAACAACATGGCATGGTGTCAGATAATACTTACAGTATACTGTATGTACAAAACTACAAAAGCAATATCGGATAAGGTGCAAAAGTTACTCGTTTGGACTGATGATTATCCAGATATTTCAGTGTCATAAAACAAATGAATGTTTAACATTGTACAATGAATTCATTTTGCAAAATGTGGAATGATGTTGCATGACACGTTAATTTGATCTTTTGACTACAAATGCATGAATGAAAACATTATTTGCATACAGTAACTTCTGAAAATAATCCGTGGGATTTTGCTGTGCAGGTGTACATTTGTTTAAAGGACATGTTGGTGGTCCTTTATTCTGGATAGTGTATTCTGGATGGAGTGAATTTACAATATGACTATATGAGATGCCAGAGCTTAAACTGTATTTGGAGGGATTGCCTTATTTCCAGAAGTTTTCGCTACACTAATATGTCAAATGTTACCACAAATGTTGACAATCCACCATTATCAAAAAGATGGTGGCATGTCGATTTTACCAAAATGCATTGCGAACCTAAACTAGTTATAATAGCAGGTAAAAGAAGTTTGATATGTCAACATCAATTTAGTTAGTAATAGCTTTCTTCTTACTTATTTTGGTGTCCTCAAAGCTCTGTCTTCTGGTATATTTTAAAGATACAGAGTTTAATGCTCGCAAAGGTTCATGAAAATAGACATGCCGCCATCTTTTTGATTATGGTGGATTGAGAACATCAGATATTCCCCATACTAACATTGTAAAAGACCACCCTAGATAAGGGGTTTAACATGAATTACACAAAATTACTGTGCATGTTGTTTTATCTATATTTGCTGGTATATCAGCTTCATTTATTACTAGTACTATTAAAATAATTTATCTTTCTGTTTAACAGTTGGACAATTTACCAAGAGGTGTCACCCTACCTCAGAAGTTAAAGCTGCACTCGAGCCATATTTGTATGAAGCTGGCATTGATCCCGACAACTTACATGAACACAGCCAGTTAACTGCCAATGGGTTGATGTTATACTATGTAATCGACAAACGACATAACGAACTTGATGACATTGGCAAAGGTAAGTTATTTAGCATTTGTCACGAAATGAGTTGCATCTCATACAAACTGTGATTTGTTCTAGATTTATACGAGGCTATGTAAACACTATTCCAGAATCATATTCAGATAAACTTGAAGAGACAAATTTTCTATATAAACTCAAGTGACCAACTTCTAACTACAAACGTACGTACAAAATAATTTAAAATAATTAAATAATTATATTGGATATAAAATAATTATTATACAAAATAATATCACATAATTATAGTATTAAAGTAAAACATTGTAAAGTAAGGCATCCTATTGTATTAAAAGATGAGTTTGTTGAAACCAATCTTGCCAAATCATCCCTCAACGAAGTTAACCGGCCAAAACTAGTAGTATGCTGCAACAGTTTTATTGCAATGCACAGCAGTAAGTAAATGTTGGTTATTTTCAAATAGGAATGGAAGAGGTTTCTCTTCAGAGCTTCTTGGTCAAATGCAATTCTCTCACTGCGTTTGTCTTTCCAACTGATTAAGTATGACATTTGCCGAGAAAGATATCAGTGAAGAAAATAGACAAACTGCTGACTTTTCGGCTAGATATATCGATGAAATTGAGTTAAATAAACAAGGTACATGTAAGCACAGTATTTATTGTATTTTTGCAAGATAATAAGTTATTTAATCATAGTAGGACAATAGTATTAGCGCAATTTTTCAAATCGTCTTTTGTTTATGTTAATAGGTTTTATGTTATTAGATTTGTTTTTACAGTTCATGTACATTGTATTTACTTCTCAGTTTTTCAATTAACAGGAGTACTGGAAAATATAATTATGGAATTTGATATTCAAGACAAAAAGAATGGACAAAGTAAACAAGGGTAATATTGCAAGATCATTTTCGCTTGAATATCAAGTTCCACGATATTTTTCGGTTTGTGTTTTATTCTTTATTACTTAAATTGTCGACTTTTGGTTAAATATCTGAAGTAACTAGTTACAGTATATGCAACTGAACTTTTGCATGATATAAATTGAGTGGAAACCATGACGAACAATAGCGACACAATTTCCATTATCTGCATTATCCAGAAATTGTTACCTCTCCCAATTGTATCCACACCCTCTTGGACTTTGTACTGTAGTTCAGTTTATGTCACAAATATAACTACCCTTAAAGGTTTTGGTATGGTCAGTTATATTATCATGTTTCCTTTATTCAGATGAAACTCAGCTAACTGACCTTGTGTGTTTTTGGACTGGGGCCAAAGTTTGATTGTGTTTCAAATAGTTTGCCCTTATCCTAAACATGCTTCCAGTCCATCATCTTGCCTACCAAGTACAGGGAATACGCAGAATTCAAGAAAAACATGGATATTGCTCTGCGATACGGTTGCAAAGGTTTTACGTTTTCTTAGACGTTATGACATACTTACGTGTTTTTAAAACGAACATCATTTTATTCAAGTTTAAGTTTTGTTTCTGTTGAAGAATATTATGTGCATTGCTTTTCATATATCTAAAGCAGTTCAATATCACAAAGTGCATGCAACTGCACAATTTATATTGTTTTTTTCAATTCACAATTTGACAGTCAAATTACACGTGTTTTTTTTTAAATTACTCTAAAATTACGTACTGCTCATTAACCAATCAGGAAGCACGATTTTCAAGGATTACGGACCGCGAAAAAATACTGTTTTTCAAAAAAAATAAAAAATACTGGCATTCAATTTGTTATTACTGTAATAAAAGAGTACTTGCTCAAAAATGGTACATCGTTGGTTTAATATATCCTTTTAAACTTCAACTACAAAAAGTCATGTATTTGGTTTATAATATTAGTGTACAACTCTATTCCTTCTGTGTGGGATAAATTATCTGATCTCTCCAGAAGGTGTACTTGATCTTCTTCTAACGGGCATGGTGTACTGGGCACTTCTACAGTAGTTGGCTCTGTGTCTGGAATGGGTCCTTCCCAGTCAATTCCTTAGCTACCAAAATCATCCTGGAAAATACAGTGTATTGTGTATTACATGTATAGGATAAACCACAATAATAGATGAATAAAGTTAGCTCCAAGCCTGATACTTGTAAACATAGGTAATCATATATGCTGGCAATGGGGCTTATACAAGTTTTAAAATTACTGCAAAGGTCCTTCAATTCAGTGTATATTCTGGTATCAAGCACATGTACACTACATGTATAAAATACCAGAATTTCAGTTGGAATACCAGTTTCTGTAATGTTGATATGCATCCACATGAAAACAATAAAAAAGATAATCGCGAACACTGAGAAAACAAACGTAATGTTTTTATAGATATATTGTAATGTACCTCTAAAGCTGCATAACTTTCACCATTTTGAGTCCACCATGCTCTATGTAGTCCCTGTATCCAAAGATGCACAGGAGTCCTGTTTTTCTCTGTCCGTAAAGGGTGGTGTATCCATGTTCCCTTCCAATTATCAATATACTTATTGCTAATTGGCAGGAATACATAATGCAATACCCAGATGTGGGAATCATTATCTAGATTGAGTATTTCATGTCTCTCCATAACATGAAAGAGCTCATAAAACAAGCGGAGGCACCCATTAAAAACATCTCGCCAAAGTCTTTCAATCCGCTGATTATGTGTACTTTTACCTGAGTGTCAATTAAACAATATTTTATGTCAAGAAATTGTCGTCGATATATAGGTTTTAAGATTTTAAGATTTTATTAACAAAACTTGAATGGCAAATATACAAAGGTAAATTTGAAAAACTCAAGTTAACAATGATATATGATAATTTAAAATAAACTACAAATGTTAAAATCTACGGAGAGGCATCCCATGTCCTTATTGAATAAGGGATAAAACTATTTTGATATCGCTTAGTGCGACACTTAAAAAGAGGAAAAGTACGAGGATGTCTTAAAGAATAGATGTTCTCAGTAGGACTAGGCAACAAGTCATGGATTTTACTTTCATTGTCTAAGATTGACTTAAAGAATTTCCGACACAGAGTCTCTCTTCGTTCGAAAAGTGGATTAATTTTAAGTTCCAAAAGGCCATCTGCGTAAGAAAAGGAAGGTAAAATTATCTTGACAGCTCTTCGTTGTACTTGTTCAAGTAGATCGCGCAATTTTGATGGGAGGGATGAGTGCCAAACCACACAGGCGTATTCAAGAACTGGACGGATAAAACAGCAATATACCAAACAGAGATATCTTGAAGGAACACCACTACGCAACAAAGTTCGTAAAGCGAACAAACGTTTACTCGCCTTTGAACATATATGGTCGATGTGTATAGACCACTTCAGATCGGAGGTAAAGTAAACACCAAGAAGTTTGATAACATGTTCGACATCTAGAGGATGATCGTTTAGTTCAAGAGGCATTAAGGGCAAATGACTCCTTTTGAAAGATATTTGAAACTCTTTTGTCTTTTTAACATTGAGACGCATGTTATTCGCGATGGTCCACTGGTAAATGTGGTCCACCTCAGTCTGAAGGGTGGAAGTAGTGCTGGGTAAAACAACCTCAAAAACGGTGCAGTCGTCAATGTATTTATACATAGGAAGGGCAGTAGAGAGATCGTTGATCATCACCAGAAAAAAAAGAGGACCCAATTTGGCCCCCTGAGGTACCCCTGCATGGATGGGTTTCCAACTAGATCTCCATTGGCCCAGCTTAACTCGTTGTTGTCGATGTTTCAAGAAACCAGCACACCAATTTAACAAAATTGGGGGGACATTAAGCAGACGAAGCTTTCCCATTAAGATGTTATGATCGATTCTGTCAAAAGCTTTAGCAAAGTCAATTAGACATGAACGAACAATGGTTTTAGGTATTTCAGCCGCCATAAGCCACTGATGGACGAGATGGATTAAGGCGTGAGAGGTGGAAGAGTGTTTAATTCCGCCAAATTGTCGAGGATCAATATGAGGCATAACAATAGGAGACAACCAGTTGAAAACGAATCCTTCGAGGACCTTACTCAAAACTGGAGTAAGGGAAATCGGTCTAAGATCATTATCTACCGATTTAGGGATGGAAATCTTGGGCAGCGGCAACACGTCGGCGCACTTCCAAAGAGGAGGAACACAACCCTGGTTAATGGAGGCGTTGAAAATGGAACAAATTGGGTCACAAATGATTGGTGCAAAGTTTCTCAAAAGCCAGTTAGGGATATTATCAGGGCCACTAGATTTTCCCAATTTAATTGCCAAAAGAGAACGTTCGACAGCGTCCGGTGTAATTATGTATTCATCAGGAGTGTGAATAACAGGAAGAGGAGTATGATTCAAGGGTTGAAACTCTTCAGTCACTTTGCTAAATGCATCGTTGATGATTTCGGCAAGGTCCATACCACTGAAAACAGACCCATCAACTACCATTTCCGAAAGAGAAGCAGATTTAGATTGACCGGATAACCGTTTAATGTTATGCCACCATTTCTTTGGGTTGAGATCCTGGGTATTGCTAATAGTGGATTGGTAGAAAGAGCGACGGGCAAATTTACATAGTTTAATAACTTTGTTCCTATAAAAATTATAAAGGTAGTTATTGCCATTGAGCCAAAAGCGCTGGCGATTAGCAATTGCTTCTTTAATGTCAGGTGTAAACCAAGGTTTATCCTTTGGATAAAGTTTGACTAGACGCTTAGGAAGATGAATATCCATGAGAGTAATCATAGTGTCGTGAAACTTCGCAAATTGATCATCACAGGTAGGTAGCCGGTGTAAAGGGGTCCAATTAACAGATTTCAAGGACGAAAACAGGGTACGCTTGTTATAATCTTTGCACGTTCTTTTAACAACACGGACAGATGGTACATGGGTAGTCGAATAGCCATTAGGGACTTTAAGAAAACACAACGACTAAGGACTACGGCAACGTGTTTGAACAATAGAATTTTATGTCAAATACAAAGATCTTTTGCGATTCCCAAGAGTAATCTTTACGCCGTCATGGCTCTGTTGACAACGTAGAAAAAGCATTTTGACGTTGTAAAGACAACGCGAAACCTGAGTCACTACAGAAGCCTTGGAGAAGCTTAACATTACTCTCGCGACTAACACAGATTGAACAAGTGTTTTTCTTCAAGAATTTAAGAAATTAACGAGCCCGTGCGATTATGTATCTTAAAATTTGAATGTATAAATACACCACCATTTAATAACACTGTTAAACTTTCTACCGTAGCCGTACTCCGTTTTCTAAATCTTAAAGTCCCTATTAGGTGTAAGGAGGATACTTGAACGATCAGACAATCCAAGAGGCGGAAGAATAAGTGCTTCTTCATAGTAGGACGATAATGTAGAGTACGCTTGGTCCAAAATATTATTACCTCTTGTTGCCTTGGTAACAAGTTTCTTTAATTTATAAGAAGAGCAAAGATTCCCGGGTTTGAAGTGATTGAAATCCCCAAGAATAATAATAGCAGAATTTGGGTAAGCAGAAAGACCTTTATCTAGGGAGCTAAAGAGATGAGTGCGAAGTTTGTTATTGTCATTTTGAGGAGGATGATATACAGTACCCAATATAAGGGAATTAATTCCACGAGGTAATCGATTTGGTTTGATCAAAAACCACTGAGATTCGACTTCAGGATCATTTAAATCGGAGAGTTCAAAAAAATTTAGGTGAGAGTTAATGAATGTACACAAACCACCCCCACGTTGGTTATCTGGTCTGTCTCTGCGACAAGTCAGGAATCCCAGTATGTTAATCAAATCAGTACTCACGCATGACGAGAGCCAAGACTCAGTAATAACAACAATGTCGCATGGATTAGATGTAATAGAGCCATGGATGTCGTCCAATTGACCACTTCACCCTGAAACACGTGTAGTGTAATATGACACCAAAATCAAAAAATGCGGACAAGAAGTCGTTCGGCAACAGAGGCTAAATAGCAAGGTGAACATTTTATTTCGATTTTTATCGAAAACTCGCGCTTATGCCCATTCTAAGTGGAAAGTATCGTGCAAGAAATTTTCTATAACACGTATGAACCTATAGAAGCTCCTTACGAGCAAAGGATGGTGAGTTATGAGGAGAAATTCCGAGCGATGTGCGGCAACTCGCTTCGAAATTTAATATCTTCAAAAGCGCTACGTGGTGCCTCAGTTAATAGATACTTTAGAGAGTATGCCCATTCCGTGTAAAAATTTTAGTGCAAAAAGTCCTCCGTCGCAAGTGTTTACATGTAGGAGTCGTGGTAGTGTTATATTTAGGTCGTTAGGAGCCAGTTTGGCCTTTATACGCTGCTTTTTTCGCGAACAAACACTGCGCTTAGGGAGCATACAGAAACGATTCCCGTTCTCCAGCCCACGTGGGAAAGAAACAAGAACGAAGACAATGTATTTTTTGTTCGGTTTTCAACGCTAAAGAAAGACCCCGAGCGATGAACGAAATGGATAAAAACAAGTCATCGCGCGCGGTGATGGTTCCATTGCTCATGAAAGATAGCGTTTTATCGAAGAGAAAGGGCCAACTGCATGTATCGGACCGGATGAATCCCATATTGTGTAATAAAAGTAGCGTGCTGCGTAGGCAGTGTAGAAATAACAATCGAAATATAGTAAGGTTAGATATACTGCCGAAACAGAGAACGTATAGGAGGAGCCTAACGTTTCGAGCGAAGGCCCTTCGTCAGAGAGAAACGTAAAGAGTGTAAACAAACAATGAGCTTGTTGTTTCGATTGTTGAATCCCATATTGCTTAGTTATACAACGAGCAAAGTTTTAACAAACGGTAAGTTCTGAATGTAAACCTGTCTATATAAGGTTTCTTGTTGATATCGAATATTAAAATATTTTGCGCAAATAATGATTAAGAATAAATAATGATTAAGATTTTTTACCTGATGCTATAATCTTGTTAATGCTCTACTGCATGCTTTAATCAGCTTTACTAGTAATGCTCTACTTGCCTTTTGTATTTTCTAATTACGCAGAATACAAAGAAAACGGAATGCACCGAATGATTAAGGTATTTCAATCCTTTCAAGTCACTGAAACAAAAGTCAATAGTTAATTCGTCCTTAAGAACTGGCTTGGATCCAGTGAGGCGCCACGCATGCAGCGCTTTGAAGATATTAAATTTTGAAGCGACTTGCCGCTCATCGCTCGGAATTTCTCCTCATAACTCACCATCCTTTGCTCATAAGGAGCTTCTACAGGTTCATACTTGTTACAGAAAACGTCTTGCGCGATACTTTCCACTTAGAATGGGCATAAGCGCGAGTTATTCGATAAAAATCGAAATAAAATGTTCACCTTCCTATTTAGCCTCTGTTGACCGAACGACTTCTTGTCCGCATTTTTTGATTTTGGTGTCGTATTACACTACACGTGTTTCAGGGTGAAGTGGTCAATTTGTTTACCATTGAACGAGCGTTGCTATAAAATATCTTGGGAAAAGTAAACCCTTTTAATTTACGTTGAAAAGGAACTAGGAGATTGCTATTCGAAGATCTTGCTGTAACACAACTTTTAATAACTCTTGTACATATATATTATATATATGTATGATGATTGTTAGTTTGTCCGTTCGAACTGGCTTTACTGACTCCATATTTAGGCTATCCTATCCAAAGAGCCAATTGGTAAGCTACAGTACCATCGGAATCCAAAATTACCTCACATCCTATAACTGTTACTGTACAATATTTAGTACATGTATAACATTTTTATCTGTAAGATATTGACTAACAAACCTGTAATCATGCTTCCTCGACCCGGGCCTCTTTGTATGTGTGTATGTGTGTGTGTGTGTGGGGGGGGGGGGGGGGGGGGGGCGGGGGGGATGGGAGGTTCCGGACTCCCCCACTTTTCTTTAAGACCAATTTTGTAATTCTTCCATATCGGATGAGAAACTGGGGGGGGGGGGGGCTACCTCATGGTTGTCTCTCGCCTTCCGCGCTTCGTCCCCCCCCCCACTCAGTTTATGCTGGCCTCGCCGCTGTCGAGAAGGAAGACAATATTCAGTAACTGCTTCTTGGAAAAGCTCAAGAACAGTGGTAGCTCTGTTGTTGTCAGAGGCTCTTAAATAGACAGGAATCCTGGAGTAGTCATCTACTGCACCATGCACCACTATTCTCCACCTAAAGTGAAAAGGTGAATATGTTACTTGTATAATATAGTCCTTTGAACATTAAAGGCGAGTTATACAGTATATACAAATACTGCATGGATGCTTAATTTAAAATGTGTAACTTTCTGCTTGCTGAGGAACAAAAAAACCCAATGTACTTCTCACATGATACTGGGGGAAATTTGATTCAGGTCAATTACTCATGTAATGTAAGGCCAGTTTTTTTGTTGTTGTTGTTGTTGTTGTTGTTGTTGTTGTTGTTGTTGTTGTTGTTGTTGTTGTTGTTGTTGTTGTTGTTGTTGTTGTTGTTGTTGTTGTTGTTGTTGTTGTTGTTGTTGTTGTTGTTGTTGTTGTTGTCGTCGTCGTCGTCGTCGTCGTCGTCGTCGTCGTCGTCGTCGTCGTCGTCGTTGTTGTTGTTGTTGTTGTTGTTGTTGTTGTTGTTGTTGTTGTTGTTGTTGTTGTTGTTGTTGTTGTTGTTGTTACCATGTTAATGGGGGAGCGCCCCGCATGGGTCCTCGAGTCTCGTTCGCGCTCTTCCCATGTGGATATTAGTATATTATTATACATCCATTAAAGTTGTTAAAAAAATAAATAAAAAAAAATGGCCTGGCCTGTTTTTCTTAAATCGTTTATTTTAGCTAAAGTCTTCAATTAGTTCAATACATTACAGTATGCCTCACATTCTACATGTACATATTTATCCATTTTAATTATGTTTATAACCATACTCCAAATGTTTCTATGAAATTACCTAATAAGTATGTGGTTCCCATCTATGTGCCACAAAGAAAGTGGGAATTTAACATTGTACTTTCGTCTCTTTACTGCATTTCGCCATCTCTCCATGCCCATCAGACCAAAGGGATCAGTCCGTAGAAGTGACTCCCTGATTCGTTGTCGCTGAATGTGATAACCTTGACTCTTCAAATGACCATTGAGCATTCGTATTCCAATTCCAGGATGACTCCTACTTGCATTTACTACCAGTTCATCTAAACCAGCATCGCTAATGTCACTGTATGTTCTTTAACCCCAAAAGCAACAATTGAAATTAGAGAAAGAAATTAAAAAAAACAACATGCTTGTAGCATTGGAGGGGACACCATTACGTACACATGCAACTCCAATGTGTGGTGCCCACATTTTTAGATTGTATTCTCCTAGACTGTCCACAATTCTCCTTCATACAGTATACAGTACCATAAAAGATGCACTTTCAAGAGCAGGCACAAGGTTGTAAATTTAGTATGTACATAAGCAAAATTTGAAGATTCCTAACCATACCCCCATATACTAAGAGGATCGCTACATATAGTGAGCCAGACCAAGTACATGCGATGGCTCACTTATCCAAGCTGAATTCCGTCCTGCATGTAGTAGTAATACTTTATTTAATAAAATTAAAACACGCTCGCCCCAACAACTCTTGGCTGATTTCCATGAGGGGCGTGTTTACACACACACACAGTAAAATGAAAACTAATACTATATACAGTGTTAAGTACAATCCTAGTCTAAATACTACCCTAAGCCGATCTAAATCATGGCATGACCCAACTACGGCTTAATGTGTTGCTTAAAAGAATAAAGCGACTCCGCTAGTTTCGCTTCATTTGGGAGTTGATTCCAGAGCTAAGCGCCGCTATATTTTAGACTTCTTTTTTGAAACTCCTTCTTTGGCTTAGGAAGTGTTAGATCTGTTTGTTTATTGCGAAGACTATAAGTAGGTTGGTCAACACTTCTTCTAGTGAAAGAATTCCTAAGGCCATGCGCAGTGTAGTCATTAAGTATTTTGTACATTAATATTGACTTGGCACGGGACCGTCTCACATCAAGTGTGTCCCATGAAAGGGTGTCAAGTACATCGGCCGACCGAACTTCATAACTAGCTCTTGTAAGGACTCTGGCGGCAGGAGATTGATATCTTTGCAGCTTATCTTTGAGTAACTTGCCGCAATTGTCCCACAAAGCGGAACAATACTCAAAATAGGGCTGAACCAGAGCCTTATAAACGGTTTCTAGGGTGTCTTGAGGAACAAAATCCCTTATGCGTCTAATAGCTCCAATGCCCGCACTAGCTTTCTTACAGATCATATCAATGTGACTTTCCCAACTAAGTTTTTCGTCTATCTGAACTCCTAGGCACTTTTGTGTGCTAGTTCGTGATACAGGTGTATCATTGATCACGACAGGCTGTTCACATACCCCGTTGTTCAGATTGTACAAGGAGCCAATAAACATGAGCTTTGACTTAGAGGGATGCATTTGAAGTTTATTTTCTGCAAGCCAGTTGCGGACATTGGCAAGATCAGAATTAAGATTTGTAATAAGTTCGCTAGCGTCATACGAAGATGAGAAGATTTGGGTATCATCCGCGTACATGCATGGAGTAGTTGATCTCAGGCAGTCAGGTAAATTGTTAATGTACAGTAGGAACAGCAATGGGCCAAGAATTGAGCCTTGAGGGACTCCACAAATTTTTGTTCGAGTAGATGATAACTGGCCATTAACAAGGCATTACTGTTCCCTGTGTGATAAGTACGATTCAAACCAATTTTGCTCCATGCCACTGATACCAAAATGTTCATTCATCTTTTTTAACAGGATGTCATGATTTATTGAGTCGAATGCTTTTTTGATATCAAGAAAGACGACACCGTTTAGTTTCCCATTATCCATATTTTCGAGCCATTCATCACACATTTGTATGAGGGCCGTTACCGTGGAGTGATTTGGACGGAATCCTGATTGAAATTTTGACAACATGGAGTTTTCGGTCAGGTAACCATATACCTGACGGAAGACCTCTTTTTCAAATGCTTTACTCACTACTGGTAATATGGAAATTCAAATTTAATACGGTAATTCTCACATTGCCGCCTATCTCCAGATTTGAAAATTGGCGATACACGCGCGTGCTTCCATTCATCAATATAAATGCCCGTTGCAAGGGACAAGTTAAATATAAACGTTAGCGACGGTGCAATAATACTCGATGATAATTTCAGTATTTTGGCGGGAATTTTATCCAGCCCAGTTGCTTTGGATGCTTTTAGGCCTTTTAAGGTCGCGGCAACACTATCGACAAGAATTGGTGAAAATGAGAAGCACGCGCGTGCAGATTGGCTAGTACTGTCAATTATCGGTTGATTGTTATTGCTTGGTTCGTCATCATACTCTGCAGCTAGTTTAGGCCCAATATCAACGAAATAATCATTAAAAGCTTCTGCTAGAAGTTTTGAATCCGACACTACATTTTCGTTAACAGACAGCTCGCTCACGTTATTTGACTTATTATTCTTCCCCAATAATGAATTGAGGAGCGTCCAAGTTTTTTTAGGATCGATTGACTTAGAACAATCATCAATTTTGTCATGAAAGAAATTCGATTTTGCATTGCGCATTTCCATATTTACTTTATTTCGCAAGGTTTGAAATCTTTCCCAATTACTGTATATGAGAATTTTTATCCCTCTGGGCTGGTACGAGGAGCAATGGCTGCATTTATTTTTAATTCAACCCATACAGCAATTATGCCACTGTGAGGCAGACAGGCAACTGCTCTACCAATATTTCGGGGGTACTTGTGATATTTTTGTGCACTTGTGTGGGCAAATTCCAGCAATGTACAGTAACAAAAATAGATTTGTCTTGGCCTATCTCCTCCACAGAGGCTTATCTCTAAGACGGAAACCGATGAGTGGGAGGAATGCGGGTGGAAGTGTTCTGGCTGTATATTTACACATCCCAACGGGTGGCGAGCGGAGATAAGATCCTGGGTATAGAGCACATTGTACATCAGTTCTGACAGTATAATGCCTACTAAAAAAATATTTGCTATTTGTAGCATGGTGCTAGAATCTTGGTACTTTTAATATATTTTAAATATTTTCTAATTGTTTCTTTGAGATATCCACAATAATAGGTTGAGAAAAAACAATATTGGGTTCATTTTAACTGTATGTATCTAGCAGCCTGGCACTGACATCAGGATGTGTATTTTTTTGTTCTGGTTTACATAGTATATGCCTTTAATAACATTTACCGTGTGACATTATAACAGTCTGGAAAATGTCTACTTGGTGTCTTTGCCAGATTACCTTAAATCATTTGTTGTGTACTACAGATATGTTTTAACAGTACTGGTTTAATGAAGTCAATGGTACAGTCAAAACTATTGTGGTTTTTGCTAATAATTTCTAGTTGCTGAAGACTGAAATCAAATTTTAATGTAACATGTATATATAATTCAATTTACATGTACATACACAACGCTATTTTGGCCTGCTTTTACAGTTATTGGCATGATCAGTCTAATCGTCAAATATTATACGCTAGCCTTTGCAGTAGCTGATAGTAACAACGAATGATGGTACCGATTGATAGATGCATCAACAAAAGTGTCACAATCTACTTTTCTGGTTCTGGTTGATTGTAGTTCCTGGTTTATTAACTACATGTACATGGACTTGGCTGCAGAGCCATACTATTAATGACTTTGTTGATTCTTAGCCCATTAATAACATGTACAGTACAGTATCAATATGAGTCTGGCTACATGGACAGTATTAATACGAGCCCGGCTACATGTACATATACAGTATCAATATAAGTCTGGCTTCAGATACCTAGATTGGATGCATGCCCATGTTTATGCCAGTATGGCTAAATTGACAGACCCCTCTATTACAATGCTGAATTTCCTTGCTAAAATTTGGGCCGGCCTACTGAGTTAGCTGGCATCTCATCAGAGCGAGGTTAACCGGGACAGAAATTTCCTATATGAACCGGTTACATGGTTTTATTATTACAAATACTAGTGTTAGATGTGTATAGCCATTGTTGATGAAAATTGACCAATGTTTTTATCACAAACTGACAGTTGTGAATGTTAAGTTAATAAATGTATGTACTGTTTAAGAGTTTATTGGTTTTTCTTGGATATTTCGCGCTGCAAGCAGGATAGTTTTTCTGCAAACACAAATTTTAAAGCCAAACTGCCTTGGTAATACATTTATATCATTTTATCCCATGGCCATGCTGTTGTTCATATTTCTAACACTTTAATCGAAACTTATACTCTTAGTTAGACTATAGATAAAAGCTATACAAGCACAAAGCGAATGCAGTTGTTTCATCGTTTGACTTTAGAAATTTTTCACCAAACTTCAAATCAAAGTAAGTTATGTAAAGAATGCATAAAACAAAACATAGAGTTTGAAGCTACACTGTAGAGGTTTTACTGAGCAGTTTAATCTGTATTTGCCAAACTTCTCTGAAATCATAGATACCTTAGTACACCTCAACTCATTTTCATGTAATTCATGCTGCTGCAGCATCTAGCAAGAAACGTTGCATCGCTCTTTTCGCTAAAAAGAAGCCGCCATCTTTTTTCTGTTTTGGTGCGCGCTTCCGCTGGCCAATAGTAACGTCAACTGTTGAACCATGGCGATTTTTGGCCCTTTCGTGCCAGGCGTGTGAAAATTATTCCTATTAAAAATATTCCTATAAAACCAAGCGGTATAGTATTACATGGGATCGGATCCGAACCATCGGGTTTGGATTCGCGAGTTCGACTTATAGCGCGTGTAAGCTTAGGTGGTAAAGACGGCAGCTATATAGTTAGGGGCTGTTTACATGAGTCGCGGGCTAGCCCAGGCGACTCGTGTCACGAAACTCTTTCCTCGGCCGCAAAAGGAGACTTTAATTAACGTTAGGATTCGTTTACATTTAAACTGAACCAATACTTCTTTGTAAATTTAGTTTATACAACTTTCAAAACCGCAGTGAGATCCTAATCAATCGCGTGAGCCCATCAGTTAACCGGGCCAAGTAACATAATAACATTATAGATGTGGTTTGGTGTTGGATAGTGCAAGACTTAGACTCCGTTTACACTAGAGCAAAAGTATCCGGATTCACATTGTTTTTCATCCTCACAGGAATAAAAAAACAATGTGAATCCGTATATTTTTGCTATACTGTAAACGTAGTCTTAAAAAACAACAATCTAACCACCTGTTCAGACTAGGTGCCCGTGCCCGGGCACGGGCACTTGTGTGAACACGACTTCTTCACGGTACCCAACTCA
Source organism: Paragorgia papillata (assembly GCA_035771165.1). Taxonomy (NCBI): domain Eukaryota; kingdom Metazoa; phylum Cnidaria; class Anthozoa; order Scleralcyonacea; family Coralliidae; genus Paragorgia; species Paragorgia papillata. The sequence goes on along the minus strand of JAWNZC010000011.1, from coordinate 2,876,314 downwards.
ACTGAACTAATCAAAACCGGGCACCGTGCCCGGGTACGGGCACTAATGTGAACACGTTTTCATAGTGCCGGCGTGCCCAAAGTGGTCCCCACGCTTTTTACTCAATATTCCTTGTAATAGCTACAAAAGCCATGAAACGCTTTCTGTGTGAGCGCTTATCAGATCCAGGGCGCCGTGAATGTGAACAAGTGAGTCTGAACAGGCCTAAAACTCATTAATAATTCATGAGGATCCATGTTTAATGAGTGTCTGATAGAGATTCCTCTTGATTTACATAAACTTTAGCTTTGATTTTCTCGACTTAGTGTTTTTTCAGAAAAATTACTAGATGTCATTTACAGAATTCGTGTCCATTCTGTAATGTATCGCGATACAGGTACTCGGCTTCGCCTCGTGTCTGCTTGTATACCCCGATACAGAACGGCCACTCATTCTGTAAATAGTACATACATAATTAAGGACTGCAGTTCAACGAAACCAATCAATTTAAATTCGACAGTTTAAGTACGGCTAAGCAAATTGATGTTACCAGAAGACTATATAGAAATTCATGAAGACGATCAGGTTTCTTTTGGTTTCTTGTCTGATTTCCTAACTTAACGAAAAGAAAATGAACGTAATTAAACTGCAAAGGATCGCAATTTGCAAGGGATTTTCATGCTCGGCCCAAAGCAAGACCAGGGACGCCCACCCCTTCGACCCTTCCCCATATATATAAAACGACAACTGGGGAGGCTATTGCGGAGGAGGCTAGGATAGATTTTAAGATTAATTACGTTCATTTTCTTGTCGTTAAGTTAGGAAATCAGACATTAAGAAGCCTGATCGTCTTCATGAATTTCTAGTCTTCTGGAAACATGAATTCGCTTAGCATGCATGCAAACATAATACATAAATTAAAAAGTTCAGTAAATAATAAAAACAATAGTTTGCGGGGGGGTACAGGTATATACATGCAGGCACTAAAAAAAATTATTTGTCCGGAATAATTTTTCCATCCCCCCCGCCGTGTTTACCGTGTTTACCGCCTAGTTTACACGCCATCTTGGACTTACATTAATTAACTCATTAAAATAGCTATTTGTAATAATGTACCGCTTGGTTTAAAGGAATATTTTCAATAGGAAATAATCCTTCTTATTTAAAATTAAATTGACCCCGCACCCCGCGTTTTTCGAACAGCCCATCAGGAAAGCAAAGAAAGAAATCATTTGGCATGCACGCATCAGTTTTGCAAAGCCTGATGCGATGACGTAATGATTGCCATTTCGAAACATCGACAAATAATAATAATAACGGAGCCGAAACCTAGACTCGGTCTACCATAGATAGGTAGCCCGAGTAATAAGCATTGAATTGCGTATATTATTTGAATTGTATCATTGAATAAGCATTGAATTTAATATGTTCATTGAATTGAAGCATTGAATAAGCATTGAATTGAATTTTAATACTTTATAAAAAGGTGTCGTTGAATTTTGCTACTCTTGGCTTGCCATAGTCCACGCATGCCGAGATTAGCACCCTCACCGTGCTCTGCGCCTTCGGCCCAACGCCTGGGCTCGGGATAAACAAACAAACAAACAAACAAACAAACAAACAAACAAACAAACAAACAAACAAATAAATAAATAAATAAATAAATAAATAAATAAAATAAATATATACACACTGAAATGGATCCTCCAAAACGCCAACATGGGTACAATACCGGACCGGACTTACGCCCACTCGGTCAAGTTTAGTGCACGAACACGAGGGGTCATATTTTTCCTCGTCTAAAACAGACTTAATTTCTGCGGACGTGGGTCAGAAATATGTCTTCAAATCTCACCCAATGTTCACCAGTACTGTACTCGGGAATGCGGAACCTTAGCTGGGAAGATTTGTTAACGTTTCTCTGTTCGCTTTCTCCATGTCTAACCTCTCCTGTGTTAATATGAGCTAATTTGCCGCCACTTTATCTTCCCACATTTCTCTTTCTTGTTCAACTTGTTCGTGTCTCACGAAGAAATCTTTCACGCTCTTAACTTCCTCGCAAATCTCGTCTTTCTGTGTCGTTGCTTACATCTTTTGTTTCGCCTTTATTTCTTTGCAGATTTTATCCATTTTCCTCAACAAGTGGGGGTGCTTTGTTTTAACGTACTCTTTCCATTGTCTTACCGTTCTGGGCGTTCGTCCTTGGTCAATCTTTACCTCTTCCATTCGTGCGTAAAATTAGATCCTTTAAACTGTTGTTGATTTTAGCGACTAGCTCGCTTATCGACGCTTTCCATATACCCTCGGGATTCTATCAGTTCATTAGTTTCCCTAGTATTTTAGTTTTGCAATTTCTTTTTCAATATCTGTAATTCGACCTCGGTTGTTATTTTCTCTGCGTCGCCGCTTATTGTAATAGTTATTTTAACACTGATATTTCAAAAGTATAACACCAAATGTAACATGCATGTATTAATAAAAAGAACCGTAAAAATATATTCTTTATCGTAATTAAAGTACATGTACATGTATATTTAAACATACTAAATGATTGTACTAACTAACTAACTACATAAATAAGAGTTATAAGAGCACTTAATAGGCATATAAGAAGAAAAAATAATAAAATACTTCAAATGTTTACATGCAAGGAAATGGCTAGTTATTATATTTAATACTTATTTATTGGCACCGAGGGAAACAGTGTGTTTTGTACCCCGAGACCGCCGTTGTTTCCCGACCGATGCTTCTTTGAGTGACGAACCGCCGTTGTTTCCTCTGCTTTGGGCAACAACGAGCAGTCGAAGGGCCACCAAAACACACTGTTTTCCCAATGTGCAGTAAATAAGTGTTTTGTTATATATCCAATGCTGTTTTACCGTGCCAAAACAATGGGAAAATAGTAATACCAATACTGAATACGGTTCTGACCATGCGCAGTAGATCATTTAACGACGGCGTATGGGATTTCAGTAGTCAACATTTCCGAAGTAGCCTCAAGGCTAGTTTCCACTCAGGAAAAACATCCGCAGGACAGGAGCGGACAGGAAAGCTTCTTTTGTGTTAAAGTCATTAGTTCCAACCGAGAGCTCACAAGACAGAGTGGAAACTAGCCTTCACTTTGATGGGATGATGCGGACCGAATATGGGATTTGGTCGCTCTAATTTTCTTAGCTCTTGGGCGAAAATAATGTCATCATCATATCCTTGCAGAAGTAAGACGTCTTCGAGGTTTATATTACTCGCCATGTTTCACAGTTTCAGTATCCTAATATGACAACGAATCGGAAGCGGAAGTGTAGAATATTGGTATCGGTATTCGCATCGGAAGTCGGGCTTAACATCCTCAGTATTTTTTTGTACGACGATTGTGTCATGCATATTGCTGAAAAACGTATGCTCTGTGTATCTTGTATTATAGCGCGAGGTTTATTTTTAAACCTTAGCAATAATATTAAGGGGGTGTTTACATGGGGCCGGCCTGAAATTTGCATTTCGGTTTTTGTTTACATGAGGCCGGTCTTGAAACTATATAGGCTTGGTTTCGCTGTTGCTTCAAGATTTGTGTCAATTGCCTTACAGCTCGTGACCGCTGGAAAATCATTATTTTATGTGGATTTGACACCAATCTCATTTAAAACAACGTATTGAGTTTGAGAGGTGATTAGTGCTTCAGTTCGGTCTAGCAGGTGACCTGACATTAGGCACCGAACTTATGTCAATGATCTATAGAGTATAGTAAAAACACTACAACCGACCCAAAATCAGTCCGGCCTGAGTTCGGGCCGGCCTCATGTAAACACCCTTTATGAGTGCTACTCCGAGTGATAAACCTGATCTGGTAAGTAAAGAGAAACTCCACTCGACATTGGCTGGGATTCGAACGCGCGACCTTCGGTTAACTGGTTCGACGCCGACTATCGTCAAGTTGGGAACAAGTCGTGGAATGACGGTGGTTATATTTCAGTGATATCCTAAAACTTTCTAATCGAAAGACTTAACTTCTCATCTTATACAATGTTAGAATCTCAGTCGAGTTCGAATCCCAGCCGCGGTCGATCGAGTAGTGTCTTTCTCTCGGCACTTAACCGCCGGATCACTCAGTAAAGAAGCACCTATATCATTATTCTCCACCTGAGTTTTCTGTGCCACGATAATAATTATTCCAATCTCTAAGCAATCAGTGCCCTGGTCGATAGTTTCGAAATTATTGTCTTGCTCATTCTCACTAAAACATATGTTTTGAGCGTTCGTTGTCTGATTCCTTGTCAAATTTTAATAGAGGCATCAGTAGGTATAGCAGTACGCTACGTCTTCATAAACTTCATAAACTTTCTCGGCTTCTTCGTTTGCCGTATTAGGGACCTTACGAAGTACGACGGCAACTTCAACGACGATGTCTTTTAAACAAAAGAACTGTAGTTGCAAAACAAAGAGAATGAATAATTTTTCGTCCCTAGAGTAATCTCAACACCGTCCTCGTTCTTTATACAACGCCACTTAGAGCATTTTCACGTCTTCAGGACGACGTCAACGGCCGAAAGATGAGAACTGTTGCTTAAGATTTACTTCAATACAATAATTTTATCAATACTGAAGCGTTTTGGAAGTCATTAAACTAGCTTCAAATATCAAATATTATAGTCAGTTATCCGCGACTTTTTTCTAAAGTTTATGTTGCTTTTTAACCGCCGTCGTCGTCCTAGCATCGTAATTGTTATTGTTTTATTGAAAGTTACGTTAATCAATTTTACTTTTCTCTTGTTCGGTGCCGCCTTTGTGATTGAAGCTAAACTCGCATGGATTATTTTCAAAATCACGGTGTCGCACGTTCTCGTTAAGTATATCTTGGGTGTTTTCAACCAAGTCATAGCCATCATCATCCTGATCACTTTTTGCCCCGTTTTCCACATCGTCATATTCATTTACGTCATTTTCCTGCTGTTCACTGCCTTTCCAGTTTGGGTTACATATATACAGGTCTTCGCCATCATCATTACCCTCCTACACTTTTGGGACATCGTCGCTACCTTTGTACATGCACATAATAGGATTAAGGTACAGGTCTTCGCCATCATCGCTACACTCGTGCACTTTCCGGACATCATCCATACCTTTTTCGTACAGGTCTTCGCCATCATCGCTACACTCGTGCACTTTCGGGACATCGTCCATACCCTTCTTCGTACAGGTCTTCGCCATCATCGCTACACTCGTGCACTTTCGGGACATCATCCATACCTTCTTCGTACAGGTCTTCGCCATCATCGCTACACTCGTGCACTTTCGGCACATCATCCATACCTTCTTCGTACAGGTCTTCGCCATCATCGCTACACTCGTGCACTTTCGGCACATCATCCATACCTTCTTCGTACAGGTCTTCGCCATCATCGCTACACTAGTGCACTTTCGGGACATCATCCATACCTTCTTCGTACAGGTCTTCGCCATCATCGCTACACTCGTGCACTTTCGGGACATCATCCATACCTTCTTCGTACAGGTCTTCGCCATCATCGCTACACTCGTGCACTTTCGGCACATCATCCATACCTTCTTCGTACAGGTCTTCGCCATCATCGCTACACTCGTGCACTTTCGGCACATCATCCATACCTTCTTCGTACAGGTCTTCGCCATCATCGCTACACTCGTGCACTTTCGGCACATCATCCATACCTTCTTCGTACAGGTCTTCGCCATCATCGCTACACTCGTACACTTTCGGGACATCGTTCATACTTCGGTACAGAAATTCCCCATCATTGCTACACTCGTCCTGGGCATCATCGATACCTCCGTAGAAGTCTTTGCCATCATCCTTACACCCGTACACTTTCGGGACATCATCACCACCTTCGTACATGTCTTCGCCATTATTATTACCCTCGTAGTAATTGTACATTTCTTCATGGATACTTGACACACTTTCGTTGGTAACACTTGGAAAGTAATAAGAAGAAAAAAATGTATTCGTCAAGGGGAGGCCTTTCGGAAAGTCATACACAAAAAGGTTACAACCAATACGCATTATAGGTCAAGAAAGTGTCATCTCTACTTTGTCAAGAAAAGCCAAGCTAGAGGCCACCAAACATATTTTCATAATTTTTTATGTCAAATGAGAAACTCTTTTATGTAACGAACATTTGGAAGGGGGCGTTTAACTTAAACGTTATTAGTAATTATTCTCTTGCGATGATCATTTGTCCTATTACTATCCTAGACCGTTTTTGAAGCACCAAATTAGGCCAACATAAAACAATAGAGAAATACAAAAAATATATGTCGTTTCTATTTGGACCTTAATGGCGTTTACGTAGGGCTCACAAAATGTCCGGGTGTTTAACAAGCCCGCGTGACTGGCTTAATCTGCCAGAGAAGCAACCCCGCCAAATATGGGTAAAGTATAAATGCCTTCAATGTTCAATATCACAATGCATAGATATGGAAAACTATATATTTTCTGAAAACTGAATTTTAGCAAATTTCAAATATTAAAAAAATAGAAAACATTTCTATAGAGTTAGGCCTGCGCTAAACGTCGCACAACAGACGAATTTAATCGAATCTACCGAATTATGCAGTTAATCAGTAAATTATATATAAACGCTATATATATTACAAGTAGACTTTAAATTAAAAAACTTTATTTAACGTTTTGGGGCACTGCCCCTTTATCAAAATAACCTATTATATTGATATTTTAATAAAGGGGCAGTGCCTCGAAACGTTAAAATAAAGTCTACTTGTGATGATTTATATGTAATAGATACAATATTCGCGTCCGAACTGTATGGCATTTACAATGGCTCGCCGAACGTACTTAAACTACGATGAGTTTATATCATGAATACTTTGTTTAGCAGTCGTAGAAAAGGCAAAAACAAATTATTTAAACAAGGAAAAAGCTCAATTTGAGCGAATAGGTCCTAATTAGTATGCTGTAAATCGGATACAGCATTGATGTTTTATTAATCAATGCTGTATCCGATTTACAACACCTGTTTAAACATTCATTTCTTTTGAATTTTCTTCATGAATTATTAATAAGTATTTTAATATAATATAATATATATATATATATATATATATATAGCTTTGAAATCTGCTGAAACTCAGACTTCAGAAAACAAACAGTTATCCATCTTTGTGTATTGTGTTAATTTTTTTTGTGATTTTCTCCAATTTAAGGAATTTACGGATAGTCTAACACTTTAAGACATGAACTGAAAATTACCATTTGCATAGCTTACCTTTCAAGTTCATCAAGAACGCTACCAATTGAACATCGTTTTTTTGTTTCTTGTGCCAAAAGACCTTTATATATGTCATATAAAGTATTGGATGACGTATCAGGGTTTAAAAGCCGCCCACCAAGTTTTACAAAAGAATAGACCTTTATATCAACAAGAGGAAAAAAAAAGAAAATACTAAAAAACTGCGAGCTTGGAGGTCTTTTGACATTCGTTTGTTCGTTCGTTCGTTCGTCCGTTCGTCCGTTCGTCCGTCCGTCCGTTCAGTCGTTGGTTCATTCATTCGTTCGTTCGTTCGTCCGTCCGTTCATTCATTTCTTCACTCACTTATGCATTCACCCAACTCTAGTAGAGCTTAGCTTGATCTTCTAAAATCATAGAGGAAAATAAAAAATAAATCTCTACTGTGTCCGTACTTTATACCTGATAATTAAAAACTTAATTATTGACAATCAGAGAGAATACTAACAAACATAGAGTTTTATGTAAAGATTACTAATGAACATTAACTTTTATTGAAATTTTTCATATTAATTAGCAATTAGATTAAATAAATAAAAAACTGCATGCTGTTTGCGTTTTAAACATTGCATAAACATAATAATACACAACATCAAAATCCGCTAGTATCACAGAATAAATACTAAGCAGAAGGCCCACTCAGGGGTACGAAGTTTCCTCACTTTTTTAGTGCGCATGTCACACGCCGCCATGTTTAGAGCAAGTAAACTCCAACGGATCAACAAGGAACAACATGGCGGAAAACGAAGTCGGGTCATCAAAACGGCTCTAGCACGAAATTTTTTTGGACGATTTCCTTTTAACTTTGATATTTTACAAATGAAAGGTAAGCGACCAATTTACTTGAGGTTAGAGGGCATACAAACACGTTTTCGCGTGGAATTTTGTAACTTCTGAGCGATGACCTGCCTGCTCCTCAATGACTGAAATGCGTCAGTTGGGTACGGTATCTCGGTACATATTTCAAATTACAGAAAACTTTATCCAGAGTTTTTAAACATCATTTCACATATGTATATAATATGCATATTATAATATTTTAAGGATATTATAATATGCGCACGAGGGCTCACACTCACTCCAAATTTGTAACATGTAAATTGATGAAGTATTTTAGTCTGGTCCAGTTCAATGGGTAAAAATACAAAAAAAAAAAAAAAAAAAAAAATACCAATTGTGATTGAAGACATTGAACAAGATTTATTTTTGTCATTAACCTACCATAGCTAAAGTTGATACACTTGACAAGCTGTTGAAATGTTGATTTGATTTTGTTCTTTTCTTGTAATTTTAGTAAATAATTTGTTTAGATTGTGCGTGTATTTGGACATGACAACTTACTGAATGAAAATCAGAAGCTTCCATCAGAAAAGACACAGCTTGATGCCTGAATTGATGGAGACTTTTATAAAACTCACATGTTTTTTATTCACTTGTTTCACTTTTAAAGTGCCATTAATAGTCGAACTTTATTTGAGTATTGTTGTATTACTGGATTTAAAAAAAGAAAAACTGATAATAAAGACCACCTAAAACTATTCAAGTGTATACGTGTTGTCAGTTGTGATTGTGATTGTGATGATGATATAATATTACTGCAGTACATATTAAAACTATCTGTTTCTGAAAGTCTCAAAACCCACACCTGTATTTGCTAGAGTATCAAAGGCTTGCATTATTCTAAATATGTCAAGTTGATGTGTACATGATAAATTGCGAAAATGTTGACAGCTGTTAACAGAAACAGCTGTTGGAAATGTGTTCCAAATTCTTAATGTAGATTAATTTAGGTATAAACCATCCACCCTGTAATAGAGGATATACTGTACATTTGAGTTGTTGTTGGTATACATTTAAGCATTTGCATTATTTATATACATATTGCATACCCCATATACCTGACTGTTTACCACTGACTACAAAACATTTTTTCAAACAAGTTACAATGTTAACCAAACCCAATAAGTTTTAAACATTTATTTCATATATACAGTACAAAATAGGTAAAACACTACATTTTACTGTTACAAGCTCTGTGTATAGAAGGTGCAAAATTAAGAAAATTTATTATTACCAGTTGCCCACCACAGGACAAATAGTAGTAACTGGTCCCTTATTATTTTACTGGCCAACACCCTATTAATTAAATTAACCAGTAGACCAATTAAACTTAAACCTTTTTTCCTTATTTATTATACAGTAAAGACATGAAATTAACACCTTTTTGTTCTTAAACATTAAGTAGAAAGTAGAAGTAGAAAGTCTTTTGTTCAAAATGTTTACACTCAGTATGACTGAAGCTGCTGAAGAACAAGAAGATTTTCTACCGTTCATTGTTTCTTAAGATTTCATTTCAAATCTATTCTCAGCTAAAAAAAGGAGATAAACTACAGTATCTGAAGGTTGCACATCTATAATCTAAACCTCCATCTAAGCAACAAATCATGAAATATTTAAAAAGCTTGGGGAACAAAACTCAAGACGAACTGTCCAACCTAGAGAATTAAGAATTAAGATACAGTAGGCCATTTCAAACTAACATGCAAATTCGTTCATTTTATAGTAGAGTAAAGTAAAATACCTAGACTTCAACACTAAGGACCTGATATTTCAGGTTAATCTTTTTATCAGCAGCAACGTTTACAAATATTAAATGAAATTGGAGAAATACTGGCACTTGTTTGTCAGCCTTCAACAAATATATGTCAAATCATAAATTGCCTAAAATCCGTCCAAATAGCTAGCTATAGAGTTGCTTCGTTCTTCAAAATTGCTTGTCCGATTAAGATAGAACAACCAATAATACGTGTAATTTTATCATTATACTTTAGATTCGATTCAAACGGTTTTTAAAGAGTTTCCTCACTTATTTATTCTTGAAAGTACAACTTCAAAAGTGGACGGATAGCTCTGGCCGGACCAATTAACAAGATAATGAAATCGGAAATTTCTCGCTCAAATTTCGTTAAATATCTTCCTTACCACAATAAATTTGATTACTTACCTTCACCTTCAATGTACTATCCGTCCTAAGAAATATTACCACCAAAATTTTGAGTTATAGCCATTTAAACGATCAGAACACTTTTCGCCATAGCGGCTTTTACTTGCTTTCAACATGGCGGCCAACATGCGCGAGGACATAAACTTCAAAGGTTCCGACGAGCGTGGGCCTTCTGCTCAATATTTATTCTGTGCTAGTATATATAGTTCCCTTAATCATAACCGACTATATCAGTATTGTTATTTTAGTATATATAACCTCATTATCCGTGTGATCTTTGTACGGAAGAACGGCTTCCTTGCTTGTTCCAGCAGAGCACGCCGATGCTTTGGACAACTCCCAAAAAACAATCCCAAAGGACCAATAGTCACTCTCCTTAGAATACGTACCATTTTTTACGACTTCTGTAGGATTCCTATAAACAGTTAACAAAAGAGATAAATTTATCATGTATTAATTAATAGAGAACAATACTTTAAAGTTTCGTTTGTTTTTGTTGTACAAGTTGCCGTAAGTTGTTAAACTTAGAAAACTCTGAGCTCCAGACGGGACTCGAACCCACAACCGTCCAAATGCTAGCTAGATGCCCGAATTTTCTAATGGCTCAATGGTTAGAGTGTTCGGCTGGCATTCAAAAGGTTGTGGGTTCAAGTCCTGTCTGGAACTAAAAATTATCTGAGTCTTTAAACAAGTTTTAAGTTGTTAAAACAACTTACGACAGCTTATGGCAGAGCTAAAACAAACGAAAAAACAAACTGAAAACACCCTTATAATAACTTTTTATTTCTGTCAATCAATCATACAATCAATCAGTCATGCAATCAGTCGCATATGACAGATGCCTGAGTCAGATGAAAAGCATTGCTTTAATTTTTATTTGAGAAAATTGGTTACAAACTTACCATCTAGCATGTGCAGCACATGCACTCTGTAGCATTAGATTACTGGGGTCCACATAAATGGCATTCACATCTTCATCCTTCTTTGAAAAACCCAAACGACCTACCTTAATCTGGGAATAAAGAAATAAGTTAGGTATCGGATTTTGAATGGTGATGCTAAAAGTCTACATGTGAATTCTAATTAAAACTTAAAATTTAGTTTTAAGCGTAGTTTTACATGTAGTTGAGCCATCGGAAAACAAAATGTTTTAGCTATTCTGCAGTATAAAGCTTAGGTCGGCTTCGGGAAACAAAGTCCCATAAAAACTTTTCAATTCAGAGAAAGTATTAATTGCGCGTTATTATTATTTTATAAATCATCTTTATACAGGTTTACTTGTTCAGCTATACATAGAAGCTGTTATCCTACAAGGACCTGCGTTTTACATTAAAATTAAATATGTATGTAACTATGCTGAATATTATTCTAAACAAATTAGAATATATTTACATATGTTAAGATAAGATAAAAATCGAATTATTAAACTAGATGAAATAACATGATCAAAACACTGAATTACATGCATACAATTAAAAATTAAAAAAAATACTTGAAATCCCTTTCTTAAATAAGATAAAACTGTTTTGATCACGAACATTTTTCGGTAGTTTGTTAAAAACTAAAGCTCCTTGAAAGCGGAAGCTTTTTTTCCCCGATTCGGTTTTCATCTTCGGGATTGAAAGAGCAGAGTTATTTCCTCGAGTGTCGTAAGTGTGGTTTATTTTATGAAAATAATTATCAAAGTAACTGGGACCAAGTTTGTTCATGCACTTAAATACCTCGATTAGAGCGTTTCTTTGAAATATTGTGTTAATGGAATCAGAGAGTGGTGGATTTTTCCTATCAACAATCAGCATTGCTTTACTACGAACAGCATCAAGTTTATTAATGTGTGTTGTTGGAAGACCGAGGTATAGTGTACAGCAGTAGGTCATTATCGGCTCAATCATCGTTTTGTATATTGTTAATGCAACAGATGGTGAAATGCTATAACGTATTCGCTTTAATAGTTTTACTCTCGATGCGCACTTTTTATAAATCTTTTGCATATGTTCGTGCAAAGTTAAATGTTTATCAAGATGTACACCGAGGTAGCGATAGCTTACACTTTCATTTACTGCTGTATGGTTCGTGGCAATGTTAATCTTCTCCATTCTCCTAAGTTTCTGCGACGTTCCAAAAAGTACAAACTCAGTTTTCCCCTTTTTAAGATTAAGGGAAAGACTGTTTTGAGATAACCATCGAGCCATATTATCCAACTCCGAATTCAAAGTATTTTCGATAACTTTATGATCATTGTCAGCGAAATAAACAACAGTATCATCTGCATAAAGTAAGATGTTTGCCTTTTTTAACACTTTGTCGATGTCATTTATTTGAATGGCAAAGAGAAGAGGGCCTAATATCGATCCTTGTGGTACCCCGTGGGTGATACCTTCAGCTTTTGATAACACACCATTGAATTTTACAACTTGCGTTCTGTTAAACAGATAGTCTTGGAACCACAGAAGCTCATGGTTTTCAATACCATAACATGGTAACTTTTCAAGAAGACACGAGTGTTGGACTGTATCGAAAGCTTTGCGGAGATCCAGGAACACAGTTCCTGTTGCTAAACTTCTGTCCATGTTCTCTCTAATATCATCTACCAATATGGTCACTGCATGGTTAGTTGATCGTTTAGTTCTAAATCCATATTGGTTATTTGAAAGCATGCTATTTTCTTCCAGATACGTGTTTAGCTGAACATAAGCCACTAGCTCTTTGCAACCTTTGAGAATATGTTTAGTACAGAAATCGGTCTATAGTTGTCTAATACCGATCTTGAATCATTTTTATGGATAGGAGATATTCTTGCTTGTTTTTCTGATGTGGGAAATAGGCCATAATGTAAACTACGATTTATCAATATGGTGAGCGGTGTTGCAATCTCTTCTGCGCCTTCCTTCACCAGTCGAGGTGGTATGTTATCAATACCGGCAGGTTTCGACGCTTTAGTAAGTTTCAGGATGGTTAAAATATCATTTACCTCAACGTTTTTAAAGCGAAACTTTTTCATCGAAGCATTCATTATTGAGCGCAAATTGTGAAAACAATACTTCTTCCAAGTAACATTTTCCAGTGTAGTAATACCTTTTTGTATCATAGAACCGATATTGCTAAAGAAAGCGCAGAATGCATTTGCGATAGTTGATTTATCGCTAGTAATAGTATTATCCACTCTGAAGGTTTTTGTGGTACATTTTTTCTCATTCGTTGGATAGCTTTTCTTTATTTCCCCCCAAAAATCTTTCGGACTATTTATGTTCTCTCTAAAGAGCGAACGATGATAGTTAGCTTTGGCTCTTCGTATGGTCGAGGTTGTAGCGTTGCGGAGTCGCTTATAACCGGCCCAGTCATTTTCATTTTGGGTTATTTTAGCCTTGCACAACATGTAATCTCTTTGATGTATCATGGCTTTAATTTGAGTTGTTAACCACGGACAATCCTTTCCAGCGACTTTCTTTTCAGTCAATGGTGCGTGTCGATCAATACAATCCGTTATAAGTTCCTTAAAAGAATTCCATGATTTATTAAAATCTTCTATTTTCAACGCATTTTCCCATGGTATGTTTTTCAGATCATTTTTAAAAGCTTCTCTAGAGAAATGCTTATAGTTTCGGGTAAAAACTTTTCTTGATTCATATTTTTTGCAATTGATCTTTCTAACTATACCTGTCAGATCATGGTCACTGACTCCGTATTCATAAACAAAAGTATTTGAAATGTATTGTTCGTGGGTTGTAAACATGAGATCAATTAATGATTCACTGGTTTGAGTAGATCTGGTTGGCTTTTTTATCAATTGTTTAAAGCCATTAAGCCTGAACATGCTTTTAAGTTCCTTTTGCTCTTTTTGATTAGATGTAGTACCATAATTGCAGTTGAAACCCCCCGCGACTATTACTTTATCTTCCGCTAAAGAGGTGGTAATTTCGTCTTGAAATAGCAAGCTAAAGTTCTTATTCAAATGTCGTGATGATTCTGGTGGTCTGTAAGTAATATTGATAAGAACAGACTTTGAAAGTTTTATAAACACTTCGATCCAGATGGTTTCAATTTGGTCGTTTCACAACGTCTCTGCCAGTTAATATCATCTCTTATAAATACGCAAATACCTCCCCCTTTTCCAGTAGCTCTATCCTTTCTAATCATATCATAGCCGTTGACAGATAATTCACCATCAAGTATATTGTTATTGAGTTTTGTTTCGGCGATGCCCAATATGTGTATGGTATTCCTAGTTTCGCTTAATAGGATTTCAATTTTTTCCATTTTTGATATAAGACCATTTACGTTTTGATGGAGTATTTTCAGGCCTCTAGGTTTTAGTCTGGCTAATACCAGATGATTTTAGTGGTCACAGGAGAAAATAAGCACACTCTACTGAAATAAACACCTCTTTTCACCATTCGGTCAAAATGTTACGAACAATGTTATGAGGAATGGATAAAGGATAAATAAAATATAATAGGAAAAATAAAATTCGAGGAATGGATAAATATGGAAAGCATGTTGCAAAGACAACATTATGAATGACAATGAAATAACAATGAAATAACAATGTTTATTATATGGCAGCAGCGCTGAGAGGTCCGAATACGGAAATCCTGTAATTTGATTGGTTCATAAGCGGTCGGATATTTCCTGTATCCGCCCGCTCAGAGCGGAATCTGCCGTTCGGGACCGTAAGCTTTATAAACAAAATGGCAGTCATGTCAGCATATGCAACAAGATGGATTATAATTTCAGAACTACTCATTGTTGAAATATATCGTGCAGGTATGTTGTTAGAAATTTTATAAGCTTTCATTTGAATTTTAAAACTTTAATGTTCAAAACGTTCATAACATTGTTCGTAACATTGTTCGTAATAATATAACATTTACTTCTCACAAGTATTAGAATTTCAGATGATTTTTTATTCAACTACTTAACGTACGATCTTGAGCAATATGTCAAACAAAAGCAATTGAAAAATACTATTGGGGTAGAAATGTCAGGATTCTAGCTCAACGGAAAGTACTTTAAAAATGGAAAAATGTCTCGGTCAATAAGTAGTTAATACTCAATCAAAATCATTCAGTGTAAGATATTATTAACCAAGAACGAGGTCTGTCAGAGGTCTGATATTTTCCCGTACAGACCGAATAAACGTCATAAATCGCTTATTATATGGCTAATGGACCTTTTACCTTTAGGAAAAACCCGCAATGCATTCTGGTAGTGGGGTATCACTTCACTTCACTTCACTTCCAGGTGAAGTGGCTGCCGCGAGGCGAGCACTTTTACTTTGAAAAATAATTGATTTTGTTTTAACCGCTTTTAGCTTTCGAGAGTAAACTTTACTCGCAGCATAACTAGGGGGTATTTACTACATTCTGTGGAAAAGGTAATGAAGTTACTGCAGTCGTTGTCGAGAAAGTCAATTGAGAGTGATCGACTGATCGAACACGCTTCGAACAAAAACATTTATTAAGAAAGGTCTGTGCGAGCGTTGGCGGGTGATTAAGCTTATCAAGTGGGGATCAATAAAATATTTTGCTATGTGGATATTTGTTTGTAGTTTATCTGTAGCTACAGATCGTATAGTTTTTGCAATTGTGCACGTCTCTGAATGCCTTTTTTCGCTTATTGAAACTGACAAAATTTGGCCATGCTTCCGATCAGACGTTCGATAAACAATACCCCCACTAGCAATGTTTTGGTTCTGTTTATGGTCCGAAAACTAAGGTTGTCCAGTGAGCAAAAATTCAGGTTTTTACAAGAGCTGCAACTCAAAAGTGCTTTCGCGAGTTTTGCAGCCGTTGTTTTGTTTATTTTCTTTGTGTCTTGATTCGTCTCCTCCCAAGTAATTTAGTAAGTTCTAGAATTATGCACTTGTTAAGTTTAGCCCCATGGTAGGGGGGACGATCAAACCCAGGGGGATTTGCCATTTTTTGAAAATGTACGTCAAATTCCCTACCCACGGGGCAAACATTTGTGTCAAATAAAGATAAAAACTTTTCTGTGGTTCCAACCATTGTATCAATAATGCACCTATCAATGTTTATGAGCCCCAGGGATATTGACTTTGTGGGGAAAAAATCATCAAATTCCCCTGCAGTACAATAGCCTTGTTGGTCAAAATACCCCTTCCTGGGAAATATCAAGTGTTAAAATATAATATTAAAATCATTTTATATGTCAAAAATCCCGTCCCTCAAGCTTGTCAAGAAAGTCAAATTTCCCTGTCTGGGGATATGTCGATCAGTCAATATCCCATGGGTTGCCTGCCGCCCACCTCAACACCCTGGGGCTTAACATTGATAGGTGCGTAACAATTGATTCAAGGAGAAACAACATCAACAGCAGGGAGCTGGAAGTTTTTAATATTGACAAATGAATAAATGATAAACTATGCTAGGAATATATCAGCTAGTGCTAGAACGTGTTTACAGCATCCTCCTTTACCAGCCTTACACATAGTTAGTATAGACAATTTCTTCAGTTATTTGATTCTGTTTTGAAAGCACCAGTAGAGTTGTCACAGGCTAATTTTGGCTCATTTCCCAGATGCTTTTGCAACAGCTCATAGGTAAATGGTGGAAGAATTTCAAGTCTCTTGTCCATCGCTTTGTCTCAACTTGGCACAATTTGTTTGCCTCCTTCGAAGTGCAAGGTTCATCCCTCATACCAATAAATTATTTTCTAACTAATTTAACTATTTTAGTATTATAAATATATTAAGTATGTATATACAGTACAAATATTTATAATTATTTCATTTACAGATTATTCAACCATCAACATGTTTAGCAAGTTAAGCCAAACAATACAAATGTTATTTTAAGTTAAAAAATTATGTTACATGTACTGTAATAAGCTACTGTATTAACTAGGTTGTATTTATAGTTCTAGATAATATCTAAGTAACTAAAACTATTTGAGAAAAGTTCAATGTACACAACACGTACAGAGAAAAACTCCACACTTTTTTTTAAACATGCATTTAGTAAATAAACAATGTTGAATTTAAATTATTTTACGACATATTAAAACTAATGCACCTGTCAATGTTAAGCCCCAGGGGAGGGGGGATGGGTAACCCAAGGGATTTAACAACCTCCATGCCCCCATGGGTTAGGAATTTAACAAAAACAACCATCCCAATAATTGATAATTTTGCGTGGGAGTCTGGTGACCATCAATTATCGAAGTGTGGTGTATACATCTGATAGGTGAAATTTAATATGAGCTGTTTTTATTGTATTGTTGTGTTCTATTATCGCTCAGGTTGAAATTGTGCTCAGTTTCTATGACAATATCAGTTTAATATTCTTTGTTGACCGATATTTAATTGTTAAGAAGGTTTGAGAAGAGATGGACTGGAAAGTGCCCTCTTCAGTAGTGCAACGTTTGAAATGGGCTTAATGTTCTTGATCGACCACAAGAGCAATTAGTTTGGTTTTTCTAGTTTATGATTTATTCATTTGTTAATATTAAAAACGTCCAGCTCCCTGAACACTACCACATACATATATTTTGTACTGACTGCTTTATTATGCTGTTGATGTTGTTTCTCCTTGAATCAATTGTTATACACCTATCGATGTTTCTTGACAAGCTCGAGGGATGGGATTTTTGAGTTGCAACTCTTGTAAAAACCTGAATTTTTGCTCACTGGACAAGCTTAGTTTTCGGGCCAAAACAGAACCAAAACATTGCTAGTGGGGGTATTGTTTATCGAACGTCTGATCGGAAGCATGGCCAAATTTTGTCAGTTTCAATAGGCGAAAAAAGGCATTCAGAGACGTGCACAATTGCAAAAACTATACGATCTGTACAGATAAACTACAAACAAATATCCACATAGCAAAATATTTTATTGATCCCACTTGATAAGCTTACTCACTTGCAAACGCTCGCACAGACCTTTCCTCATAAATGTTTTTGTTCGAAGCGTGTTCGGTCAGTCGATCACTCTGAATTGACTTTCTCGACAACGACTGCAGTAACTTCATTACCTTTTGGCTTTTCGACAGAATGTAGTAAATAACCCCCTAGTGATGCTGCGATAAGTAAAGTTTACTCTCGAAAGCTAAAAGCGGTTGAAACCAATCAATTATTCTTCCAGTAAAAGTGCTCGCCTCGCGGCAGCCTGAAGTGATACCCAACTATCAGAATGCATTGCGGGATTTTCCTAAAAGGTAGAAGGTCATTCAAGTTTCTCGATACTTATTGTAAAAAAACTGATGTGAAAACCTTAGAATTCACGCCAGCAAAATCAACATCTAGGGAATGGTTTGAATACGAAAAAAGACGAATACGCCTTTTTATAGCCTCCTTCGCAGACGTTCTTTGTGTCCCTCGTTCCTCCCTTCCCACTAACGTCTGCTCGCATGAGCACAACATTCCTTTCTCCTTTGTCTTTGAACAACCAATAGAATTGTAGGTAAACCCAGCCACCGGACATTCTGTGATTCTGTGATAATTATTTGAATAATATGAATGCAGATTAAATAGAAAACGTTTGCTTTATTTGTAAAAAGGAAGAAGAAAAATAATACCGAATACGACTGTATGGTAAATCACAAATTAATTTAGACATTCTTGAGGAAGCCATTGAAATCCCGTTAAAAAACTACGACGAATGTGGCCCGTCGTCGTACTTACGTCGTTCGTGTGTTCAGAAGAGTAAGCGTATGACTGCGTCAAAACAGTTTTTTTCTCGATCTTAAGACTTTTTTTCAAAACATGTTGGTGGGGAGAAAGTTAAAGAGTAAACGGACAAGTAACGATACAAACATGGAAACACCAACAGTAAGAAAGTCGTTAAATTTTTATAGTGCACCACAATGCGCGGATTCTTGTCAAGAAGCCGTTGTCAACGTGAGAACGTTTCCAGTTTCTGTGGAAATACCACCGATCTTTACGACAACTATTCAGTGATGCCAGTGTGCCACATGAGTTTACAACATCTACTCCGATAAAACCGAACAGGCAAATAACCCACGGTCGCAGAACACAACAGTTACAATTACCGTTAAATATCCCTTCTAAAATAATGACAAAAGAACTCGAAGGAGATTTCGGAATAGAAATATATTATATATACACACGGAAATTCAACAGGAATTGCTAAAGGTGTTGTAAAATCCGAAGACTTACGCAAAAAGGTTGCTGAGAGCTTATTAAACGTTTTGGGGCAAAAAATCGACGATTTGTGTTCGACAAAGAATCATTCCATGTTAAGAGGAACCAGCAGAGAGGAACTTACCAGCGTAATAAAAATATTTAGTACTTACCACTGTTTAATTACATGAGCTTCGTCAATAGCCACAGCACACACCATACTCCTGAACACACTATTTGTCAGCATTCGACGCAATCGTTCATTTAACCAGGACTCCGGCGCATAAATAACCGAAAATTCTCCTGATTCGACTGCCTTCGCTTGTTCTTCGCTCTCAAGTCCACTTAACGACACAACGCTGATTCATATCGCACGTAGTTTCTGAACTTGATCTTGCATCAAGGTTATTAATGGCGAAACAACGATTACTAAATGTTTACAACCGGACATTGATTCAAACAAATTTGGCAAAGCTTGATATATCAATGATTTCCCGAAGCCAGTTGGTAGATTGACAAATACATCTCTCTTTTTACGAATGGCATAAAAAGCCCTCTCCTGGTTAGATGTAAATCTCTGAATCTTAAAAATTTCACAAATTCGACGATAGTAAGACTCCATTTTGGCAGTATTGCCAATTTCACGACAACAAGCCAAAGGCCAGGTCGATCCTTACACTTTTGTGGGGATTTCAATGTGATTGGTCAATTCAAGAGAAAGGAATGTTGTGCTCATGCGAGCAGACGTTAGTGGGGAGGGAGGAACGAGGGACACAAAGAACGTCTGCGAAGGAGACCAACCTTTTTATGGACCGTGCATTGAAAATCAGACCCAGGATATTACAAAGGTTAAAACGGATGACTCAAAGGGAGCCGTCCAGTCCTTTCGGGTGTTTTCCAAAAAATGTCGTCAAATTTGTTTTTCCCAATTTGTCATCAAATTTTAGCCATCTTCTGGATAACTTAACCACAGAAAAACCCTAACCCTATATATAGTAAGAAATTTGCAGGTTTACCGCCTAGCTTTTTGAAAAATCGTATTTGACAACATATTCTGGAAAAGCTTCGAAAAGACGGGCCTCTTTAAGTCATCCCTTTTAATCTCGACCATTAAGGAATAGATTTATTTGTTATTCAAAGTTCTGATTGGGTAATTTGTACCACGTGACACTCTGTTATGTTATGGTAACACTCAGCCATGTTGAATAGCCGTTGTCACTCATATTATTTCGCAAACGAAAACTTTTTATCCAGTGTACTCAACAGAATCAAATATTAAAATGTTTAAAACACTCTTTGTTTATGTATTATCAAAATTTAGATCTCGCGTCAGTAACGAGGAAATGGAAATTAAATATTTCATTCGGCTACGCCTCGAGCAGTATTTAATTACTCGTGGATGTAACTTATCTCGATGACATTGATGATAACACACGCAAGTGCTTTAAGGTAAAGTAATACGAGCAACAAATTGCTACAACATTGTTGCGTTGCAAGTTGAATAGCGTTGTTATTACCACCGTTGAATAGCAGTTGAATACAGCGTTGTTATTATACACGTATTACCATCCACCTTAAACATTGTCACGCAACAATGATTTTGTTGCAAGTTGAATCAGCATGTTGCAGCAAGTAGAACTGGAGTCTACTATTTTCAACATTTTGTTTTCAACTTGAAACAAAATCATTGTTGCCTGACAATGTTTAAGGTCTGGTGGGTGGTAATACGTGCAGCAACGCTTTTCAACAACATGCAACGTTGCGTTGCAAGTTGAAGAAAAATGTTGCCCGTATATCTCATATTTAATCTATAAAATTAACAAAACAAACATGTAAACGTCATTCACTAAAGCGGTAAATTGTCCAATACAAATGTAAAACAAGACAGTATATAAAAAGGGAAAAGGATAAAAACCAGGTAAAACAGTAATTATCTCAGAGTTTCACTCTTTCGTTATCATCAGACTAAATGCATACTGCCTGCGTTTACCTGCATTTCGTTCTCCAGCAGAATATTTTCAGCTCTTAAATCGCGATGTAGAATCTTGTGCTCGTGAAGATAAATTAAAGCCAAAGCAGCTTGTTTCATGTACAGAACAAGATGCTGACGAAGAATTGGTGTTGACAACAGTGCAGCGAGAATGTTTCCACGGGGAAAATATTTCGAAATCTATATGGGTCATAGATAATTAAGTTGATATATGCATGCTTTGTGATGTGATGCATGGTCTAACACGTTCATAAATCAAGACACACTTCGAAGAGCTAAAACTAAATTTGCAGTTGCGCGAAAAAGCGTGCGGAAAATAAACTATATTATTCAATCACTTAAAGTGCATGTAAATAAATAAATTAACTTTTATATACGTTTTCTGAACATTTGTAGAAAGTTAATCATCGGGAACGGATGGGCGGTGGAACGGGAAGCCAATATATTTCTATTGAGGAGGCTAATTAGGTCCCACTCCCGCTCCTAATATTTCTGGAGATAGAGCTAAAATTTCCTAAAATTTCCTGAGTGGGCATCAAATACTCCTATCATTCAATATGACAAATTATCCCCTCCAATTTAGAACATTGATATCTTCCGCTGCCACTGTAAAGTTTATAGTAACTTTGCGCAAACGACATTACGACTTCATGCAAAACTTCGTGCCGCGCGAAGCGTCTTGGGAAGAACGCGAATGACAAAAACTACTTTCGGCCTCCGACGAATAGCTGCTTTAAGCCTATTTACAGCTTTTGGTTGCTGCTAAAGTATACGTTAAATTTAAAGCTATGCACGGTGTCAACAAATCTCTTATAAAGTCCTTTTAATTTTCTCTCATATAATAAATTGGTCAACTACTGAATTCCAAATATTAATTTTTTCAAAAAAATCAACATTTCGAAATTTTACTTGCCATTTCAAGTTTAAGTGGTCCAAAACGATTGACTGCGAGAACTTTGACAAGTGATGAATGATTCAAAGCTCTTAGTTTTTCTGCGTGCTTTATATCTCTGAATTCTTTGTATTCCAGCACGATAAAATCGGTCTGGTCATCATTCTGTAACGAAATAATAATTAAAAAGAGGCTTATTTGAATAACAAAGCTACGTTGTCATTTCGCTGTTTTACACTACAATGTTTGCTGTGCACAATGTGTACGTCTGCACCACTGTTGCTTCTTAACCAAATTAGTAATTGCGTTAATTAAATACTCTATTTATAAAAAGATATACAAAACAAAACAAAAGAATAAGTAAACGTACTAAAAACAAAAGAACGGACAAACAAAAACTACAAACAAACAAACAAACAAACAAACAAACAAACAAACAAACAAACAAACAAACAAACAAACAAACAAACAAACAAACAAACAAACAAACATGTACGCAAGCGACAAGGAAGCTGTATGGAATAAATCAAATAAGAAAAGCAGGAAAGAAAGAAGAAAAAGGAAAGGAAGAAGAAAGGTAAAAAAAACCAGGAAGGCAAGAAAGAAAAAAGAAGGAAAAAAGAAAGGCATGGACAAAAGAACGGAAACAAGAAAAGACAAAAAGAGGAAGAAGAGAAGGAAGGAATTAAAGACGAAAAAAAAAAAAAAGAAAAGAAGGAAGAAAGGAAGGGTGGAGGAAGGAACAGAAGAAGAGTAGAGAAGGGAGGAAGGAAGTTAAAGGAAAGGAAGGGAAGGGAAGGAAAGGGAAGGGAAGGAAAGGAAAAGGAAGGAAAGGAAAGGAAAGGGAAGGAAAGGGAAGGAAAGGGAAGGAAATGGAAGGAAAGGGAAGGAAAGGTAGGGAAAGGGAAGGAAAAGAAAATAAAGGAAAGGGAGGGGAAGGAAAGGGAAGGGAAGGAAAGAAAAGTAAAGGGAAGGGAAAGAAAGGAACGGAAAGGAAAGGAAAGGAAAGGGAAGGGAAGGAAGGAAGGAAGGAAGGAAGGAAGGAGGAAGGAAGGAAGGAAGGAAGGAAGGAAGGAAGGAATAAAATGGGGCAAAAATTGAAACAAACACTCACTTGATTATAACCTTTAGTGCTACACACGATAGGGTTAGGATAAGCAGGGTCAAGATTTGTGTACGTTTCCTAAATGAATCAATAAATACAACTAAACACAGTGTGCAAATATTGCTTAGTACCAAGCTAATGGTGAGGTAATACGGGCAACATTTTTCTTCAACTTTCAACGCAACTTTGTTGAAAATCGTTGTTGCACGTATATTACCACTCACCTTAAACATTGTTACAAAACAATGATTTTGTTGCAAGTTGAAAACGTTTGTTGAAAAAAGTAGACTCCAGTCCTACTTGCGGCAACATGCTGATTCAACTTGCAACAAAATCATAGTTGCGTGACAATGTTTAAGGGGGTGGTAATACGTGCAACAACGCTATTCAACTTGCAAAGCAACAGTGTTGCTTCAACTTGTTTACACTAGAGCAAAAGTATCCGGATTCAGATTATTTTTCATCCTCATGGGAATAAAAAACAATGTGAATCCGGATTGAATGAAGAAGACGAAGAGGAAGAAGAAGAAGAAGAAGAAACAAAAGAAATTATCCAAGTAAAAGACGATGAAATGTGTTGTGAAACAACCGATGAAAACGAAACAGTTGTATCGCGTAAACGGGTAAAGAGACTATTGCTCTAGTGTAAACGGGGTCTAACTCGTCGGTTCCAACCATTTTAGGACAACATTCAAAATGGCGGCGCCCGTGCTAAAATAGACTTTTACTCGTACGCAATGCATGTTTTAGAAAACTAAATTATTTTCATTTTTTTTTGTCAACGCGTTTACAAACTAAACGACGTTGCCGACATTTTGATATCGAGACTATTTAAGTGCACGAGCTCGAGATTTTCTTGCGACAATTTATTTGGTAGAGCGGTGGATCGGTAATCTATATTCTGAAGAGGCATACATATCCTGTTAATACACGTGCTCGCAAATTGAGATGCGGAATTTACAGTAATGAGCAAAATTAATAAGCCGCCTATATTTCTGCAAGTTTTTCAACCTTCCCGTAATGTTTTTAGAATTCAATAGAGTTCCATTAGAACATCACTGTTATATTTGGTTTGAATTCCTATATCTCTATGAAAACATCAAATATTTTGATTTCTATGTTCAATTTGATTTTGCGCAAGTGCTTGGCGATTAGTTTTGGGCGGCATTCAACTCTCAAGCCATATGTATTTTAATCTGGCTATAAGATCAGATGATTGTATTTTACTCTGGGGTACAACGCGCCAGATGTACAGTACTTTATCCATCGCGAGAAAGGGTTAATCAAACCCTTCGCTGCGTGGCTTTCAAATTCCGACACGTTTCGACCCCTTGACGAGTAGAACCGTTCAGCGTTAGACAAAGTAAAAATATATAGAAAGTTTCTCCCAACAACAATGCACATGCACGAAAGCGCTAATATTTAGATTCTGTAGTACAATTTGAAAATAGTAGATTTTTACTATAAAGAAGTTCCGAGTCAACGGGAGAAAAACTTAGTGCTTTTCCATGCACAAAGTACCATCACAAATTTGTAATTTGATTGTAAATTTATGCACATGCATGTAGCGTGCGTATAAGATACGACTTATTTATTAGTTGTTTCAGAATTACATTTACATTTAGTTTTATTGATATTGTGGAATTAGCTGAGCAGTGAAACAAACCCTCAGGCAGTTTGATAAAGTGAGTCAATAGTGTCTGATTAACGCTTTTTGTATTCGCTCTGACAAAAGCCTTAGGCTGAAGCTGAGCAATAATTAATAACCGTGGTGTTACGACAAATTCGCGCTTTTATTAAACTTTTTAAATTTTTTAACGTAATTAGTCTTAGATCTTTCACACATTCAGAGACTTAAGTCTGATATTGTGGAGGCCTATTATACAGCGGATAAGAAGTCTGAAAAATTCTTCGTACCTGAGGTTGATAATCATCGTAAACTGAATCTGGGATTTCTTCATTCCAAACAAAATCTGAAAATATTTAAAGAGACTTAAGACAATAAATGCATGTAAACTTACTTGCGATTGTTTATGTCTGTATGTATGTACGTAACATATGTCTATGCACAAATTTATTTAATTTTTACAGATAAGGCACACAAACGTGCGCAAATATATTACCCATTCTGTCCAAATGAATGAAAGGAAAATCCTCATCTTGGTCGGCAATGCTATCGGCCTTAATGTAAATGTGAGTAAAACCTTTAATATTATTAATCACTATAATCACCAATTGCCAAACACAAACGACAAACCCCCATCACTACAATACAAACTATACTACCCAGTTGTCCTTTGCTATTAGTGATTGGTCATTAATAGTCATTGGTCATGCCTTAGTTATTATTATTTAATCATTAACCATTAATCACTAGTCATTAACGATTTATTGTTATATATCAAGTGTTGAAGTCCGTTTTTCTAGCTTCCTGATTGGGCGAGCGGTCCTCGCGTGGTGGTCCGAAAATCGTGATGTTTCCCGCGTAATTTGTTTTCCCCGAGGGAAAAATATCAAAACCGGAAGTACATGGTCACCTTCAGTTTCTCTTTGTTTTCTCCAGTTTTCTTTCATTAAAAACAATATCTGAAGGTTTTACTCAATATATTTGTTGTCATTTGATACTTGATATATAACAAAACACTTATTTACTGGTATCTCGGGAAAACAGTGTGATTTGTGGCCCCTCGACTGCTCGTTGTTTAACAACGGCAGTCTCGGGGCCACAAAACACACTGTTTCCTTCGGCGCCAGTAAATAAGTGTTTATTGTTATAAATCAAATATCAAAGTCCGTTGTTTTAGCTCTCTGATTGGGCGAGCGGTCCTCGCGTGGCGGTCCGGAAATCGTGATGTTTCCCGCGTAACCCATGGCAGCGGGTAACATTACATTTATTTTTCCCTAGGGAAAATATCAAAACCGGAAGTAGATGGTCAGGTTCAGTTTGTCTTTGTTTTTTTTTTCAATTTTCCTTCATTTAAAACAATTTTTGAAACGTTTGCTCAACATTTTTGTGGTCATTTATTTATATATATATATATATATATATATAACTTGATATAATTATAACGAGGAAACAACGGCAGTCTCGGGGCCACAAAACACACTGTTTCCCAACCTCGTCCCCAGGGCAATTTGTGGGGGTTCTGCCAAGATGGCGGCCAAGAACAAATGGCCCTGGCACAGGCTGAGCTATCACCACATCTGATTGGTCGAGATAACATTGGATGTTTTAGGTATTCTGATTGGTGGAAACAAGGCGGGCCGGCAGGCTAACTCGCGGTCATTTGTTTGTAGGCTCAAATTATATTAAATAAGTGATACCAGAACTGCTGGCTGTTGAAAACAACTTCAAAATGAATGAAAATGTGAGGAAAGCTGGCGAAACACCCGTAAAAACGTCGGAAGAATATGTAATGATGGGTCGTGTCGTCTCTGTGCCCTGGCTGCCATAAAACGAAGTCCATGGGACGGCAATTTAGAGTATTTTCTAAATTGGGCGAACGAAAGACTTGGTGAACAATGTCAAAAAGTATTTTGGCTGCGAAAGGAGAGTACAACACAGGGCAGAATTTACGTGTTTGGCCATTGAGAAGCAGGCTTTTTTTAAACAAGAATTCTCGACTAAATGAAGCGTAAATGTTTTTCAAAACGTTGAATTGAATCCACCGAAAACTCACGAAAACAAGGCGGCCCGGCCAGACAACGGCAATCCAGTTTCTTGCGAATTTGGTACAACGGTGAAGCAAATGATAAATAATAAGCATTTACAAATATTTATTTAAAGTGTATTTATTTTAATAATTCGACAATGTATTTGGAAATGAATGTTTTGATTGTTTTCAGTTTGGGTCAGTCAAGCTGAATTAAATATTAAGAAAAAATTGAGCCTGACTAGGCGCGATAAACTTAGTGAAGACTGGGTCCGAGTCAAAAATGAGTCAAAATATGGCTCATTTTTTGCAGTCTGTGCCAGGGCCATTTGTTCCCGCCATTTTGTTTTTGGCCGCCATCTTGGCCCAGCCCTCACAATTGGCCCTGGGGACGAGGTTGACTGTTTCCCTCGGTGCCAGTAAATAAGTGTTTATTATTAGAGTTAGAAAAACATTCAGCAAAAGTTAATCAACCTCAAATCTTAAAAAAATGGCAATTGCACCGGTTTTCAATAAACATATTTTCGAAATTCAGCGTCTAAATTTACATAGATAATAACTGGTAATGATGAAAATTGCTTCAGGTCTTCCTATAGGTTTTCAGGGTCATTTCTGTAAAACGCTCTCAATTCATCAGAATTTATGCCACAAAAATAAAATAGATATTGTTAGAAAGCTATTAATCTGTAGAATACAATGGTGTCTTTGGTTTCGCGATAAACACAAACCGTTAATAGTTATGCATTTTTTAATTAAAACCAGAGGGTTTCACTCGGGACGACTCGAGTAAAAAGCGTTCTATTTTGTTCAAAATCTTTTTTGTAGTTTGATTCCGAGATAAATTTCCAGCAAAAACGTGTCAGCATTTTTGGATATGTCAAGTTTTGCCGATTTTATTGACGACCAAAATTAAAAATGCTGTTTTTCGACCAAAATTCGGACAAAATAAGTTATAAATTCGGAAGCAGGCAATAAACAAAAAAAAAAACGCTGACACCGTTTTGCTGGACATTTATCTCGGAATCGAACTGCGAAAAAAATTAAACGCTTTGTTTTTAAGTCGCCTCGAGTGAAGCCCTTTGGTTTTATTAATTAAAAAATTCACAACTATTAACGGTTTGTTTTTATCGCGAAACCAAAGACACCATTGTATTCTACAAATTCATAGCTTTCTAACGATATCTATTTTATTTTTGTGGCATAAATTCGGAAGAATTGAGAGGGCTTTACAGAAATGACCCCTCCAAACCTTAACGAAGACCTTAACATTACAACATTTTGTTTGTTTGTATATTTGTGGGTGACTACATACTCTATCATGCAGCTTCTTTATGCAAAATACTGGTAAGAAATCCGGTTATAAAAACTTTGTGACTTCATATAATGAGCTTGAAAATAAGCTCAATTTACATGCTTGCTCAATTTGCAGACTGCAGTACAAATTTCTTGACAGAAAAATAAACTTTTGATGATTTGTAGAGCGTATAGTCCAACCGAGAGTACTTAAGATTTAAATAATATGGTCATTGTGAAACAGCCTTTTATTTATTCATTGCTAACATACACGAACAAATTAAAGCCTTAAACATATGTAAATCTGTTTGGTCAATTAACTCTAAGTGCATGACCTCGGTCAGACTGGACGTGCTGTACGTTTATTAATTTTCTGTTGAAAAAAACTTAAAGATCTAAAAAATCATCTGTCCAAGTCTCAAAGAAAATTGTTGTTAATCTTGATAACTTACCCCAGGATTATAGTCGCCTGGATTAACATCTTCTTGGAAAAAGTATAATTCAGGAGGGGGAGGCATGTTTCCCAAGCTTGGCAAAACCTTCATTCTTTCTGTAACATTAAATCACATGTAAACAAACAATACTGTAATCTACCTAAGTGACCAGAAGTTAAGAAAAAATGATGTAAAAAATGTGTGGCGCAGAGGGGGTTGGGAGAGGGGAGGGTTGGGATAAATAATGTAATTACAGGAATTTTGTGATAAACAATTATGGGCGTTTTTTGACAGTCAATTTCAGTTCTTTATCCTGTAAAGGCAGACATCATGCAGTCAAATTATAATGCAGTTAAATAGAATATGATGTTGCAGGTATACCTTTTAACTCTGAATGTTGCATCTGAAGCAAGTCTCTCACTTCTTCAGCTGTTGCACGTACACCATGGTTAGTAATTGGACAGCATCCATCAGAAATAACTTGAAATAACGTTTCTGGAACGCAGGGATGTTTTGGTAACCGGCCTTCTCGCAAGACCTGCAAAATGAAATCATGGAACCATCAAATACAAGTTATTATAACAATGACAAAATATTCAATAATGCACGCACACTAGAAATTTTCCAATCGATCAGTTTCCCGCAGTCAACAAGAAATAAATGCTATTGATTTGCTTTGTTCTGTTACAGCCGAACGAGCACGCATCTGAATGTATTTATGCGTTGATTGGCTTTATCTCAAATGGGGGCGGATGTTCAAAATTGTATAGAGTCCGTGCAGGCTCTCTCCCCCGTTTTTTGATCTTGCAAGAGCCTGCGAGCAGGCTACCATAAAAAAAACCCGAAAAATATATAAGTAAACAAAAATTAAAGTTTGTACTATTTGACAGAACACTTAAAATGACAGGTTTTTTTTTTTTTTGCTAGTTTCGTTTTAAAAGAAGAATTTAGCTTGTTTAATATGCAAATTAAACATATTGACGAGCATAATAAGTTACAAAAAATATTATACATTCGGAAGACTTTCATTGGGCACACGATATTTCTTTACAAGTGGAAAAGTATCGTAATAAGTTTATAATTAGTTATACGATTTTTTATTGGCTTATTAGCCAACTACTAGTTCTTATTGGCTGGCAGGTTCTCGTCTCTTATTAGTCAGCAGTTTTCCGTTCTAATATAAGCATTAACAACATTTGGCACGTTACGTTTTTCGGTAATTACCGCAGATAACGTAGGAGTCTAACGTTTCGAGCAAAGGCCCTTCGTCAGAGAGAAATGTAAAGAGTGTAAACAAACAACGAGTTTATATACGAAAGATAATCATGTTCGACGGTGGGAATAGCAAATGTCTGGCTTATTTTTGGTCACATGATTATCTTTCTTATATAAGCTCGTTGTTTATTTACACTCTTTACGTTTTTCTCTGACGAAGGGCCTTCGCTCAAAACGTTAGATTGCTACGTTCTCTGTTTTGGCAGTATGTCTAACCTTTTTGTTAAAAGTCAGTTCGTTAGCTGCCTGTACAGTCTTAGAAAACCAACATGTATTGACACGCTGCATGCAAAAATTACCATATCGCTTCTCACCAAACTCAGTACTCATATATAAATGAATAAGCAAACTACTGTACAAAATTATTCATTTGTTGTGATGTATAATTTAAAAAAAAGTACTGCATATCATCAAACTTAATACTTGATCACATATATTGTATACTTACAAAAAGTCTGGCTTGGGTGGCAGTCATGGGTTTGTGTCTAAAGTCGCCATGGTTTGGATTAGATGTGGGATGGTTGTACGGAACACAACCAAAGGTGAGAACCTCGTACATCAATACTCCAAAAGACCACACGTCTGAAGCGTGGGAAACCTCTCCACCAATTAATCTTTCTGGAGCCATCCATTTTAAGTGGCGATTGACAATTTTCAACTCATTCGCAGCATTTTCAATAACTTTCTTCGTTCGAGAAAATTGAAAACCCGTCAATTGGACTTGATAATTCTCACCAAGTAGAACATTTTTCGCTTTTATTCCCAGATGGAGGACTTGCTCTTTTTCCAAATACACCAATGCATCAGTAATCTGTATCAACATGTGATACAGATCCGTCAGGTTTGGAGATAGATCCCTTGTCCGGCGATTTCTTAAGAATTTCAGAAGACAACCTTGAGATACATATTGTAGTACCAAGACGGACAAACCTTCGTCGTAAGTCCTAAGGCGAACAATGTTTAAATGACACCTTCTTTTTTGTAAATAGGACAACATAAATGCTTCATTTGCAAAATTTACACTTCCAGCAGATCGCGAAGTCTTTGCTATAAGTTCGTCTCGATGTTGTTTGTAGCATTTTGCCACTACTGGCGAGCCTCGAAAACACCCTGACATGATCAGACTATTCTCGCCATAATGAAGCGTTCCAGAAAGCGAAAGATAACGCATTGACGGACTTCTTTTCAATCTCTCTTTGAGAATTTCTTCAGAAGAGACATCCAATTCCTTAAAAATACCCGTTAGTAGCAGTCGACGAACAGACACATTTTCGATGTACACGAGCGTTCTCGTGTATAGATAAAAAATTTCAATGCATTCTGATAATTGCTGATCTTTCAAAAGTTTAAAAAATTCAATAAGACCATTCGAGTTTTCGTTCATATCTCCAACAATAGCCACTGCTGACAACTCTGTTTAAAAAACGTTCAAGAACAGGTCAGTTTAAGAACAATTAGCCTTGTGCATGCTTGCGGCTGCTAAGAATGTTTTGTTAAATTACAATAGCACTGCACCATGGACTACAACACGGTACTACACTTGGAGCGACTGTACTGTACTTGAACGGTATACTGCACTGGACTACTTGGAGCGTACTCCACTGTACTTGAACGGTATACTGCATTGCACTGTACTGTACTGTACTGTACTGTACTGTACTGTACTGTACTGTACTGTATTACAATGCACTGGACTGGACCTGAGCTTCACTGCATTGCACTGCGCTGCGCTACACTAGACTACATTGCACTTGCACTGTACTGCAATGCACTGCACTTTTACTGTACTGCAGCGCACTTGAGTTGTAGTGTACTGCACTCCACTAGACTGCACTGCATTCCTACTGCACATTGTATTTGGACTGTACAGCACTGTACTAGACTGCGCTGCGCTGCGTTGCACTGCACTGGACTGGACTGCACACTGCACTACACTGCACTTCACTAGACTGGAATGCACTGCACTGCACTGCACTTGAACAAAGTCAGTACAAAAAATATCAGACCAACATCTTCACATAACAGGCCAAAAGCCGTAAGAGGTTCTTACTATAAAGAGCGAGATCTGATGTTTTTCCGTTTTTACTTTTTTGTACATTTTTGCAAACTCTGTATTGACAAATTAGAACTCAAGATGTTACAAAGTCATATAATAATGTACTTTATTGTACTAGTGACAAATTCATACCTGGAACAATCGTAGCTATATGTGTAAGGCTGTCAACGACGGTTAAAGTGAATTTCCATTGGTAAGACCGACTTTGCTTTAGAAGTTTCTTTGAAAAATAAGCTATCACTTGCAAAATAATTTGTAAAAAAATCTTCTTCTTTTTGTTGATAACCTAAGTACATATTAAATACATATATTACTATTTCCACGCATGATTATCACTTTAAAAACTCAATTTGGCTAAGTACGATATATTTATGAAAATCCAAATGGTATAGATTTATTCTCTTTTCATGCAGAATTGAATTTACAACAAATTAGGAAAGATAATTTTTATTAAAGTTAATAACTACGTTGGATATGTCGTTATTTAAAAAATTATAGAACAGTGGACTCTCTCTCTCTCTCTCTCTCTCTTACAAACAATTTCAGTCTAACTAGTTATAGGTCACAAAATCCCATATTCCTGGCTAGACCCAGTAATTTTAAGAAAAACAACACAAAAACTTGATATCAACCCAAATGGTTTAAGGTTACTGCTTTTAAAATTTGGGGAAAACTTTTAAAAATAATTTTTTTATGTTTTTTTCTTAATTAAATCCAACAAAAAATGTTTCTTCAAACTATATATATATGACATATATACCTGCATTTTCAACCATGAAATAATTAGAAAGTGTTGGCACCAATCTTTCTTGTCAAGATATTTTTTACAAAATCGTTTTGTGGTTGTCTTGTCTTGTCTTGTCTTGTTTTTCTTGTTTTTCTTGTCTTTAGCAGCGGCAGTATGGATTTTGCAGAGAAATTTTCCGGCTTTCTTTAACATACTTTGATCTCGAACAGATGTAGACAACAGTCTTGTTACGGCTTCTGTATCTCGACGCGTTCTCGAGTAAGGACAAAATGGCGGGGATCTAGCAAGTAATTCATTCAAATCGTTTAAAAACGATTTCACTAAATCATTATTGAACTTTGGTAGTCCCCCATGCTTGACCAATACAGTGAGAATACCATTATAAATGCTGATGCAAGATAAAACTTTCCCTGTATCAAAATCGGTCATCAAAAAATTTCGAATAATCTTTTCCGCTCCATATATTCCACATACATTTTCAGAAAGGTTTTCTGTGTCAAAAAGGCAATCTAGAATACTGTTTACTCTTATCCCGCACTCTTTCCTAAATAATTCATTTTGTGTTTCGCAGATCTTTTCAACTACGATTTTTAAAAGTGGAAAAGAAGTAGATGGCAGCTTTTTAATTTCTTTGTCCACTTCATTAAGAAACATTATTTCTTCCGTTTCTTTATCATTAAACTCCGGTGGAACAGAAGATGATGACTGACAGCAACAACTTTTGCAATCTGTTTCTACAAAATTAATAATAATACATTAGTGCAGGCTTAAATAATAACACAAATACTGTAAGGGCAACGCTGTGGACCACGATAACAGTCAGTGGCAGCGGCAAAGACAATAACAATGCATGACAAATTAATAATGACGATGGCGATTGATGACAATACACTGTAAAAACTGACTGGTTGAAACAACAAAAAAAAAAGGTTACCTGGATAAGTCTGAGAGAACCAATTTAAAATGGGTTGTTTCAACCAAAATCGTTTTGGTAGAAATGACCAATATTTGACTGGTTGAAACAACCAATATTATTGGTTATTTTAACCAAACAATATTGGTCATTTCAACCTAAAAACATCGGTTATTATAATAAAAAATGTATTCGTCATTTTAACCAATAAACAATGGTTGTTACCAAACAACCAATAAATATTGGTCGTTGTAACCAATAAAAATTGGTCAAGGAAATGCATTGGTCAAGAGAAATTCAAATGGTAGATTCAACCAACTTTTAATTGGTTGAAATAGTAACTATAACAAATACCAGTAACATGAGAAAGTATCAGTTTCGCATGTTTTACTCACTGCTTACTTGCACAAGAAACGTTGCCTACAATTCATATACATTTAAATAAATAATTAAGGTTGTGACAGAATAGTCAAAGCTAATTGGTACAAGTGAAACTTTCTTTTATCCAAAAAAATGCTAACTCAGAGATCATACCATCTTGTTGGACCCACAAATTAGAATAACACACTCTAAAAAAAGGTGTGTTAAATTAACACACCTTTTTTGTCCAAATTTTAACACACCTTAAGTTAATGTAGGTTTTCTAACACACCTTTAGAGTTGGTTATTTAACACACCTTGGTGTGTTATATTAACACATCTTAAGATGTGTTGCTGTATAGGTGGTTAATACAAAGGTGTGCTATGCAACATGCCCTGATATGTGTTATCTTAGACATGTAGGTGTGCATAATAACACACCTTGAAACATGTCATTCAACACAATGACTAAGAGAAAATAAACATTTTAAAAAACATTTAACATTGTCAACATATTCAATATATTCTAACACATGCCTTCTAACTCCGAGGGTTTACATCAGGATGACATTAAAGTACATGTATACCGCACATTGTCAGTCACTTACTATAATAACTATTAACTAAGTACTAATTATATACATGGGATACGTACAGGAAAATGGTCATATTCCCAAATATTAACTGATACCTAAAAATCCTAGACTAACTACTTAACAATGTTACATGTATGTGATTCTGCATCTATATCTGAAATACATCTTTCAGCATTTCGGATACTACCTGAGATATTTAGAATGTTGGTTATTTTCAAAGTGTACTTAACAACAATCTAATCCGCAATGACACAAGGGAACATCAGCGGAATCATCTTGAAGATGAACAATCCTTTTCTTTCATTGAGAAGTTGGCTTTTGCATCACTCAATGTGTACTGGTCCGGTCCTGTAAAATGAGAATTTAAATTAGTTCAACAATTTGTTAAACAATATTTAATTAACTCAAATATTTAAACTCATAATTTCAATTTATAAGCTAAAATTTTGATTTTGTTCAGTTGTAATTTCTGTTTGTTTAAATATTCATGGCGGGCTCATGCAAGAATAAGTAATAATCACTTGACCCAATACCATTGCTACCCCCCCCCCCCCCCCCCCCCCGCTTAGAGAGTAAAAGTGAATTAATTAAACTTTATAATTACGAAATATATTTAGGGAGTATCTTCCATATACTGTATCACAGATGGGCTACTAGCTGACTAGCTTCCCAGGGTCAACTCAAGAGTAAGCTGCAAAGGTCACATGCTCATACATTCCTCCTAACTACAAGATTACAGTTACCGAACAAACAATTTGGACAGAAAATTCTACTTTCCTAGCAAAATTCTTGTATTTTTGAACACAATAAGAATATAGGGATGTTCAGTACCGGTAATGTATAAGGAATATGCAGTATCTCTGTATCTGTATATTGACGACACAAACTCGCAAAGTCGAGAATGTTTTGAAAACTGTGAATGAATCTGACATTATACTTTAGTGCACCACACATGCACTGATATGAAGTTACTTCCTTATTAATTTATTATTATGTACTAAAGTTTGTGGGATCATCATCTCGCAGTGGCCTTCGCACTTTTAAATTTCTGGACATTTTCGGGAGTTGAGGGGATTATCATCCACCATGGAAATTGAACACCCTCTCTCAAAATCCTGGCTATAAATAAGCCTGTCTGTATATCACTACAATTATACCAATACTATTAGTATGACATTGTACCAGTTTGAGTCTTATATTTTATCAAACCAGTCAACTTTCAAAAATATGCAGATGTGTGATATGTGTTCTTAGCATATCCATGATACTGATATATATATATATATATATATATATATATATAATATATATATAGGTGTATTAAAAATCTCAATATAGGCATCAGTGTCACTTAAAAAAAGACATACAGTACAGTTAGACCAATGTATAACCTGCTAATAGTATTTTGAGATATGCCTATTGGAATAGATCATTATGTCATTAGTCAATAAAATAATAAACTACTAGTATATGAATTAAGCTTATTTAAGGATTTTACTTACCAATATTGACAGCAAGTTGAATGGTTGAACACAACTGAACATGGTAACTCTACCCTATGGACTAGAAAACAAGAGGAAATAATATACGAGTGAATAAGGAAACAAACAAACAAACAAACAAACAAACAAACAAACAAACAAACAAACAAACAAACAAACAAACAAACAAACAAACACATACAGAACATAAGTCACTGTTAGTCTGTTTAATACCAAC
Organism: Paragorgia papillata; assembly: GCA_035771165.1. Lineage (NCBI taxonomy): Eukaryota > Metazoa > Cnidaria > Anthozoa > Scleralcyonacea > Coralliidae > Paragorgia > Paragorgia papillata. The sequence goes on along the minus strand of JAWNZC010000011.1, from coordinate 2,839,924 downwards.
AATTTAATATTTCATAATCACAAATAACTTTTACCTCAAAATCCTAATGCTTTAGTTTTACATAAGATAATCCTTATCATGAAAGCAACGGTGGCTAAAGAATGGTAAAAAAAGAAAGAATGATTTGAGAGTTTCTTAGGAACCACAATTGACTATTACTGTAAAATTGAGAAGACAAGAAGAGATTAAGCCAATATTGTTGACGACAAAAGATGACGACTTTAATAATAAACATTGACTTCAACTACACTAACTTCGATCAGTATAAATGTTTGTATTGGACAATCAAACACGAAATTTGACAACAAGAGCCAGAGAAAATTTCACATTACAATAAGTAGGAAAATAGAAAACAAACGATATACTGAATCTCTTTACCTTGCTCGTAGCCTCGTGCGAGAGAAGCTTCTAGGACTTTCTTGGTTCAACTCGATTTCCATGGCTTTTAGTTAAATCTTTCCGTAGAAGAACATGTTACTTCGGTGAAGACTGTCTTCCTGATCTCTTCGCAAACAAAAAGTCTTTTATTTCCAAGGGTTTATGTAGCTTGAATCTCAAAACACCATCACAAATGAATTTCAAACATGGCGCGCTGAGATCAGATCCACTGACCTATATATATAACAGGACTGCGGGTGCTGGCCAAAAATGTGTCCCCGTTTTCACTTTCAAAATGGCGGCATTTATGGGTCCTTTTGCTAATGGTAGCGACCACTGACATGTACTTATCGTAGGAAAAAAGAATATTTATGTAAATACAAAGCGATTTTCTTACTATATTAATAAATCGTTCCTATGCGAGGGCTTCCACAGAAGTGAATAAAATCGTCTGGCGTTACTGCGTTAGCCAGAACAAAATACTAAAGAGTAAAGACCAATAAATTCGGACAGGAAAGAGTTAATGCATGCAGGTTGGTCATTGTTAATTTCTTGTGGAACGACTCAAGAGGCCTGCTGGATTATTTGTCTGACCAAATAGGAATATCGCCTCCCATGTAAACAGCCCCTAGAAGAACTCGGTACGCCTCGCTTCTTTACGATTTTCTCGTGATCTTCGATTCTTTATAGAGCTGGCGACTTCACAAAACGAAATGTTTGTAGATTTCCATGACCATGTGTATTGACAGTCTTGTTTATTTTATTGCCAAGTGTTCGTGCGGTACCGCCGGCCGGCACGTCTTTAATTCAGACTGCTAGAAAGCTACAACAGTAATTGTCTAGGATTATTATATTGTAGTTCAGAACTACAATAAGACTCTTATCATGAAAACATCCCGGGCCGCTCAACAAATATTTTGTTTACACAAACTCGGGACCAGGACGATATTATGCTGACTTGGCAAAAATTCTGACAGAAAATTCGACAAAGTTTGCCTAGTCCGTCTACTCCGAACGTTTTCTCAAGAAATAATCCACTGTAGAAGTTATAAAATATATTGGCAGAAAGATAATTCACCTTGCTATAACATACGTGCAGTTTATCCAACCAAATAGCTTAGTTTCCCTAAAAAAAGCGAAATACTAAACATGTCCAAATCATAATAGCGGCCGCTATTTTGAAATGTTTGCCCGTATGTATTATAATGTCTTCTCCGAATCTTTTCTCGAGAAATAAACCACTGTAGAAGCTATCAAATATACTGGAAGAAAGATAATTAATCTGGCTACAACATACGTACAGTTTATCCGACTAAATAGCTTAGTTTTCTTAAAAAAAGCGAAATACCGAACATGTCCAACACGAACTAGAGATTCTTAGGTATCGGTCAGCGACCTTCACCATTAGCAAAAGGACCCATAAATGCCGCCATTTTGAAAGTGAAAATGGGGACACTTTTCCTAACTCAAAGGTAATACGAGCACGCAGTCCAGTTATATATATAGGTCAGTGATCAGATCATTTTCAGATGGGATGACGCTGCTATCCATAGCCACTGGAAAGGGAGAGGGCTGTGAAGCCTGCGTCGCATCCGGCCTTCGGAAAAACCCGAGAATATACCGTCTGCGGACCAGCGACCAGATTCGTGTTCCGACCCCCTGTGTATTTGCATGATTCTTTATAATCGCCTGTGATTCGCTCTTGCTCTGGGTCGTTCTTATCTGCTATATGATTGGTCAAGAGCGATCATTCTCCCGCGGAATAGGTTAAATCATTCTCCCGCGGAATAGGTTAAACAAATGGCAACTGTTCAGTCTGAAAGCGTAAATGCGTGTAATTTATGCTTTAGAAAGATTGAGAAGGATTACGAGAGATTTTTAGTGGAAGGACGCAGGGGCGGATCTAGGATTTTTGTCACCTTAGTCCAAAAATATTTGGGTTCCAGGGGGGGGGAGGGTGGTCCCCCAGAAAATGTTTTAATTTTCGGTCTGAAATGCTATTTTCTGCATTCTGAAGGCACTACAGTGAGGAAAATCTCAGATTTCAACTTGCATTTTCTAAGTATCATTATGTCCAAAAATTATTTTGTCCAAATGGAAATTGTTTCATTTTGTATTTCATTTGAGAAACAATTTTACAATTTACTGTATATGCTACAGTAATTAAAATTTCAGATTTAATTATTTTAACCAATAAATAAACAACATATATAATATATCTACTTCAAATATTTAATGAGATTCATGACTTCAAATATTTTATATGAAACTGATAACCATACTGCAGGTTGGACCATTTCACTCTATGCAGGAGCTCAAAACAGAGCTGTATAGGCAATTCCCAGATGCCTCAGACCTAAAACATTTAAATACTATGTCAACTTCAAAAATGTTGTACACCTGACTCAGTCTCTCTATATTAAGGGCTTGTTTACATGGAGGTATTACCCTAGTCACTAGGTTAACCTAGTCACTAGGTTACTCTAGCACGCTGGTTACCCTAGCACTCATACATTTCCTGTGTTTTTTTGTTTGTCGTATTTACAAGGACACTAGGGTAACCCAGGTGCTAGGGTAACCCAGGCGCTAGGGTAACCCGGGTGCTAGGGTAACCCTATCACCACACTAGTAAACGCATTTGGTAGGGATAACTCGCCTACCCAGGACAACTTTTTACTTGTTCCAGGCTTCTTGTCATTAGTGCTTGGTAACCACATCTGAGTTGACCCAGGCAGCAGGGTGACTCAACCTAACTTTGACCCAGAGGGGTAACCCTACCTTGAAAACAGGCCGTAACCATGGTCTCTCATATAAAATAACATGAATATGATTGCCAAACCTCACTATCTATTTTATGAATTTATGAAGTAGTCTACATTATCCAATCTGGACAAAATCCTTTAACTTGTATTTCAATTCTTGCTACAATGCTAGTCTCAAAATCATATTCAATTAAGTTAAAAATACAAGAAGGGGAAACCCTGAATGAATTTGAGCTACTTGCGCTACAAACTCATATTCATAATCATTACTCCCAACCAGCTAGAAATATATTAATAAATAAGATTCTAATTTGTGGTCTCAATCTGAGTCAATCGTGGCGAAGGTTGTTATTGTCAAATTATTAAAATTCCGTGTAGAATATAAATATGTCTTTATACGTCGAACGAACTTAAAGAAACTAGAAAATAATTAAGGCAGAAAAATCTGCTTACCTGAGAGCAGCACGAGGTTTCTTCTTGCCATTGTTGGCGTATATTACCACGTATATCTCAGTGCTAAAATTCCTTTGAGGCGTCTTGCCAATCTTGGTAAAATGCTCCTTTGCGCAAAGCATCCTTCGCTTGTTGACCCTCGAGTCGACGGTATTAAACTTACCGATTTATAAATCTCTCGCAACACATCTCGTCGTTGTCCTTCAAAGCGAATACATCAAGATCTATCACGTTTGTATTAGGCAAAGCCATGTTCGAAACGAAAGAATCCGCTCATTCCGCTGTAGTGATAGCAAGTTAGTCAGAATCGATCACTGATCAGTCCACAAATCAGTCGAGAACTACAAAGTAAAACGCCGCTAAACCAATCCGTGCTCTTCATAAAGAGCTATTGAAAAATTAAGCCAATCAGAAAGGGTGATACAAGGGGTCTAAATCCGTCGAGAAAGACAAAGAAATCCGGCGAACATCCGGCAAACCAATCACAGGTCGCTATAAAGGCTAATTTATAAATTCAACCAATCACAGCGGCTGATACAATAGCCTCAAATCCGTCGAGAAAGAACAAAGTCAACCGCGCGGCGCGGGTTAACATGCCGGTCGGCAGTCTTACCTAGTCGATTATCTCGGCGATCTCGAGACTGAGGGAAGAACGATACGATAATTATTTTTTCTTTCGGATTTTTTTATACCTTAGTCGTATGACTTATTTGACTAACGCTAAATCCGCCCCTGGGACGGGGACAATTTGATGTTCTTTTGGAGCTGGAAAGTCTTGAATTTAACGTGACGCGTACGAGTCGATTCATCTGTCGTGGTTGCCTTCAAAAGCAGAAGAAACGAAGGGGATTACTAAATCAACTCGATAGCATTAACTGTTATTTTAAGAGTTTTCACAGGGTCAACGTAGAAAATATACAGAAAATATACAGAATATACATGTAGACCCTATTCACGAATGACTGCCAGTTTAATATTCTTTTATATGCACTAAAATAAGCCTTTCAAGTCTCGTTCTGGTGTTTATAATTTAAAAGAAGCTTTACAAATGAATGAGGCTCGAAAGGCTGATTTAAATGCACATAAATTAAAAGAACATTAAACTGGCTGCCATTTATGAATAGGGTCTATAATTCCTCAGCAAAGAGCATCATGTATGCTTTGTCACAATGAATTTTTAAAGGGTTCGTAATTTTCATTTTCTCCATAAAGGGAATATATATCTACTTTCTGTATCTCTATGTCTGTACATCTAGCATGAAAATTACAAGGCATAAGATGTAAATACTTGTAAATAAAAATCAAAGTCAATATTTCAAATTAGGCTACTGTTGTAAATAATCAAGTAAAGCATTAAATTAAGCTATTCGTTCATATCAGTGTTACACAAGGAAATTAAAGATTATTTCATTGCATGTGTCCATTAAAGAAACCATGCCTTCCAAGTCCTAGGTGTCAATCATGCCAACAAGGGTTGGGTCATCACGAATCTGGTCCCAGTCACAATTGGAAGATACTGAAAAATTAGCGATTTTCCATAACCCGTCGGCAAATTTACAAATATATTTTTCTCCTTGAAAAATTCTCTAATCGATTCTTCTTGTTCGGGTAGAATTTCCGTCAAATTAAACCGATCCTTTACCTCTTCAAATGCTGAATTCCACTGGGCTTCTGTGAACATGCAACGCCATGTCGATTTTATTATTCCGCGGGAGAATGATCGCTCTTGACCAATCATATAGCAGATAAGAACACAGGGGGTCGGAACACGATTCTGGTCGCTGGTCCCCAGACGGTATATTCTCGGGTTTTCCCGAAGGCCGGATGCGACGCAGGCTATGTGAAACTCCGCCCTGAAACAATAGAACTTCCGGTTTGATGTTGAAAATTGCACGCCTGAGCGTCACGTGATCTTGAATCGGCATGGCCAGTGTATTCTTTCATATGGCTTACATTTAACAGTTATACCATGAGCTCGAGTTGTATATGAGCTCATAGCCAACAAGGCGCTTCGCCGAGTTGGCTTATAGTTCGTATACAACGAGAGCGAATGGTATAACTGTTTTATTATATAGCCAAATTACAGCGAAATGTTTGAAACAACAAACTTCCGGCATATGCAACTAATACTTCCACCATGCGTATACGATGCATTCACATAGAGTTTCTCGCGCTGAGCTGTTCGGTAAACAGCTTCGAAATGTTGTATAAATGTTGCTCGAGAGACAAAAAATGTGTTAAGCAGATCAACAAAAAAAGATTAAAAGGTACCTTTATGAAGTCAAAAGGTGGGTCAGTTGTTTATATTAGCGGTGCAAAAGGTTATGATTTTATGCAAAAATGAAACTGAAACACCTTCGGCAGTGAAACTAAATTACTTTGTTGGTTGTTTTTGAAAAATAACATGCTTTTTACTTCTCTAAATGCTTATCTAAATAAAAATGTCTCTTTACTGGTGATCTCCTACGAAATGTGTGTTGTAAGCTTAATTTTAACCGTGAGTTTCTTTGTTTGGCAACAAATTAATATCAACCCGTTAATTTAGTCGGGTTTTTTAAGTAAAAAGACGTAATGTTTAGGTGAATTTTACCATTTAACATGCTAAATTGTGTATTTGTTAATGTATTTTTACACAATGTTGTTTTTTTATACATTGGTTTGAGGGTGTTGATGTTTTTCTGTATAAAAATCCGTCAATTTCAACTCTTTTCGGCAGTTTAAAAAAAACATGCTGCCATCTTGTTTTTCCACTACTAGCAGCTGGATATGAGCTGATAGCCTGGTAGTAGGGAGCCAATTAGCCACTTCGGAAACTGCACGGGTCTGGGTACGAACTTATACCCGCGCGGAATTATGGGACTGTTATGGGGGACGCGTTCTTCTGTCCGACAAAGCGATGGCTGAGAGTGAAAGCGAAATTTCCATAACAAAAGAGTTTTTAGAAAATATTGATTTAAATTTGAATGGTGGCGACAAAGACACAGTTGTAAACGAAGAGTTTTTGCTGGAAGAAAACGATATCCCTGGAGCGACCTTGCTAAAGCCGGTTGAACGTTGCAGTGTGGTTATTTTGAAACGCTGGTTATTGTGCCGTGGAGCCAAAGTATCTGGGAAAAAAGCTGATCTTATTCAAAGGTATAGACTATAATAATTATTTATCGGTTTTTGTCTTATTGCACAGTATTAATATAATTGTAATTATGTAACTTTAGAGTTAAAAACTACGTGGAAAATGGCCTGGCAGTAAATTTAGTTGACCCAGGCGGTGGCTTAAATATAGCCAAGAAGAAATTAAAGCTTGGGCTGTTGACTGACATTCCTTCACCAGATGAGAACTTTCCAGCATCTGGTTTCGAACCTGACCTTAGTTGCATCCCAAGATTTCGGCACAACGTCTTGTGGAAATATATGTTTGAAGATGTTGAACTGAGAAACCAACTATCCACTGAGAAGCCTTTGGTCAAAGGTTATAACATGTTCAAGTCTGGCCATGTTCTTCAAATGTTTGCCCAGCAACAGGGCAAATTATTTTACATACTGAGCAAGGTTTTACCCTCTATGAAGAAAGGGAAAATATACTCGGTTAAGATTGTTTTGAAGGAAAATGGAAATGTCCATTGTGCATCCTGTGGTTGTCCAGCTGGCATTGATGGACGATGCAACCATGTTACTGCTAGCTTGTTTGCCATGGAAAACTATGGTCAAGCAAACGAGGATAAAGAAAAGGATGAGGAGCTACCATGTACATCCAAACCGTGTAAGTGGAATGTGCCTCGCGCTAAGAAAATTGAGCCTTCACCATTGCGATCCATGCAATTTATCAAGCACGAATGGGGAAAGGAGAAGAAGCGAAAAGCAGAAAAGTCAATTTATGATGTAAGAGCAGAACACAACAGGACGACTACACAAGGAACACTTGCTGGGATACTAGAGGAGGTAAAAAAAGTTGAACAGAAAACTGGGAAAATCATTGGACTGTCCCTGATCCTACCTCAGGAACTACCTGGGATTACTTTGTGCAACCAAACTCAAACACCAGACCCGGAACCTACTGAATCAAGATGGAACCTTACTTCACCCCAGGCTATTGGTCCATCTTCGATGACTGAAATTAAAGAGAGGGCTGAGAGATTGAAGCAACGACTATTTCAATCTGGTACCCAACAAGAACAAATTGAAAGACTCACAGCCGACCAGCAGAAATCTAAGCTATGGTTCACCATTCGTCAACCCCGAATAACTGCCTCGAAGGCTAAGCGGTGCCTGCTAAAGGACACAACTAGTCCAACTAAAGCCATTGCATCTGTTTTGCAGTACAATGGCAATGTTCAAACCAGAGCTATGAGAGAGGGAGTGGAATGGGAAAGTGAGATAATTAGAAAATATGAATGTGCTAGTGGAAATAAAGTGACAAAGTCTGGATTTGTTGTTTCCACAAGCCATCCATATCTTGGAGCATCGCCTGATGGGTGTATTTACAATGGGAGAGGGGTGATCGAAATAAAGAAAGTTACTTCGAAAGAGGGGGAATCCTTTGAAGATACTTTGTGCAGATTGCACATTTACAAGAAGCAGCAAGACAAACTGATGATCAACACAAATCACCAATACTACACCCAGATCCAGCAGCAGTTGTTTTGTACGGGTACCTTGTATTGTCATTTTAGTGTTTGTAATGGTGTCTGGATGCACATAGATGTAATTATGTTTAATTCAGTTTTTTGGTGTGATGTGCTTGCTAAATTAACAACTTTCTATTTCAAGCATATTTTGCCAGAAGTAGTTTACCCCAGAGTTGGAACTGGTGGTGTTCGCTGGGGGAAAGACATTCAATTTCCAGCATAAATGTAAAAAGGGACAAAGTTACTGGTTGAATTTTCATGTAAATAACTAGTTTTTTAGAATTTGTAAATATTTGGGATATGATTGTCAATTATTAAATATCAACAAACCAGACTAAAATTCAGTTTAGTGTTTATTTAGCCAGATCAAGTAAACTTTCCAGCATCAAATTAAATATGACAAGATAAAAACAATGCGGCTATCTAGGCATAATGGCTTGAACATACTTTCCATCAATCATTTAATGACACAATAAATAAGAATAATAAATTGGGAACAAAATAATATATGAATTATTTTCTATTATAATTATTTTCAATATTTTCATGATGGAAATAATTTTTTAATACACAATATATTTATTATTATCACTAATCAATAAGGGGTGGAAAAAAGTTTGATAAACATGCTACTACTATCCACACATCTGGTGCTATATCATGCAGGGTAATAGGTACTGGCCTATCAAAAAAGTGCCAATTTTTTAGCCTTTCCATGCAACGCTCGACATGGATTCTCAAACTAGCAATTTTCTTATTGTGGTCATTCTCTAATTTTGAGAACTGGTCCTTTGACTTGAGGAAGTTTGGCATGACAAGGCGAGCACCAACAGTAGCTAAGTCATCCTGAATTGTGAATCCTTTGTCAGCCATAACATAATCTCCTCTATTAAGTTTTTCAAGGTATCCAGATTTCTTGACTATTTCAATATCACTAATCGATCCACTATACAAATCACTGACAAATGATATCACTCCATTTGGTGTAATACCAACAAGCCCTTTCATTGTATTGTGCGATTTATATTGTGAATAACAAGCTGACTGATTATCCAACCCAGATGGACACTCCATAAAAATCTCAGTACAGTCAATGATTGACACCAAATCAGGGTAAAACTCTCTAAACACAGCTGTCATGTAATGCTTGATTTGCTGCTTAGATGGCCAAATAATACAGACAGGTTCCAACTCTGCCCTCATAAACTGTATCCAAGTTCGAAATATTGTGGAGACAGTGCTCTCGGCTACCTGGAACCGGTGTGCAAGATCCTTGGCAAACAAACCCAATCGTATGCGCATTAGAACCATGGTAAATTCTTGCCATGGTGACAATTTTCTTCGCCTGCCAGGTCGTTGATGCTCCAAGAGGTCAAACTGACTTCTTGTGTGGTTCCCATAACTAATGTTACACAGTTTAGGCTGTAAGATATTGAAGCACAGCTTCATTGTGTCATAGTTTGGAAAGCCAGTATAAAATGAAATGTCTCAAACACTGTTCTGGAAATTGTCAATGTTAAACAAAGGTTCATTTTCTTGTTTATATTTTATTACGTGCAGCTCTGCTTTCAATCTTTTTATTTCTTCCCGAAGAAATTTATTTTCGGTGGATTGCTCATCGATGTTGGTGTCATTAAGTTCCACATTCTCTGCTGCAGAAGTATGCTCGGAATAGGCCTCTACTGTCGCTTCGTTCGCTGGCTGCAATTGTTCCTCGGTAGTATCTTCCTCGGTCGTATCTTCCTCCGGGAATACTCTGATAATGGACGTACGAATTTCACCCGAGGCAGTCCTTTTCCTCGAAGTCGAAGGCTCCAGGGCATGTTTCACTATTTCTCGGCGAGGTTGTACGCTATTGGTCCAAGGAAATATCGTTGGCAGTTGATTCCTGGCGATTCTTTCTCCTCCAGTGAAGTGTTGACCACAAATTTTTGTGCCAGAAGAACTGGAAAGGTTGCTGTTTCTTATCAGTCTCACGTATTCCTTTCGAATTTTCTCGTCACTAGGTATTGCGTGGACTTTCATATTCTTACTGTTTCTCCAGTTGTTAGTACACAACGGCACACAACAATTCCACTTCAGAACCATGTTTTTTTAAAACACGTTACCTCGATTTTTAAAAAATATTTCCTTTTGACCTTCTATAAAACTGCGGTAAACAACTGTGCAAAGCGTCCCCCATAACAGTCCCATAATTCTTCGCGGGTATAAGTTCGTACCCAGACCCGTGCAGTTTCCGAAGTGGCTAATCAGATTACGCAAAAGCTCATATCCGATAGCATGCTATTTAACAAATAGATTATAACCGTGTTCTTCGTTAAACGGCACGATGTCGGTTATGGTGACTTCTAAAAATCCACAAGAAACATGATATTTACAAATCCAAAGGAGTACCCTTGTATTTCGTGAACAAAATTCGGTAGGAATTCGGTTTTTGACGACCTACGCGAACTTAAGACAGCGACAGTGCTGTATAGTGTATACTGTAGTCAGTCATTTTTATGACAAATTATATATTTTACATTGATTCTGCGTTAATTTTAGATATTAGTTTATTCAATAATATGATTGTATCCACAAAGAAGTCACCTCAAAAAGATCGGATTGGTTTTAACAGGACCGTGAGAGTTTTTAAGTCGCTTATTTCTCAAATAAGACGTAAACAAATATATATGGTGGTGCATCGTTGTGTAGATGATCGGCGTTCGGTTTCATGATGGATTTTATCGTGACATTAAAATGATCATCCCTTGAACATTACACAATCGTATCAAGCGCTAACTCGTGCATGGCTCACTCAAATAATTCACACTCTGGCATTGTGAGCAAATTAGCCGTAGCGCGAACTATTTTCTCCCCGCCGGACTAATTATTGTAAACAAACATTTATAAGATTCTCAGCTACAAAAACCTGGGAAAATATTCCCAGTGATTTAAAAACCCTTTCTGTTCCAATGTAAAAAATATTAAGTCACCAAGGTTGATCTGAATTTCATTCTCGTATTATACAATGACTATTTTGCCTACTTCGACACGATCTTAATATTTCATCCTCTGCTGATCCCCAAACTTATTAATGTGTAAATATAGGCAGTGATTACACTCTCACATATGTATATTCTTTCTTTATTCTCTGATTTGTTTATGTATCACTATGTAAACTTTGTATTTTTCATTGTAAGTATTAAAAATAGTGTGAATAAATTGAAATTATCATAAATCGCCGCATGTCTACAAATTATTAATAAAAGAAAACCAAGGAACAACTCAGTCGAAAAGCATTTGTCGTCTCCGTGCCATTATTAAATCGGAGTTTTGCACTTTTGTTGTCAGATGGTAATGTTTCTTAATACTTTAGTTACTCCTTAATTATACGTGTACGTAAATTGATAGGCATACGACAATTGCCAGTCCTCACCTTTGTTTATGAAACGCAATACACCAGACATTTAGTGCATTTAATATTCAATGAAGGCAACTCAACTTACGACATATAATTTAGCACAACCATTCATATTAAGACAAAAGCGAACTTTAGTTTTAGTTGTACTGTTGGCAAAACAGTATTGTATCATTATTTTACCTCGGCTCTCACTGTGTTCGGTCCGACCATTGATCGTTTATTCGAATTTACTGCACTTTATTAAATATTCTTTGCATAGGGAGTTTTCATGAGGGACCATCTATGCATATAATGTCCAAATGAAGTGGAATTTATATCGAAACCATCACGGAAGAACTTTCGTTGTAGCACTTGTAGGTATGCGCCTCGCTGCTCTAATGTAAAATCTTGCTTTTTATTGCTCAATCATGCAGGTTCAACATCACGTGATCTTGAATTTGGCGAACAATAACATAAATCTCAGTCACGCCCACTTTCACATCCCTCTCCCTTTCCAGTGGCTATGCGCTATCCCAAGTATCAAGTGTAATGATAATGCCAGCGCTAATGATAGTTAATATTCAATTTTCCAACACTGATGAATTTTGTGAGTTCTCGAAATTAAATACTGCACTCGGCTTCGCCTCGAGCAGTATTTAATCTCTCGTTCCTTGTTAGTGAACTCGTGGTTGTAAATCCCAATAAAACATGCACTCACGCGAGTTCTTTAATCATTAAATAATAGACAAGACGCCTCTTCACTCGGGCTACTAATTTCTTGAAGCTTGACGTAGCCAGCATTGCAAATATTCAAGACCCTCTATCAAGACTAGCACAGCATATATACATGCGTAAATTTTGACAAATCGAATCTAAGGTCAGTATACAAACGACAGCGGTGGAGAAAGCGTGTGTTAATGTAAACAAGGCCGGTTTTTCTTAGGCCTGCACTAAACGTCGTACAATAGACTCTCTCCTCCGCAGAGGCTTCTATTCGCAGGCGCGCGGGCAATCGTAAAGCGCGCGGAGAACGTCGGGAAAGTGGAAAAAGAGGCGAGAAGCCTCTGCCAGATAATGTGCGGTTCTCTGGCACGATTTGCGGTTCTCTGGTAAATGGCCTAAAAACCCGACGATTTGGGAGAAATTCAGCACTCCCTTCAAGATCTAAGTATCAAAGGTTAGCTTGACGATTTTCGTGAAGAAATAGTGCGATTACATGAATTTATTTGATTCTTGCTGTTATTTACGTGTCTGCCATTTTAAATCAATTTAGATGTAAACTATATTTCAATTAATTTAGACTTCTTTATTCTCTTTACGATAACCATAATGCAGAAGAAGATATAGAATGCTTTGCAATAAGTGCAAGTACGCCGGAGAAGGATTTTTTAACACCGAATTCGAAGTCGGCAAACGAACCGAATACTAAGAGTTTTCAGTCAAGTAACAAATCTCCGGTTCTCTGGTCATGGGAGATAGCGACGATAGTTTGCACGAAGTACAATGTTTTCTTCAAGATCTAAGTCTAGAATGTTGTTCTGGACGTTATTAGTTCTGAATTCTTGTATGGAAATCACCCGGAACGAATCAAAAAATTCGAAACGCTGCCAGACTGACAAACGTTTTAATATCGAACGTTGAATCGTTCGTAAACAAAGCCGACGAACTGGGAATATTCGCAGCGCTAACTTTCTACATTACACCAAGCTCGCAAACGTACCACATGCACTACGTGAAACTTATCATAGGTAAGATCTACGTTTACAACAGTTCAGTGTCTTTTGATTTAAACTTCTCGGGTAGCGTTTGTTTACATTGCATAATTCAAAACTGGAAAATCCTGTCCTTGTGTAACAATATTAACATTCTCGAGTTGAGAATTGTCTGCCAGCAATTTAAATGTGTCTTTTGTTCACAATTTATGGATTTCCAACTTCTCCGTAAGTTAAAGTTGATTATATATTGAAATTCCAAGTCTGGTGCCTAGTCCATCACGGAATTTGGGCGCCATATTGACAACATTATCTGGCAGAGGCTACTTTTCTTTCCCTCTTCACATCATTCCTCGCGCGTCTTGTCCGCCTCCGAGGAGTCCGAGCGTCTGCGGAGGAGAGGGGCACAATAGATTTAATTCGAATTAACTTCGTCGGTAATGCGACGTAAATGCGACGTCGAGTTAAATGTCGAATTTCAGTCGAACTTAATTGTTTTGAGTTGGACCCGTGGAGCCTGAAAACAATTTCTTGAAACATGGTGGCGAATTGTCACAGATAGAAGAGAAACATTTAATTCGACGCGACGATAATTCGTCGTGTAACTCGAACACGCATTGTCGTCGCATTATCCGTCTGACTCAGACGAATTTAATTGCCGAGACGAATTTAATTCGTGGGTCGAGTTTAATCGAGTTATACGTCGCAGTTTCGTCGAATAAAATTCAAACAATTAAATTCGTCTGAATTAAATTCGCCGATTGTGCAACGTTTAGCGGAGGCCGTAATAACAACGATCATAATATATTTAGTAAACAAAACCTATAGTGTCGGATTCAAGCGATCATTTCAACATAGAATTTATTTAAATTCGGACAAATAGAAAACATTTAAACATGTTTTGAAACACCCTACATGCCTCACAGTTTCGCAAAGGCCCAAAACCTATAGATTCGGTCGACCATATATATATACATATATATACAGATAGCCCAAGTAAGTATAGGTTATTTTAATACCATGGAGGAGGTAACTAGTTAGTAACCGTGGCCTTGCGAGTTTTAAGATATGTGAGCACATTCAATTTGTTTGAGACACTTTATTCTGTATATGTACATGTACAGTTTAGCATGCGGGCAGTGGTGGCTATGGCTCTTACTGTTCAAAAAGCTAGCTGACTTCTCGGTTTGACATAACAAATAGAAATTACACTTATTTATTACCTTCTTTACCCAAATTGTCGTCAGTTCGTTGTCGCGTCACGTTACTGGCGTCTAAAGATTTACAATCTTCTGAAGTCAATTCTAAAACAAATTGGATATATACTGCAGTTGCTTGATTTTTAAATTTTACTTCCTAGAAATACTGAGTGGTCTTTCTCTTCAATTATGTAATTTATATCTTGGATTTTCTGTCAAACATCGTTACAAGCAAAATAAATTAAAATGCAACAACATGCAGCATTCTTCAAATACGTAGGAACCGCAGCCGCAGCGAGCACGTATATACGTTCTTTCTCATAACTGTGTCGTCAAAAGTGCTATTTTTGAAACAGAAAAGTGCCCTTTTTATATTAAACATGTGTCTCAAGTGCATGTTCTTTACAAGCTCTATCCGCCAAACAAAATGCCCTTTTAAAACTGTACATGTGCCTCAACATCAACTGCTTCCTATGCATGCCACTGTGTTTTGTTTGTATTCAGTACGATTTTATAATTATATTCTCGAATTGCTTACATCAAAAAAGGAGTCCCTGTAAAGAACGTACAGTAACCTATAATGGTTTTCAATTAAATTACAGTCGAAGCTCTCCTTGCGACCACTCTCGTAAGCGACCAGCTCTAGTTGCGACCACCCTCACGAAACCCCGTTTAAATTCCCTATTAAACTCTGTTACTAAAAGCTCTCGTAAGCGACCACTCCCGTAAGCGACCGCGACCACCTTTCAGATTCACAAACTGAGCTTTTTCTTTGTTTTTAAGCTCTTGTAAGCGACCACCCTTGAAAGCCCCTTTGCAATCAGTCAACACTGCGCTTAAAAAGCAATTTGATAACTTTTAATACAGTAATGTGATTATAAAATGCATAACAATAAAGTATTGCTGTTTCCGGTTGGTTTCCAGTATAGAAACGCAGTATTTTTCTGGTCCAATCTCTCGTAAGCGACCAACTTCAGCCATTTCAGTGGGTGGTCGCATACGAGAACGAATTCTCGTAAGCGACCAGTTCTAGTTGCGACCACTTTTTTCAGTTCCCTAGGGTGGTCGCTTACGAGAGCTTCAACTGTACGTTAAGACAATAGTTTCATGTTTTAACAAGGGTTAAATGCTATAACCATCTTTTGGCTGGAGTTCAGGATTCCTTTGATATAGTTAAAGCTATAAACAAACTAAAAACAATTCGGATTTTCGTCCTGCAACAGCCTCAGAGATCAAATTCCTAATCTCCTAACCATACTGTAATTGATTCTGTATATTATACCTTGAGCTTGATCTAGTATATCCACACAATCGGAGCGCCCCATAGTGTGCAATATATCTCTCAGTTTTGCAATAGTTGCTTCAGGTTTTCGTTCCCACCAGCGTAACACATTTTCTGTTGGTTCCGATCCTGTGTTTGAGAGATTAGTTGAAAGTCATCATTTGGCATATCCAAGTGACCTGCAAGGGTTTCGTAACCTCCGTTCACTTCATAAGTGTTAATATCTAATTTTTTGCATAACTTCTGTCTGATCAAAAGATTAAGGTCTTTGACTTTGATGGAGACATCTGATGAAAATACTGTTTTAGCACTTGGAAGGCCGAAGTTGTTTTGGCCATACATGAGTCACTTCGCCATTTAGTCGCCCAGGATTGACATTTCCAGCTAGGGCCATATTATTGAAAAGCCGACTTGCATGGCCCTATTTGTTTCCATATAAGAGCCCCTTTATTTTCCAATTTAGCCTCTCAAACCAAAGCAATTCCTACACCCGGATCGATTTCGGTCGCACTTTAGGGGTTGCCTATAATGTCCATACCAATCCCCGATAGCCTTCATTTTAGCTCTTCATTTTGACAACCCCAGAAGCGAAGCTATAAGCGTAGCAACTCTTCATGCTATATGCCTGGATATTTTTTAATTTGCATCGCATGATCACCTGTTGCAAGGGTACAAATACACTAAGTTGTTGTTTCTTTAAAATCGTAGCGATAGAACAACTGGGCGTGAATCTTATTCGTAAAATAACAGTTAAGTCCAGCAAACAATGTAAAATAAAGCCATAATAAAAAATATTTTATTATGTCTTAAAACCTCTCCGTGGCTTTATCAGTTCGGCGTTGTTTGCTGGGCTTTACTGTTTATTTTACGATTAAGTTGTTGTAGTTATTGCTGCCACTGGACACTGGACTCTTGTCTCAAATCGACTCTTGTCTCAAATCGACTGTCGTCTCAAAACGACTCTCGTCAAAAATCGACTCTATAGTGTCAAATCGCCTCTCGTGTCAAACGACTCCCGTGATAAATCGACTCTGGTGTCAAATCTCGGAAATATTTCGTATGAAACCGGAAATATTTTGACATTAATATTCTAAAACAGTTATACTACAATTTGGTGTTCTCATACTATCATATGGAGTAGCATGTAAAATTATTCTTCAAAAACGAGTTTTGCATGCAATGACATTTTGACACTTCAGAGCTTCTAGTAAGCCTCTTTTTGATAAACTTCATATCTTGAATATTTTTTTAAATAAATCAAAAACAACTTGGTAAATTAGTTTATAATACAAAAATAATTATCTTCCTGAATTGGAAGTTTTTTCAGATTACTTTAAAGCGAGTTCCTGTATAGAACACGTTTTGCTACAGGGCAAAATCTCCAAGGTTAAATTATAGTAAGTTCGGGTTAAGTTAAACATGGAACTTTCTCCCGTTGGAGATAAACAATGCAAAACTTTGTCGATTTAAAAAAAAAATGTTTTCTTCTTATCCAATGACTATTAACTTCTCTGTGATATTATATTGTGGTATTTGTAATATTTAGTATTACTGGTATTAATTAATTAGTTGTTTGTTCCTTTTGTTGCATTTACGACCATGTAATTAGTTGTATTTTAATGATTGGCTTGCGAGCACTTTTCAATCTAATAAGTTTTTGCTTGTGAGCCACCAGAGAAAATTAAGTATAATCTATGTATTTATAACTTGTAATTTTTATGCAGAAATAAAAAAATCTTGAATCTCGAAATCAACTCTCGTGTCAAATCGAGTCTCGTTGAGACGAGGCTCCCGTGTTAAATCGACACACGTGTCAAGATGACTTTTGTATTAAATCGACTCTCCTGTAAAATTGACTATTGCATCAAATTGACTTTTGGGTCAAATCGACTCTCGTGTCAAATCGACACACGTGTTAAATCTACTCTCGTCTAAAATCGACTCTCGTTTCAAATAGACTCACATGTTAAATCGACCTCGTGTCAAATCGACTGTCGTGTCAAATAGACTCTCGTGCCAAACCGACCCTCGTGTCAAATCGACACTCGATCGTCTCAAATTAACTCTCGTCTCAAATTGACTCTCGTGTTAAATCAACCCTCTTGTCATATGGACTCTCGGGTTAAATAGACTCTCGTGTTAAATCGACTCTTGTGTTTAATCTATACTCGTGTCAAATCGACTCTCGTCTCAAATTGACTTTTGTGTCAAATAGGCTCTCGTGCCAAATAGATTCTCATATCAAATCGACTATTGTGTCAAGTCGTGTGTGTTAAACTTGTTGAAATTTATTTAATCTATTCAAATAGTTATTCCACTACTTTTTAGTTTATGTTTCATATTCAATTATTTATAATGATACATACTAAACTAAAAGACTAAACTAATCTTATTTATATTGGATAGCTCTATCAGTTACCCCTAACTGTTCCCCCGCCCTAGAGACCCAGTTAGGGCCATCCCTTATTGGTCCAGTGTTACTACAGGAGAAAACCAGAGTACCCAGACGAAACATGCGGTGTTTGGTAGAGTCAAACTGGAAGCACTCTTCACACATGCGGTCAAAGTGAAGATCGCAGAGGTGAAAGGCACGTGCGGTATAGTTTATATAGTTTCGATCCTTTCCATACTGATAACACTTTAGTTTATTTAGCCTTTTTAATCAATATTAAAATATTAATTGATATATGTTTGTATGTAAAGCATATGTACAACCATAAGCATCATTTTACCTGAGTTGTTTTCCAGTTGATTACGTCCATTAAAATATTCTACAAGTAAAAAATTAAAAAAAATAAATTAAAATATCGATCAACTAAAGCAACTCATTGTACTTAGTAATATTGCTCCTTTAAATCCCCCGCCAGCCCTGGCCTTAACTCTAACTCTAAAAATCACACTGCATTTTCTAAGAAAGTTAGAAAGTTAAAACTTCTAAAAAGAACAAAACATAAACCAAACATTGTCATTGTCGCCGACCTTCTATGTAATGATTATATATCACACTATTTTCTTTTCAAAAAAGTGTGATTACTATTTATTACACTGTATGCATACTAATCACTTAAAATGTTAAATAAAAGATTTAACGCATCTTCAATATCAATGAAATGTAGGTCTGAGACAATTCGACTAAATTGTAGTTACCATCAGGAATGCTACTGGTTGTGACGGTTACAGTGATATTTATAGGTGGGGAAATATGAGATATATCTAGTTAGATATTAGCAGAATATTACTAATTCTCTAGAGGCTTTAGTTCCATGGCTAAGTTCCGGCTAATTTTGTCGACGGATAGCGAGGGATTCTTTAAAAAGCAACAATGACCAGCGGTCGGCTTTATCTATTATTTTACAATTATTAAGAATTAGTTGATATAAATTACAGTTTATATAATCACAGCGTTTAAATGTTCACAGGATGACAAGATGTGATGTGGTTGTAGATTTCTGAATTCGGGTTAATTTCTGAATTTGGCATTCCGGATGACTACAATTTAGTCAAAACGTTGAATCATTAATAAAATGTTTCTTTGTTGCCGTTGTTTTGTATTTCATGAGACAATAGTATTTAATTTTTAAGCATATGATTGTATACCTATTCTTTCTGGCACTTGATGTGGAGCGGGTTGCTCATAGCCTTCGTCATTTTGTAACCCTAAAATAAATAAATTATAAAAACTTTCAATACCTAATCATGTTATATAAATCCAATATAATCGATTCAATAGGTACAGAAATATCAACCATTCTAATGTAGGTCATAAAAATATACCTCCGCCAAGATGTTATGTTTTCACCTCTGTCTATCTGTCTCTCTGTCTGTCTCTCTGTCTCTCTGTCTCTCTGTCTGCCTGTCTACCTGCCTGTCTGTCTGTCTGTCTGTCTGTCTGTCTGTCTGTCTGTCTGTCTGTCTGTCTGTCTGTCTGTCTGTCTGTCTGTCTGTCTGTCTGTCTGTCTGTCTGTCTGCCTGTTGTGCCATCTTGTTCACAATATAATTATTATTAGAGAAAAGTTACCTGGGTTATAGTTATAATTTATGGTGCATTTCACCGTTGTATGATCACCAATAAATGTTGGTGCTGTTGGCTTTTTTTACAGCGATATCAGACTTGGGTTGCAGTTGTACTTGTAGTTCTAAAGCACTCTCGTCGCCGTCCATACTACATGAGTAAATCAAAAATAGATTATTTTTCAAAAACGTGCTATGCGATGCTTGTAGACACTCTGGAATTGTTTTATATTTTTTAAATCGGTGGTTTAGACATATTTTCGCGCAGTATAGTATCCTATTACCTCACTCTGTCCTCATCTTAGATTGACATATTAAAAAACTTAATTAAAACCTTGTAATTTGTGCATGCCATATATTATTTGACATTATGTCATGTTTAAACATAATCATTCAAAATATGGTCTGGAAACTCAGCTAATTAAAGTCTTTGTTCTATCTTTTTGTTCGCCCTAATGCATTTTTGTGCATGTGCACGGTCACTGAACACTTTGTATTTTTCATGAATTATCCAATAGCAACGTTTCAGTTCAATCACTCGACCGTGCTATTTAAATATTAATAAAACTAAAACAAAGGATGTGCACGGTGTAAGTAAGGTACAGTACGGTTCAACATATAATCACAGCTCATTATATAGGCGCCTTGAAGTTTGCCGAGTTTCCAGACCATATCACGATTGACTATGGTTTAAAACACGAACAGCAGTGTTTTATCAAGTTTAAATATTTGAGCGCACGTTTCGTTTGATACTTCAATGGGCTTGTCCCACCCCCGACGTGACCCTGACCTCTTCCGTACTGAGATTGATCAGTTATAGCGTTTGAGGGCAAAATGTTTTGCACTCAAACGCCAATTGACCAATCGCAATAACACAGAGGTCAGGGTCATGTGGGGGGTGAGACAAGCCTATTGCAAGTTAAGACGACAATCAGGTGTAAAACCACCGACATGGTACTGATTTCCTTTGTGTTTTTCTCATGAATTATTAATGCCTTTTTTATGTAATATTTTAGACTATGTGGACACGGTAACGTTTCCAAAACTTTTTCGAAACATTTCCGAAACTTGTTTCAAAACATAGAACAGTGTTCTGATCAGGGAAACTTCTGAAACAGAGTTTCGGAAACTTTTCAACATACGTACACTGGAAAATAAAAACACGACATCTTACAATATTTCCGACAGTACCAAGGCTGGATTTCCACTTGTTGAAAAATGTCGCGCAAAGCAACATCATGTTTTGCCTTGTTTTAAGCTATCTTTCGGATGGAATCATGGATTGTAAAAGGATTGCATAGGAAACTAATAGTCAATAGGCTGATCAGATCTCTGATGTCAAAAGAGGTAGTCGATAAAACGTCGGCAAGAGATTCACCAGACGGAAAACGTTAAAACGAAAAATTAAATATAATACGGCACAAAACACGAAAAAAAGCCATTGAGACAAGGATATAAAAACATAATATTTAATCTAACGTTTTGTTGTTTATGCTGAAACATCTTCAGAGATAATGATATATTACAAGATAGGCAAGATATTAATTTGCAGGATATATAATAAACGGAATTCTAACTACGTACATATAGACCAATCAAAATAAAGAACTAAAAAACTAAAAATACTTAACTTGTAATACATGATTGTAATTTTAATTTTTTATTTTGATTGGTCTATATGTATGTAATTAGAATTCCGTTTATTATGTATCCTGTAAATTAATATCTTGTAATCATTATCTCTGAAGATGTTGTAGCATAAACAACGAAACGTTAGATTAAATATTCTGTTTTTATATCCTTGTGTTCATGACTTTTATTCGTGTCTTGTGCTGGGCACTTTTTTTATAATAAGATATTATGTAGTCGATAATTATATTTACTAAACAATTAAAATGATTAACAACAACACGGCTGGTGATGTTGAAAAACGTCGTTGTAAGAAAATTGTTTCAGATCGATATCGTTGCGAGAAAACAAGGCAACAACATTTGAATTGAAGTCGACGTTTTTCTAATCCATCTCAGTTTTGTCGTCCTTTAGACTCACCGTTAATAGAAGGGATACTGGTTTGGCTAGTCGGCGAACTTCAAAGTGGCGCCAAAATGATGTAGTGACGCATCGAAAAAACCACCACGTGATGCGCTAGCTCCATAGCTTCGTATAAACATTGAAAGGTGATACATATATAGGGAGTTATTAGCACTTGATAGAAACGAGAGGTTTTTCCGTCGTTTCAAGCTAATTTGTGAAATTTCACCGGGATTTAAAGAAGTCAATTCCACTGCTTTCTACTGCTCGGAGAACCAAAAAACTACCAATTTACACCAGGCATATCTGGCATTTGAAAGAAAATATAACGAAACGAACTAACAGAATTCGTAGAACGGAATACTTTCAACGCTTTTCAACACGGATTTTCCAGACCGCAACAATGTGGTTTTGAATCAGTGCAGCTAGCGCATCACGTGACACGAAATCGGTACAGTTAGCCTAACCAGTCTCCCTTCTGTTAACCGTGTTTAGACATACAATAAAATTCGATCTTGTCACTAGCTACACGGCCAAAAATCTCACAAGCTTGTTGACTTGCAGCCTTGTTACAAGTCTGTGAACAAGCTTGTAACAATGCTGTCAATTCCACAGCCTGGTTGTAACAAGCTTGTGACCACAAGCTTGTCACAACATGTCGTTCAACAGACTTGTTACAAGATGTTGAAACAGACTGGGACAAACTTGTTGAAACACGTAAGATCTGGCTTGTTGTCGACAACTTGAAACAAGACTGTAAAGTCAACAATGCTGTTACAAGCCTGTTTCAACAAATGTGTTACAAGTCATGTTCGACAAATCTGAGTTAAGCTGTTATGACAAACTTGTTACCAGCTTGTCGCTTTTTATACGATGATCTGAACGAGAGCTCATCAGTCGATAAAGCCATGATCTCGGCAGTATTATCGGGAAACCCGTTGGCAACCCGCAAAGCGGAAGCAATCTTGAAAATGCCTGAAAATGTAAAACGATAGTTTGAACAGAGGGAATTCAGTGCACTCAGCTTGAGGGAAACTGTATCTTGCGATTAAATCTTGTCGTTATTGGGAATATCTTGTTGTATATTAAATGTAAAATAAACAGTCGTTCATGCGGGTTGCATGTTGTATGCGATCTGGGGATGCGATTATAATTATCTTCAACTTTATTTTACTTTCTTCAAAACATGGTTGTTGTGGTAACAGGAGTTTTTTCCAGAACCAAACCTGCGATAGCAAAGAAAACGTTTGTTTCAAGTTCAGTGTTTATACGTCCTTGTGTGGGTTAAAAATTCAAACGTTTTTCGTGAACAGAAAAGTGTTTGAAATAAATGTGGGGGAAAACAACCGTGAAAAAGCAATACTGAAATAAAAAACAATCGCAGCTAAACTATAGTTTTTGCTATTCATTCAAATTATACTAATGTTCAGGAGAATTAAAGACACGAAATTATTCAGAGTTTCTGCACCATAGTTTACAACATACCATTGACAAAGACAGCCGTGCATAGCGGCCAGTCGAGACATCACTTATTCCCCTTGCAAAATTTTGAAAGATATCGATTTATCAAAGCTATACAAATGTTAATACGATCATAATAGTTTAATAGTTTAATAACACTTTACCACTCATAATACAAAAAAAAGAAGAAAAAATTACATGAATGGATGGGTGGTAGTAAGGGGAAACTTAATTCCCATTTAAAAACTACTTCCCAATGCACATATTTATAACTTCAATCTTTTGTTCAAGTTCACAAATGGCATATTTTAGGGTTTATAATATACCACAACTAAAAGAACTTCGGCCACGGCAGTTCACGGCCAAAATTTGCTCAAGCGATTTTCAAATTCGAATATAAAACTGCTTGTAGCAGATCTGTTACCAAACCCTGTTTGTATTTCCAATTTAATCTTTGTGGGCCAAGTTCTGTTTGCCCAAAAAACTTTGAGTTTCAAAATGTTTATTTCGAACAGCTTGTAAATAAAGTTCGAAGCTTCGAGGCTAATTAAAACAGGAAGTAGTGAGCTTGCATCATCCGATCATATGCGAGAAAATCAAATCACGAAAACAAACTTGTGTCACCATGGACCGTTGGCTAAATTTTATTTTTTACAGTTTGCCAAACAGACGGACATCCACATTTCCCGCTCTCGGTTTCAAAAAGCTTGCTACAAAGTTGCCAAAACAGCTTGATACAACTTTGTCGACGGCAGTTGTTGAGTATCTGTTATAATTAAAGATTAAAGAAGCTGAAAAAGGAACCTCCACGTTTTGCAGCCTTTGCTTGACTGAACGTCTGAATCTGAACGACTGAACTGAAACGCGTGAGACAAATTATTATCTCGTTGCCATGCAAAAGCAGTTGTTGAAATGGGGTGAAACATCAAAACTTTTGGTGAAAACATTTAAAATGTAGCCTGCGTGCAGACTTTCCCCGTTTCCGTTCCCCGGAGGGTAAAGTGTGGGCAATGGAGCCCGAAAGCTTGTTATCGGCAGTAAATTGGATTAAATTTCTTATTGTTTCTCACCCGATGAAATGTTGTTCCAAGTTTTTTTGGATCGTTCAACTATTGGCTAACAACAGCGCCGAAAATAAACACGCATTGACAGCGTTGCAGCATTCAAAAATGGCGTTTGCGTTTGGAGGTCTCAGTAGCCTGCGACAGCCGCCTCACATGTGAGGCGGCTGTATTCGCAGGCTAAGGTCTCAGTGGTTTGATTGAACTTCAGCGAAGAAAACTTCCAGGAAGCATTAAAACTGGCATGCTATTACTTCAATGTTGATAAGATGTACCCAGAGCAAGTCTAGGCGTTGCGTAATTTCGTTCAGGGGAAGAATATTTACTTTAGCGCACCGACAGGCTAATGTGGGTAATCGCTTGCTTTTCAAATCACTTTCAATGAATCCCGATCATCGCCGATGTTCTACTAGAAAAAGCTTCAGGGACAAGCATTTTGCTAGTGATTAGCCCATTACAATCGCTAAAATCGCGATAAAAAATGGCCGCAAACGAACCGGAAGTTTTACCTGGATAGCGTTGCGAAATGCTAAGTCAGCATAACAAGCTTTCGGGCTCAGTTGCGCAGACTTTACTCTCCAGGGAACGGAAACGGGTGAAGTCTGCACGCAGGCTGTTTAAAATGTTGTGGCTATTCGGAAAATCGGAATTGTCGTTGTGCATTTAATTAAAATATCTGGGAATATATTTGAGATCAGTGAATTGTTGTAATCAAATATTAAAATATTTGGTGGTTCCCGAATCCCGATCGTATAAATAATTTCCCTAATTACAAATTCAATGCTGGTTCATTGCAGTATACAGTACTAGATTTTACTTCGGCATTGCCACTTCGAAAGATTACTTGAAAACTGAATAAACGTGTGTTTGAAGATGCTTATGCACAAACAATGAATTTTTTGAGGTTTTGAAATATTTTCAGTTAATTTGTTCGGTGAAGCTTTTTATAGACACACGCAATACGAATATTGGCTATATATGGCGCGTCACATGAATAGGGCGGAGGAGAGGATTAGAAGAATCAATGATTTGTGTCAGACTCTCTTTCAAGAGAGACTGATACTCAGGTTAATCGGAAGTCGAAATTATAACCTCGTCAATGGACCTTATGCATTAAAGCAAAGCATGCTGGGAGTTTAGTTACACAAATAAATTTTGGTAGATGGCGACCGCTTCCTTCGAATAGGAGCCGTGAAGCATTTAGTTAAATTTGTAGATGATTTTTTTCTTCTGAAGATTTAATAAAGGTTTTTATCTATTCTAAGTGGTTTGCTTTGTGTTTTTGTGGAATTGTGGATGTGGAACTGCCATATTTTTCAAAATATTCATCATTGCGGGGAAGAGATAATTTCGTTCGATGAAGACGGCTCTGATAACTATTTGAGATTTTACACGTTTGAAAGGTAGGTACTTACATAGATTTCTTTTAAGGTAACTAAGTCCACAGTCATTCACTATTCCCAACTGCTAGAACTGCAATCGGCTTCTATCTGACTCTTCTGGGATCAAAAATCATGTTTCAACTACCACATCTCTTCACGCACGATTTGATCAAGACTCAAGAGTTCTATTTCTAAACCAATTTAAAACATTGAAGTCTTTGGCGCGAAAATAACCGGTTTGACCAACTTAATTTTTTCGCTTTTTCCTCTGTTTCGTAAACGTCGAAGTATTTTCAGCTCTGTGTGCGATTTTTTGCTTTGTTTTCTTCTTCGATAACCTATAGCCTTTATATATAAACACGAAGTGTGCTCAACTTTGATTGAATTTTCGTCTGGCTTTTTAATCATTTTGTTGGAAATGGAGAAAGCATAATGTGGACGACAGTGGACAATTTACCACTATTCACCCATGCATGAGTTCATTTGAAGCAACATTTGATAACAGACATCACTGGAAAACATGGAACCACCAAATGCTCACTTGTAAGCACTGATGCAAGAAGTCTGGCTACCAAGAAACTGGTAACAGAAGTAAAAGTTAAAGCCAATATTATGAAAGGCGAAGAATGCTATTTTCTTGTAAAAGGCACTGTCCATAGAAACTGAAGTCACTGGATAGATGTACCAACAACAGGAATTCTTCCAGATTGACTCAAGCCACACCAATCAGAAGCCCCCATTCATGGGTGACCAGGGGCGGATTTAGCGTTAGTCAAATAAGTCATACGACTAAGGTATAAAAAAATCCGGAGGAAAAAAAAATATTGGAACGTTCTTCCCTCAGTCTCGAGATCGCCGAGATAATCGACTAGGTAAGACTGCCGACCGGCATGTTAACCCGCGCCGCGCGGTTGACTTTGTTCTTTCTCGACGGATTTGAGGCTATTGTATCAGCCGCTGTGATTGGTTGAATTTATAAATTAGCCTTTATAGCGACCTGTGATTGGTTTGCCGGATGTTCGCCGGATTTCTTTGTCTTTCTCGACGGATTTAGACCCCTTGTATCACCCTTTCTGATTGGCTTAATTTTTCAATAGCTCTTTATGAAGAGCACGGATTGGTTTAGCGGCGTTTTACTTTGTAGTTCTCGACTGATTTGTGGACTGATCAGTGATCGATTCTGACTAACTTGCTATCACTACAGCGGAATGAGCGGATTCTTTCGTTTCGAACATGGCTTTGCCTAATACAAACGTGATAGATCTTGATGTATTCGCTTTGAAGGACAACGACGAGATGTGTTGCGAGAGATTTATAAATCGGTAAGTTTAATACCGTCGACTCGAGGGTCAACAAGTGAAGGATGCTTTGCGCAAAGGAGCATTTTACCAAGATTGGCAAGACGCCTCAAAGGAATTTTAGCACTGAGATATACGTGGTAATATACGCCAACAATGGCAAGAAGAAACCTCGTGCTGCTCTCAGGTAAGCAGATTTTTCTGCCTTAATTATTTTCTAGTTTCTTTAAGTTCGTTCGACGTATAAAGACATATTTATATTCTACACGGAATTTTAATAATTTGACAATAACAACCTTCGCCACGATTGACTCAGATTGAGACCACAAATTAGAATCTTATTTATTAATATATTTCTAGCTGGTTGGGAGTAATGATTATGAATATGAGTTTGTAGCGCAAGTAGCTCAAATTCATTCAGGGTTTCCCCTTCTTGTATTTTTAACTTAATTGAATATGATTTTGAGACTAGCATTGTAGCAAGAATTGAAATACAAGTTAAAGGATTTTGTCCAGATTGGATAATGTAGACTACTTCATAAATTCATAAAATAGATAGTGAGGTTTGGCAATCATATTCATGTTATTTTATATGAGAGACCATGGTTACGGCCTGTTTTCAAGGTAGGGTTACCCCTCTGGGTCAAAGTTAGGTTGAGTCACCCTGCTGCCTGGGTCAACTCAGATGTGGTTACCAAGCACTAATGACAAGAAGCCTGGAACAAGTAAAAAGTTGTCCTGGGTAGGCGAGTTATCCCTACCAAATGCGTTTACTAGTGTGGTGATAGGGTTACCCTAGCACCCGGGTTACCCTAGCGCCTGGGTTACCCTAGCACCTGGGTTACCCTAGTGTCCTTGTAAATACGACAAACAAAAAAACACAGGAAATGTATGAGTGCTAGGGTAACCAGCGTGCTAGAGTAACCTAGTGACTAGGTTAACCTAGTGACTAGGGTAATACCTCCATGTAAACAAGCCCTTAATATAGAGAGACTGAGTCAGGTGTACAACATTTTTGAAGTTGACATAGTATTTAAATGTTTTAGGTCTGAGGCATCTGGGAATTGCCTATACAGCTCTGTTTTGAGCTCCTGCATAGAGTGAAATGGTCCAACCTGCAGTATGGTTATCAGTTTCATATAAAATATTTGAAGTCATGAATCTCATTAAATATTTGAAGTAGATATATTATATATGTTGTTTATTTATTGGTTAAAATAATTAAATCTGAAATTTTAATTACTGTAGCATATACAGTAAATTGTAAAATTGTTTCTCAAATGAAATACAAAATGAAACAATTTCCATTTGGACAAAATAATTTTTGGACATAATGATACTTAGAAAATGCAAGTTGAAATCTGAGATTTTCCTCACTGTAGTGCCTTCAGCATGCAGAAAATAGCATTTCAGACCGAAAATTAAAACATTTTCTGGGGGACCACCCTCCCCCCCCCTGGAACCCAAATATTTTTGGACTAAGGTGACAAAAATCCTAGATCCGCCCCTGGTGACCAAAGGTTTTTCAAAGCACCGGAGTCTGTCCACAAGCATTTCCTCCACCTTCATACCCAGACTACTAAGCAACACTTGCTATGCAAGCAACACTTGCTATGCAGGCTACATGTACCTCCCCTACTGCTACACCACATGGATTACTTTCAGAATGGGTCAAATAAAAAGTGGGGTCAAAAAAAAAGCAAGCTGGACTTGCACATAGCCATGGTGTTTCTAAATTTACTAAAAATCCACACTGGATGCATGCATTAATAGATTTGCCTTCACCTCTTCTATTAAGCCCCCTCCCTCTATTAATCCCCCTCATTCAGTGAAAAATAAAAGCAAAGCCCCCCCCCCCCCCCCCCCCCCCCCCAACCCGCCCTACCTCTATTAAGCCTTCCCATAACATGACATGAAAAATAATTAAATATTTTACTTTTATTTATAGAGATATAATACTTGTAACTTAATTGTATTGTTATAATAAAATTGCTTGACTAAACCAAGACGTTCCACTTTAAATAAAATAGCTCCATTAACAGAAAATCGGTTACAGATGGTTTTAGAAATTTGGAAAATTAAATAATCCCCCTCCATCTATTAAGCCCCCTCCCTCTAATAAGCCCCCTCTCTTGATGGTCCAAAATTAATAAGCCCCCTGGGTGGCTTAATAGAGGAAATATGGTATGTCAACACTGCAATTTCTTCATTGTCTTTCCCCTGAAAGACATGATGCAGGACCCATGGCTGACAAATTGTTCTTAAACTGCTAGTTGTTGAGTATAAACTTTGGGTAGATGCTTTGAACATTGTCTGTTCATCATGAGGCCAAAATTTGAAGCAGTTAAACATACATGTAGTCTTCTTTCCGTAAACCCAAAACTGCTTTTTGACTTTAGTTCAATGTCCTTCAATTTTCTTTTGAAGCATATAGTTTCTCTTTAACAAATGGGACAAATTCAGGTTTGGTAAATATTTAGTGCTGTCAGTGAAAGTACAGTGTTGTATGTTTTGCAAAATTGTATTCCTAATTTGAACATTAAACAGCTGACTAGCTTTAAAATCTGCTTCTGACCAGTACATTTCTTTTTTGATGGCATACCCTTGAGAAAATCACTGCAGTCACGTGGTTGACATTTATTTGATTCAAGCAGTCCTTCAAAATATAAAGATGTCCCAGCCTTGGTCAAACCATCTTTTAGTTTTTTTATGTCTGAATCATTGACTTGTCTTACAATGATGGAGCTGACTTGCATGGCTCTTCTTTTATTAATGTTTTGTGCTGTGCTGTTGCTTTACTAAATTTAATTATCAAATAGTACTGCAGTTTTAAGTTCTTCTTTGCTGGGGACATGCCATTGTACATGTAGTAGCAGCGGAGTGCATGTTACTGTAAATAAATCATCAGGGGACCTCTGTTGCCTCAAGCTGTATGAACTAAGAAGTCGAGCAGTTGTAATATTAAAGCAGCTACATGTTTGCAGCAACCACCTAGACCTACCTTGCATGAACAAACAAGTTCTGTTGCCAGTGAAACCTTCACTGTTTCCTGGTGTAAGTGAACATAAACATCATATTGTATTTTCTTCATGGAAGCCTTCCTTGGTATATCTATCCAGTGACTTCAGTTTCTATGGACAGTGCCTTTTACAAGAAAATAGCATTCTTCGCCTTTCATAATATTGGCTTTAACTTTTACTTCTGTTACCAGTTTCTTGGTAGCCAGCCTTCTTGCATCAGTGCTTACAAGTGAGCATTTGGTGGTTTCCATGTTTTCCAGTGATGTCTATTATCAAATGTTGCTTCAATATGAACTCATGCATGGGTGAATAGTGGTAAATTGTCCACTCTCGTCCACATTATGCTTTCTCCATTTCCAACAAAATGATTAAAAAGCCAGACGAAAATTCAATCCAAGTTGAGCACACTTCGTGTTTACAAGTAGTGAAAAGTGTTCGTCGCTGGGCTATAAGATGATACACCGGAGTTGGTAGTCGTAGAACATACGCAGGAAACCTTGTCCTAGCTTTACATAGAGAATTCGTCATGCTGTATATTCTAGCATGCCCTAGCTAATAGTAATATTTAGTCTCACAAAACAAATAGGTTATCGAAGAAGAAAACAAAGCAAAAAATCGCACAGAGCTGAAAATACTTCGACGTTTACGAAACAGAGGAAAAAGCGAAAAAAATTAAGTTGGTCAAACCGGTTATTTTCGCGACAAAGACTTCAATGTTTTAAATTGGTTTAGAAATAGAACTCTTGAGTCTTGATCAAATCGTGCGTGAAGAGATGTGGTAGTTGAAACATGATTTTTGAACCCAGAAGAGTCAGATAGAAGCCGATTGCAGTTCTAGCAGTTGGAAATAGTGAATGACTGTGGACTTAGTTACCTTAACAGAAATATATGTAAGTACCTACCTTTCAAACGTGTAAAATCTCAAATAGTTATCAGAGACGTCTTCATCGAACGAAATTATCTCTTCCCCGCAATGATGAATATTTTGAAAAATATGGCAGTTCCACATCCACAATTCCACAAAAACACAAAGCAAACCACTTAGAATAGATAAAAACCTTTATTAAATCTTCAGAAGAAAAAAATCATCTACAAATTTAACTAAATGCTTCACGGCTCCTATTCGAAGGAAGCGGTCGCCATCTTCCAAAAGTAATTTGTGTAACTAAACTCCCAGCATGCTTTGCTTTAATGCATAAGGTCCATTTAACCGGACCGCAAGGCTATGGGTTAAAATAATACCAGTGTGAAGGTATCACCACATTCATCCTCGGATTCATCACCAGATTCATCACCAGATTCATCACCAGATTCATCACCACATTCGCAAAGCAAATATTTCACCTTCAATAATTACTTCAATAATCAACCGATCGGCACACACGATACACCAAATTAAAGCTTATTATTCTATCTTTCCGGCCCAAGATTAACCGCGTTTGTTTCAACAATTTATAGAGGAGAAAAATAACTATATACTAGAAAGTACTCGCTCTTCGGTCTTGGGGGAAAAATTTCGATGGCTTCTTTTAATTTTAACCGGCTTTCCTACATATCAAAATGAAGCTCATTCTATCCTCTTGCTGGCCCAAGAAAAATTAGAAGTGGCCCAGATCTGGTTCAAGAGTTATTCGCTTTTAAAGCGAGACGCCCAAACTGTCAATTACACAGCGCGCTAAAAATAGAACACTTTATTATTAAATTCGTCGGGATGGTTTGGGGAAAGATTTCGATGGGTACTTTTAATTTTAACCGGCTTTCCTATATATCAAAATGAAGCTCATTCTATCCTCTTGCTGGCCCAAGAAAAATTAGAAGTGGCCCAGATCTGGTTCAACAGTTATTCGTTTTTAAAGCGAGACGCCCAAACTGTCAATACAGCGCGCCGGAAATAGAAATCTTTATTAATTGTGGTTCCCGACTTAGACATTGGGGGAAATATTTCGATGGCTTTTGTTAATTTTAACCAGCTTTCCTATATATCAAATTGAAGCTCATTATATCGTCTTGCTGGCCCAAGAAAAACTAGAAGTGGCCCAGAACTGGTTCAAGAGTTATTCGCATAAGCCGAAACTGTGAAGGTATCACCACATTCACTTAGGGGAAAAATTTCGATGGGTTCTTTTAATTTTAACCGGCTTTCCTATATATCAAACTGAAGCCCATTCTATCCTCTTGCTGGCCCAAGAAAAATTAGAAGTGGCACAGATCTGGTTCAAGAGTTATTCGCTTTTAAAGCGAGACGCCCAAACTGTCAATTACACAGCGCGCTAAAAATAGAACACTTTATTAACTATATTTCACGACATAGCCTTTGGGGGAAAGATTTCGATGGCTTCGGTTATTTTTAACCGGCTTTCCTATATACGAAATTGAAGCTAAATCTATCTTCTTGCTGGCCCAAGAAAAATTAGAAGTGGCCCAGATCTGGTTCAAGAGTTGTTTCGCTTTTAAAGCAAGAAGCCAAAACTGTCAATTTCCGCGCGCCGGAAATAGAAATCTTTATTAATTGTGGTTGCGACTTCGACCTTGGGGGAAATATTTCGATGGCTTTTGTTAATTTTAACCAGCTTTCCTATATATAAAATTGAAGCTCATTATATCGTCTTGCTGGCCCAAGAAAAACGAGAAGTGGCCCAGAACGGGTTCAAGAGTTATTCGCAAACGCCGAAACTGTGAAGGTATCACCACATTCACTTAGGGGAAAAATTCCGAAGGGTTCTTTTAATTTTAACCGGCTTTCCTATATATCAAAATGAAGCTCATTCTATCCTCTTGCTGGCCCAAGAAAAATTAGAAGTGGCCCAGATCTGGTTCAAGAGTTATTCGCTTTTAAAGCGAGACGCCCAAACTGTCAATACAGCGCGCCGGAAATAGAACACTTTATTAACTATATTTCACGACATAGCCTTTGGGGGAAAGATTTCGATGGCTTCGGTTATTTTTAACCGGCTTTCCTATATACGAAATTGAAGCTAAATCTATCTTCTTGCTGGCCCAAGAAAAATTAGAAGTGGCCCAGATCTGGTTCAAGAGTTGTTTCGCTTTTAAAGCAAGAAGCCAAAACTGTCAATTTCCGCGCGCCGGAAATAGAAATCTTTATTCATTGTGGTTGCGACTTCGACCTTGGGGGAAATATTTCGAAGGCTTTTGTTAATTTTAACCAGCTTTCCTATATATCAAATTGAAGCTCGTTATATCGTCTTGCTGGCCCAAGAAAAACGAGAAGTGGCCCAGAACGGGTTCAAGAGTTATTCGCAAACGCCGAAACTGTGAAGGTATCACCACATTCACTTAGGGGAAAAATTCCGAAGGGTTCTTTTAATTTTAACCGGCTTTCCTATATATCAAAATGAAGCTCATTCTATCCTCTTGCTGGCCCAAGAAAAATTAGAAGTGGCCCAGATCTGGTTCAAGAGTTATTCGCTTTTAAAGCGAGACTCCCAAACTGTCAATTACACAGCGCGCTAAAAATAGAACACTTTATTATTAAATTCGTCGGGAAGGTTTGGGGGAAAGATTTCGATGGGTACTTTTAATTTTAACCGGCTTTCCTATATATCAAAATGAAGCTCATTCTATCCTCTTGCTGGCCCAAGAAAAATTAGAAGTGGCCCAGATCTGGTTCAAGAGTTATTCGCTTTTAAAGCGAGACGCCCAAACTGTCAATACAGCGCGCCGGAAATAGAACACTTTATTAACTATATTTCACGACATAGCCTTTGGGGGAAAGATTTCGATGGCTTCGGTTATTTTTAACCGGCTTTCCTATATACGAAATTGAAGCTAAATCTATCTTCTTGCTGGCCCAAGAAAAATTAGAAGTGGCCCAGATCTGGTTCAAGAGTTATTCGCTTTTAAAGCGAGACGCCCAAACTGTCAATTACACAGCGCGCTAAAAATAGAACACTTTATTAACTATATTTCACGACATAGCCTTTGGGGGAAAGATTTCGATGGCTTCGGTTATTTTTAACCGGCTTTCCTATATACGAAATTGAAGCTAAATCTATCTTCTTGCTGGCCCAAGAAAAATTAGAAGTGGCCCAGATCTGGTTCAAGAGTTGTTTCGCTTTTAAAGCAAGAAGCCCAAACTGTCAATTTCCGCGCGCCGGAAATAGAAATCTTTATTAAGTGTAGTTGCCGGTTAAAGGAAAAGCCGGTTAAAATTAAAAGAACCCATCGAAATTTTCCCCTTAAGTGAATGTCGTGATACCTTCACAGTTTCGGCGTTTGCGAATAACTCTTAAACCAGATCTGGGCCACTTCTAGTTTTTCTTGGGCCAGCAAGACGATAGAATGAGCTTCATTTTGATATATAGGAAAGTTGGTTAAAGTTAAGAGAAGCCATCGAAATATTTCCCCAAAGTCTAAGTCGGCAACCACAATTAATAAAGATTTCTATTTCCGGCGCGCTGTAATTGACAGTTTGGGCGTCTCGTTTAAAAACGAATAACTCTTGAACCAGATCTGGGCCACTTCTAATTTTTCTTGGGCCAGCAAGAGGATATAATGAGCTTCATTTTGATATATAGGAAAGCCGGTTAAAATTAAAAGCACCCATCGAAATCTTTCCCCCAAGCAATCCCGACGAATTTAATAATAAAGTGTTCTATTTTTAGCCAGCTGTCCAATTGATAGTTTGGGCGTCTCGCTTTAAAAGCGAATAACTCTTGAACCAGATCTGGGCCACTTCTAATTTTTCTTGGGCCAGCAAGAAGATAGATTTAGCTTCAATTTCGTATATAGGAAAGCCGGTTAAAAATAACCGAAGCCATCGAAATCTTTCCCCCAAAGGCTATGTCGTGAAATATAGTTAATAAAGTGTTCTATTTCCGGCGCGCTGTATTGACAATTTGGGCGTCTCGCTTTAAAAGCGAATAACTCTTGAACCAGATCTGGGCCACTTCTAATTTTTCTTGGGCCAGCAAGAGGATAGAATGAGCTTCATTTTGATATATAGGAAAGCCGGTTAAAATTAAAAGAACCCATCGAAATCTTTCCCCCAAGTGAATGTG
This sequence comes from Paragorgia papillata, assembly GCA_035771165.1. Taxonomy (NCBI): domain Eukaryota; kingdom Metazoa; phylum Cnidaria; class Anthozoa; order Scleralcyonacea; family Coralliidae; genus Paragorgia; species Paragorgia papillata. Next base: position 2,804,852 of record JAWNZC010000011.1, on the reverse strand, counting down.
GTGATACCTTCACAGTTTCGGCTTATGCGAATAACTCTTGAACCAGTTCTGGGCCACTTCTAGTTTTTCTTGGGCCAGCAAGACGATATAATGAGCTTCAATTTGATATATAGGAAAGCTGGTTAAAATTAACAAAAGCCATCGAAATATTTCCCCCAATGTCTAAGTCGGGAACCACAATTAATAAAGATTTCTATTTCCGGCGCGCTGTATTGACAGTTTGGGCGTCTCGCTTTAAAAACGAATAACTGTTGAACCAGATCTGGGCCACTTCTAATTTTTCTTGGGCCAGCAAGAGGATAGAATGGGCTTCATTTTGATATATAGGAAAGCCGGTTAAAATTAAAAGTACCCATCGAAATCTTTCCCCAAACCATCCCGACGAATTTAATAATAAAGTGTTCTATTTTTAGCGCGCTGTGTAATTGACAGTTTGGGCGTCTCGCTTTAAAAGCGAATAACTCTTGAACCAGATCTGGGCCACTTCTAATTTTTCTTGGGCCAGCAAGAGGATAGAATGAGCTTCATTTTGATATGTAGGAAAGCCGGTTAAAAATAACCGAAGCCATCGAAATCTTTCCCCCAAAGGCTATGTCGTGAAATATAGTTAATAAAGTGTTCTATTTCCGGCGCGCTGTATTGACAGTTTGGGCGTCTCGCTTTAAAAGCGAATAACTCTTGAACCAGATCTGGGCCACTTCTAATTTTTCTTGGGCCAGCAAGAGGATAGAATGAGCTTCATTTTGATATATAGGAAAGCCGGTTAAAATTAAAAGAACCCATCGAAATCTTTCCCCCAAGTGAATGTGGTGATACCTTCACAGTTTCGGCTTATGCGAATAACTCTTGAACCAGTTCTGGGCCACTTCTAGTTTTTCTTGGGCCAGCAAGAGGATAGAATGAGCTTCATTTTGATATATAGGAAAGCCGGTTAAAATTAAAAGTACCCATCGAAATCTTTCCCCAAACCATCCCGACGAATTTAATAATAAAGTGTTCTATTTTTAGCGCGCTGTGTAATTGACAGTTTGGGCGTCTCGCTTTAAAAGCGAATAACTCTTGAACCAGATCTGGGCCACTTCTAATTTTTCTTGGGCCAGCAAGAGGATAGAATGAGCTTCATTTTGATATGTAGGAAAGCCGGTTAAAAATAACCGAAGCCATCGAAATCTTTCCCCCAAAGGCTATGTCGTGAAATATAGTTAATAAAGTGTTCTATTTCCGGCGCGCTGTATTGACAGTTTGGGCGTCTCGCTTTAAAAGCGAATAACTCTTGAACCAGATCTGGGCCACTTCTAATTTTTCTTGGGCCAGCAAGAGGATAGAATGAGCTTCATTTTGATATATAGGAAAGCCGGTTAAAATTAAAAGAACCCATCGAAATCTTTCCCCCAAGTGAATGTGGTGATACCTTCACAGTTTCGGCTTATGCGAATAACTCTTGAACCAGTTCTGGGCCACTTCTAGTTTTTCTTGGGCCAGCAAGACGATATAATGAGCTTCAATTTGATATATAGGAAAGCTGGTTAAAATTAACAAAAGCCATCGAAATATTTCCCCCAATGTCTAAGTCGGGAACCACAATTAATAAAGATTTCTATTTCCGGCGCGCTGTATTGACAGTTTGGGCGTCTCGCTTTAAAAACGAATAACTGTTGAACCAGATCTGGGTCACTTCTAATTTTTCTTGGGCCAGCAAGAGGATAGAATGAGCTTCATTTTGATATATAGGAAAGCCGGTTAAAATTAAAAGTACCCATCGAAATCTTTCCCCAAACCATCCCGACGAATTTAATAATAAAGTGTTCTATTTTTAGCGCGCTGTGTAATTGACAGTTTGGGCGTCTCGCTTTAAAAGCGAATAACTCTTGAACCAGATCTGGGCCACTTCTAATTTTTCTTGGGCCAGCAAGAGGATAGAATGAGCTTCATTTTGATATGTAGGAAAGCCGGTTAAAATTAAAAGAAGCCATCGAAATTTTTCCCCCAAGACCGAAGAGCGAGTACTTTCTAGTATATAGTTATTTTTCTCCTCTATAAATTGTTGAAACAAACGCGGTTAATCTTGGGCCGGAAAGATAGAATAATAAGCTTTAATTTGGTGTATCGTGTGTGCCGATCGGTTGATTATTGAAGTAATTATTGAAGGTGAAATATTTGCTTTGCGAATGTGGTGATGAATCTGGTGATGAATCTGGTGATGAATCTGGTGATGAATCCGAGGATGAATGTGGTGATACCTTCACACTGGTTAAAATAATCCCTTCTATCTTATATTATCATGCTCGAAGACATGTATAGATTTATACAAAGAAACGAACTAGAAATAGTCAGATAAAAAATAACTATGGCTAGTTTTGAATAGATTAGGAATAGATAGTTATGAATAGATTATAAACTATCTTTGTTGTTATGCAAGTTTGCCCACTTTTGTTTGTTATCGTTAGTGAACACATAAGTCAACTGAAATAAATGTCTATAATTTGAGACAAGCTGCTCAGTGATCAACACAATAGACGACCTTAAACATTACACATGCAATAAGTGTTACTGTTCAGATTAGTTGACGAATATATTGATCTATATCCATCGACATTGTGGTGGGACTCGTTGATGGGCACAAAATATATAAGCAACAGTAAATCAGCAGCTAATATTGTAACCGTATATGAATATATCTGTGAATACCGATATACGTCATTATACGATCACAGCGCAGCGACGGCCGACGATAGATGTATGCATGGTCGTAAACATGGTTATCGCCATGGGTATATAAAAGTCGTCTGAATTTTCTAGTTTAAGTTTAATATTATTCAACATCTTTGCCAACTTACCTTACGACGTAATTTAGGAAGTAAGTCCTACGTTCTTAACCACCAAAGTGCCAGCTATCAATATAACATAAACGGATGGTCAAATGGGCAAAATTATAAAGAACTTCCCCACTGCTTCCCTTGCAAGTCTTAATAATTACGTCATTGCAATCGACACTATATATTATTATTTTCCTAGAAGATAGGTCAAAAGGTTATAAAAATAAGATAAAAATTCCTATCAGATAAAAATAACAATATCAAATTAATAATGAGATGCGAAAAAATAACAATATATAACCAATCAATGACTTGCGAAAGACACGAAAACGATACCGGATGGGCCTTCTGTACACACACAAAACGCCTGTTCGGCACAATTTCTGTGTCGGAGCGCCGCTGGGCCGCTCCGATCTCGAAACAGGTACATCTTTTATCCGATATGTTTTTGTGCCGTTTCAGCCCAAGTGTGAACGGAGATCGAAATCGTTTCGGAAGTAAATTAATAGAATAGAGCGTGGTGATTGGTTGTATCACGGGTTGTATCGAAGTGCAAATCACTCCTGAAAAAGTGTACGTGTGATTTTTTTCATGATTTTGCTTATTTTTCTCGTGATTGTTTTATTTTTTCATGATTTTTGGTGATTTTTCTGAAGGTGTGTGTGATGTAAATCAGTGATTTGCCCCGAGGGGCAAAAAAAAGTGTGCGTGATACAAAAATCATGTGATTTTTCCCCATGATTATTTGGTTTTTCTCGTGATTATTTGATTTTTTTCATCATTTTTTTGTGATTTTTCTGAAGGTGTACGTGATTTAAATCAGTGATTTGCCCCTCGGTTTGTATCGTACGGCATACTATACTCTCTGACGAAGGGCCTTCGCTCGAAACGTTAGGCCCGGTTCAAACGTCGCGCTTATCATGTGCCGAACTTAATACATATTAAGTTCAACAAAGTTGACAAAGTTCGACGTGGTTCGTTTCAAACCATTCGTTGAATTTGGTCAGTGGCCACCTACGCGAATGTACCACTTAACATGAATAATGTGCCATGAATCGCACGGTTTTCGGTTTTCTTGTCTATTTCTCATTATTTTCTTGTCGAAAAATGGTGACGGTAAATCCGAAGAGAGCGCTAGCGAGAAAAGAAAACAGAATACAGTAAAAACCCGCGAACAAGAACCTACTCCTAATAAGAACCTCAGGCTGAAATTGAGAATTTATTTATATAAGAATATATAAGAATATAATAACCTATCCCAGGTTGATTTGGTGAAATGTAGATTCTTGTTAGCGGGTTTTTACTGTAATTGTGAGTAGATAATTGACTTGAGTCTGCCTTGCAGGCTAGTGCCTGTTGTCAGGTGAATGCGGAACGTATCTCTGTGCCCCGTCCGATTGACTTCTTCATCTTCTTCAAACAACTCAGCGCATCGTTACATGCCGGCGCGCTTATAGCTACTACAAGTATGCACTTACGATACAAACAGTAATGATCTCTTCTCGCATCCATATTTACTCGAAAAGACCGCCGTGCGTATTAAGTTTCACGTTTTCACCTCGCATTACAGCGAGATAAACTAGACAAACACGTTTTTTCGTGAATTATATTAGGTTCGGCACATGATAAGTTCGACGTTTGAATCGACGTCGCGCCAAGTCGAATTTAATACATTAAGTTCGACCTAAGCGCGACCGCCTCGGTCGAACTTAATATGGGCGTCGAACTTAATATGGGCGTCGAACTTAATTAAAATCGTCGAACTTAATTGATTCAAACGTCGAACTCATCATGTGCCTAACACTTCGAATTAGGTTCGGCACATTATAAGCGCGACGTTTGAACCGGGCCTTAGACTCCTACGTTTTCAGTTTCGGCAGAATATCAAACCTTACTATATTCCGATTTATGTATATATATATATATATATATATATATATATACTTTCTGTTATGTCGGGTGTTATAAGTCTGGTGTAGAAAAAGATTGATAGCTAAATAATTTGCATCAGCTAGACACTTTAATACCTTGATCTTGATCAGTTTTTACGTTCTGCTTCAAAAATTATCGAAGCAACGGCGAGTGAGGTCATCGTTTGATTCGCGAAAAAAACGGCCAAAACAATTTCGAAATACATGGCATTTTATGTATAAATATGGATGTACCGAAGGTGTCATAGAAGCTCTGATGAAGGCCTGAGTCAACAGGCCGAAAGCTTAGCAAAGAAATATTTTACGTGGTGTTTCCACAAAACTTATTTATATAATACTATTATAATTGTCCAAGTTTGTTCATTGTTTAAACATTTTCCGTGTTATTTATTAGTTGAACCACACATTGTTTCACACTGTTTGACACTGTTTACCGTCTCGTCGTGGATGTCTATGTTTATATATCTTCGTTTGTTAAAAGTAAAGATGTTTAGTTGAAATATCGTGTGCGTTTGAATTGAAGTCTACACTAGTTTAAAGATTGCGTCTGGTTTTCTGAGTCGTAAATGACTGAATTTGTGAAAGCTGTGTCGCCCTAAAATTCAATATCTGTGGTTGCGTTTCTTCCGAATAACATGGATCACCGCGAAATTGACACATCAAGCGTCGCCTCGGATATGCCTTCGCAAGTTCGGTCGAGAATAATTCATCAACTGAAACGCGCTAGATCGTTTGCTAAAGGAATTGTTACCCAAATACGAAATGAATTGAAGGAACTCATGCGAGAATCTCACGACGTGGGACAGGATAAGAAGAAGAGATTTAGAACATGCTTTAAAGAAGTTCCAAGACGCCCATAATCGATACCACGCTCTGTTTAGATCCAAGGATGATTTGCGAGAATCAAAAGTACGAAAAGTATCGGAAATGATATAATAACAATTGAACAATGGATTATGTCCGCACAATCTAACCTTGAACGGTCAATGCCATTTGTCTCATCAGATTTACACCGAAGATTCTGTGAGTAATTTCTCATCCATCCGATCACAATCCGATCGAAATCGACGAATTGAAGTTATCGAAAGGTTCAAAATCTACTGTCGGTTCAAGAACTTCAAAAGCGAGTTCATCCACAAGCACTAAATTGCGTGCGTCAGCAAAGAAAGCAGCTTTGTCGGCTGAAATAGCTGTATGAAAGAAACGTCAAGTACTACAAAGAGAGGAACTTTTCCTCAATACTAAACTTGAAAGAGATCGATTGGAACACGAAGAAACCAAGCTCTGTTTGGAACAGCAAAAGGAGGAGTTGTTTTTGGAAACAGAGATAGCTGAAGCCACGGCCGAAGAACGAGTTTATTTCGAAGCCGAATGTTTATATCAAGATGTCAAACATCTGCCCACTTCCGCCCAGCAAGCGACAGCAGTACAGCACCACACCTAAGCGTCGCGTCAGTTGACGAAAAGAAACTCACGATTGCGTCAAAATCCCATCAATTACAAGGCGAAAATTCACATCAATTACAATGCGAAAATTCACTGGAAAACGTAATTAACGGGAGTTTATGCGTTGGAGTCCCAAGAACAGTTATTGTCAAGCACGAAGACCATGGTAACACCCCCCTGAATCCAGTGGTAACAGAAAGGCTTCCTGAACAATCACTGACTGAGAAAACCTCTGAAGAAACGGACATTAGATCAGCGTTACTCCAACAAGATCATAACGAAGTAATTAGACAAATAGTCGATGTACAACAACAGCAAACACAGCAAGTGAAGGAGTTACTCGTTCAGCAAAAGCAGCAAACGTTATTATTATTATTATTATTATTATTATTATTATTATTATTATTATTATTATTATTATTGTTATTATTATTGTTATTATTATTATTATTATTATTATAATTATTATTATTATTATTATTATTATTATTATTATTATTATTATTTAAGATTATTTATACACGGTAACCTATTCAACCTTAAATAATTGTTTTTCAAAGGGCCGTGTCACACAATAAAAATAAAACTTATAATAATTAAATGTATCTAAACTATCCTAATTAACAATATATTACATGCCCTACTATAAATTTATCTAAGACTAATTACATATGTTAAGTTCTAAAAATCTACTATTTCCATAAGAATGTTACAATATTAAAAAGAACTATTTACAATTTAAAAAAGTGCTCAATCAAGTTACAAAATATCAAAGCCTATAATTTCTTTCTTCTAAAGGTTGGGCGTTCCAGGTCACAGCAGCTCGATAACCAAAACATCTTTTCATTGCATTTGTATTAGGTTTTGGTAGAAAAAGCATGTTGTTATTACTTCTCAGCTGGCAATAACAATCTCTTTTTGCTATTGAGAACAAGTGAGTTAAATTATCTAAATTTGTTTTACCAGCCACTATATTTTGAACAAGGGACAGTAGTTAACTGCTCGTCCTTTCGTGACAGTAAATCTTTCCACCCAAGTTTTAGTCGAGTGTTTGTTGCCGACATATCATAACTCTCACCAGTCACTATTCTGCCGGCTTTGTTTTGAAGCTTTTGTAATCGGTCTTTTAGTTTGTTTGAGCAATTATCTCAAACTAAAGAACAATAATCAAAATGTGGCAACACCAACGTATTATATAACAGTTTTAGGCTTTCATTACTAATAATGTTTTTAACTCGTCTCATCATTCCTATTGCTTTCGAGAGTTTTTTTACATGTTGCGTCGATGTGACTTTTCCAAGCGCGATGTTTTCGTCGACCAAAACACCTACAATCCTGGTCAAAATCACTCGGACACCTTGCCTTAAATCACATCTGATATCAAATTTCCTTCTAAAAATCATTCCCCCCGCTCCCCCCCATTCAATGTTGATAAAAATTTGCGCTGAACATACTTTGCATTTCATTTTCTAACCAACATTGAACGGGGGTAGTGGGGGGCGATGTTATTTGAACATAATCTTAGGAATTGATGCGCTTAAGTTCGTTTTACGCGACTGTCCGAGTTAATTTTGGCCAGGATTGTAGCGTTTTGGTCTCCGTCACACGAGAAATATTTTGTGAGCCAATCGAGATTTGAGGATCCGTTGATATTTGAGTTAATCTTTGCCGGGATCCAATAAGCATATACTCTGTCTTGCTGACCGATTCAAAGACAGTTTGTATTTGCCAACAACCAGTGATGTAACTTATCTAACGGGTTGTTGAATTTAATTTGAATGTCTTCTATCGAAGAACCAGAAGTTGTTACGTTAGTGTCGCCAGCAAACAGGGCAGGAATAGAATTGCTCAAACAATGTGGTACACTGTAAAAACTGACTGGTTGAAATAACTCATTTTTTTGGTTGCGACCAATATGGAATGGTTAGTACAACCAATTATTAATTGGTTCCAACCATTAAAAATGGTTATTTTAACCAAATAAAATTGGTTACAACCTTTACAAATGGTTATTTTAACCAAATAAAATTGGTTACAACCTTTACAAATGGTTATTTTAACCAATTGTGAATTGGTTGAAATTGAGTTATTAAAACTACTTTGTCAACATAACCATTCTAAATTGGTAGCGACCAATATGGAATGGTTATTTCAACCAATTATTAATTGGTTGACTAACACATCTTATAAAAAAAAACACCTTTCAAAAAACACACCGTTCACACTAACACACCTTCTTAAGAATAACACACCTTTTGACTAACTCATCTTATAGAAAACACACCTTTCACAATAACACACCTTCTTAAGAATAAGACGAAAAACATAGCACATCTTTTGAAATAATTCACTGTTGAAATAGAATACTTTCGATAGTAATAACAAACGCTTTGGTAGTAATAATAAAACGCATCTTTTAAATATAATACAACATTTGTTTAGCTTAAATATCCCTACGTTTAAAACTTTATATCTATACCTAAATGTGCATGAAGTAATTCCGAATCAATATGTGTGTAATTTCGAAACAGAATATATAGCATATCAGAATTCAGAAAGAAAGGCTACAGGTAATAAAAATCCTGGCTAATTAGCGCCGTCACCAGTGCAGAGACCCCCTGGCTACATGCGCCTGGGTCCTGGGTACGACACTGGCTAGACGATACCGCGCATGCTCCGCGCAGCTAGCGAGCGCGCATTGACACTTGGGATAGCGTCATCCCATCTGAAATGATCTGATCTGAGCGCGCCACGTTTGAAATTCATTTGTGATGGTGTTTTGAGATTCAAGCTACATAAACCCTTGGAAATAAGACTTTTTGTTTGCGAAGAGATCAGGAAGACAGTCTTCACCGAAATAACATGTTCTTCTACGGAAAGATTTAACTAAAAGCCATGGAAATCGAGTTGAACCAAGAAAGTCCTAGAAGCTTCTCTCGCACGAGGCTACGAACGAGCAAGGTAAAGAGATTCAGTAATCGTTTGTTTTATATTGTCCTACTTATTGTAATGTGAAATTTTCTCTGGCTCTCGTTGTCAATTTTTCTGTTTGATTGTCCAATACATACCATTTTATACTGATCGAAGTACTTTAGTGTAGTTGAAGTCAATGTTTATTATTAAAGTGATCATCTTTTGTCGTCAACAACATTGGCTTAATCTCTTCTTGTCTTCTCAATTTTACAGTAATAGTCAATTGTAGTTCCTAACAAACTCTCAAATCATTCTTTCTTTTTTTACCATTCTTTAGCCACCGTTGCTCTCACGATAAAGATTTATCTTATGTAAAACTAAAGCATTCAGATTTTGAGGTAAAAGTTATTTGTGATTATGAAATATTAAATTGTTGGTATTAAACAGACTAACAGTAACTTAACTTAACTTATGTTTTGTGTGCGTTTGTTTGTTTGTTTGTTTGTTTGTTTGTTTGTTTGTTTGTTTGTTTGTTTGTTTGTTTGTTTGTTTGTTTGTTTGTTTGTTTGTTTGTTTGTTTGTTTGTTTGTTTGTTTGCTTATTCATTAATATATTATTTTCTCTTATTTTCTAGTCCATAGGGAAGAGTTACCATGTTCAGTTGTGTTGAACCATTCCACTTGCTGTCTATATTGGCAAGTAAAATCCTTAAATAATACTGGTAGTTTATTTATTGACATAATGATATATTCCAATAGGCATGTTTATATCTCAAAATACTATTAGCAGGTTATATATTGGTCTAATAATAAAGTTTAATATTGGTCTATATACTGTATATCAGTATCATGGATATGCGAAGAACACATATCACACATCTGGATATTTTAGAAAGTTGACTGGTTTGATAAAATATATCTATTCCAATAGGCATGTTTATATCTATATTATATTATAATGATCTATTCCATATTATATTGGTCTATTCCATATTATATTGGTCTAATAATAAAGTTTAATATTGGTCTATGTATATATATATATATATACTGTAGAAGATGTTGTAAAAACTTTTGGCAGAGTGCTCGATGGGAATCCAGAGCATATTATAGTTAAAGTTCAAAGACTCGACAGGTTTGATTAGACATTTTATTACTATTTAGTTTCGTGCCACAAATATTGTGTGGTACTCTTCAGATAAAATGGTCTAATGACTAAGATGTAGTTACAGAGATGATTATATAAGTGTCTAGATAGGGATTATTTGGGAATTCTTAACGTTCATTCGTTAGTTTGAATATTCAAAGGTTTTAACCGTTTTTTTAGTGATATAGTATATGTACATGAATATATCCACTTGTGGTTGGTAAGTGGTTGTCAAAAATGAACATGGAACAGATCCCGGAAGGATTAACATTAGTAAATAGGGTTATAGCCGTATGTTATAAATATACATTGTGAGGTTATGTTACAGAGTTTCTTAAAAGAAATTTATTAGCATGTCTACATGATGAAACAAGTTCGTTACGTTTGTTTAGTGTGGCCAGAGAAGGTTTGCAGATGATAAAATATTTCTCCCACAGGCATAAGCTACATCTGTTTGAGGTGTTATTGTAGGGCTTGGCTTGCTTGATAATTCTCCACTTAATGTTGAACTCGGCATTTTTATCTTTAAGCTCCCAGACATGTTTACTCAGCTCAGTGGAAAGTTTCTTTTCTCGGTGTTTGAATGATGCTTTGTGGTTGGTAAATCTCGTTTTGAATGTGTTTGCAGTGAGTCCGATGTATGTTTGGTTGGGTTTGTTGTCGTTGGTGATTACTGTAGCTTGGTAAACAACTGACTTAGTTAGGCATTTGCCAAGTATAGGGCAATCGTCAGGTTTTCTGCAGTTACATTGATTTGGCGTTGATGTTTGTTGTATTGTCTTCTTTAGGATGGTCTTGTTGTGTCCGTCGATGGTTTGTTTTATGTTGGTCATGCAACTGTAACTAATCTTAACAGTGTTTTTGTTGAAGATTTTGTGCAAGCAATGATTCTCATGAAATTCTTCATTAAGAATTTTAAGAAACGTTTGGCCGATGTTGGTGGCAACGTTGCTGCTGTATGGTGGGTTGTACCATGTGATGTTCCTGTGTCGCTTTCTCGTTTTCGGTTGGTGTGGTCGTTAGGTGGTGTTGGGGGTTGGAATTTCAGTTTGTGTTTGTACCCACTGTGTTCAAGAGCTCTTTGGTATAGGGGTGCTGTGCGGTTAAATGAGTTTTCGTCAGATGAATTGTCAGAGAGTCGTTTGTTAATGGCTTCGGGTAAGTTCTTGATGATTATTGGTGGGTGGTTAGATTTGGTGTGTATGTAGAGTGGTACATTGTTGGGTTTGGTGTAGGGCATATGTGTTCCAGTAGTTAAATTGAGGGTTACATCTAGAAAGTTGACGATTTTTTTGTTGACTTCGATGGTAATTTTCAGGCCGTATTTGTTGAAGGTGGCACACAGGTCTTTCTTGATTAGATCAACCTGGCGGGGGGATGCTTGAGTTATCCCGAGGCCATCGTCTCTGTATAGCCCAAAATTGTTGCCGTGTTTCTGGGTAATAAGGTAAAGGAGAAAGGAGCCCACAAGTTCGCAGGATTCGGCACCGTCGTAACTGCCCATGGTGATGTCGAAGAGGTCGGGTGATGATTTCTTGCCCCATTGGTTTTCGTTATTAAATAGACATGATTTTTTGGCGTGAATAATGATTTATCTTTCATCGTTTGTGATGTTGTCATGTGTAGAGGCGAAATCTAATGCGGCGTTCAATAGTTCAATTGAGATTGATGGGTAAAAGTCTACCACGTCGAATTCAATGAATGTGTACTGGTTTTTGTTGTCGATGTTGTTGAACCAGTTCAAAACAGTAGTTGTGTTCTTCCATTGGTTGAGGTTCATGGCGGTAGTGGTTTTCTTGTTGATTCTATCGAGGATTTGTTTAGTGATTTTGCCAATTTCGGGTTTTGATGGGTTAATGAGGCGGCAGGTTGGGTTGTTGGCGAAGTTAGGCTTGTGATCTTTCAAGGTGATGAAGGCTTCTCTTTTGGCGGTGACGTTTACTCTATCGCTGAGGTTTAATTTTTCGACAATAGATTTAGTTTCACTTTCAATAGAGGAAATGACTGTAGGGTTGATTTTCTTGTAGGTTTTGGTGATGTTCTTATGTAGGAGTTCATTGTAGGAATTGGTGTTCATTTTGTAAAAGTTAGTGGTTTTGTCGGCAGGAATGAGAAGTTCGTTGGATTTCTTGATGTTGTGTACGTCTGAGGATAGTTGACTTTGGAATCTGCAGGTGGTATTTCTGAACTTGATGTTTTCGATCATGTTTATTAGTCTATTTTCAAAGTTAACTAATTGTGGGATCTGTGGCGGTGTTCTTTTTGAATTAAATCCATATGTTTCTATTTTCTTGGGTTTTAGATTTGGGTTTAGGTAGAAGTGTACCCTCCATCTCATTCGTCTGCAGAGGAGTTCTGTCTTCTCAATCAGGTTTCTTTTATAATCTTTCTGTGATGGTAGTGGGATGTTCTTAGTCGAATAGTCAAAATTTGTTGATTCCATGTCAAAGGTTGTTACTAAAAGTGCTCGACACAATAGGAGCGTGTATATACTGTAGAAGATGTTGTAAAAACTAACCCTAAACTAACCCTAAACTAACCCTAAACTAACCCTATTTACTAATGTTAATCCTTCCGGGATCTGTTCCATGTTCATTTTTGACAACCACTTACCAACCACAAGTGGATATATTCATGTACATATACTATATCACTAAAAAAACGGTTAAAACCTTTGAATATTCAAACTAACGGATGAACGTTAAGAATTTCCAAATAATCCCTATCTAGACACTTATATAATCATCTCTGTAACTACATCTTAGTCATTAGACCATTTTATCTGAAGAGTACCACACAATATTTGTGGCACGAAACTAAATAGTAATAAAATGTCTAATCAAACCTGTTGAGTCTTTGAACTTTAACTATATATATATATCAGTACCTGTATCATGGATATGCTAAGAACACATATCAGTGATATCCCACATCTGGATATTTTAGAAAGTTGACCGGTTTAATAAAATATAAGACTCAAACTGGTATAATGTCATACTAATAATATTGGTATAATTTTAGTGATATATAGATACTGCATATTCCTTATACATTACTGATATTATATTTCACTATATTCTAATTGTGTTAAAAAATACAAGAATTCTGCTAGGAAAGTAGAATTTTCTGTCCAAATTGTTTGTTCGGTAACTGCAATCTTGTAGTTAGGAATTATGTATGAGAATTATGTATTATGTGACCTTTGGAGGGAATCTTACTCTTAACCCTTGGAAGCTAGTCAGCTAGTAGGTCATTATCACATCTGAGAGCCCATCTGTGATACAGATGTCTCTTTTATTGTTTTACTAAGTTTATCAGCAGCTGATGATTCCTATTGTAGGCATCAATGGATTAAATGGAATGAATATTTAAACAAACAAACAAACAAACAAACAAACAAACAAACAAACAAACAAACAAACAAACAAACAAACAAACAAACAAAAATTACAACTGAACAAAATCAAAATTTTAACTTATAAATTGAAATTTTGAGTTTAAATATTTGAGTTACAGTAATTAAATATTTGAGTTACAGTAATTAAATATTATTTAACAAATTGTTGAACTAATTTAAATTCTCATTTTACAGGACTGGACCAGTACACGTTGAGTGATGCAAAAGCCGACTTCTCAATGAAAGAAAAGGATTGTTGATTTTCAAGATGATTCCGCTGATGTTCCCTTGTGCCATTGCCGATTGGATTGTTGTTAAGTACAGTACACTTTGAAAATAACCAACATTCTAAATATCGCGTGTAGTATCCTAAATGCTGAATGATGTATACATTGTTAAGTTGTTAGTCTAGGAGTTTTAGCTATCAGTTAATATTTGGGAATTTGAACTGCCAAAAATGGTTTGCATATGACCATTTTCCTGTATACCATGTATATAAAATAAGTAGTTATTATAGTAAGTGACTGTATACATGTACTTTAATGTCATCCTGATGTAAACACTCACAGTTCATATGTTAATTAAAATATATTAAATGTTGACAATGTTAAATGTTTTTAAAAATGTTTATTTTCTCTTTGTGAAAAAAATAAGTCATTGTGTTGAATGACATGTTTCAAGGTGTGTTATTATGCACACCTACATGTGTAAGATAACACATATCAGGGCATGTTGCATAGCACACCTTTGTATTAACACACCTATACGGTAACACATCTTTCTAAAACATGTGTTAATATAACATACCAAGGTGTGTTAAATAACCAACTCTTAAGGTGTGTTAGAAAACCTAACTTAAGGTGTGTTAAAATTTGGACAAAAAAGGTGTGTTAATTATTTAACATACCTTTTTTTAGAGAGTGTTATTCTAATTTGTGGGTCCAACAAAAAAGTGTGATCTCTGAGTTAGCATTTTTATGGATAAAAGAAAGTTTCACTTGTACCAATTAGCTTTGACTATTCTGTCACAACCTTAATTATTTATTTAAATGTATGTGAATTGTAGGCAACGTTTCTTGCAAGTAAGCAATGAATAAATCATACGAAACTGATACTTTTTCATGTTGCTGGTATTTGTTATAGTTACTATTTCAACCAATTAAAAGTTGGTTGAATCTACCATTTGAATTTCTCCTGACCAATGCATTTGCTTGACCAATTTTTATTGGTTACAACGACCAATATTTATTGGTTGTTTGGTAACAACCATTGTTTATTGGTTAAAATGACGAATAAATTTTTGGTTATAATAACCAATGTTTTTTTGGTTAAAATAACCAATAATATTGGTGGTTTCAACCAATAATATTGGTTGTTTCAACCAATAATATTGGTTGTTTCAACCAGTCCAATATTGGTCGTTTCTACCAAAACGATTTTGGTTGAAACAACCCATTTTAAATTGGTTCTCTCAGACTCATCCAGGTAACCTTTTTTTTTTTGGTTGTTTCAACCAGTCAGTTTTTACAGTGTAGGTCGTTTATATAAAGTATGAAAAGTAATGGACCAAGCTAAGGTTAGACCCCTGTGGCACACCAGTTTTTATATCTCTTTTTGACGAACATGTCTCGCCCACTTTGCACACTTGTGTCCGATCACTTAGATATGAAATGAACCAACGTAAACGATCTTCCTTTAATACCATACAACTCTAACTTTCTTATTAGAATTGTGTGGTCAACAGTATCAAAAGCCTTTTTTAAGTCGAGAAAAAGAACTCCATTTATTAGGCCTTGATCAATGTTAACTAGCCAAGTGTTAGTTGTACTTAATAAAGATGTACAAGTCGATTTGCCTTTTCTAAAACCCGACTGGAAATGAGTCAATAGTTTATTTTTATCTGAATAGGTGTACACTTGTTGGTAAACTAGTTTCTCAAATAATTTTGATAAAACCGAAATAGGCCGATAATTGCCACATTCCTCTTTGTCTCCAGATTTAAATATTGGCGAGACTCGTGCATTTTTCCAATCATTCGGAAAGACACCTTGACTTAACGATACGTTAAAAATTGTTGTGAGGAATGGTACGGTTGCCTCAGCTGAGTCTTTTAAGAGTTTAGCAGAAATTGTATCTGGGCCGATGGCTTTCTTAGATTTTATTCCCTGAAGTGTATCCAAAAACAACTTTGCAGGTTATAGCAGTAAAATAAAATTCACAATCTACGGGCTTTATATAATCTGAAATATTATATAATAATAATAATAATTGATGGTTTAATAGGATATTCTCGCACCAAAGGTGAATTGCAATATATTTACAAGTTACAGAATAAGAAATACAATTATTTAAGTTAATAGTAACTAAGATAATTAATTTTTATATTTAAGTTAAATTATATAAAAATGTTAAAATACAACATATATATATATATATATATATATATATCCATACTAAAACTAATAGAATACTAAACACTATTAGAAATAGAACACATTGTTGGTATAAAACTGTTTTTATAACGCTCGGTTCTGCATTTCGGTAAATAATAATCAAGATTGTTTCCTAAGACCCGGTTATGTGTCTCTGCACGGAGCGAAGGTAAGATATATGGTTAAGACCAAGGCCGTGAATCCATCCCAAAATCCCATCCACTCCAAATTAGGAAGGTCCGGAGGTATGCTACCCGAATTTTTTTTTGAATTTTGGTACACTGAAACGGCATTTCCAGCGTTTTGGGGGCACTTATAAAGTTATAGTACAATGTGCATGATCTTAAATCCATTTTTAACTTTGTGAGAAATCCGCTAAAAAACAAGGTTGTGCAAGTGGGATAAAGCACGTCAAAAGTTGTTAATGTTATATTAACTAGATTAGTTTGAGCTTGAATATGTATTATTTTTAATAAAACAATAAAGATTTGACTCGCAAAATGAAATGATTTCTGTAACAATTGTATCAATTGTACATACAATGATCGATAAAAACCGAAAGCAAATGTGAATAAGTTTATAGCAAATGATCAATGTGTATGAGGCACAATGTTGTGATCATCGACTGGAGTCCGTTTGTTGCCTTTACAATTAGGTTTTCATTCCCAGAACTATTCGAAGGCTCCGAATAGATTTCTTCTAATTTCGGATTGTTGAACAAACAATTTTGCTAGTTCATGTACATTGACATTGTCTAACTGTTCCTGGTGTACATGGCAGATGGAAATATGGTCAAGTCTACGCTGGGTCATGGTGGTTCGGAGCCACGTTTTCAGTCGTCGCAATGCAGAAAAGCTGCGTTCGCACTCGCATGACGAAACTGGACACACCAGTAGACGTTTCAGAAGAACCAGCACTTGGGGAAACAATAAGCGCACCGCATGTTCCATACTCCGATAAGCAACTTTTACCTCATGCAACGATTCGGCCTTGTATGTTTGCTTGAACATTTCTAGCTGAATTGGCAAAGTAAGACTATCAAGTTCAGGATACTTTGACACCACATCTTCGTCAACTTTCCCAGATGTTAACATCGTCTCTAGCTTCAAGTACTGTGCTAGGCCAGATTTGTCAGGGTCATACCTGTCTGACAGACCTGTGACTATGACATCGATGAACTCGAAATACTGCTTCCTGTAGTATTCTTCAGAGCTGTCAGGCCGATACTCAGCTGCTTCACCTGTGTATCTTCTTGGGGGGACTCGTATCCGAGGTACTTCCAGTGGATCCAGTTGGTATTCTTCACATTTTTTCTTCAGCAGTAGAGAATAATTGATGGAATGCTTCATCTGTGCGCTGAGCGCTAATATGTGTTGATGATATCTTAACAGCTTCTACCATTCCAGAGACATTTGCTGACTTTGCTTGAAGTGCGCTATTCAACTGTTCCAGGATCGCGACTGGCTTAGCTGCCATCTTCAATCCAAGTAAACTTCATTCTGTTGAATGTCACTGACAATCTTCCGTAAAATTTGGTGACTGAACATTTCCACCATCTCGTTCTGTGCACAAGGCGAAGTAAAATTTGTTGTATTTCTCAAATACATCTGCAGATCAGGAACATCTTCCGTTCTAAGCTTTAGGAGCTGTGAATAACTTCCATCACTTTCGTCGTGGCCACGAAATGTTGAGCCTTGTCGCAATAAATATCTTACCGAAGTAAACAATTTCAAAAGGGAGTTTCTTGCTATTGCTTGTTCCTTTTGTTTCTGCGTGTGTTATTTGCGCACTTACCGATGGCCTTTTCACTGCTGCGATTTGATTGACGGACAAAACGTGTGTATGAGATGTCTGATGCAACTTAAACTTTTCAATTGCCTTCTTCCAGTTGTTGAATCCTTGTGAAATGAATGCTGGATCTTTATAATGGGCTAAATCTATTATCCCCATTGAAATAGCTTTTGAACAGTGGAAACACATAATTTTTTTCAAATCAGGATCATAATGAATCCATTCGTAATCTTCATACCACTTTGATTGAAAATAAAGTGTTCGCGTTGATAATTTCTGAGCAGGGATAACAGACACTTTTGGATGATTAGGCTTGTCGAAACTCAGGAAATTGTTCGATTTTGCAGTCAATGGACTCGAAGCCGAAACTGTTGCAGATGAGCATCTGTTAGTTGTAATAAAATCGCTAGAGCCGGATGCTTCAGGGGAAGGTCGTTGTTCATTGGGCAGCGAGGGTCGAGATATAGCCGCACAAGATATCCCTTGGCTTTCCGTTTCGTCATTTTCTACGAACTCTGCCAAAGAAGTGGGAGGTTTGCCGACATGAATTACGTTACTTTGCCGCTGATTTACAATTGGCGTCGATGGCGTGGAAGGTAGATTGTTACCAGAATCAGACGATGCGTGACTTGCGAGGGTACTGGTTTGCTCAACTTGCTGTGGATCCTTAAAAAATCTTCCGATTCCTGATAGTTTGGCACGTTTAGAAGGTTTCGGGGCATTTTTTCGAGGCATGTTGATGTTCGTTGTATAAATTGCCAGTATTTGCCATTTGGGAATGATTGTAAGTCTATCTCTACATCATTTGGTTAGATTGCATTTGCAATGCTATGTCTACAACTTTTAATTGGTGTGAATGGTGTCAGGCGAGAAACTACAAAAATGGAATGTTTAGGTTTAATATTTTAATATATTTGAACTTTTGAAAATGGTAAAATAAATTTATCCAGTCTTAAATCTTAATTTAGTCGTTAAATTAGTAACTTACGATTATGTCGATTAGCAAAACGAATTAGTCTCATTCAGCGCAGCTTGCCAGTTAGAACAGGAAGTGAATACGACCAATAGTGCCTTTATGTAAATGTTTATAAAATTACAACACAAATTTGAATTCAATTTGAATATTTTTTTAGTATTTACATAACATATGCGATGTGAGTATTTGCTCCCAGCGACTACAGAAAGGTCATACGTTGTACTTCATGACTTCATCTTATTAAATGTCTTCGTTCCAACCACAATTCAGGATGAATAGCATACCAGGCATTAGGTTTTTAGATTACCAAGAAACAAAATTTCATTAAACATGTTAAAAAGTGGGGGGGATAATTAGATATTCCCCACTCCAAAAACTGGGGGGGGACGCGTCCCCCCCCCCCCCCCATCCCCCCCAGGATTGACGCCCTTGGTTAAGACGAGAATCAGGTTCTTGAATATTTTTGAAAGTTTTAACACAAAGTTCTTGACGTCTATCATCAAGGCGTTTACATAGAGCAAAGTTAAGGGCGTCTTCATATTCAACTTCAGGGAATATTATACGGAAGGCCCTTTTTTGGACTTTTCCAATTTTGTCCGATAGGTAATTTGGTAACGTGGTGTGCCAAACAAGGCAGGCGTATTCCAGAATTGACCGCACTAGGGAAAGATAAACTAATAAGAGGTCACTGGATCCCGGACGGGAGACCACAGCGTCGTAGCACACGAATAATATATAGACGTTTTGACGCTTTTTTACATAGCTTCTATACTATCTTGCCTATCTTGCTTATTGTTAATTGTAACTCCCAGAACTTTGAATGAGGCAACTAGGTCAAGCGGTTGTCCGTCAATACGGAGTCGAGGGATATCGTTTACGTTGCGAAGGAAACTTATTATCATCTCTTTGCATTTATTACCATTTAACTTCATATTGTTATTCTTTGTCCAGCCCTCGATTGCGTTAAGATCCGATTGCAAGGTTGAAATTTCATTTATATTTATGGTTTCCGACAGTGTGATATCATCCACATATTTCCAATGGGCTGTTTTACAGGAGGTTAATTCAAGATCGTTAATCATTATAATAAATAAAATAGGTCAAGTTTAGTTCCTTGAGGGACACCTGCATTAACAAAACCCCACTCGGATTGGAGATTATATCAATCTTTACCGATTGACGTTTTTTGAAAGAAAGTTGCAGATCCACGGGATAATTGATCTTCTGACACCAAGTGACAACAGTTTTAAAACCAGAATGTTGTGATCAATGCGGTCGAAAGCTTTACTAAAGTCGAGGAAACAGATCCTGAGATAATGCGATTGAGTGTCTAATGTCTTTAACCAGTTATTAATCATACCAATAAGGCAAAACGTAGTGGAGGTTCCTTTTAAGCAGCCAAATTGTTGTGGATCAATTTTGTGTTTTATGTCATCCATCATCCACTTAAACACAAAATCTTCGAGGATTTTAGATAAAGAGGCCGTTAGTGAAATAGGACGCAGTTCATCCTCACAGGACACAGGTAAAACTTTAGGAATTGGTGTAATAAACGCATCTTTCCAAATATCGGGGAATTTGCCCGTGGTCAGAGATGTATTAAAAATGTGACATACAGGATCTGCCAATTCATAAGCAAATTCCTTGATAACCCGGTTTGGGATGTCATCAGGGCCATTTGATTTGGAGACTTTAACTTCTTATGTTGGAATATTTTGTAGGCGTTCTCTCGCCTTGCCGCATCTTTTCACGAATGCCCTGAGGACGAACGAGGTCGAAGATTTCATGTTTCGTTACTTCCGATATGCAAATGAGTTCAAATGTGCAAAACCCCATATCTATGCTGGAGTACCTACTTCAAAACATATAGTTTGTAGTGTATTTCAAAACTCATTAATAATTCATGAGGAAAACACAACGGAAATCAGTACCATGTCCATGGTTTTATACCTGATAAAACTTCTTGACGTCAGAAAGAATACTAATGAACATACAATTTTATATAAAGAATACTAATGAACATACAATTTTATATAAAGAATACTAATGAACATAACATCCAATAACGAATCGTTTTTGAAGCCATTCAAAACACTCGCATCACGTGTTTTATCAGATCTACGTTTGAAATGTCCACGTTGGGCGTCATTCGTTTGTTATTTTAAATCTGTAAACCAACTGATTTCAACCAACGCGTTCCAAACTATTTTGTGAAATTCCAAAGTGCTAATTTTGAGGTATTTAAGTCGGATTTTGCGATTTTCCTCCTTTTTGTTCGCAAAAACGTTCATTATTTTTAAAGAATAAGATTAGTGCTAAAAGTACACAGAAAAATCTGGTAATTTTTAAAAATATGCATAAAGAAACGTTTGAAAAAACAAGTTTTATTTGAAAGTTTAAAAATTATTATACTTTATTGGTCACTTTTTCAATCCCTATATGTGTATTATGCGAACTAAAAACAAATCGCTGCAAAAATAAGATAATATAATAACAACTAAACTATGACATTTTTTTTTCTGCAGAATTACTTAAGTTCATGCTCTGTAAAATTTATACGTTGGCCAACACTATATATTGTTTGGTCTGGTGAATGAGAATGATAAGGTTGGGAAAAGGGTTTCCAACCCTGTAGTTTTGTTTGAAAAATCTATAGAATATAACAGTTAATGAAAACGATAGGGTTGGCAAAAATTTTCCCAACCGTATAATTTTGTCTGCAAAATCTATAGAATATAACAGTTAATGAAAACGATAGGGTTGGCAAAAATTTCCCCCACCCTATAATTTTGTCTGAAAAATCTATAGAATATAACAGTTAATGAAAACGATAGGATTGGCAAAAATTTTCCCAACCGTAAAGGTAACTGACAAAGGTAACTGCTTCGTGGTGATGGACAGAATTGAGTACAACGAGAAAATGGAAGTTTTACTAAATGATCGTAATACTTACGAAGTAGTCAAAAAACCGCCTTTTCAGAAACTTGAAAGAGAACTAAATTCAAAACTCTTAAATTTGAAGAAACAAACGAAACTTAATGAAACCACATATTGCAGATTACGATCTACTGACGCAACGCCACCAGCTATCAGAGGCTCTATCAAATACCATAAGAAAGGCCATCCATTACGACCCATTGTAACCTGCGTTGGATCGGCACTTTATAATACCTCAACGTTTTTAGCAGACCTATTGTCACCACTACAAAAGCGAAATGGTTATTCAATTTCTAATTCATCTCAATTTGTAAATGATATTTCTAACACCACCATTGAAGATGATGAATTAATTATATCTTTTGATGTCGTTTCTTTATTCACGTCGGTTCCAGTTGACAAGGTATGCAATTGTATCCGCAAGAAACTTGAAAATGACAAATCTCTCCATGATAGAACTAATCTAGATATTGATGACATTATTTCCCTACTAACCTTTGTCCTATCTAACAACTATTTTATTTACAATGATACGACGTACAAACAAATACACGGATGTGCCATGGGTAGTCCAGTTAGTGCTATTATCTCTAATCTCTACATGGAAGAAGTTGAAGTATTATCCATTGAGAAAGCCACTATTCCACCAAAATTTTGGAAACGCTATGTTGACAACAGTCTCGCTATTTTAAAGTAAAACGCACTCGCCACATTCCACAAAACTCTCAACTCCATTGACCCACACATTTCATTTACTGTTGAACATGAACACAACAACAAAATTGCCTTTTTAGATACAGAACTTTCACGACAAAACGAGACAATTGCTATCCACGTTTACAGAAAACCTACACATACAGATCGTTATTTAGATTTCCATTCTCACCATGACAAAAAAACACAAAGCTAGCACTGCTCGAACACTCATGCACCGATCTTTTCATCTCCCTAACACTACTAACGGAAAAGCACACGAATTAGATCATGTTACTAATGCGTTACGAGCAAACGGTTATCCGCATAGATTTATTACAGAGATAACGCGCAAACTAACGCATATGACACCAACTCCAGAAGAATTAGTGGGCCGTTTTTTTTCAAGTTAGTTGAATCGGAAAAACAACACAACGGCTATGCAGTTCTTCCTTACATCAACGGATTAACTGAGACTTTGACGCGACATTTACGTAAACATGACATTAGGGTTGACACTACAACAGGAATTCCCTTCTCCCAAATACAGACCACCCTTTGAAGAACAACTAGATGTCGTTTATAAAATACCATGTAAACAATGCGATTGGAGCTACATTGGCGAAACAGGAAGATGTTTTCGAACTAGAAAGAAGGAGCACATAAGGAATGTAAAATTTGGACAAAAGGGATCAAATATCGCCAACCACGCTTGGAATAACGATCATGCCATTGATTTTTAAAACGGCCGGATTATTGATAGAGGCAATTATCGAATACGAAAAACTTTGGAATCTTGGCACACCGGATTAACGAAAGAAGCCGACAACAACTCGAAGCCTCTTCCTGGACAATATGCCATTCTATTAAAGAAACAATAACACATTTATTATCCATATCTTATGTCATATCCTGTTATTCTCATTAATATTCTTCTGCTTGTATATATATATAGGTGTAGATTTCCACATTTCTCTTAACCCGTTGAAGGCTGTAGTCTGACAGCCGAAAGCTCGTATTAATAAAAACTTTTATCAGTGAACGCTTGTTTCATATCATTACGTATAATTTTGTCTGCAAAATCTATAGAATATAACAGTTAATGAAAACGATAGGGTTGGCAAAAATTTTCCCAACCGTATAATTTTGTCTGCAAAATCTATAGAATATAACAGTTAATGAAAACGATAGGGTTGGCAAAAATTTCCCCCACCCTATAATTTTGTCTGAAAAATCTATAGAATATAACAGTTAATGAAAACGA
This sequence comes from Paragorgia papillata, assembly GCA_035771165.1. NCBI lineage: Eukaryota > Metazoa > Cnidaria > Anthozoa > Scleralcyonacea > Coralliidae > Paragorgia > Paragorgia papillata. The sequence continues at coordinate 2,781,110 of JAWNZC010000011.1, read as the reverse complement.
TAGGGTTGGCAAAAATTTTCCCAACCGTAAAGGTAACTGCTTCGTGGTGATGGACAGAATTGAGTACAACGAGAAAATGGAAGTTTTACTAAATGATCGTAATACTTACGAAGTAGTCAAAAAACCGCCTTTTCAGAAACTTGAAAGAGAACTAAATTCAAAACTTTTAAATTTGAAGAAACAAACGAAACTTAATGAAACCACATATTGCAGATCACGCAACCACATATTGCAGATCAGATGACGCAACGCCACCAGCTATCAGAGGCTCTATCAAATACCATAAGAAAGGCCATCCATTACGACCCATTGTAACCTGCGTTGGATCGGCACTTTATAATACCTCAAAGTTTTTAGCAGAGCTATTGTCACCACTACAAAAGCGAAATGGTTATTCAATTTCTAATTCATCTCAATTTGTAAATGATATTTCTAACACCACCATTGAAGATGATGAATTAATGATATCTTTTGATGTCGTTTCTTTATTCACGTCGGTTCCAGTCGACAAGGTATGCAATTGTATCCGCAAGAAACTTGAAAATGACAAATCTCTCCATGATAGAACTAATCTAGATATTGATGACATTATTTCCCTACTAACCTTTGTCCTATCTAATAACTATTTTATTTACAACGATACGACGTACAAACAAATACACGGATGTGCCATGGGTAGTCCAGTTAGTGCTATTATCTCTAATCTCTACATGGAAGAAGTTGAAGTATTATCCATGGAGAAAGCCACTATTCCACCAAAATTTTGGAAACGCTATGTTGACAACAGTCTCGCTATTTTAAAGTAAAACGCACTCACCACATTCCACAAAACTCTCAACTCCATTGACCCACACATTTCATTTACTGTTGAACATGAACACAACAACAAAATTGCCTTTTTAGATACAGAACTTTCACGACAAATCGAGACAATTGCTATCCACGTTTACAGAAAACCTACACATACAGATCGTTATTTAGATTTCCATTCTCACCATGACAAAAAACACAAAGCTAGCACTGCTCGAACACTCATGCACCGATCTTTTCATCTCCCTAACACTACTAACGGAAAAGCACACGAATTAGATCATGTTACTAATGCGTTACGGGCAAACGGTTATCCACATAGATTTATTACAGAGATAACGCGCAAACTAACGCATGATATGACACCAACTGCAGAAGAATTAGTGGGCAGGTTTTTTAAGTTAGTTGAATCGGAAAAACAACACAACGGCTACGCAGTTCTTCCTTACATCAACGGATTAACTGAGACTTTGACGCGACATTTACGTAAACATGACATTAGGGTTGACACTACAACAGGAATTCCCTTCTCCCAAATACAGACCACCCTTTGAAGAACATCTAGATGTCGTTTATAAAATACCATGTAAACAATGCGATTGGAGCTACATTGGCGAAACAGGAAGATGTTTTCGAACTAGAAAGAAGGAGCACATAAGGAATGTAAAATTTGGACAAAAGGGATCAAATATCGCCAACCACGCTTGGAATAACGATCATGCCATTGATTTTTAAAACGGCCGGATTATTGATAGAGGCAATTATCGAATACGAAAAACTTTGGAATCTTGGCACACCGGATTAACGAAAGAAGCCGACAACAACTCGAAGCCTCTTCCTGGACAATATGCCATTCTATTAAAGAAACAATAACACATTTATTATCCATATCTTATGTCATATCCTGTTATTCTCATTAATATTCTTCTGCTTGTATATATATATAGGTGTAGATTTCCACATTTCTCTTAACCCGTTGAAGGCTGTAGTCTGACAGCCAAAAGCTCGTATTAATAAAAACTTTTATCAGTGAACGCTTGTTTCATATCCTTACGTATAATTTTGTCTGCAAAATCTATAGAATATAACAGTTATATATAACAATATAACAATATAACTTGTTGTTGCTTAAACTAAAACGTCATGGTATCAACGGATCTCTTCTGTCGTGGTTTGGTAGTTACCTCACAGGTAGACACCAAAGAGTTGCTATCGATGGAACTTTTTCTGACTGGCTTCCTGTTACCTCTGGTGTACCACAAGGGTCTATACTTGGACCACTGTTGTTTATTTTATATGCCAATGATGTCCCTAACTACATCAAGTATGACTCAAAAATTGCTTTGTTTGCTGACGATTCCAAGCTGTTCAAACCTATTCTCAATCCAACCTCGAGTTACAACCTTCAGAGTGATCTTAACTACTTGCACAGTTGGAGTTTGGACTGGGGAATGGAGTTTAATAAATCTAAATGCAAGGTCATCAGCATTTCCAGGAAAAAGACATCGACAAGAGAACCATCATACACCATGGATGGTCAGCCGTTGGAGTGCGTTCCTTATATAACGGATCTTGGTGTCACTGTGTCAAATAATCTGTCGTGGTCAAGGCATATTGAAGGAGCTGTGGCCAAGGCTAACAAGACGCTTGGTCTTGTTAAAAGAGTATGCAAAGATCTCCCTGATAAAAAAGTCAGAAAGTTGTTGTACTGTGCTCTTGTACGGCCTAAACTTGAGTACGCCAGTAGTTTGTGGTCACCGCATACAGTAAAACATCGTTCGTTAATTGAAAATGTTCAGCGGCGAGCGACTAAATTTATACTCAACTATCCCCCGGATGTGAAATACGATGAGAGACTTATCAAGACCAATCTTCTTCCACTTGAATTTCGCAGAGAAATTAACGACTTGATACTCCTTTTCAAATCCAGAGCAGGACTTATTTCTACAAACGTAAATTATTTTCTATGTACTTTTAAGCCAGGATATAGATCTCGGAATTACGACGTTAACAATTACAATATACTGATTAAACACAAACAGGACTATTTCAGAAAATCGTTTTTTATTAGATCAGCCGAACTATGGAACAGTCTGCCTTCTTATCTTAAAGTCTACCACTCGCTTCCCGAATTCAAGTCTACTCTAACTAAGTTGTACTTTAAAAAGTTATCAACATACAGCCCTCCTGGCTCTACCTAAGTTATAATATCTGAACTCTACATACATTTGCTATTATTATGGTCAATTATAGATTAGTTATATATTTTTCGTCATGTTAGTCATTCCTATATATGTGTATGTGTGTGTATTTTGTATATGTATATGTATGTGCATGTATGACTATTGAGTATACTGTTTAAGTTTCTATTATATTGAGTATATTGTTTGAGGGGTCAGGTCTCAATAGGGACGCAAGTCCTGTTCCTTTCTCCTGTCACATCTATTTTATCTGTGTGTTTTATGTACTAGCAACCTTTGTATCCAATTTAATGTAATTACTTACTGTGACAAATTCAATAAAATTAAAAAAATTAAAATAAAAAGTTAATGAAAACGATAGGGTTGGCAAAAATTTTCCCCACCCTAAAATTTTGTCTGAAAAATCTATAGAATATAACAGTTAATGAAAACGATAGGGTTGGCAAAAATTTCCCCAACCGTATAATTTTGTCTGCAAAATCTATAGAATATAACAGTTAATGAAAACGATAGGGTTGGCAAAAATTTCCCCCACCCTATAATTTTGTCTGCAAAATCTATAGAATATAACAGTTAATGAAAACGATAGGGTTGGCAAACATTTTCCCAACCTTATACTTTGTCTGCAAAATCTATAGAATATAATAGTTAATAAAAACGATAGGGTTGGCAAACATTTTCCCAACCCTATAATTTTGTCCGCAAAATCTATAGAATATAACAGTTAATGAAAACAACAGAGTTGCCGTAAAAATTTCCCCAACCTTATAGGTTTGTCTGCAAAATATATGCAATAAATAATCCTAATAAGAAGTATATAAGGTTGGTAAAAAAATTTCTAAAGCTATAAAAAAGTTTTTGCTAAAACTTAATTACAGCAAATTAAATTAAACTAAACTAAACATCTAAATTTCTTTTATAAATTAAAAGACAAAATTATGATGTAAGAAGAGTAAAGTGAACTAAAAGTAAAGTAAAAGTAAAGAATTTTTATTGCGTTAAGCCTGAGTGTGCCTATCAGACTTGTAAATTTATTTCTGAGATATGAACTGCGAATTAAAGTTTTCTACGTATCATAAATATGGAATCCTCTGAGCTTTGAAGGCACACGGCATTTCTTTTAAACTCCAGTGCAGCAATAACAGCTGATCCTAAAGGTAAAACCAAATTAAATGGGGGAAACTGTCGTTTAAAAATAGGGTTTCTTTGTAGTCCGAATCGGTTCGAATTAGATATATATATATTCTGTGTCGGAACTATATAATTGTTGGCACTATCAATCTAGAAGAACGTCGCAACCCTGCTTCCTTATCTTGTGTAATATCCTGTTTATTGTCTAATGCTTGCAAGGTTTCTTGTTAAGAACCGCGCGTAGAGTCGTTTACTGGTCCGGAGTCGTAGTTCAAGAGCATGCATGACAAGACGGTACCCGAGTATTGTACGAGTGTATCACGATTGCGATACGTCCCAATTATATTTCATGAATAACATCAAAGCTGCCCACATATACATGCATATCGATCTAAACAAAAATCGAAAAGTAAATAAAAATTTTTGACCAGTCCGAGTCACCAAGACATCATCCCCACGCCACGGTGGACATATATACAGTCAAACATGTATACTATATAAATCCTGCTCAATTCGGTGTAATTCCTAGATCTTCAGCTACCCAGGCGTTAATCAGCAGATTCATAAGTGGTCAGAGGCTACCGACGGTACTGGTGCAGCAGTACGTGTTCTACTACTTGACTACAGGAAGGCTTTTGACTTGATTGACCATCACGTGCTGGTAAGGAAGGTTTGCCAACTAGAAATGCCTCCACAAATTATTAATTGAGTGATTGACTTTTTAAAATGCAGATTTCAACGTGTCAAATTGGCGAATAACTATTTTTCTGATTGGGCCTCAGTTCCTGCAGGGGTACCCCAAGGAACTAAACTGGGACCATGGTTATTTATCCTAATGCTTAATGACCTCCAAATCTCTAATTTTGATAACTGGATATACGTTGATGATACCACGGTATCGGAAGTCGTACATAATCATAGTAACAGTTCTATACAATTGGCAGCAAACATTGTTCAAGACTGGTCGAATATAAACAGATTTCAACTGAACGCTAAAAAATACAAGGAACTTCATCTTTCCCCCGATTATGTTAGAGTCTGGCCAAGTAGAACTTGTAAATCACGCAAGAATTTTAGGACTTACAGTCAGCAGTGACCTCCGATGGAATGTACACATCCAAAATATTATTAAGAAAGCTAACAAACGTATATACTTCATAATTCTATTGAAACGGGCGCATGTTCCTATCAACGCCATCATTAGCTTTTATTGTACGTGCGTTCGTCCAATTCTAGAATATAGTTGTGAAGTATTCCACTTCTCGTTACCAAAATATCTGAGTGATAACATTGAACGATTTCAAAAGCGTGTATTATCAATTATTCTTCCTGGAAAATCCTACTCTGAAAGATTATCAATTACAAACCTGGATAGCCTTCATCACCGTCGATATCATCTGACCAAGAAAACTTTTAACAGTATAGTGGAAAATCGAGATCACAAATTAAATGATATTCTTCCTAATGTTAATTCATCTAGTTATTCACTTAGGAACCAAAGAGATTTTATCATCCCCAAGTGTAAAACAAATAGATTTAAACAATCATTTTTACCTGCATGCGTGTGCATCAGATTTTTAAATTCCCTGTAACGTTATTTAGCTTTTTTTTTTTTTAGGTAGTCTGTAGTTTATTTTATTTTAGTTAATTTTAAATTTTTGGATATGTAATTTTGATATATCCGTACGCGCAATTAAGCTTTAGCTGCAAGGTGTTTTCTATTAAACGTATCTATCTATCTATCTATCTATCTATCTATCTATCTATCTATCTATCTATCTATCTATCTATCTATCTATCTATCTATCTATCTATCTATCTATCTATCTATCTATCTATCTATCTATCTATCTATCTATCTATCTATCTATCTATCTATCTATCTATCTATCTATCTATCTATCTATCTATCTATCTATCTATCTATCTATCTATCTATCTATCTATCTATCTATCTATCTATCTATCTATCTATCTATCTATCTATCTATCTATCTATCTATCTATCTATCTATCTATCTATCTATCTATCTATCTATCTATCTATCTATCTATCTATCTATCTATCTATCTATCTATCTATCTATCTATCTATCTATCTATCTATCTATCTATCTATCTATCTATCTATCTATCTATCTATCTATCTATCTATCTATCTATCTATCTATCTATCTATCTATCTATCTATCTATCTATCTATCTATCTATCTATCTATCTATCTATCTATCTATCTATCTATCTATCTATCTATCTATCTATCTATCTATCTATCTATCTATCTATCTATCTATCTATCTATCTATCTATCTATCTATCTATATTAGCGTCCTTGCATATTTTATGTCGCCTTGGCCGAGTATTAAGAGGCGAATTAAGTGGATAATTCCCTAAGTATCGAAACGAATCCCAGATTAACTATACGAATATCACCTCTATTTAAATAAACACCAACATGCACCAAAATCAATGTAAACGTTGCCGGCAAATCCCTGTATTAAGCGGACAACGTTGTCTTTGTTTATTTCATGATATTTTAATGTATTTCTCCTCTCTATATATTTATATAACACTGGTTACAGACCGCCAGACAGATGGCGGAGATTAGATTAGACTATTTCAGTCTTTCCTGTCTTTAATATCTCACGACGTAAACAGTATAAGTGTATGACAATAGTCGCGGTACTCTGGTTAATTTGTTCGGGTTAAATTAAAATTGTTTTTTTAAATAAAGTTCAGTGATAGTGACAAGTCAATGACCTTGCGAAGAGTAATTCAAGTTTAACAAGTACTATAGTCAATTCTGTTTGTTGTACAATGGTTTTTTTCTGTATATATACCAGTTTTGGTAATTGTAACGAAGTACTTATTCAAATTTAATATCTATACACTTGGAATCCCCCTTCATTTATTGGAATTTTTTCCGCGTAGCACGACCTTTTCGACGGAATGGTTAATTGAGCAATCAATTTCGTCTCGCCTCAATATTATTATCAACTTTAATCGCGGCGAGTCGGTTTCTGAAACAGGGATCGGGCAAGAACCAGCGTTTACCGCATCGACATCGTCAACTGGTGTATCAGACGATTTGTTGAAGTTATTTTTCATCTTGGCCAAACAGATATTTCATTTTCCATGCATCCATTGTGTTTCATTGTTCATGCTGACAATGCATACTATTTTCTTAAAATATAGCTTTCACTTGTCGACCAGTCGTGTTTTTACATTGGCAAAAGTATTTCACCATGCTACGCTGTCCTTTCGAATCTGGTGTGAATAACAGCTATATATATATATATATATATATATATATATATATATACAAAGTATAAAGTATAGTTTTACCTTAAAGTCTTCGCTACCAGAGGTTTCACCCTAAACGGGATCATCAGCGAAGATTAGCGAAGACTTTAAGGTAAAACTATACTTTATACTTTGTATTTTGCTCAATCTATATATGGTATTGAGCACTCTCTAACATTTCGTGAACCATAACTCACTTGGCGAAAAGATGGCGGCATGTTTTCTTTAACTGCCGAAAAGAGTTGAAATTGACGGATTTTTATACAGAAAAACATCAACACCCTCATACACAATTTAGCATGTTAAATGGTAAAATTCACCTAAAAATTACGTCTTTTTACTTCAAAAGCCCGACTAAATTAACTAGTTGATATTAATTTGTTGCCAAACAAAGAAACTCACGGTTAAAATCAAGCTTACAACACACATTTCGTAGGAGATTACCAGTAAAGAGACTTTTTTTTTATTTAGATAAGCATGTGGAGTAGTAAAAAGCATGTTCTTTTTCAAAAACAACCAACTAAAGTAATTTAGTTTCACTGCCGAAAGTGTTTCAGTTTCATTTTTGCATGAAATCAAAACCTTTTTCACGACAGCAACGCTAATATAAACAACTGACCCACCTTTTGACTTCATAAAGTTACCTTTTAATCTTTTTTGTTGATCTGCTTAACACATTTTTTGCCTCTCGAGCAACATTTATACAACATTTCGAAGCTGTTTACCGAACAGCTCAGCGAGAAACTCTATATGAATGCATCATTACGCATGGCGGAAGAATTAGTTGCCTATGCCGGAAGTTTGTTGTTTCAAACATTTCGCTGTAATTTTGTCTCTTGTACAGTGCTTGGCTATATAATAAAACAGTTATACCATTCGCTCTCGTTGTATACGAACTAATAGCCAACTCGGCGAAGCGCCTCGTTGGCTATCAGCTCATATACAACTCGAGCTCATGGTATAACTGTTAAATATATAAGTTTGAGCACTCTGGGCCCATGCGCACTTCACGCTATCTGAATGTATTTCACCGATGCTGTCCCACATGCGGCTGTCACCGACGATCGCATGTGTATAAGTAATTGATGAAATTCACTCAGATTGTTCCAAGCTACACTGATGAGCTGTTGTACAGCGAAAGACCGTGTCTGTAGATTGAACTATATATATATATATATATATATATATATATATACCACTTCTATGAGGCTTCTAGGAGGAGGTTAAATTTCAACTCGGTTAGACGATCGCATGTGTATAAGTAATTGATGAAATTCACTCAGATTGTTCCAAGCTACACTGATGAGCTGTTGTACAGCGAAAGACCGTGTCTGTAGATTGAACTATATATATATATATATATATATATATATATATATATACCACTTCTATGAGGCTTCTAGGAGGAGGTTAAATTTCAACTCGGTTAGATAGAAGGGGAGGTCAAAATTTCCAATGTATCGCCACAAAAAATTCAGCCAGAGCTGAAACATGTCGATAAAGCATTGGCATTGTGCACAAATAATCAACAATAAGTTTACATTCCCACGCAATTTTCCTTTGATTCTCTTTTAGCCCAAGCACGAATTACTTTTTCGTAGAGACTTTTTTCAGTCTGAACCACAGGGTTTATGAACTTATATTTCAAACTCAAAACATTCTATATGTGTACAGTTCCTATGTCTGTATTGCTTGCAAATATTTCAAAGTGGTAGGATTTTATATCAACTTGCCACGAATTTTTATACAATTATTTAATATGAATTATAGTGAGACTATATCACATATGTTCTGTCGCCGAAAGAGAGTAGAATCCGAAGTGATCGCTTTCGAAATGCTGTTAATTTACGCCTTCTGTTACATGCTTTGACATTTCATAGATCATAGAGAAAGACCATAGACAACTGTGTTCATTTCACCAACGGCAATATGCACGTGATAAGATGTTAACAATCTCGAACAAAATTAGCAATGAGAAATGTGCATGAATGTATACAAGATTTCTTCAACATTATCGTTTACTTCATCAACCATGAAATATATACTGTATATAGGCTTCGCTATATACATATATACGTAAACCCACACATGCATGCATGCATTCGGTATATACTTGTCATTTTGAATATGATTTGGGCAATCCAACTATTGCGACCCAATCAGTTATATACAGTCTATCATTATAAACTAAAAAAAGTAGTGCTGTGTATGCAGTATAGAGTTCCGGTTTTCGATAGAGCAAAATTAAAAGGTGTAAACTGCCGACATACGTTTGATAGGGCTTCGCACGAAACGTCAGTATTTCATTATCAAAATTATTTTTTTCGGCAGTTTGCCATCTTTTCAATTTCATATATTAAAACTAAAATATTTGAAGGTTTCTTATTTTGTGATGTTTCTTTGACTTCGTAATAAAAGAATTATGACAAAATCGTCGTAATCCGTCGTAATCGTCGCGTGAGAACAAGCTTGGGGCTATGATTACATGTTACTTTACGCTCGACTCTGTTTTAGTTTTGGGCTTTTATCTAGCTCGATAAAAGGTATTCTCATTCGAAAATGACATACTTCATTTAGTTCAATTTGTTTTTTATTTTCGTGTAGAACACAGATCACAATGTTGGTATTCCTAGTCTATGTTCTTCTAATGCAGCAAATCGCTGCAACAACATAAATAATTAAATGTAATGCGAGTCTGTGAGTTGCGAAGAATTTGTTAATTGCGTTCAGAACTTAAATCTTCTCCTGTCCTGCATGTATATGGTCTACACAAACAAGAGACTTGTATCTTCTTTTTATTTGCTTTTAATTTTATTTAGAACGAAATGTTGAATGGATTTGAATAGCTTAATAACTTATGACTGGGAAGTTAATATCTACTTACTAGGATCATTGACAAAACTGAATATCACCTTTTTTGACGATTTTCATACGCATAAATTTTACTGATAGAGTGACCAAAATATTGTTTGTATGTAGCTTTTATTTTTACAAGCGTATTTTTTTGGTTTAAATATTACAGGTTGGCATGCAAAAACGTTGCCTATCCTATTATGTTTATACAAGTATAAATTCTTGAGTTTTTAGTTTAGATAGAATTTTATAATGTTGGCAAAAATTTTGCTTACCCTATATATATTATATTTATAAGTAAAACTTGTTGTTTTCTTCAGATAAAATCTCATAGGGTTGGCAAAAATTTTGCCTACCCTATAAAAATTGTATTTATACAAGTAAAAATTGTTGTTTTTTGGAAATAGAATTTTATAGGGTTGGCAAAAGTTTTACCTACCCTATTGTATTTATAAGTCCAGATTGTTGTTTTTTTCAGATAAAATCTTATAGGGTTGGCAAAAATTTTGCCTACCCTATAAAAATTGTATTTATACAAGTAGAAATTGTTGTTTTTTGCAAATATAATTTTATAGGGTTGGCAAACGTTTTGCCTACCCTATATTTCTTAAATATGAGTATTTTTTTGCAGATGAAATCTCATAGGGTTGGCAAACGTTTTGCCTACCCTATTATATCTATAAGTACAAATTGTTGGGGTTTTTTTGAAAATAAAAATTTTATAAGGGTGGCAAAAGTTTTGCGTACCCTATAATGTTTTAAGTATGAGTATTTTGTGCAAATAAGATTTTATAGGGTTGGAAATTTTAAGCGTCGCTTTAGAAGAGCATGCACATGCCAAAAGACAAAGAGCAGAGTAAATTAACACAAGTACGATCCACGAGGGCTAATCCTGCAAAAGATTTATTGCAAGCCAAAGGAATTTCATTTCCAAACCCTTCCGAGGCTTCTACTTTTCAATCAAGTAATTTGGTTTATCGTTGCGTGCCATCGACAAAAGATGAAGAAGACGAACAACTTCTGTATGATACTTAAACAAAGCATGTTAGAATCTACCCCGTCAGCTCCGCAAGGTGGAACACCTACTCACCAGTTGCCAATGCCATTTCCGTTTCATCCTTCAGGCCCGGTTCAAACGTCGCGCTTATCATGTGCCGAACCTAATTCGAAGTGTTAGGCACATGACGAGTTCGACGTTTGAACAATTAAGTTCGACGATTTTAATTAAGTTCGACGCCCACATTAAGTTCGACCGAGGCGGTCGCGCTTAGGTCGAACTTAATGTATTAAGTTCGACTTGGCGCGACGTCGATTCAAACGTCGAACTTATCATGTGCCGAACCTAATGCAATTCACGAAAAAACGTGTTTGTCTAGTTTATGTCGTTGTAATGCGAAGTGAAAACATGAAACTTAATACGCACGGCGGTCTTTTCGAGTAAATATGGACACGATACAAACAGTAATGATCTCTTCTCGCGAGTGCATAACTTGTAGTAGCTATAAGCGCGCCGACATGTAATCGATGCGCTGAGTTGTTTGAAGAAGATGAAGAAGTCAGTCGGACGGCGCACAGAGATACGTTCCGCATTCACCTGAAAACAGGCTAGTGTAAGGCAGATTCAAGTCAATTATCTACTCACAATTACAGTAAAAACCGGCTAACAAGAACCTACATTTCACCAAATCAGCCTGGGATAGGTTCTTATATATTCTTATATAAATAAATTCTCAATTTTCAGCTTCTTAATAGGAGTAGGTTCTTGTTGGCGGGTTTTTACTGTATTCTGTTTTCTTTTCTCGCTCTCTTCGGATTTACCATCACCATATTTCGACAAGAAAATAGTGAGAAATAGACAAGAAAAACGAAAACCGTGCGATTCATGGTACATTATTCATGTTAAGCGGTACATTCGCGTAGGTGGACACTGACCAAATTCAACGAATGCTCGCATATAGCAATTAAGTTCGACTAATTAAGTTCGACGTTTGAATCAATGTCGAATCACGTCGAACTTTGTCGAACTTAATATGTATTAGGTTCGGCACATGATAAGCGCGACGTTTGAACCGGGCCTCAATTTGTTACGGGCGAGATTATACGGGCATGTAAACCCTTTTTTTTATCCAAATACACCCGCGTTTTCACCATTGTATGAAGCGAATCATCAACCACTCAATGCACTGCAAAACCTGCAATTCTTGTCAAGATAATTTTTCTTGTTTTGAGATTTTATTTCTTCTTTTAAGATATTTAATCTTGTTTTAAGATAAAATATCTTGTCAAGAAACCGCAGTAAGAAGATTATCTTGCAAACGGGACAAGAAAATCTTAAAACAAGTATTTTTTTCTTAAAACAAGTTTTTGGGAATTTGCAGTGTGTCCATGGCAACATTTATGGTACATCGTACGAAACCAGTTCCGTAGTCAGCTACAATCAGGATTCTCATGTTGAAACCGAGACAGCACAACCTTCTACCATGGTTGCTTCTACTGATACAAGAGATACCGCTTTACAGTTTATTTCTCTTTCGTTTAGTTTTATTAATGAACAAAATCCTAGCAATAATTCGTAAGTACATGACTGGTAGTAATACGCTGGTATAATTCAAAGTATGCTACATGTATCGAAACAATGATTATGCATACAGGGGGTAAAGTTGCGTTTGTAACATCACCAGAAATTTGGGTCATTTGTGCCGCCGCTCTCGGTCGCCTAATAATATAATTATGTATTCTAATGCGTTTGATTCTATTGTACTCTAGTGTATTCTCATTATTCAGGTCATTGAGTTCTTTAGTGCATGTATGTATATGTAAACAACCTGTAAACGACTATAAGAACTGTGAAATCAAGGAAGTTCAAACGCTTTTGGAAGTACTATTATAGGGACAAATCAGGATCTTTATGTGCTCAGGATGTAGATTGACTCATGCCGAATGCATCGAGAGCTGCGCACTTCGCATCGGCCGTAACGTTCTTGGTCAATTTGGCCAATTTCTAGCACCTGTTTACAAATATTACTATGGCTAACACTATGGATAGTGGCGCTTTTAGTGCAAAAATAACACGAGCTAGGGAAGTACTTTGTCTTCGAGGTAAGTAAATGTTTTTTAGTTATAACTGTTGCTTAGTCCATACTGAAGTCAGATGAAGCTGCGCAAGGAAGAAATATATCACCGTTTAAGCAAAATTTGAATTATTGTGTGCTCCCCTTATTATTTACTGTTGAGCATCGCCATTATTATGGTCGTTAATGCGCACGCGCGTCACCATTTTGTCTCAAATTTCTGGCCATGAAAACAGCGTGCATGTTTATAAGAACGAGTTATGACAACTTACATTATACTGATCAAGAGACTGACATGCTCACATGCAGATACATTGATTGTTATTTCATATTTTGTTACGCCTTTATACGCCTAATAATAACGTCAAGGCCTAAACGAGGAGACGCACAAATCTGGATAGCCAACTCACATCGACTCTGATCCATGCAGTCTTATCAACTTTGAACCTGTTCAAAGCTTCCTTTATTCAATGAGAAATATAATAAGGTTTGAGTAACGCCGAAATTATTGAACGTGTATAGATTTCTAACGTTTAGAGCGAAGGCCCTTCGTCAAAGAGAAACACCGGTGAAGAGTGTAAACAAACGACGAGCTTATCTTTCTTTTCAGTAGTAACTGTATCAGATAAGAAAGATAAGCTCGTTGTTTACGGTTAATCTGACGAAGGGCCTTCGCTCGAAACGTTAGAAATCTACACGTTCAATAATTTCGGCAGTACTTCATACTTACTAAGCTATATTTCGATCCGACTCTTCTACCCTGTGTCACAGTACAATCCTAACACGATTCAATTAAGGGCTGTGACACAGATAACTTCTCATTTGATCAAGGCTTTACAATATATTAGTATATTATATACATATATTTATTTATTGTAATGAATATATACAGCTGCATGTATTTATACTACTGCATATGAAAAACAGAATTGAAACAGAATTTTAATGTAGTTTTGTTTGTGTTCAAGTTACCAGATTACACTTCTGGCAAAAGATTAGACGTACAATAATAGAACCTTTTAGCATCCAACGATGAGATTCTTTCTACGGCTTCAACGACAGCTAATTTCAGATTCTCACGAACATCGTCAGAAAAGTGCCCATTTAGTTCAGTTTTAATCTTGTTGAAACATAGCTCAATAGGGTTGAGATCAGGGGAGTATAGGTCGGAGTGAAATGTAGTTCAATACCCATCTCAGCCAACACCTGCTCAAGAATTTGCCCTCCTTCGTAGTGATGAACTGCCAAATTATCCATTACCACAATGTCTCCCACATCGAGAGCTGGACGACCAGTCACTTCATTTGAAGCCTGAGATGCTTCCCAAAAAAAGTTCCAGAACTGAATGGTATCAGTGGATCCGTCCAAAATATTGAAATATTTAGGCCCGTTGAGGGAAATTAGTAAGTTCAGAGTCGAATTAGGAGATTCCGTTTTCCTTTATATTTCTACACAACGTTCACCAGATGGCGCATGTCCATACAAACGAGTGCCAATGTCTGGGGTCTTAACTCCAGCCTCATCAAAAAAATTGATTCTTTTAAGGTCTTTCGATGACAAATAATTAATAAATAATTGCGTATAAAGCATATTCTGGCGAGTGAAACGTTCGGCTGCCACATGAGTAATGCGCTTTCTAGTGTATCGTTTCCCAGAGAGAAGTTTCGATTTTATTGCCCTTGAAATAGACGTCAACGAATTGTTACCAACATCTCCAACTTCATCCAGCATAGAATATTACTCCCGGAGTTGTATTGAACCTTTCACTGTTTTTAGTACCTCAATGAGTTCGAGCTCTCCAACGGACAACTAACTCTTACGATCTCCTCCTTTAGGTAGCGGCTCACTTAGACGTTCTTGAAAACAAAAATTCCGCCAAATTTTTTAAACTGTGTTCGCAGTAACGCTCATATGATTTGCTGCAGAGTTATAGCTAACTGGAAGGTATCCAGTTACTGGTTCTCCTGCCGTCGCATGTCGCCATCTAGTGCCTTTCCTGGATGGTAAGCTCTTCCCTTTTTATTGATATTCATGTTATTTGTCTCGGCTTCCCCGTTTGTAAGTGTAAAATGCACTCGAAGAACATGCTCTCGCGTTTGTCAAACATGTGGGCGGGACTTGTCAAAGTTTGTCCATTCACGGTTCAAATCAGTTTGTTTACAAGTTTAAAATAACAAACGAATGACGCCCAACGTGAACATTTCAAACGTAAACAAACGTGAAAAAACGATCACGCCAAAGCCTGTGGAGGAGGCAGAAGTAAATCCACCCCGAAAGAGACTATATATTGTCGGTTTCCTGTAAAGTTGGAATCACAAGTGTGTACCGTTTGCTCAGTATTGCGAAACACAGCTTGGCATGAAGAAAAGTATACATTGCAGCTAGAATATGGCGCTCAGTCCCTAGTTCTGCGTGCCGAACACTCCCCTAGGGTTAAACCATATATATATATATATATATATATATATATAAACTTAATTTGGGATTACATATGATCTTTGACAACGTACACCACAGAAGAAAGCACGAGATATGTTCCGTTAACACCGAGTAAGATTTTTGTTGTTTTCATTTTAACAGATGTTTTCCGATCAGACAATATATTAATAATCCTCCCTGATTATTTTTTTAAATCGTTAATTAACCACCCCCCACCCCCAGTCGGCATCGTTTATGGTTAGAACTAGGACGGTGTCTGATCGTCTTCGATTCTCTAACTGGCGTTCTTGATCAATGAAAACATTCCTTTTTCGCAGATCCAAGAATTTTACCTCAGACTGCGAAATACGAATGCCCCCAAGTGTTTCTGTTAATCATTACGTCGGTTCCACAAACCAACAAAATGGAACCAAAGTCCTATATTCCATTATTCCATTGCATGCATGCCTATGTATTCAAGCTCCAGCTTGCTTTGAACACTCTAATCTCCTCAAAGTAAGCGACACGTGGTCTTCGTGAAGAAGGACAACAACAGCCAGTGACATGCCTTGCGGATGACCAACCGTGCCGTCCCGAAATACAACTACGAGCTCTTTAACTGCAACAACTTTATTATATGCTACTGGAGCTGGAATTACCGCAGCTGCTGGCACCAGACTTGCCCTCCAATTGTTCCTCGTTAAGAGGTTAAGTTTTACTCATTCCAATTACAAGACTGGAAAAGCCATGTATTGTTATTTTTCGTCACTAGCCACCTCCCTGTGTCAGGCTTGGCTAATTTACGGCGCGCCTGTTGCCTTCCTTGGATGTGGTAGCCGTTTCTCAGGCTCCCTCTCCGGAATCGAACCCTGATTATCTGTCACCCGTTACAACCGTTGTAAGCCACTACATCACCTACCATTGACAGCTCATGGGCGGAAATTTGAATCAGGAAACATCTCCGGCGCAAAGACCATGCGATTCGCATAGTTATTTAGAGTCACCAACAAACCAGGCGTACACCTGCATCGGTTTTAAATCTAATCAACGCATCCGATCCCTTCCAGTAGTCGGGACTTTTCCGGCCTTGTATTAGCTCTAGAATTGCTACGGTTATCCAAGGAGCAAAGGTACAATCAAATAAACGATAACTGATTTAATGATCCATTCGCAGATTCACAGTACAAGTGCTCGTATATAGACGT
Organism: Paragorgia papillata; assembly: GCA_035771165.1. NCBI lineage: Eukaryota > Metazoa > Cnidaria > Anthozoa > Scleralcyonacea > Coralliidae > Paragorgia > Paragorgia papillata. The sequence goes on along the minus strand of JAWNZC010000011.1, from coordinate 2,764,117 downwards.
GCATGGCTTGGTCTTTGAGACAAGCATATGTTACTGGCAGGGTCAACCAAACACGCGAAAAACTAGGTGGCAGGCCAAGCCCAAAGTTTTTCCCTGTCTTCCTTCTAGTTCTTTTGGCAAAAAAACAGGGGCAGCAGCAGCAGTGTCCCTGGTCGTTTGTAAATATACGGTTTCCAGTATAGTGTTCCGGACGACGACTTGATTTTGAATATTAACGAGCAGATAGATGTTTTCGGGAAGGTTCGTCTATACGCAAGCAAATCTGTCGCTTTTTTTTTATTTGCTGGCGTAAACGCCAATCGAAATGAAAAGAGAGACACGATACATTTAACTGCCTAGACCAGATATAACCCGGATTGAGATTACCCAAGCTACAATCGCACCCAGGGGCGGATCTAGGAAAATTTATACCTTGGGGCTCTAAAATGGCATTTCCCGCGTTCTGATAGCACTTTAAAGGAAAATCGTAACTAATTTTCAACATGTTTTTAATGGCACATTTTATTATTTTCAAGAAAGTCTTCGTTCAAAACGAGAACTTTGGTATTCTATTTTTATCTGAGACCTAGCCTTGTGACAGTTTGTTAATGTTAAATTTCTTCCAGTAATAAAAAAGGGGAATCCCTGAATTAGTAAAGATACATGACATATGACATTTTTTATAAAGGTTTATGTGTAGTTATGGGAACCACATTGGAGTTTTGGCCGCGTATTATTGTGAAACGAGGGAGAATTTGAATGAAGAGCGCGATTAGCCTCCGCCTATGTTGCGTATGAAAGGCGACACGGAACACGCTGTTGGACATGTAGTGTAAAATTACTGTTTAGGAACCATGAAAAAAACATCACAAAAAGAATAAAGGATTTGTAACGTATAGTTTAGTGCAATCATTCAGGATCTTAGGACACAACCCTGGACGCGTTTCGACCTCTATGGTGGTCTCATCAGCAGGGATTTGGGGTTGGGAGTCGATGTGATTTATGTAAATAACAAAATAATAAACACTATCAACACGGTAATAATTATAATAAAGGAGAGATAAAGTGAGTGCTTACCAAACTTGTTGTTTGTGTTTTTCAGTCCAACGCGTCGCAGCATCTTGGAATTGGTATATAAAAGGGACTCGTTGTCGATGTATGTTTCGGTTGTAGCAGTATAAGCCAAAATCGCGCTCCTCTATTGCGAGTCTTCGGGTGCGTAATGAGGGGCATTGCTTCATTCGTTATGAGCAATACAAATAGAATGACAGATTATCTATAGACTCACCTAAGAGCAATACAGGTCTTCTTTCCATCCTTAGCATACTTCGGCAAATATGCCTCCGCATCGAAATCCCTGTGTAAGGATTTTACGCTAAACTTCGCATGAAACTCCCGATCCGAGAGGAAAGCACAATTTTGGATTTTTGAAGACAAATCGTAATAGATTTGTCGCAATAACTCATCGTTATTACTCTTCAGAGCGCTCTGCACACGTTCTAAGACGTTTATCGAAGCCATGACACAACAGTCAATCCTCAGTCAAATTGGCCCGCGTGTAATCTCTTCATGCTGCAAGATGCTGCAAAGATGAAGCTTCATGCGGCGGATTGCGGCCAAGATTTAGTTTCCATCCAATCAAAATCTAGCCTGCGTTAAACATTTTTACTTCCGACGTAATTGCATTAACTTCCGACGTAATTCCATTGGCTTTGACCAATCAGCGCTCATGATTTCGACGTATTTCGGCCATTTTGACGTATTTCGGCCATTTTGACGTGGATAAACGTGCCGGTCGGTGACCACTTCCCGCCATAGTTACCTCTTATACGGTTCTAGTACCAAGCTAAGCCTGCTTTGTAGGCTACGGGGCCGATAGCGGCCACAGGTCGTCACAGAATAATTTGCGCGGCGTCTGACGAAGGCTCTAGAAATTATGAAATTATTCTCCGGCAAAGAATAAACCGTATCTTGCCAAATATGTTAAAAATTGCAAAATCAGAAGAAACCCTTTAATTTTCGCATCTCAGATATATACGTATATTAAATCCGCCCCTGATTGCACCACCCGTTCTCATCAACCAACATTGATTATCATTATCACCGATATTACAAAATCGTGCCGCAAGGGTTGTATTGACTTTTTCAAGCTATGATACTAATGCCGATCGTCTCCTCGAGCAACTTAATTGGCAAAATCTTGAAACACAACACCAAATCCACAAAGCTGTTATGGTTTTCAAATCGATTAATGGTCTCGCCCCTGACGAGTTAGACAATATACACTTTTAATGTCTGCTCCCGAGGGAAACAGTTAGTTTTGTTTTCCCGAGAGCCTTGATGTTTCCCGAGACGAAGTCCATGGAAACATGAAAACCCAAAGGAAAACAACACAACTGTTTCCCGAGGAAGCAGACATTAAGCACTTTATCAGTATATAGCGATGGAGACAAAATAAACATACAAGGCTATCCACGCAACAGTTTTAATTCTTCAAAACACTGTCGAAGATTATTACAACAAACAGAATGAATTAGCCTTCGCATACAGCTAATTAATGTTAAATCAACAAAAATGTAACAAGCACTTGAATAGTACCTTAATATTTTAGGAATGGTGAAAATTAATGGCTACATTTGCTCCTGTAAAAGCCCCCGCATGAAAATACACTGTCTCCTGGCTGTGCGAGGTAATATTCTGCATCATTACAGGAGATTGTGGGCAACTATTAGGACGAATAGAAACGGGATTTACTGGCTCATTTACCACTACAATTTCAGTGCAGTTGACTCTGAGCTGCTAAAACAAGCATTACTGCGAGAATGGGAGATTTGTTTTTGCTTTATCTCCGAGAGTCGCCTGCATGAGTAGGAGCGAATACTGCTTTCAGATTTATGCCCCGAAACACGCATAATGTGGCGGGTTTCAAAATTACATTCACCAAGTAACGAATGTCTGCTTATATCACCAAGGATCTACTTCACCCCATCAACATGAAGGAGTCCCTTAGGAGAAAAGCAAAGGCTAAAAACTCGCCTCAACTGTGGGGGAAATTTCGCAAGACTCGGCAACACGTCAAGTGTTGGATTAATGCCAAGAAGAGAGAATTTCTCTCTGGACTTTCTAAATCCGTGTACAATGATTATATTCTAAATCATTTTGGAGATTTTTTAAGTCTAAATCTTCAAAATCTTGCATTCCAGATGTAATTAAATTAGGAGGTCTTAAATTATCCACTGCAGAGGAAAAGGTTGATGCTTTTAATAGCCATTTTGCGTCAGTCTTTAACTCCGACACAAGTTCTTCACCTATAATCTCTCCCTCAAAGGCAACACTTAACTCTCTTGACTCAATAACTGTATCTGAATCCGAAGTTCAGTCTTTGTTATCCAATTTGTCACCCTCCAAGGCTACTGGTCCTGATGGCATACCAGCTTCAGCTTACCTTTTAAAGCGATGATTTCCAGATTTCCATTTGGTAGGAAATACACCCTGCTGGAGAGATCGAAGGATCTCTCCAGCAGGGTGTATTTCCTACCGAATGGAAATCTGCTAATGTGGTTCCAATACCTAAGAAAGGTGACGCTCATGAAGTCACCAACTACAGATCTGTTTCATTACTCTCCCAAGTATCCAAAGCACTTGAACGTTTGATTTTCAGTCAGGTTTCTTTTTTAATTAAGAACTCTTTGTACGACCTTCAGCATGGTTTTCGCTGCAATAGGTCATGTGTTACTCAACTTCTCAATGTGTTTCACGACCTCGGGCGTGCTCTTGATTCTGTAAAAAATCGACCTTATTTATCTTGATTTTGCTAATGCTTTTGACTCCGTGTCTCACAGCAAACTCTTGTCCAAGCTGAAAACTTATGGAATTTCCGGTCCACTTCTTAACTGGTTCGCCGATTACTTTCGTGACCGGAAACAGCGTGTCGTTATCGAAGGAGTTTCTTCATCTTTCCTTAGCGTTAAGTCTGGTGTGCCGCAAGGTAGCGTCATAGGTCCTCTTCTTTTCATTCTGCATGTGAATGATCTTTCAGAGGTTGATGACAGTAAATGTTACCGTGCAATTCAGTCACTAGCCTCCTTCGCAGGCCTTCTTTGCGGGCCTCGATATTTTCGTCCCCCACTAAGGCCTGCTCAAACGAGCAACATATTCCGTTCCGAGAGATTGACCAATCAGAGATTGGCAAAATATTAGCTTTCGACTAAACAAATTATACATAACAATACCAGCCCAGGACGGCTTTATTTAGCACGACAATGGTGTAATTTCATCGGTCCATGTACACAAAGGGAACGGAATGTGTTGCTCGTTTGAGCAGGCCTTAGTGGGGGACGAAAATATCGAGGCCCGCAAAGAAGGCCTGCGAAGGAGGCTATTCAGTCACCAGCTGATCGAGATCTCCTCTAGCTTGATCTCGACTCTATGTACAACTGGTCGCTGTCCTGGCAACTGAAATTTAATGTGTCAAAGACGCTCCTGCTCAGGGTATCTCGCAAACGCAACCCTCCAACTCACTCTTATTACCTCAACAACGAACCAGTCAAGAGTATGGCCAATCAAGTCGACTTGGGTGTGGTTGTCAGCAATGACCTCAAGTGGCCCCCTCACATCGCCAGCTGTACTACTAAAGCCAACCGTTTGCTTGGCTTTCTTCGCAGGTATTGTACTTCAAATGACTGACACTCGTTGCCGTCGGCTACTCTATCTCGCATTCGTCCGATCTCACCTGTCTTACGCCAGTGAGATCTGGGCACCTCAAGGGTCGTCACGTGATCTTGCGATCCTGGAGGGTGTTCAAAGACGAGCTACCAAATTTACACTTCAAGACTACGAATTGTCTTATTCTGGGCGTCTCAAGAAACTCAATTTACTACCGATATCGTACTGGCTTGAAATAAAAGATCTTATCTTTCTTTTCAAATGCAAACAAGGCCTGTACGATCTAGAAATCTCCTCTTTTGTCTCTTTTTCTTCTCATCGCTCGTCTCGCACCCGTTGAAGCAAGGACAATTTGCTTCAAGCCAATCCTTGCAGGACTCAGTTCTCTTTTTAGGAACTCTTTTTTTAACCGAATTGTCTTTCTCTGGAACAATCTTTCTCCGATCATCAGTAATAGTACGTCTGTTTCCTCTTTTAAGCACCAACTTTATATTTACTACTCTTCTCAATTAGACTCTACTTTTGAAGTAAATAGAACGCGCACTTGGAAAACCTACTGCTCTAAGTGTCGTTCTTACAACTTAAGCTATTGTTCTTAATAATTATGTCCTATCGTACGTAAATATTGTATTAGTCCTTGTCTTTAATTTATGTCTACTCCGATCCGTATTTTTTTGTCAGGTTGGTCTTCACATGGGGCTTATGTCCTGTTGACCATACCTTCAACCATAATCAAGTCTTGCACCGTTTTTATTTTTAACTTGTATTAATTCTTTCGCACACTTGTATGGTTGTAAAGTTAATAAATAAATAAATAAATAAATAAATAAATAAATAAATAAATAAATAAATAAATAAATAAATAAATGAATGAATGAATGAATGAATGAATGAATGAATGAATGAATGAATGAATGAATGAATGAATGAATGAATGAATGAATGAATGAATGAATGAATGAATGAATGAATGAATGAATAAATAAATAAATAAATAAATAAAAAATGAATGAATGAATGAATGAATGAATGAATGAATGAATGAATGAATGAATGAATGAATGAATGAATAAATAAATAAATAAATAAATAAATAAATAAATAAATAAATAAATAAATAAATAACGAAACAGCTGTTGCCCTAATACAATGATTCGTGTACTGCTGTGAAAGTTTTAACTCTCTAGAAATTGTACTCATTAAGGTAACTGTGGTGATCCACTTTGCCAAAGCCTTGCCGCTTTAATTCGACAATGGTTGCCTCTCCATATTTTAGCCTTATTTCTACTTTTTGATAGATTTTGGCCATTTCTTGAGCTTTTGAAAAAGGGTGACATATAATGTCAAATAAAGCCTTTTTAGAGCATCTGTAGCGACGAGAAGGGTTTATTTGTGCTAAATCGTTACATTTTAGCCTTACTTCAAAATTGGAAAAATGGCCAAAATCGGTCAAAATGTACTGTAAAGGGGTTATACTTTACTTTTTAACCGATTTTGGCTATTTTTTCAACTTTTGAAATATGGCCAAAATGTCATGTAGAGCCTATTAGAGTTTCTGTGGCAATGAGAGGGTTTATTTGTGCTAAATCTTCATATTTTAGCCTTATATCTAAAGTTGAAGAAAAACACCGATTTTTATTTCACCGATTTTTCAACTTTTGAAATATGGTGGGGGGGGGGGGGGGGGGGGGGGGGGAAGAAGCCAAATAAAGCCTATTTAGAGCTTCTGTAACAACGAGAAGGTTTTGTTGTGCTAAATCTTCATATTTTAGCCTTATTTCAAAAGTTGAAAAAATATCTAAAATCGGTCAAAATGTAAAGGGGTTAGCCTTTACTTTTTGATAGGATTTGGCCATTTATTGAGCTTTTGAAAAAGGGTGACAAAATGTCAAATAAAGCGTTTTTAGAGCTTCTGTATAGTAACGAGAACGGTTTGTTTGTGCTAATGTCAAATGAAGCCTTTTTCGAGCCTCTGTAGCTACGAGAAGGGCTTATTTGTGCTAGGGTTTCCAATTCGTCTTCAACTATGATTGATCTAATATTGACCTAATATTCACAAATTCTCCCAACTGGGTGGTTTGCTCTGGTATCTCACATATCGGCATTAGTGCATGATCATAGTCTTGTTTATGTATTTCGCATTTCGAGAGGTTTCAGGCGGCCGTTTGAACGCTTTTGGGCTAACGTTCGAACGATTTTGAAGAACCGTTTGAACAGAATTCGACAGCCGTTTGAACGGTTTACCGTAGCCGTTTGAACGGTTAACCCCCGCCACTTGAACGATTTTCCACAGCCGTTTGAACGATTTTGGGGAAGCGTTTTAACGCTTTCAAACAACCGTTTGAAGGGCATAATGGACAAATGCTTATAGTTTATAATAGTTTATAAACTATTTTGGACGCATTTTACTTGTTAAGTGGGGACACGGCGAAACTTAGTAAGCATTTAAAAACCACATCCTCAACTCTTTTGGGTCGGTGTATAGCTTCTCATTGACCTGTACCAATATAACTAACATACTTTAGTATTTTACCGTTGCTAACGCTATACGATTCCAATTGTTATGATGAGAGTTTCCTGTTCCGAAAGAGATAAGTGGTTCTCCCCAACACTTTAATAAAGGAATTTTAGGCGCGTCCAATTCAACCTACGAATTTTAGGTGATAGTTAAATGCCCATAAAGATCGGACGCGAATATTTTAACTTACTTATCAAATTCTAAGTGTAAATGATGAACACTTTGTTTAAGAGTCGTAGGAAAGGTGAGATAAGATCATTTACAGTCAGAAAAAGCTCAATTTGAGGCACTAGTGCCTATTAACTTTGATAAAACCTTGATGTTTTATTAATCAATGTTTTATCCGTAGTTAAAAAACTCATTAATAATTCATGAGGAAAACACAAAAGAAATCAATACCGTAGCAGAGGTTGTAAATCGGATACAGAATCGTCCTGATTTACATAAACTTTAGCTTCGATTTTCTCGGCTAAAATAGAGTATATCGCTAAAATAGTTGGTGAACTTGATTACTTAGATGCATTTGTATTCGCAGCCGATCTGTATCTGATTTACAAGGCGAGCCGAAGGCTCGCCTTGTAAATCAGATACAGATCGGCTGCTCATGCTGTATCTATTACTTAAAGATGCTGATTAAACATTCATTTCTTTTGAATTTTCTTCATGAATTATTAATGAATTTGATAAGGAATTATATAGGCGCGTCAAATTGAACTTACAAGAAACAAAACGTGCAAATACATAACTGGCTTTTAAAAGATCATAGCCTTAAAATATTTAGACAAGTATACTAAACAGAGAATTAACACAATTATCGTATTGTCAAGACTATCTCAGACACCACACCGGATTGGCAAAAGTTGAGCACATAAATTCTTTATTCTTTCTTATAGTCTATACAAATTTAATCCCCGAGCCCGGGTGATTACTCGGCTTCGCCTGGTATTTTCAATCCTGTATTTAGAAATCGGAGGAAGAACACCGACTCGTGTTGGATATATTACTTAACTTACCAGCTTTCTTTAGCTGATTAGAATCGGTATATATCCAAAACCTTCTCATGAGTATGAAACTCAGTTAAAACAGCAAAAATCTTGTCAAATAATATACATTTTCTCAGGCGTTCTTTCCATGGTTCAAGTGAAACTTTGCATTATAGTTCTTCCCTGGTTAGTTTTTCCTCTCTTATACCTATAGTTTTCAGGCTGTTACCTACGGGGTTTTTTGTTCTGATGTTTTTCTTTGAGGTTCAACATTATATTTGGAACATGAGGAATCATATTCAAACGGTTTAATAGGCACCTTGATATAAGCGTCTGTAATTATTGTTTGTTTGAGCTATCAGTTTCTGGTGCTATTTATAGGTCGTGACACACGTTTTTCCTCAGCCACTGCTTTATTATTTTGGAATAAAACATTGCTTTGGAAATTGGTCAATAATAGAAAAACTACATTCATAAAGGTGCATGATAAAACAGGATGTAAAGGAGGCCAGGAGGGCAGGGGTTTATATTTGTATACAAAAACAGTTTAATCGGGGGGGGGGGGTATTTATGTACATTTAACGTATAAAAGCGGGCGAGGGGTTGTTGCGTTTATGTATTTCTAGTAACAAGGTTTAAAGAAATACGCTCTTATCCCCCTGTAACACGTATTCTGCAGGTGGTCACAATGCCGTCTTAAAGTCGGTACTTACATTCTTGAGTGTCTCAATTAACACTAACATGACAAGCTTGAATAGTAGAATAATTATACACAAGCCGATAGGACGCCATAAGCTGCACCTTCGTACTTCTGGTACTTTTCCTGTTCGTTATGGATATTCACGATCAGTTAAATACTCCATTTTTAGTATTATATAAGTTAATACATATTTTCAAAATAATTAGACTTTGCTCGTTGATTTTGATACTGTCAAAATACCAATCCAACTAGAATCAACTATATAAGTTTTGTAGAAGCATAGCAGGAAAAATACCACCTTCGACAATTTGTGCTAATATAATCCCTTTGTGGTAATGAAATCGAAAACATACCAAGCTCCAAAGAAAATAATATCTTCTTGTATGTTTTTTTAATATACCGTTGAGTTATAGTCTGCTTTATGTTTGCCCTCGTTCCAACGTTTGGGAACACGGGCATGTTAATTAGCATATAATAATTAATATTATCGACGGACATATCCTGTTTTTCGTATAGTAAACGGCGATACTGAGAGGTTTTCTGCACCCTCAATCAGGTGCATGAATTGATAAAGAATAAATGTAGTATGCTGCTCTCATTTTAAAATGTATTGAATATAATGCAACTAAAAACTAAGATAAGGGAACGGCGTTGTCTTATCAAGAATATTTTGTTTCGAGCTTTCGGTCACCAGTCTGTGGCATTCGACGACGAGAAGAACAGCCTGGTGAGCGAAACGGCTCGAAATAAAATATATTTGATCAGAGAACCAGGGTCACCGGAGCATTATTTGAAGTGTGCATGTTGTGCATGTGGGGGGGGGGGGGGGGGGGGGGGGGGATAGAAACAAAAATAAAACTTTGCGATTGGCGAACATGTAATTATAATATTTTCGAAGTTCACAAGAAAGTCAATTTTTGAAAAAAAGTGAGCCGGGGGGGCGGCGGGGCTGAAAACCCCCTAGCTCCCCAGCTCCGGCATCCCCGAGAACGCCGTTTCCTTATTTTTTAGTGATACCTTCATACCTGACCGCGCTTCATCGCTATTTTTATGCAACTAAAAAAGTTATAGTTCACGACCCAACGTTTTAACAACGTATTTTTTTCAACTCAACGACAACTGTAACTTTTCTAGTTGCGTTCAATATAAAATTTGAAACCAGATGGCGTTATTTCAATGTCTGATTGAGGTACGAGAGGGTTGACGAATACTATCCAAATATTTATGGAAAAAATGCATAGTAATTTCCGACGGGAAACAGCTTTTCCATGGGTAAATTGACTGATATCAAATTATTGTCTCAGTAGCGTCTCACTGGCGATCAGAATGAATCGATGAAAAGAAATCTGGACGTGTATCAATCATCGAGTACATTGTTGCCAATCACTTGAATAGCTGATTTACTACCATGGAGACACTTAGGACGTTTTGTTATTTTATTCTACTGGAGATGACAAGGAAAGCAAATCCCGTATGTGTGTCTATAGTCGAGGCAAATGGTGCGTGGCCAAACATCTTATAATTGCATTTCAACACGGGAGGACCGAGACTCGATAGAAGGTGCCAATTTAATATATAGGCTATTTCATCACTTTGTATATATCAGGCCTAGTTTAAACGTCGAACTTATCATGTGCCGAACCTAATCATTTTAAGTTCGACAAAGTTCAACGTTGGTTTCAAACGTCGAACCTAATGGTCGAACACTCCAACTATTAAATTGCTAGGGGCGAACATTCGTTGGTTTTGATTTATGTCTCGCAAGTAAGGGTTGGGGTTAGGGTTTAATAGAGTTAGGAAAAGTTTAGAATGACGGTTAGGATAAAAGTTTGGTTTAGGTGTGGATTGGGTTCAGTCCTAGGTTGAAAAAAATTAGAATGAAATTCAATTAAGAATTCAACTCATGCTTGTTTAGCGAGACATGAATAATGTATGTGCCATGAGACCCATAAGGTTCGTTTTTCTTGTCTACGCCTTACCTTCTCATTATTTTTTTATCGGAAAAAGGCGACGTTGAATCAGAAGAGAGCGAGGAAAGTAAACAGAATAACTGTGAGTAGAAGATGATTGAACTTGAAGGCCTGTTGTCAGTTAAATGCGACGCTCATCTCTGCGCGCCGTCCGATTGACTTCTTCATCTTCTTCGAACTCAGCGCATCGGTTACGATACCGATGCGCTACAAGTTTATGCACTTATATTTCGTAATTTTTTCGCAACATAAACAGCAATATTCTCTTCTCGTGTCCATATTTACTCGAAAAGACCTCCGTGCGTATTAAGTTTCATGTTTTGACCTCGCATTACGGCGAGAAAACTAGACAAACTAGTTTTAGTGGTAAGTTCGACGTATAAAACCGCATCGAACCAAGAGTCGAACTTAATGCACCGGTCATTTAATATTAGGGTCGACCTTAATTAATTAAAAGCGTCGAACTTAATCGTTTCAAACGTCGAACTCATCATGTACTTAACACCTTGTATTACATTCTGCGCATGATAAACAAGCCTCATTATAACTATAAGTTCAGTGCATATATAACACAATTGAGGTCGGATATAAAAATTAACGTCGGAGTAGATAATCACTGATTTAAGGTCGGCATGAATAAAAAATCATAAAGCAGGTAAAGTTCATATTAATTAATATTAAGTCTAACGTTTCGTCGCAATACTATACAACATCTTCCAGGTGTTTGTCTGCGCTTGGCTATCATATTCTTAACAAGATTACGTTGTAAAAAAGATTACGTTGTAATCGTGCGTTAATTGACGTCACTATAATACAGCTTGGGCTTAAACCACTCTATACCAATAATTAGTCAGCGAAGCTGTGTGCATTTTCGCGACGGACATTTTTTTCGTCTAGATACTGGACGAAGACTAAACTAGCTTGCCTTTTGATTAGTGCAAGAGTTAACTTAATAGCTTTTTAAATCCCACCGCGAGAAAAAAATGTTTTTTTCAAGACAACAGGTAATTATCAGAATCCCGCAGTGAGGTAGTCCGATTACGCTGATTTCCGAAGCGTTTGACAATTCACAATAAAATTATATTACTTTAAAATATTCAAATATTCAAAACTAACGTGGCTTCGATTTACCAATGGCATTAGACCATTGGAGATAAATAGAAGCAAACACGACTAAACTCGAGGCGAGTGTGTAACACGAGTCCATAGTCGCCGTTCCTTATATATACATTTGTATATATATATATATATATATATATATATATATATATATATTTGTACAACAACCTAAGAAAAACAACCAATCTGATTAGCTAAGAACTATGCGTTATTAAAGTACACATGCACAGCTGACGTAACGAAGTCGCAAAAAAATTTTGTTTTATAAAAATTTGATCAAATTACACGTTTGAAGACGCAACTTGGTACAAAATAAAGTACATTTCAACTGTCTGAGGATTACACACAACACTCAGTGATGAGACACGGCCATCAAGTCGTTGTCCGACGTCCGACGATACAGACATATTAAAATTATCGACATAAATATGGTCATTTAATACCTTCGTCTTCGGCGCACAACGTAATCTACTCCCCAGCTTCAGAAATTTTCTGATACAATTTCCATTCCTCTTCATGGAAATACTGTTCAGCCATACAAATCCAGGAGATATCAGCCATTGTCAACAAGATTTCCAAACACAGAACATATAATTTCGCTCGTTAATAGTACGCGTGCTTCTCGGCCTTCTCCCACGGTAAATGCTTTCCCGGCTGAATTTGCAGCATAACAAGCGTCCAAATATACATGGGACAGCAAGATCCCGTCCAGAAGAACTAATCAGTTTGTTCAACGATAAATATTTTGGCTAGAAATGCCCAACGAAGACACAATCACACGAAGTTTGAATAAACTTTCAATTTGTCATGATCATAATTTGCATAAATTATACGTGACGTAACCGGAAGCTGAAAAATTAACCAATCAGGACAGCCTTATTTCTTCTGTCGCCCAATCAGATTGCTTATTTGTATAGATCACTTATGACGTAATTAAACCTGAATTGAAAATTTTACCTCCCTTTCAATAACCCTGCCGGTTCAACGATTCAAAAATATCAAACATTTCTTATTAAAATAATAAAATTTGATGTATAAAACAAATAGATGACATTTTTCCGTGCGTGTGTACTGTAATAACGCACAGAAGACGTCACAGCGTGTAAAGAACAATAGTCACACCACTCGACTTCGTCTCGTGGCGTACTTTTTTGTTCTTTACACGCTGTGACGTCATCTATGCGTTATTACATTACACACGCACGGAAAAATGTCATCTATTTGTTAAATATATATATACCTCGTGTTTCAACTGTTTCAAGATTTAATAAATGATCATAGTTTTTTTAATAATAAGATCATATGGTTAAAATTAAGGATGGCAAAGCGTTAAACGGTTTAAGCAAAGTTAAGCTAGCGTCCAAACGTTTTGAGTAAAGCGTTCGAACGGTTTAGACTAAACGTTTGAACGGTATAAGCTTAGCGTTCAAACGGTTTGGGCAGAGCGTTTGAACGTCTTAGGGGGCGATTACATGGACCGGGCTGGACCGGTTAACCGGGCTAGCTCGGTTAACCGGGCTAGCCCGCTTTATATATAAAACACATGTTGTTTTAACATTTCGATTACATGGCAAGCGGGCTAGCCCGGTTTGCCGGGATCCCGGTTGTCGCAACCGGGCTAGCCCGGTTAACCGGGATGAAAATGTCGATGTAATCGTTTTCATCCCGGCAAACCGGGCTGAAAAACTGTTGAACTCGCTTCGATACGCGTTCGTTTGCTTGACTGTGTGAATAAATAGTGCTGAAAGGAACTGAAATAGAACATCAACGTTGTTTGTGTGTTTTGTGATCAAAGCGAAGATTTAATCAATTAATTAGTCTTCGTGAAGACGCTTTCCTGGGTTAGCTAAGACTTTAACAATCTTTTTATTAACGATGGACTTACAAAATAAATAATAGACTAATTAGTGTAAAACTGAAGTAAAACTAACGTAGCTTTGCCCTTATTTACTTGATAATTGCGAATTTCGGCCTGAAATCATCCCAGCTTACCGGGCCAGCCCGGTCCATGTAATCGCCCCCTTAGGTAGAGCGTTTGAACGTTTTAGGCAGAGCGTTTGAACGTTTTATGCAGAGTGTTTGAATGTTTTAGGCAGAGCGTTTGAACGTTTTAAGCGAAGAGTTTGAACGGCAAATGATGAATGGCTAAACGGTTACTCAATCCGTTTAAACGATAACTAGAAAGCGTTTGAACGGATAACAAACGCTCTACGAACGGTTTTTGTAAACCTTTTGTGAAAGCGTTAATGTACGTTTTCCCGTGGAGGGTCACAAATAAGGGTCACTCTACAGTATTTTATAGAAAATTCAAAAATTTCAATGTTGCCAATTTTCGCAGTGACATTTGTTTACAGGATTGTGACTCCATGAATCATTTGATGATCCCAACAGTATGTGGCTTGCCTGGAAAAATACATTTTCTAATGTAGTTGACAGGCACGCCCCTATTCGTACAAAGCGTGTTGGTACATCTAAGTCACCTTGCATCACGCGACAATTAAAACAAAGTATGCACGAGAGAGATGTTTTAAAGATAAAAGCGTTCCATATCCCTAAGCGTTCCATATCCCTAAGCGTTCCATATCTACTGTCTTATTAGCATTACGGTATGGGCAGTGACTCCTGTCTGTCTCGTTCCTCCTCAACCGTATCTTCCCTTGTGGAAGTCCCTAACCCCGGCTGCCCCACTGATCTCAAATAATATACTCATTATACTGGATAGAGCATCTATTGGTTCGCGCCTTGCAAAAATTGAAGTCGGAAGTGAGACTAAAAATCTCGCGGCAGCCATATCCGGTGGGACCCACTTCGTAGTTATATCACTATTGTTGAATCATAGTTTTCGCTTTAAATGATCGGATTTTTAACGAAAACCAGCTAAATTTTACATCCTTAACAAGAAAATGTACCTGTCGCTACGGGACAACTTAAAAGTGGCTGGGATCATGGAAAATCAGCCGAAATTTCACGATTTTACTGAACGAAAATCAGCACCGGCCACCAGGCTACAGTTTGAAGAATTATTAAAGGACTAAAGTAAGGAACAAATAACATCTTGTATTCACTTTAGCAGTTTGACAGTGACTTTATGACAAAGTAACAATATTACCGTTTCTATATCCGTCTTTTTCAACGTATATTGGATCAGACGATCTGAGGGTTTTATACAACTGAAGATGTCTATTGGAAGTTTGTAGTTATACTTTATTAATTAAACAGGCAAATTTAAAGCATTTAACTCGCTGTTTTACTATTATTGATGAAGTCGGATGAAGTCCTGTTACTATAATATTGACGAAGATAATTCCTGTTCACCTAGCATTTATGGTGTGCATTTTCAATATTTGTAATACATTAATTGTCCATTTGTGCATGTCCTCTTGTATAAAAAAATATATTTTTGCCTATTGGCTAATTTTTTACATGTTACCTGTGTGTTCTTGCTTTATTTTACCCTGTCTATATATATATATTATCTGTGATGAACTCATGGCTGCCTAGGCTTGCTGGAGAGACTTGCCATTGCAAGGGTTTTCTATTTGACAAAGTCAAATTGTCTGGTATTTGAAAGAGTAGAATCATCTGAGATTGAAGTAAAATTATAATAAAGGGGCATGGTTTGGCCAGCTCTGATTTACACACAGAAATAATTATTTATTGGTTATAATCTACTATATTCTTTTATATTTTATATACTTCAGTGTACTGACACTACTGTACTTTGTGTAGACTTATATTTGAAACAGATAATAAGTCATGAGCTTTTTCCTAAAATAAACAAAGAGAAGGATGATTCCAAACTATTATTTACTACAGAAGTGTTTTCATTTCAAGCTATTTTTTGAAAAAATTTCAATCTTTACTATTATATTATTTATCATACCTCAATATCTTGCATCATACAACTTTTTAGGTTTCATACCCATCTATATGTCTTTTCCTTATTAGATCCACACAACTTTTTTATGCAGAAATTATCACTAGCTGATCTTGGCAGAAGACAAGATCAGTCATAATTATTTTTTTTGAGATGAGTGATCATAACAATGCATATAGATGTTTATAAGATTTTAGTTTAATTGAAGCTAGTGTAAGCTGCTCTGGATAGTACAAACAATTTTATTGAAATTAATTTAAGTTTTCTCTAATACAGTACAAAGGCAAAGCCGCAAAGGACTAAAATGTCAAAAAAAATTTAAATACTATCTAGCACCAGTGGTGGCTGGAGCACTGGCACAATCTTCACAGAGCTTGACAACCATATGGTAGATTCTCTTGTTGATGAAAATCATGTTTTTGCTCTTATCAAGTCCATTGCAAAAAGCTACAGCAAAATTCGTTTTTACCATCTTGGAAAGGAAACCACAGCTAACCTTTCTGGTACATAAATAAGAAAAAAATTGAATAAGCTTGTCCTCTTCCAGCATCAGTAAGAATCAAAACAAAACTAATCTAAACAAAAAAGGAAAGTAAACTACAGGTAACTGTATTTACAATGGATATACCATAACTTTATCTAAGGACCAATGTTACTACAGGAGGAAACCGGAGTACCTGGAGGGAACCTGTGCTGTTTGGTAGAGTCAAACTGGAAGCACTCAAGTCACATGCATCCAAAGGAAACTGAACTAAATTACTGTAACAGTTAAACAGTCTTTACACTGGATAACCTTATCAGTCATATCTAAACTGTCCTTCCTAGAGATCTAGTAAGGGTCACCCCTCATTAGTCAATGTTACTACAAAAGAAAACTGAAGTAAACTAACTTTATTTATTCTGGATACTGATAACTCTATCAGTCATATCTAAACTGTTCTTCCTAGAGGTCCAGCAAGAGTCATCCCTCATTGGTCAGTGTTACTACAGGAGGAAACCGGAGTACCCAGAAGAAATCTCTGGTGTTTGGTAGAGTCAAACTAGAAGTACTCCTCTAATGTACATCCAAGGTGAAATTTTAATCTGATAAGTGCATCAAGTAGGAGTTAAACCCAGATTGCAGAGAGTAACATCCTTAGATCTACAGTAATCCTGGATGCATGTAACTGGAAAGACTTTTCTTGCTTTCAGCAAACTAGATAAAATTTTAATCTGCTAAATGCACAGTAAAACTGCATTGATCGAGTAGGAATCAAACTTGGGTGTAACTTCTTAATGGCCAGTAAGATGCTCTCTAACCATAATAAACTACCACTAACTCAAAATGTTATACAGTATGCACATATTTTGTTTGAGATATATATACTGTAGACAAAATGAAATACTATCAAGGGACAAGGGCGTGGGAAAAATACATACTGTACAAATTCGACAAAACTATAAAGTTCGAATATTTCATGTGAACAGTATCAACAGCGGGTAAGTTTATTAGTTTAAACAGACACAGTTATGACTTCTTGGGGTTTAATCGGCATGAAATAAATCAAAAGTTGAACAAACACATCATCGTAAATCATCAAATAATACGCGTTACGAGAAAGAAACAAATACACAGGCAGTCACTTCCAGACATTTGTTTACCGACTTTGCTACTTGCTAGCTCTGAAGCAAATAAACAAGCAAGCGTATTTTGTAAAGAAAACCACTTTCTAAACAAAAAAATAGTTCAAAACACTAAACTATTACTTAAAATAAGATTACAAACCTCAATTCGGTGGTAACTCTTCGTAACATCCCAGAATTTGGCGAAAAACGCCGTTCAACTGCTTCCACTCCTATTTACGCCATATTGTATGGGACCCAAGTGGGTCCCACCGGAAATGGTCACCGCTAATCTATTCCGACTTCACTGCGAACACCGGATGCTCTATCCAGTATAATGAGTATATTATTTGAGATCAGTGGGCTGCCCCGACTAATCTCTCAGACTAGTCCCCAAACTTCCATCGCCACTATCAGACAAAAGAGAACAACGTCCTGGGCAAACAAAACATGTATTTAAGAAAGCGCGCCAAACGCTAGTGTGAAACCGGAGAGCTCGTTCTGTTGTTTATACAGGGTAGCTAGGTTAAGCGATAGGTTGGCCAATACATCCTCGGCGCCCCCCGGTCGGAGGAACTGGTTTAACCGCTTAATGTAATGTTTTGCCACGGCGGGAGTCTTCCAACCGACATGTTCCAAAATCGAAGATAACGTTACTCGACACACGCGAGGGCTAACCCACTGCGTAGACCATGAAGGGTAACTCGACGATGTTGGAATCGTGCTGGCAAGCGCTGTACATAGACCGCCAAACTGTGCGGCCGAGGATTTCAACGGCGCTTGGAGGTATCTTCCGACGGACTCACTGGCCGAAAAAAATAACTATGGTGAATTGGAACTTCCAAGACCTCAACATAAACCTCCAGGGCCGTAATAGGGCAGACAGATTGATCGCTTGTAAATCGTTTAACGGCAAACATGTTGGAGGATCCGTCGCGGAGACTTTTCGTCAGAACGTGACTAAACAGAAAACCTTGTCTGTTGGGCAAAGAAAAAATCTCTTGGGTTTTCAACTGGCCTAAATCACCCGCCCTAATGCCCTATCGCTCGAAAAAAAGGAGAAGCTTAAGGAATGCCTGATCACGCGCGAGAAGAAACACGTTCACCGGTGAAGAACTGGGGATTTGTAGGTCCGCCGCGATCAAGTGGGATACGGCCGTAAGATCACCAAGGAAGAATGGTTCGGCTTGGGAACTTTGAACTTTATTTAATCGGGAACTATTTCACCAAAAAATATATACAATAAAAGAAAAAAAAGTGTTCTTCCAATAGTGCGTGCACACCAATATAGGAATAAAAATAAATGCTATTACAATCTAAATTATTTAGTTTATTTACAAAGAATATTAGTAATTATATACATCCACAAAAAAAATTAATTAGTGATCGACTTCAGTTGATGATTAAAATTACGAACTGAAGTCGTCAACTTAAGTTCATTAGGGAGGTTGTTCCAAACCACTGCTCCTCTATAGCTAAAAGCCTTTTTCATGTAATTGGTATTATAGGTTTATGAAATTGGAAATTAAATTGGGATTGCCTAGTTTTATAATCATGTATCTGGTCAAATCACGTATTGATCTATTTAAACAATTGCCTTTCAAGGCAACATCCCTTGTGTTATCTTAAACATTAAGGTAGATAATTTTTTATTTCTTCTTGTTTCAAGATTTTGCAACTTAAGGGAATTCAATAAATCAATAGATCGATATTCATATCCACACTTAGTTATTATTCTTGCAGCTCTGTTTTGTAGGCGCTGCAGTTTATCACTCAATGTAGTACCAAGGGAAGGTGTAACGCGAGATTTTAGTTGTTCTTCCCGGAAGTCCACCAAATACTGCTTGATAGCCTGAGCCGATGCCGGGTTGGCGTGCTCCGGAAACGAAGCGTCAGTTGTGGTGCGCCCGATAGCGGTAAAAATCGCACGCAGCTTGCTGATTAACGAATCCACTGTTTCGAAAGCGGGACGTGTAGGGCAAGCGCATTTTCCGCCAGTTTTTGTGTGCAAGAACGGGCAAGTGTGGACGTGCACCAGTGTCTTCCCCGCGTTATCTTTCCAAATAAGGAAACCGACGACATCGTCCGGCGTTGCTGATAGCAGATCCTTTGCGGGGGAAAAGTGCAGAAGGAACGTCGCTAGCTCGCCCTCGAGTTGCATCTTTTCCTTGCAGTACGGCGTGGAGAGCCTAAGCCGCCGCAGATGTTGCCGCCGGGCCTCGATGACCTCGCGGACCACGGGAGACTTCAAAGGAGTCAAGTCGTAGACCACAGCGTGGGTGCGCCGAGCGTAACCACAACGTTGCCAAAAATGTCCGATGGCATTACTTGAAAGGAGAGGCCACAATGATGGCCGGGGATATAATCCCGGAACAACGACCGTCGCGACCGCCTCCTGCGACAAAAGAAAACGCAGGAGCGGGAAAATCAACGCAAACGGGGGGAACACGTATGCATTAACCCGAGTACCATCCAGAGTATTCAGATCCTGGTTAAACACATCAACACCCTCCGAGCCGGGTGTTGGGAACGGCGTAAAATGAGATTGAGCAATCCCTCGGAGATCATGTTGTTCATTAGAATCGAGGGACATCAAATCCAAGGTGTGACCAGCTTGGCCCCCGAACTTTCGCTGCACGATATGCCAATACTCGCGAGTCAGCATAGAGTCCGCTCCGGACAATTTCCGCGAGGATCCATCCGCTGGGTTGACCTTCGAGAGGATGTAAGTCATCGTAAGAGCGACGCTCCGATTTGTGACCAGTTGGAAAATCCGCTTTGCCACCCGATTTACTTCTGTCGAGCGGCCCCCGTGACCGTGCCACGTATGGATCACGGCCTGGTTATCGACCTGGGCAACGAGATCAGTCAGAGACGGAGGCGGGGGGAGAGACCCCAAGGTCTTAGCCACCGCCAACATTTCCTTCACCGTGATGCTTAGTGGTCGAACCGCTGCCCAATGGAAAGACGAAGCATCGGTAGAAATAGACAGGGTAACATTCCTCTCGCTTCTCCAAGGAATATGCTTATCCCAGGTATCTAAGAAGACCCAGAATTCCAACTCTTCGCGCAGCTGTTGGGTGATGGCCACATACTCCTTACCATGACATAATCCGATGGCTGCAGACATTTCACGAATATAAAATTTTGTGCCGGGAAACGCTAAGGAAAATGAGATGCACTTCCCCATAAATTTCTGGAGGGAGCGCAATGCAATAGCCCGCTGAAATGATAGGATTTTAGTGCGCAACTGAGAAAAAGTTAACTTCTTGTCCACCGGGATAAGAAACGTCTGGTGGCATGAGTCAATGAGCAATCCCAAATATCGAATCTGCGTAACTGGATGTAGAACGCATTTGCTTAGACCCAAGAAGTACCCCAACGATATAAGGACACGGCATACGATGTAAAGCGCAGATTAGGCGGAGCAAAGATGAATCAAAATGAGTATATCGTATATTCATTATCGTATATTAATTCTTTGATTTGCTCTAAAGATATTACTAGTTAGTAGTTAGTAGTTAGTAAAAAGTTAAAACTGTACGAAACGTCTGTATAATCGATTTGTATTGTTTAGTTTTGTGTTTTGTGACCTTCAAAATCAATAAAAACGACTATCTCGTCATTCTCAGCTGAAAAAAGTGTTTTTTTCCGAAATAAGGCTTCAAATGCCTAATTATCGTTGAAAATTATGTTTTTGACCGTGAAATAGCAAAACAACACATTTGGAATGATTTCCTCAGCTTTCCCATTATGGCAGTTTTGTGTGCTTCAAAATCAAGAAAAACGCTTATCTCGCCATTGTGAGCGCTGGGCTCCGACAATTAAAACGGACTTTGGGAAAGTCTAAGTTAATATTAACAACAAATTCTGAAGTTCTGCAATTCAAGATCTCTAACAGAACAACAATTTAAACATATTGAGTATAACATCGTTTAACTAATTACAAGAGAATTTTAACTAAAATCCTGGGACTGCACGCAGGATACTCCATTAACTACAGTCTATTGCCATTACATGTATATCTGAATTTTTAACATAGGATGGATATTTAAGAAATACGACGTCAAAGGTTTCAGAAGTTAACAGCTCGCTACTATAACAGAGTTAACAGCTTCCGAAGTTATAGAACTTCAGGATTTTCACAACAGTTTTTATAGAGTTTACAGCTGACAGTGTTGCATACATACACTGATCTCGAACGAATACTGGATCAGCAACTATTGTTTGGAAAATGAAGCCAGAATCCGCCGTTACTAAGAGACCAACTGCATGTTCAACTGCATGCTTGTAATACCGCTACGGAGTTGTTCCCATCCTATTTTTTTTTTTTTTTTCTTTTTACCAACAAACACCCAGCATTGTGTCCAGAATTTTCTATCTTCGTATTGATCTATTTAAACAATTGCCTTGCAAAAAATGTTGTAAGAAATTGCATTTCAAAAAAGCTATAACAACGATAATTGAATTTGGAAAAACATAATTGAATTTACTTTGGAAAAATATAATTGAATTTACTATCGTTTCGTCACTACTCAAGTAACATCTATTCAGAGTGATAAATATTTACACGATTTTGACTAGTATACTAAACTAATACAAAAATAGATATGATGAAATGAGAAAAGAAAGTGGGGTGAGAAGACAGGCAAAAAACAATGACAGAAATTAAAATAGTGTTAAGGGTCTGTTAGTTTATTACGCGTTCTACCAGAATTGATACCATAAAGGCTGACAGAAGTATTGTTCTACTTGTACAGATTGCTTCTCTCTATAAAACTATGTGCACGCGGTAACGTTTTCGAGCGTTTTTGTTTTGTTTTGTTTTGTTTTGTTTTGTTTTGTTTTGTTTTTGTTTTGTTTTGTTTTGTTTTGTTTTGTTTTGTTTTGTTTTGTTTTGTTTCAAGTAATGAGTTCCAAGTATGCGATTTCCGTTAGAACAGTAAACAATACAAAAATGCAGAAAAACGTTTCCGTGTTCACATAGTCTAATAGTAAGTCTCAGTCAACACTCAACAGCTAGACTGTTGTATTCTGGCGCGATTATCATACTTTTGAACAATCTGTTGCTATCAAAGCAACACCCGCATACATGCATGCAGATATAGCTTAGTAGAATGTTAGAATATATAAAGTTCAAAATGTTAAAAAGTTTTAAAAAATGTTTAGAGAAGTAGTTCTTCTTATAAATTAACCTGGTTATACTTAAACTTGTATTATGCTATAAAAATTATACGACTGTCTTACACAATATAATAATCAAACATAAATAAATGTTTGATTGTATCTTTTAAAGTGCCTGTATGGACCTAATCAAGATTGTAATATATCTTCTTTTGCAAAAAAATCATCTTCATGGACCTTTTTCGCTTAAATTTGGAAATTTTGAGGGCTTTCCAAACTTGAGTTACCGGAAGTGACGACAGATCGAGAACCCAATCTCAGAGCACAACAGTGTTTATATATAGTAAAAACACGCAATAGATAATTTGTGTTTCTCTCGTTTACCGAAGTTTTATATTGCCCAATTGTTTCTAAAACAATGTGAAATTGGTGCAGGGAATTCAAATCGATCCGGTTCAAGATCTGCCGGTATTCAGACCCGTTACTTTTTTCCTTCCGGTCAACCATCAAAATCGACAACTTTAAACCTCTTGTCGTATAGGAATCGGAAATTTTTCCTGTCCCCGATCGTGTGGGATTGTAACAACAAGTGTGAACATGGTTGAAGTAACGTCCCAGACAGTCGCCATCTGATCTGAAGCATCGCAAGAATCGGAATCATTTCTATTTGGAAAATACATCCTAGACGGTCGCCGACGATCGGAGACACTTACGACTAGTTACGACATGTGTGAACACTGAAGAACACTGGAACCACTCGTCTGGGATGATCGAAAGAATCGGAGACGGAAAAAATCCCCGATACTTACGACAAATCACGACAAGTGTGAACGTGCCTGTCGTAAGAATCGCCGACAATCGGGGATAGAACTGTCCTTCGATTCTTACGACAAGTGAGAACTATAGGCTTTAAGCGTAAAAAGAGTCCATAAAGATCCAATAATCTAATAGTCTAAATATTCTAAATATGTAAACTCCTCCAACAGGCGCTTTAAAGTAATATTTGTGAGTGTTCAAAGCCGCCGTAAAGCATAACAAACAGCTTTCTCTATTAAATAGACATTTTCTGAGGACTAATCAGGACTAATTATTTAAGCAAGACTAAATTGAAAACAAATACTTGACCCGTTGAAACAACTGCACGTACGAGTCAAGTATTTCTTTGTCAAGTGCATCGCCTCATTCAAGTAAGATTTTACGACAAAATAGAGCACGTTCTTAAGACGTAAGTAAACGTGCCGAGTAGTAGTGAGCTATATCTTTTAGAGATCAGTGGATTGAGACAGATGCGCCAGTTACTTTTGACTCTAGGAATGCCTCCATTATTATTTTTGATATTTGTACCTACTGCGCAGCAGATATAATGCTGTCGCGCTGTTAAGTTTGATTAGTAATTATTATTGCTCCTGTTCTCCCAGCGATCTACTATTGATTTTACATATCCTGGATTACATTCGCTACCTGCAATATCTCCATTAGGTATGCTTTCCGTTTCAGCATTAGACTCATCATTGGAACATTTTTCACTATTGGAAAGTTTTACCCGTTGTTGCACCTCCTGATTAGTTTCGCCGTCATTGCTAAATGCCGTCGTCGGTGCGTCACCATAGAATTACTCATCAATGTTTATCTTACTGTATTGATCAGGGTCATTAGGATTCTCGTTGTTGCTAATCGGAAAGTTAGATTCATGAGTTCTATTTATGTCTTGTCCAGAGCTTTGCAAATTCAAACTATCTTTGCTATCATTATCATTTTCATGGGTTTTTAGGTTTGTCCAGTACAGGTCTTCATAAAGTTCTTCATTCTGCAATGTGCCGTCGTCACCAAAGGTTATGTCATCATCAGTTTCTTCATAATCATGTGGCATATCAGTTCCGAGAGATTGCAACCTGACTATACCACGACGTTCTGCTTCAGAGTCCAATGCAACTGCAGCAGCTGCAGTGGTACCAGAATCATCTTTTTGCATACTGAAAAAATAATTTAAATAGACAACTTTTATTATTTTAATATATATTTAACTGAAAAGCGCATGGGTAAACATCTGTATCATACCCATACAGGAATCTAAATAAGAGTAGGGTGTGGCCCAATTAGGTCTGATGTTAAACATGTGACAAATAGCGTTTCGTCATGATGACGTCATTATTAATGTTTGTCCGCTTTTATCCATAATTCTTGCAGCCCGAACAATAGATAATGGCTCATTTGCAATAATTTGAAACTCAATTTTAATTTGTTTGTCCGCATTTTGTGCGATAAATAGCAGCCCGGGGGTGTGCTATTGGATTCGTTCAGGCTCTACTCCGCCGAGGTTTCCATGAGGAACCGCTGATGAATATGTTTGCGGGAGGAAGCAGAAACGAGAGAAAAATCGAAGTAAACCTCTGCCAACTTTCGGTTGAAATCAGCGTAAAATGGTCGATTTCTGGGTAATTATTGGTTCCCACTTGACGTCATGAAGGACATGTTGGATAAACTTCAACAAAAGAATCTCATTAGCAGAACAGGTGGAAAACATTGAACTCTAAGGAGACTGGAACGATAACTCGCTTGCACGTTTTGAAGCCAAAAATGTCGGACTTGGGGACCGCCATGCACGTCACCCCAGTCACTTTTACTTTACAGCCGAGAAAAAATGAACCTGAATTTGGTGAAATAGGTTGCAAAAACAGCTTGAAGTCAAAGAAATTCCAATATACCGTAGAGTAGGTGAACACTTACATGAATGACGAGTAAAATCAAGAAAAACAGTAAAAATATATAAGCTCTCAAATGAAAGTCAACAATACGCAACCAAAATTGCCATGGTTTGGACAAATGTAAAGAAAATACATAAGAATCCCAGGTTTATAAAAACAGTTGGGTTTTAAATTTCTCAATTTTCAGTACGAAAAACCCAACAAAATGCACCTTACAGGGTGTTATTACAGCTCTGGAGTTACTCTTCGTCTCGAAAAATGTCAGATTTAGTATTTCCACAACTGAAACTTGAGTTAAAGCTATAATGTAACTGTAATCGTGTTACTAATTCTTGGTATAACAAAGAAAAATAAGAAAAACCTGCATTTTTCGTACGAGTTTCGGACACGAATTTTGCTTTTGATCGGCAGATATTTCGTCGTTTAATCCATTTTCGTGGGTAGAAATAGTTCAGGTACAAGGCCGATAAGCCGAATACGTACTAGCTTATTCGTTAATCTCTAAAAAAAATTTAGTTCTAAAAAATTGTAAATTTTCTGGTTGTTTTTTGCAGCGAGTTTTCAGTTTTATGCACTTCATACACTCTGTAGACGTTCATGGCTACCCCCAGCGGCTGGAAGTTTGGCTTCACCCAATCATAGGGCCTGTCTTATGGAGTTAGCGTTCCAGTTTACTTAGAGTTCAATGGTGAGCAATTTGTCTGCGCTGACCAAGAAATTGCGGGCGTAAATTAATGGTTCTACGATTTTTTCTCTCTCGCAACAGTTAAAACTTGTTTTGACTGACAAGTTTTCTTTATTTACACCAGAAGTGTACAATCGAGCCATTTTTCTCTTAGAACGTGATTACAGACTCTTTCTTTAGGGAAACTCTTTTTTACAATCGGAGGAAGGAAAGCAGTGGATTCTGCGAAGAAAATATCGGAGAAATTGCATTTTGCATCATCAAACACATGTTGCTTGCCTCGATCGAGCAGCTAAAATTTTATCTACGAACTCATGGTAAATTGAAATCAGTTTTTTATACGTTTTGTTATCCACAAAATATTCAAGAGGTTAATTTAGACAATTCAAGCATGAATTACAGGGCGTCGAAATTGGTGATTTTACAATTATATAGGAAATTCGTTCTCAATTAGATATTGTCGAAAAATTTGCCGATGACTTCAACTTGAATCGAAATGGGTCTAAAAACATTGCAATACCTTTCTTGTGTTCAGTCATACCACACTTGGACATGGCAAAATAGGGAAGACATCAGAAAGCTTTGTATTTGAACGGCCTTGAACCCTAGTTTTGGTGTTAAAGATGACAGTAGTTGCATTCTATTGGAAATCCAATTTTTTTTCCCTTCTGCTTGACGAAGTTAGATTTTGTTTATATTTGCTGGTATAATTTATCTTGGCGTCTGAAGAAAACATACATATATTTTAATATATTTTCACCCTGGCTTCAAAACTAAACAGGGCTTAAAACATTCTTTGTATGCCACACTTTATTTTGAGAGCTTGTGTGTTACCGTGAAAATAGGGGCTGGTAGAATTTTCGGGCCTCCAAATGCTCAACTTGAAACTTGACTTGTACTTCGGCGAATGTTTACGGATACCGCGTTCGAGTTTACGTTGTAAAACTTTCTTGTTTTAATTTTCACATGTAAATTCTTTCTCCCGCAAAGGACACATTGCAATTTCGAGTTAACTTTTCTTGCTATAGTAAATCTAAGCCTCGAAACAAAAAAATAACACTACGAAAGGAAATATATTTGTTTGAAGCACCATTTTATCTTTCGTGGGCGGGAAAATTATCACGCGTGTTGTCCACGAAATTTGCAACATTAAATTATTCGCGCGTGGTCAGACAAATTGCCCACCTATTTATTAGTTCGTCTCCGCTTCCGCCCACAAACACATTCGTCAGCGGTTCCACATGAAAACCTCTGCCGAGGTCTCTCCTCGTACAGAGCATGCATGTTGTACTCGCTGTATTTGGAGTATGTTTTCCTCCAACATGACCACCGTATCTTTGTCTTCTATTAAAATCTCAGGGGATTGATTACAAACCATCAATTGGACCCAATCGTCGAATATCTTAACCATCCACTACTCTATTGCTTTTAGACTTGTAATGTAAACCTGCATCCGGTTTTTCATCGTTTTTTCTTCTTTAATTTAAGGAATAATATTTCCAAAAGCGGCCGATAAGAAGAGTCAGTTAGTGGTCGGGGGGAAGGGCTTTCACCTCGGCAGTGCTTCTACCGAGGATTTAACATCAGTGGCGGGTATGAAAGAAGACGTTGGTCTCAGCGACGATGATGAAGAAGTAGATGCTTTAAATGTGTAAATTCTCGACATGTCAATTGATAGTGAGTAGTCCGTCTCCGTTCCACAACACGGTGTAAAGACTATTTCTCTCCGCTCCACACTTTTAAAAACAAATCAATCAACTTGCGGCGTCATTTTGACAGGTTTCTTTGAAATGACGCCACGCCGCAAGTTGATTAATTTGTTTTTAAACATTCAACGTTTTTGTGTGAAACGTCCAACTTTCAAACGTAAACAAACATGAAAAAAATCGCTCGCCTCACGGTCGCTTGCAAATGGCAGTAAATTTGTTGACATATAGCTGTTTAGGATAGTTATACTGTTATAGGACAAGTTAAACGTCATCACACAGTGTTTCGTACATAAAAGTTTAACAGTTTTTTATTACACAAAAATTTAGAAAAATGTGTTTGGTGGTCTAACTTGCCCCAACCTCGTACCCTGGTTCTTATCTCCGCTGCTCCGCCCACCGCTACGAAAAGACCATTGTTGGGGCTGGTCACGTGTCTCCCTAGCCTGCAGTGCAGGCGTTTCGGTAGGGGGAGGGGCGAGGCGAGTTGAGGAAACGCCTGCCGCCATTTCTCAATTATGACATGAGCCAATCACGTACGAGAAATATATGATAATTGTTTATTTCCTGTCAACTGATTTATTGCGAATGTCATAAAATCACCCAATGAAAATCACTATAGAATATAGATAGAGAAAGTCTTCGCAGAATTAAAAGATCAGAGGATGTGGTAATGTTTTTTGACATCTGTTTGATCTAGAGTTTAGTAAGTCTGTAAAGTTTAGACCTAATTAGAACGGGTTTGCGACAACAAAACTCGTAGAACAGAATTGATGGAATGATAATATCACGGAAAGCAACTAAGCGAGGAACCACATTTAAGAGCACTCCTAACACTTTACGTAATTTTGCTTGAGTCACAACACATTACCAATCGAAACTATTATATAGAAATGTATAAAATCGTTCTTGATTCCAAGTTCATGTCTGTAAACCGCGTTCGCTGCCGGCTAATGGCTAGACTTTGGTGACGGCAAACAACAACACGGCGTTTATATACATAAAACAAGCGAGGATTTTCCCACACTGACAAAACAACACCAGACTACTAAAGTTAATTAATGTAAAAGCACTAAGATATGTATTCAATTTGATGTAGTGTGTGCTTGACCCATAAATATAGTTTGGCCATGCACGGTTTGATCCTGGCTAAACAACGTCTTGAAGTAAACGAAGTTTGTCTGAATTAAATGCAACAATAGTGGTATGCGATGAAACATATTTACCTTGCGAATGGAGTATTTCTGTTTCTGTTTTAAAACAAACTACCAAGCGCGGCTAAAATATAATTAATAATAAGACTTTATAGAAGAGCGTTCATTGTCTTCGGAGTTGGCATACAACAGGCTTCAACAACAGCTTGCCGGAAGATAATTTGTTAACATTAGCCAATGGGATCGCTGCGTTCGTGGACGAACGCATTTTTTTTTTCTGAATAGCGTGGCGACAGGCGTTTCCTCAGCTCGCCTCGCCCCTCCCACTACCGAAACGCCTGCAATACAGGCTTGTGTCTCCCAGAATATGGGAGATAACGAACTTTTCTTGTCAGGGTCGGGTGGTTATTTTGAAAATTTGTTGTAGTCCTTGGGTGCAAGAATGCAATAATAATATCGAGGAAAGCTCATTACGCAAATTATACCAGAACAATTTGGTATTATTGAAGGAACAATTCTGAACTCTACAAAAGTCTTCCGTCGATCAATACGAGCAGCGAATTTAAGCAGACTCTATTCTTCGAATGAATTTCTACAGTCATCGCTCATCATGCAGTGATCTGATATTAGCCGCTTGAAGATTGAACAGAGATATTTAACTGGATTTTACAGTAAGCGGGTTTAAATTTCCTCACTGTATTATATACTATATAGGTTAACAATCGTTTGAACCTCCATTCGAAAGAAAGCGTGGAAATTATCTCACTGTATCTCTTGGAACGCTGGCCAAGGCTCGCAGTATATATATATATATATATATATATATATACAAAGTATGAAGTATAGTTTTACCTTAAAGTCTTCGCTACCAGAGGTTTCACCCTGAACGGGATCATCAGGCGCCTGATGATCCCGTTCAGGGTGAAACCTCTGGTAGCGAAGACTTTAAAGTAAAACTATACTTCATACTTTGTATTTTGCTCTATCTATATATGGTATTGAGCACTTTCTAACATTTCGTGAACCAAAACTCACTTATATATATATATATATATATATATATATATATATATATATATATATATATATACTGATGAGCTGTTGTACAGCGAAACACCGTGTCTGTAGATTGAACTATATATATATATATATATATATATATATATATATATATATATATATATATATATATATATATATATATGTATATATTCAACACCTTGGGGCTTGCAGCTGTCAACAAGGCTTTAGACTCTTATTCTGTGCTTTAGAAATTCCAAGAGGTTAGTTCATTACATTTAACTATTTCTTTAAATTGATTTCTAAATCGCATCAACCGAACGCAACAGTTCGCCGTTTCGTGCAGCGGCCTGTCTACTTGAACTATATTGCTGATTTTTAAAACGCTAACCTTTTAATAACATTATGAAAAAAGGAGCCACAAGTTCATGTTGTCAACTGTTTAATATTTGTTAGCCTCAATTTCATTAAAGTTGTCTAGCTATCAGTATCGCGTTTTACAATTACTATTGTTAACATTTTACAGTACTATTACATGTATATCGCGCGCTGAACGTTGTTGCTAGCTTGTTAAGTTGAATGTTTTTCTAACCAGCGCGTATGTTACCGTTTTATGTTTCCTAAATTATGGAAAATACTTCGTTTTAAACGTTAAATTTCGAAAAATCCAAACTAATGCATGACCATCGTTGAAATAGTATATTGTTACGTGCTGATGTGAAGTCACACTATTCCAAAGTAGGTACTCATATAAGCGTTTGTTAACTGTATTTATTACTAAAAGAGGAAGCACTCTAGCTCGCTTGTCGGCTCCTCTCCAAGAAGGGTCCTCTCTCAAAACGCGCCAAAATCAACAATGTCACGTGATCTATTTTTACAAATAGGAGAGCAATATCGTTACACTATCCCCCCCCCCCCCCCCCCCCCCAATAAGTGAAACATTTCCTCATGTTCGATATGGTCCAGATGGGGGCAAAATCTCTTGTGGATCGGTACTAACCATGAGACCCCCTTCAGTTGCGCCTGCATCTCCAGTTTCTGAGGTGCTCTGGTCTAGTGTACCGACTAGGTTGTCATCAAGCCAGTTTGGAGCGTTGTCTCCTTGATAGCGCTTGATCCGGTCGATATGTCCTACCCGGGGTTTCGACTTTTTACTCTTCTGGATCCGATACACCAGATCATCGACACGAGCTACCACTAGGTATGGTCCTTGCCAGGGTCGCTCCATCTTTGACTCCGAGCACCGTGGTCGTAGCGCCGTTTCGGGCGGGCACTCTCGATCTTCAAGTGCTTGCGTGCAAACGCGTGCACTTGATCAATGCGTGCCCTCAGACCTTGAGTGTACTCTGCATTGTTGTCGCCTGAGGTTTCGCTCGTTTCTGGTTTCCCAAGCGCAAGATCGATCGGCAAGCCAATTTGTCTACCAAATATTAGTTCGTAGGGTGGATATCCAGTAGTCTCGTGAACTGCCGAACGGTACGCCATCATTAATATGGGAAAATGGCTGTCCCAGTCCTTTGGTTCTCGTCCGTGAACTTGGATAGCATGGCTTCCACTGTCTGGTTAGAGCGCTCGATCATCCCATCTGGCTGAGGGTGCAATGCGTTTGTTCTGGTTCTGTGGACACCCAGAAACTCGCACATCTCTCAAAACACGGGCGATTCGAAGTTCCTGCCTTGATCCGAATGAATCTGTCGTGGGAAACCATAACGGGCGAGAAACTCTTCTACCACGACCGTGGTTGCTATCTGGTTTGGGATGGTGTAGCTCTCCGTCCATTTAGAGAAGTAGTCTCCAACTACCAGGATATATTTGTTGCCACGCTCAGATACAGGGAGAGGACCAAGGACGTCCAATGCCACTCTCTCCAACGGTGCGCCGACGTTGTATGTCCGCATTGGAGCATGGTGTTTCCGCTGAGGCACTTTCTGCACCAATCCCTGACGTCTTGTGTACAACCCGGCCAGTACAACCTTTCACTGATCCGCACCCAAATGTCCAGCCGTCTTCTTGCCATGGAGTTGGTGAAGCACTTCTTTTTTCAGGTTCTTCGGGACAAGGAACTGAAATGTCATCTCATCTCCGGCCTCTGACTCCCAACGCCTATACAAGCACCCCCATCTCGCAGGAGTAACCGTTCCCACTGCAGGCCGCTCCAGTACGTTTTTACTGTCCTGTTTTCCAATGACACACAGGTCCAGTCTGGTCGGGCTTCTCCGGATTACTTCCATTCCATGATCCTCTTCAGATCTTGGTCGTCTCGTTGTCTTTTTCTTAACTCGTCCATGGTTCGGGTTGCAAGCCAACAGTCTCCAGTCCACCTCGTTTCGTCCCTGGTTTGAACTGCGCGTGCTTGCTGATTGTAGACAGTTAAGTTTCCTGTGCAACTTCGACTGTGGAAATTTCCTCTTCCTGTCTAGTCTCGTGCTCTCCGTCAGACTCAACTTTTTCTTTCTGTTCCGCACGATCGCAGTGCCAGACAGGGCGTCCGCATTCCCGTGTTGTAACCCAGGTCGGTGCTCGATTGTAAAGTCGTAATTGCCTCGAAAAATTCCGTAGCACGAACGATCACGTCATCGAGGTAGAGGAGACACACCTCCCACGGCAAGCCGCTGAGCACTCTCTCCATTAGCCTCTCGAAGGTTGCAGGGGGCGTTACATAGGCCAAAGCTCATGACGGTGAACTGATACAAACTACTTCCGGTTGTGAATGCTGTCTTTGGTCTGTCTACTTCGTCCATGTCGACCTCCCAATAACTACTGCACAGATCAAGTGTCGAGAACCATTGAGAACCTGCCAATGCATCAAAACAATCGTCAACCCGGGCTAACGGGTAAGAATCCTTGACTGTGACGTCGTTTAGTCCTCGATAATCGACACAAAAGCGGGTTGTGCCGTCTTTTTTCTTTACAAAAACTATTGGAGACGCCCAGGGGCTGGATCACACCTTTCTGTAACATCTCCTGTCTCCTGTACATGCTTCTCAACCGGGGAGACGCGACGAATGGGTTGAGAATTACCAGTATTGATCGTGTGTTTTACCAAACCAGTTCGACTGCAAGATCGTCGGGACAGGTGGAAAATATGTGTGAAAATTAGAAGACAAAGGATAAATTTCCCTCTTGCATGAGCAATGAGGGAAATACGAGGTTTATTATTTACGGAGAACAAAATCCGAGGCGAACATGGTATTACTATTGTAAATTCCGACATGCGAACGTCCAAAACTTCACCAAATTGAACAATCGTTGAGCACTACAATTTCTATTAAGTTTGGAGTGTCCTAAATATGTTCCCGAGCCCCTCGTAAGCATACCTCTTATTCGCTGTTTAAAGTTTATTAATCTGCTATAGTACTTATTTTGGAGCTCCAATTTTGGCTGCTTCTGTGTTGTTTGTCCACGATGCGAACGTCTGAATTTGCTCGGGATGAACGTTACTTTGTTTTGCGGAGTTGTTCGTTCCACTTTTTTGTTGTTTAATAGGTTCCCAAACACATTAAAATGTACGATTTTAGTGCAGCCGAGTCGTTGTAATTTAATCCATCAAGCGCCGAGATAAATACTGAACTCGGCGTGAAGAAGCAATGCATTGCTCGATAATTTCGGGTTCTTGTCCGCCATTTCTTATGTAGCTGTTGCTAGGTTGCCAGGGTCTTAACCGCTGTTATTATTATTAAATGTGACTGTGGATTCGGAAATAATAACCGAAATTTATGCGGCAATTATTGTGAGTATGAGTGTACAGGCCTGTCTAGACGATTAAACCTTTTGTAATTTGATATTTGGGTAAGAAATGGGTCAATAAGACATTTTAGCGAATAACTCTACTTTAATTTATTGTTATAGACTTCTGTTTATAGCCGAAATGATCGATATTTAGCCATCAGAATCTTCAAATAGTATGGAAGAAGGGTCCCCTCTCAAAACGCGCCAAAATCAACAATGTCACGTGATCTATTTTAACAAATAGGAGAGCAATATCGTTCAATATCGTTACAATATTTGAATAAATATGTTTATACTTCGCTTCAGCCAACGTAATTATATATTTTCATCCTCGAGACTCCTTAAACAACTCAGGCACATTTGTATTACCTTTAAATATTACTTTGCTCCTGTATTCTAAATCTTCGTAGTTTACTGATACTGTCTTTGTTTTTTAGGCAAAGATTTTGTATAAACGCAAACAGTCAGACGCAGTCATACGCGGACAACGAAACGCTGGAAAACATTGACAGTTGCCACAATAAAAACAAGAAAGGCGAAGACGGCTAACGAAAAATTGCCGGTGTATTCGGGCAGACTTCGACGAATAAAACCCAAGACGCTAATCAACTGAAGAGAATCAGATATTTCAAAAAGCCAATCTAGACTATAGCTGACGTAAACTGATTCGTCTCGCACAGGACGAGACAATTTTTTTTATATAAACAAGTGAAATAAACAGAGATAATCAGTACTCAAACTTGAAGATTGATCATTAATTTTAAACGAACAATTATCGATACAAAATATAAAAATACAAAGCGCTGAGATATTTTCCCGGCTACTTGTCGCCTTTGTTTATCCAATTTAAAACTTCTGCCGTCTGGATAAATGTCGACGATATGATCGTCGTGCCCTTCGAATTTCTATCCGTACAACACTTCAATAATTTACGTATAGTAGTCACATCAAAACATACAAGTTGTATATAAGAATATAAAGCATTGAGCAGCTAGAGAAGGAATGAAATGGTATTATAATTATTTACCCTCTGCATGTGGGCTGCTTCTTTTCTTCGCTTGTTTGCGCCGTGAGTCTCTCGTACGTTAGCCGTTTTTTGTGAACAGCCGTTTTTCGAAAGTATTCATAGTCATATCGTGCCCATAAACGAAGCGCTGAACCCTTGAATCTAAGAGTGAAGATTTTTCTCAAACGGTAAATCTTTCGGCAAGAAGCTTCAAATCTACTCTACCCCACCCCTGTCCAAGCAAAATTTGTCACGAACCAGATTTTGGTAGTCACGTGACCTTGATATACCAGGAACTTTTCTTCGCGCTGTGGGTTGAAAAGAGCCCGGGTACGAGGTTGTTGCTGGGCTTGTACAAACCTTTTTAAAACTGGTTATCGTTGCATTGCACTGTTATTTTCAAGGAGCTGTTTTAATCCCAATGGGAGGGTCAGAGTAACTCCCTTCGCTCGAGTTATTTTAAAGGAGTTATTTTAACACCATTTGTTGGGTTATTGTAACGCCGGCGAAAGGGTAGAATTGCAGGCAATTATCTTTAATCCCCTGAAGGGGGGTCAGAGTAACTCCCCCCGGGAGAGTTATTTTACATTTGTATTTTTAACTCCATTTATTGGGTTCGAACAACACAAGGAGTATTTGAAGGAGTTTTATTCACTCACATGGAGTTAAAGCTTGTTGCGTTAACGTGTTGTTGCTGCAAGCTGGTGACGTAACCAGACCTTATATGGTAAACCGCGCCATTTATTCAACGTGATGACGAAACATCACGCCACTTTTTTCAGTCCGAAGTCCAGAGCTGTGGGGCGAAGGTTTTTATATTTTTTTGTCTGAGAAAGAGTTTTTTGAAGAAAATAACAGTAAACCACAACATTTATAACGTCTGAATGGTATCCTTGGAAGAGACAAAGTTCACCACAACTGTAAATACCACTACTAGGCAGAGCTGAGGACTTTTAATAAAGAAATGTTACGAAGAATATCAAGCTTTGGACACAGTAAGTAAAATTTTATAACGGGTTGTAAAAACTTGCTATAAAAAGTCAGTGTTTTTCAGCATGAACACCACGACGTTGATTAAAAAAACCTATCAATATCATATGAATAATATAATATTGTTTCTATTTTTTATGTTCAACTCTTGAGAAGCCAATGTAAAAGAAAAAGCATCTCAAACTGGCCAGTCAAATGTGGAAATACAATGGTTCGGGTTTTCGTTTTTGCTGTTATCTGACATGAAGTTTGTACTGTTTGAACTGAAACAGTTCGACAAAAAAGAAACTACAACGCTGTAATATCATTGTATATAAGGTAAGAAGTCATATAACGATTAAAGTAAATTGTTCACTAAACACATATTTGTCCTAAACATCTAGTCAAAATCGAATTTTTTACGAATTTTTCATGTAACTTACATCCGCCGCCATAACCCATGAGCTGCCGTCCTAAATTTTCCCAATCCAATTGAATTTACAATTAATTATTATCAACCTATATTTGGTAGATCTAAAAAGACTATAAAGTATAAAAACTTTTAAAAAAAACTAGGGCTACTAGGGAACAGAGGTCTGCAATTAAACCACATTTCTCTGTTTAAGCGAACTAGCCTTTTTGCACTGAATGAAGGAATGTTTGTGATACAAGTGATGTTTTGTATGCTTCCTGAAGCTACCAAGCAACCTTTCTTGTGAAGTTTTGTTTATTTGAGTTCCCTAATGAGGTCCGACAAGAAATACTTCAACCAAACAATTTAAAATTTGCATAAAATAGTAAAAGAACAGGTATGCTAAATACATTACTAAATATCAAGTGATCACTAGTTTTGTACATGCCCTTTATTAAACCCACAAAAAAGCAATTTAATAAATGGCTTGAATGAAATCATCTATAAATTAAAGCAATTATGTATTACAAACTATATAAACTCTCTGTTGACCACTGTCAATTATATAAATATGCAGGTTTCCTATGAAGGTTCAAATTTTACTGAATTTGAATTAATTGTACGTATAGTCTAGAGTGCAGATTGGAAAATGCGGAGTACAGAGTTTAGAATGTAGAGTGCTTGGTGTAGAATGGAGAATGGAGAGTGTAGAGTGCACTGAGAGTGTAGAGTGTAAAGTGGAGCGTGTAGAGTGCACTGAGAGTGTAGAATGGAGAGTGCAGAGTGTAGAATAGAGAGTGCAGAGTGTAGAATGGAGAGTGTTGAGTACAGAGTGCAGACTATAGAGTGTGGAGTGCAGAGTGCTTAGTGGAGAGTGCAGAGTGGAAAGTACAAGTTGCAGAGTGTAGACTGCAGAGTGCAGAGTGGAGAGTACAAGCTACAGAGTGTAGAATTTACTGTAGAGTGTAGAGTGCTTATTGGAGAGTACAGAGTGTAGAATGTACTGTGGAGTGCTTAGTGGAGAGTACAGAGTGTAGAATGCAGAGTGCAGAACGCAGAGTGTAGAATGTACTATAGAGTGTGGAGTGCTTAGTGGAGAGTACAGAGTGTAGATCTAGAATGTACTGTAGAGTGTGGAGCGCTTAGTGGAGAGTACAGAGTGTAGAATGTACTGTAGAGTGTGGAGTGCTTAGTGGAGAGTACAGAGTGTAGAATGTACTGTAGAGTGTGGAGTGCTTAGTGGAGAGTACAGAGTGTAGATCTAGAATGTACTGTAGAGTGTGGAGCGCTTAGTGGAGAGTACAGAGTGAAGAGTACAGAGTGTAGAATGCAGAGTGCAGTGCAGTGCAGTGCAGCAGAGTGTAGAATGCAGAGTGCAGAGTGCTTAGTGGAGAGTGCAGTGCAGTGCAGTGCAGTGCAGTGCAGTGCAGTGCAGTGCAGTGCAGTGCAGTGCAGTGCAGTGCAGTGCAGTGCAGTGCAGTGCAGTGCAGTGCAGTGCAGTGCAGTGCAGTGCAGTGCAGTGCAGTGCAGTGCAGTGCAGTGCAGTGCAGTGCAGTGCAGTGCAGTGCAGTGCAGTGCAGTGCAGTGCAGTGCAGTGCAGTGCAGTGCAGTGCAGTGTAGTGTAGTGTAGTGTAGTGTAGTGTAGTGTAGTGTAGTGTAGTGTAGTGTAGTGTAGTGTAGTGTAGTGTAGTGTAGTGTAGTGTAGTGTAGTGTAGTGTAGTGTAGAGTGTAGAGAGTAGAGGGCAAAGTCTAGAGCGTTGAGTGCAGAATGCAGAGTGCTTAGTGGAGAGTACAAAGTGTAGGTTGTGGAGTGTAGAGTGCAGAGTGTGGAGTGAAGATTGCTGAGTGTAGAGTTCGGAGTGCAGAGTTCAGACTTCAGAGTGCTTAGTGGAGAGTGGAAAGTACAGAGTGTGGCGGGTAGTGTAGAGTACAGGGTGTAGTGTAGAGTACAGGGTGTAGTGTGGAGTGGAGAGTGCAGAGTGTAAGCTGCAGAGTGTATAGTGCGGAGTGCAAGCTGTAGAGTGCAAGCTGCAGAGTGCAAGCTGCAGAGTGTAGAGTGCGGAGTACAGAGTGCAAGCTGCAGAGTGTAGACTGCAAAGTGTAGAGTACATAGTGTAGAGTGCAGAGTGTGGAGTGCAGAGAGTGTGGAGTGCAGAGAGTGTGGAGTGCAGAGAGTGTGGAGTGTAGAGAGTGTGGAGTGTAGAGAGTGTGGAGTGTAGAGTGTGGAGTGTAGAGAGTGTGGAGTGTAGAGAGTGTGGAGTGTAGAGAGTGTGGAGTGCAGTGAGTGTGGAGTGCAGTGAGTGTGGAGTGCAGAGTGTGGAGTGCAGAGAGTGTGGAGGTTTGAGAGTGCACTGCAGCCCTCGAAAACGAGGTCGGCATTGGGAAATGCCGACCTAGATGCCGACCTGTCAATCTCCGACCTGTCAATTTCCGAGTTCTTCTCAGTTGATGAATTACCTTTTTCGGCCGCGGATAGCAGCTCAAGAAGCCTTTGTTTTCGTTCGCATAACCCTCACATTTAATTGATCGAGTTAAATTTGTCGATGTCAGAATTATTTAAAAAGTGAGATATATAAGGAGAAGCCAGTTAGCTGCATCAGCTGTCAGCGTTCTAATTTTTTCTTTGGTCGTAAACAACTCCATATATGGGAGTTGGTTTTGCAAATGTAGAAAGTAGCCACCAAAAAATGCCGACCTAGGTCAGATTTAGGTCGGCAATTTTTTGCCGAGGGCTGGTGCAGAGTGTAGCGTGTATAATATTGAAATATCAAAATACTCTAGGCCTAATTGTATAACATGGTATTATAACATTAGAGTACTAAAGTGTTATAGTATTAGGGCTTCTGAAATTTAATTTATAGTTTTTACATTACTCTTTTACTATTTTATTATAGGTTTGCAGAACTGCGTGAAGTGAAAAAAAAAGGAACGTGATATGTTTTATTTACGCTATAGAACAGATTAATTGATTAACAAAAATTAATGCCAAGAAACGAACTATTAAATTAAGAAGGTTAAAGATAATATATTACTTTCTCTGGCGACGTTATGTATGCGAGACAATCAATAGATTGCCAATTCTCACTGAGATCATTACCAATTATATATTATAGACTATTTATTCGCGCGCCTTTACAGTAATACCCTTGATTTGTAAAAACAAAATTTATCAACCTTAAGTTATATTTTGTATGTGTTTTTGAATTTAACACACAATTTGTGTGTGTTGTTGAGTGTTTTACTTTGTTCTCTCATGCAGATCACACATTTCGACGTGTTGTTTCTTGGCGTGATGTTTATTTTGGTGTATTGCTTATTTTGGTGTGTTGTTTTCTATGGTTGTTTCTTGACGTGTTTTTTCCTGATGTGTTGTTTCTTGACGTGTTGTGTTGTTTTTGATATGTGTTGTTTCTTGACGTGTTGTTGCTTGTCGTGTTGTTTTCTTGACGTGTTGTTGCCTGACGTGTTGTTGTCCAGTTTTAACACTTGATGTGTGACCAGTAAGAATACGCCTGGTGTCTTCCTACAACACACTAACGTTGACAACACGCGAAAACCGTGTTCAACATGCTTTTGGCGTATCAACTGAGAGGAAAAAACGGCGTGTTGTTTTGATAATGAAAAACACGCTAAATGTAGTGTAGTTGTAATGTAGTGTAGTTGCTTCACTGAAATCGCTTCGATGCCAAGGCAAGGCAGAAAGTAAAAAAAACAAAAACAAGAAGATCATTTTAACTCTAAAACACGGGGTTAATTTAACTCCACAATTTGCCGAGTTAAATTGACTCTTAATTTAGCGTTATTTTGAATTATAAATTAGGGATTAAATTAACTCTACACGCATGGGGCTAATTTAATCCCCGAAAGAGGGATCAAATTTAACCCCCAAAATCGGCTTATTCTGTACCTTTTTTTTTGACCCCCGTTTTGGAGTTAATTCAATTCCTTGAAAATAACAGTGTGGTGATTTCACTCCAGCAGCGTCAAGTGTACTTGTTAAAAATTTGCCGCCTTGAAAACATCCATGCTTGCAAGATATGTTGCTTCAGATCTGCAAATTCGTTCCCACCGTGTGTTGCCGTGTGTTTAACAGAGTCGACGACTCTGATAGTCAGACTGGGCTATCATTGGCAATTTCCAGGGAGATTGCAACCTCCGAAACATACTGCGAGGATTTCGCGCATCTTTCTTGCTTTTAACAATACTATTGGGTGTCACAGCCTGTAACGACCTGGAGGCTGTAACCCTCTATTATAGGCAGATCAGACTAAACGAGCAATTACACGGATAAAGTTAATATCTAATCACATTTCCCGAATATCTAAACTTCTTCCCTCTAAAGCATGTCGGACATTTTCTATGCAAAAAAGAAGAGTGCAACTGCGCAGGCACTGTTTCTGGTATGATTGTGAAAAAATTGTCAACCGCCAAGGCTTTATAAAACAAAATACTGACGTTCTGAGAAAGGTCCTTTATAAATTATCCTTAGTAGCATATCATACGCATAGTTCATTCAAAGACATGAAGAAAAATGCGGGTGCCGGGTTCTTTATAATTGCATTGCTGAAGACCTTCAGAGTTTATGTTACATGCAACCGTACGAAGCAAGCCTTTAGAATACAGTCCAAAGTGCTGTTGTGTGATGGTGAAGTGTGATTGAGAGAGTGATTATAATAGTAAAGTTTGACAATCGATAAAACATGAAAAGCAAAGTCAGCATTTCAAAAAATCAGTTTATCTTAATTGACTTGCTTGGCGTTCACCCATTTCTCAAAGACAATGTTTTTGGATATTTCTTGGATTTTTTGCAATTTAAGCAATTCCACGGTTAGTCCACCATCTTAAGACGTAAAATTACTATCTGTATAACATACCGTTTAAGTTGATCGCTACTATAGCTACACACTTCCTGGGCCTCATAGTTACAGTCGTACACTTCCGGGACATCATTGCTACACTCGTACTGGTCTTCGCCATCTTCATCCTTGCATTCGTACACTTTTGGGACATCGCACAGGTTTTCGCCAATATCGCTAAACACTTCCTGGGCATCATCGTTAGAGTTGTGACTATAACGTTGAACATACATGCCTTTGCGAACATGGTCCTTTTCTTCGACGTTGTAGTAAGTGTGAGTTGCTTCATGGGTACTTGATACGCTTTCGTTGGTAACACTTGAAAAATATGAAAAATATACAGATTTTACTCGTCAAGGGGAGATGCGTCGGAAAGTCATACACATGCTAAAAAGTTATAACCAATACGCAATCTAGGCACGTGTATAGAAAGGCCAAGCTAGAGCCACCGAACATATTGCTCAATTTTTTTGTGTAATGAAATACCGTTAAACTTTTATGTACCAAACACTGAATGGGAGGGGGGGGGGGGGGGGGGGTGGCGTTTAATTTGACCTTTAACTATCTTAAAAAGTTATATGTCAACAAAATTAAAAGTTGCCTACGCAACACAATAGAGAAATATTAAAAAAATATATATATGCCGTCTTTATTTTGAGACTTTATAGTTTAGCGAATATTTGCAAGAACTGTGATTTTGTGATAAAAGCAAGAAACTTCTAACGTTTGTAGACCTATAAGTACTCAGCAATTTTGGACATGAAGCCATCGCCAAAGAATCCTGTGACTGGGTAAACTGAGTTTATAATAAAATGTTTGCGGATACAACCATGATGGTGAGGAAATTTAAACCCGCTTACTTTAAAATTCAGTTAAAAATCTCTGTTCAATCTTCAGGCGGCTAATACCAGATCACTCATGAGCGATGACTGTAGAAATCCATTCCGAGAATAGAGTCTGCTTAAATTCGCTGTTCTTCGGATAACGACGGAAGGCTTTTGTAGAAGTTCAGAATTGTTCCTTCAATAATACCAGATTGTTCTGGTATAATTTGCGCAATGAGCTTTCCTGGATGTTATTATTGAATATTTGCGCCCAAGGACTGCAACAAATTTTCAAAATAACCACCCGACCCTGACAAGAAAGCAGCGGAGATAAGAACCTACGTACTAGGTTGGGTCAAGTTAGGACCACCGAACATATTTTCTTCAATTTTTGTGTTATAAAAAAAAACAGTTAAACTTTTGTGTACCGAACACTGAGGAAGGGGGGAGGGGGCCGTTTAACTTGTCCTATAACTATCCTACACAGCTATAGGTTAACAAACTTAAAAGTTGCCTACACAAAACAATAGACAAGTACAAAAGATGTATGCCGTTTTCATTTTAAGACCTTATCGCTTACCGGATATTTGCAAGTATTGTGCATTTCGCGATAAAAAGCAAGAAACTTCTAAGGTTTGCAGACCTGTAGGTACTCGATAATTTTGGATATTGAACCATTGCCCAAAAATCCTGTGACAATGATAAACTGAGCTTAATTAAAAATGCCGAGTCAGCATTTATATTTTAATATCTTTTAGCAAGGATTAAAGTTGCAACTAGGCTATTATTTTCTGTACAGTGTCTTATAGATCCAAAAAGTTCCCAAAATAACTGTATTTGAGAAATAACTGAATAACTTGCAGGTCAACAAAGATAAACCAACTATAGTAAACAATAGTGCAATAAAAGAAGCGTGCAGCGTAGGCAGTGTAGAAACAACAATCGAAATATAGTAAGGTTAGATATACTGCCGAAACAGAGAACGTAGGAGTATAATATTTCGAGCGAAGGCCCTTCGTCAGAGAGAAAAACAATACTGACTCACCATTTGTAGCGCAAGCAGACAGAGTAGTGCATTGGCTAAGCTTATAGTTTTATACATTTGTTTATGCTTAATACCACATTGCAAAAGACTGAAGAACATAATATATAAAGGGTCACATGCATAAAACAGAGATACGAACATAACGCAACTGAAGCGCAGATGGCAAGAAGAGGAAGGGAATACCGACTTTTAAAACCAGTAACCTATTAAAAAGTTATAAGCAAAATGGACAAAATGTAATTCTTTCAGGTAATTAAGAAGGGCGCGTTTGAATGAGGCCAGACTAGCAGCACATCTTTATTGCATGTAGTGGGTATAAATCTAATTCTCAGTCATTAATATAACTGTTAAAAATTGCATCGCCACCTACAAAATGTCTTTGCGAAACAGCTTGCCTGCTCGTACGAGGTTGTTGCTGGGCTTGTAGAACATTTATTCAAACTAGTTATCATTGCATTGGTCATATCACTCCAGCAGCGTCAAGTGTAACTACCTGTTAAAAAATTGGTTGCCTTGAAAACATCCATGCTTGGAAGATATGTTGCTTCAGATCTGCAAATTCGTTCCCACCGTGAAAACAATGGCAAAAACACTGCTTATGCTAAAGCCCTCTTATCACGGTGAAGTAAGCTCGTTTCTTTGGAATCCTCTAAGACATAGATCAAAGCAGTAGCAAAAATTCCTCAATGCCGTGTGTTTAACAGAGTCGACGACTCTGATAGTCAGACTGGGCTATCATTGGAAATTTCCAAGGAGATTGCAACCTCCGAAACATACTGCGAGGATCTCGTGCACTTTCTTGCTTTTAGTGGGTGTCACAGCCTGTAACGACCTGGAGGCTGTAACCCTCTATTTTGGGCAGGTCAGACTAAACGAGCAATTACACGGATAAGGTTAACATCTAATCTCATTTCCCGAATATCTAAACTTCTTCCCTCAAAAATATGTCGGACATTTTCTATGCAAAAAACTAGAATGAAACTGCTCAGGCAGTGTTTCTGGTATGATTTCGAAAAACCGCCAAGGCTTTATAAAACAAAATACTGACGTTCTGAGAAAGGTCCTTTATAAATTATCCTTAGTAGCATATCATACGCATAGTTCATTCAAAGACATGAAGAAAAATGCGGGTGCCGCGTTCTTTATAATTGCATTGCTGAAGACCTTCAGAGTTTATGTTACATGCAAACGTACGAAGCAAGCCTATAGAATACAGTCCAAAGTGCTGTTGTGTGATGGTGAAGCGTGATTGAGAGAGTGATAATAATAGTAAAGTTTGACAATCGATAAAACATGAAGAGCAGAGTCAGCATTTCACAAAAATTAGTTTATCTTAATTGATTTGCTTGGCGTTCACCCATTTCTCAAAGGCAATGTTTTTCGATATTTCTTGGATTTTTTTTTTAATTTAAGCAATTCCACGGATAGTCCATCATCTTAAGACGTAAAATTACTATCTGTATAACATACCGTTTAAGTTGATCGCTACTATAGCTACACACTTCCTGGGCCTCATCGTTACAGTCGTACAATTTCGGGACGTCATTGCTGCCCTCGTACTCGTCTTCGCCGTCTTCATCCTTGCATTCGTACACTTTTGGGACATCGTACAGGTTTTCGCCACTATCGCTAAACACTTCC
Source organism: Paragorgia papillata (assembly GCA_035771165.1). NCBI lineage: Eukaryota > Metazoa > Cnidaria > Anthozoa > Scleralcyonacea > Coralliidae > Paragorgia > Paragorgia papillata. Next base: position 2,719,828 of record JAWNZC010000011.1, on the reverse strand, counting down.
TGGGCATCATCGTTAGAGTTGTGACTATAACGTTGAACATACATGCCTTTGCGAACATGGTAATTTTCTTCGACGTTGTAGTAAGGGTGAGTTGCTTCATGGGTACTTGATACGCTTTCGTTGGTAACACTTGAAAAATATGAAAAATATACAGATTTTACTCGTCAAGGGGAGATGCGTCGGAAAGTCATACACATGCTAAAAAGTTATAACCAATACGCAATCTAGGCACGTGTATAGAAAGGCCAAGCTAGAGCTACCGAACATATTGCTCAATTTTTTTGTGTAATGAAATACCGTTAAACTTTTATGTACCAAACACTGAAGGTGGGGGTGGGGGGGGGGGGGGGGGGGGGGGTGGGGGTGGCGTTTAATTTGATCTTTAACTATCTTAAAAAGTTATATGTCAGCAAAATTAAAAGTTGCCTACGCAACACAATAGAGAAATATTAAAAAAATATATATATGCCATCTTTATTTTGAGACTTTATAGTTTAGCGAATATTTGCAAGAACTGTGATTTTGAAAAATATATATATATGCCGTCTTTATTTTGAGACTTTATAGTTTAGCGAATATTTGCAAGAACTGTGATTTTGTGATAAAAGAAAGAAACTTCTAACGTTTGTAGACCTATAAGTACTCAGCAATTTTGGACATGAAGCCATCGCCAAAGAATCCTGTGACTGGGTAAACTGAGTTTATAATAAAATGTTTGCGGATACAACCATGATGGTGAGGAAATTTAAACCCGCTTACTGTAAAATTCAGTTAAAAATCTCTCTTCAATCTTCAGGCGGCTAATACCAGATCACTCATGAGCGATGACTGTAGAAATCCATTCGGAGAATAGAGTCTGCTTAAATTCGCTGCTCTTCGGATAACGACGGAAGGCTTTTGTAGAAGTTCAGAATTGTTCCTTCAATAATACCAGATTGTTCTGGTATAATTTGCGCAATGAGGTTTCCTGCATATTATTATTGAATATTTGCGCCCAAGGACTGCAACAAATTTTCAAAATTACCACCCGACCCTGACAAGAAACAGCGGAGATAAGAACCTACGTACGAGGTTGGGTCAAGTTAGGACCACCGAACATATTTTCTTAAATTTTTGTGTTATAAAAAAAAACAGTTAAACTTTTGTGTACCGAACACTGAGGAAGGGGGGAGGGGGTCGTTTAACTTGTCCTATAACTATCCTAAACAGCTATAGGTTAACAAACTTAAAAGTTGCCTACACAAAACAATAGACAAGTACAAAAAATGTATGCCGTTTTCATTTTAAGACCTTATCGCTTACCGGATATTTGCAAGTATCGTGCATTTCGCGATAAAAAGCAAGAAACTTCTAAGGTTTCCAGACCTGTAGGTACTCGACAATTTTGGATATTGAACCACTGCCCAAAAATCCTGTGACCATGATAAACTGAGCTTAATTAAAAATGCCGAGTCAGCATTTATATTTTAAAATCTTTTAGCAAGGATTAAAGTTGCAACTAGGCTATTATTTTCTGTACAGTGTCTTATAGATCCAAAAAGTTCCCAAAATAACTGTATTTGAGAAATAACTGAATAACTTGCAGGTCAACAAAGATAAACCAACTATAGTAAACAATAGTGCAATAAAAGAAGCGTGCTGCGTAGGCAGTGTAGAAACAACAATCGAAATATAGTAAGGTTAGATATACTGCCGAAACAGAGAACGTAGGAGTATAACATTTCGAGCGAAGGCCCTTCGTCAGAGAGAAAAACAATACTGACTCAGCATTTGTAGCGCAAGCAGACAGAGTAGTGCATTGGCTAAGCTTATACTTTTATACATTTGTTTATGCTTAATACCACATTGCAAAAGACTGAAGAACATAATATAAAAAGGGTCACATGCATAAAACAGAGATACGAACATAACGGAACTGAAGCGCAGATGGCAAGAAGAGGAAGGGAATTACTACCGACTTTAAAACTGTAACCTATTAAAAAGCTATAAGCAAAATGGACAAAATGTAATTCTTTCAGGTAATTAAGCAGGGAGCGTTTGAATGAGGCCTGACTAGCAGCATATCTTTATTGCATGTAGTGGGTATAAAACTAATTCTCAGTCATTAATAAAACTGTTAAAAATTGCATCGCCACCTACAAAATGTCTTTGCAAAACAGCTTGCCTGCTCGTACGAAGGTTGTTGCTGGGCTTGTAGAACATTTATTCAAACTAGTTATCTTTGCATTGGTGATTTCACTCCAGCAGCGTCAAGTGTAGCTACCTGTTCAAAAATTTGTTGCCTTGAAAACATCCATGCTTGGAAGATATGTTGCTTCAGTTCTGCAAATTCGTTCCCACCGTGAAAACAATGGCAAAAACACTGCTTATGCTAAAGCCCTTATCACGGTAAAGTAAGCTCGTTTCTTTGGTTTCCTCTAAGACATAGATCAAAGCAGTAGCAAAAATTCCTCAATGCCGTGTGTTTAACAGAGTCGACGACTCTGATAGTCAGACTGGGCTATCATTGGAAATTTCCAAGGAGATTGCAACCTCGGAAACATACTGCGAGGATCTCGTGCAACTTTCTTGCTTTTAGTGGGTGTCACAGCCTGTAACGACCTGGAGGCTGTAACCCTCTATTTTGGGCAGGTCAGACTAAACGAGAAATTACACGGATAAGGTTAACATCTAATCTCATTTCCCGAATATCTAAACTTCTTCCCTTAAAAACATGTCGGACATTTTCTATGCAAAAAAGTAGAATGAAACTGCGCAGGCAGTGTTTCTGGTATGATTGCGAAAAACCGCCAAGGCTTTATAAAACAAAATACTGACGTTCTGAGAAAGGTCCTTTATAAATTATCCTTAGTAGCATATCATACGCATAGTTCATTCAAAGACATGAAGAAAAATGCGGGTGCCGGGTTCTTTATAATTGCATTGCTGAAGACCTTCAGAGTTTATGTTACATGCAACCGTACGAAGCAAGCCTTTAGAATACAGTCCAAAGTGCTGTTGTGTGATGGTGAAGCGTGATCGAGAGAGTGATAATAATAGTAAAGTTTGACAATCGATAAAACATGAAAAGCAGAGTCAGCATTTCACAAAAATTAGTTTATCTTAATTGATTTGCTTCGCGTTCACCCATTTCTCAAATACAATGTTTTTCGATATTTCTAGGATTTTTTTTAATTTAAGCAATTCCACGGATAGTCCATCATCTTAAGACGTAAAATTATTATCTGCATAACATACCGTTTAAGTTGATCACTACTATAGCTACACACTTCCTGGGCCTCATAGTTACAGTCGTACACTTTCGGGACGTCATTGCTACCCTCGTACTGGTCTTCGCCGTCTTCATCATTGCACTCGTACACTTTTGGGACATCGCACAGGTTTTCGCCACTATCGTTACACACTCCCTGGGCATCATCGTTAGAGTTGTGACTATAACCTTGAACATTCACGCCTGCGCGAACATGGTACTTTTCTTCGACGTTGTAGTAAGTGTGAGTTGCTTCATGGGTACTTGATACGCTTTCGTTGGTAACACTTGAAAAATATGAAAAATATACAGATTTTACTCGTCAAGGGGAGATGCGTCGGAAAGTCATACACATGCAAAAAAGTTATAACCAATACGCATTATAGGCATGTGTATAGAAAGGCCAAGCTAGAGCCACCAAACATATTGTTCAAATTTTTTGTGTAATGAAATACCGTTAAATTTTTATGTACCAATCACTGAAGGGGGGGGGGGGGGCGTTTAACTTGACCTTCTATCTTAAAAAGTTATATGTCAACAAAATTAAAAGTTGCCAACACAACACAATAGAGAAATACAAAAAATTTATGCCGTCTTCAATTTGAGACCTTATAGTTTAGCGAATATTTGCAAGAACAGTGATTTTGTGATAAAAGCAAGAAACGTCTAATTTCTCATTTTGGACATGAAGCCATCGCCAAAGAATCTTGTGACTGGCTAAACTGAGTTTATAATAAAATGTTTGTGGATACAACCATGTAAAATATATTTATTCTGCTGAGCAACACAGGACGAAAGCTCAGCAGAATAGATTTATTTTACATGGTTGCATCCGCAAACATTTTATTATAACATTCTTCACCATGCAAAGCAGTTATAAGTTTAATTTAAAATGTTGAGTCAGCATTAATATTTTAATATCTTTTAGCAAGGATTAAAGTTGCAACTGGGCTATTATTGGTCTGTACAGTATCTTATAGACCCAAAAGGTACCCAAAATAATAATTGTATTTGAGAAATGACTGAATGACTTGCAGGTCAACAAAAATAAACCAACTTTCGTAAAAAATACTGACTCAGCATACCAGTTTGCTTTAGGCCCTATTTATAAGGAGGCGAGTTACCCGGCCAGCCGAGTTACTCGGCACAGGCGAGTTCCCAAACGGTAGAGCAAACACTGTTTTTCCCACTGCAGTGTTTATATGTGACAGACGGGTAACTCGTCCTGGTGAGAAGGGCACTGACAGTCGGGATCTCGGCAAATTAATGCGGGATAAACATTTCTCCATATAAATACTTTTCCCCGGGTAACTCGGCATAGCGCGATGAGTTTTCTATATCCATTGTTTCTGTCATTTTTCTTATGCTAATCATATCAAAAATAACAACTTGCCAGATAACTCGTTTCCATGTAAACAGAACGTAAAGTTTCTCCCGGCAAACCGAGTAACTTGGCTCCATATAAACAGGCCCTCACTGACGCTCATACACTTTAAACTTTCATGCACGTTTATCTGCGTATGGTTCATGAAAGAGAAAAACAGAATAGCTATACTTGATTCTAGAAATATTCGTGATTCCAAATGCCGTGTTGATTTTTATAGAGTTTTGAACTGTAATTTAAGCACGTCGTGTGTCAACAATATTTCTCTCATGTTCACATGCTTCACATTGACTTTCGCGAACATTTGTTTGCATGGGCAGAAAGAAGATAGTCAAAACACAATTCTTCGTAAATTTGTAGCTTTCGATTAAACAAGTTTAAACAACAATGCTCGCTCCGTCGCTCGGCTCAGGCTGGCCGAGTTTAAGTTTCGACCAGAGGAGGCCGGACAGGTGTCACGTGAAATCTCGACCATTGAAATGGCTTTATTTTTTTATCGTTTTCGCGAAGTTGATGGGCCGAAAATTTTAAATCGGACTTGGAATATTAAACTATTGTAATTCAATTTTTCTCTCTAAAAAAGCAGCGATACTGTTTGATATATTGTTGGACTCTCGATATCTGCAAGTAAATGTAATTTTAATTTTCTACTTTGTTTTGATCGTTTATGTAGGCCGTGTCGTCGCTAAACGAAGACCCCACTTCCGGTTTGTCAAGAATTTTCAGAGCAAAAAATCTCGAATTTCCATTGTTCGAATTCTCCAATTTATGCGTAATAAGTTGAAGAAATTAGTCTAATCTTTGATTGTATTCGGACGCCCCCTTCTCCCCCGCAAACCTTTGCGAGATAACATGGATTGTGACATATGCCTACAGACGGTACGCATGGGAGACTTGGTGTATAGTGTTTACATATGGTGCAGATGGTATAGATTGTAGCGCCTCCTACGGAGAGTAACAGATGCTTACAGACCCAGACGGTACGGATGGGAGACTTAGTGCATAGCGTTTACAGATGGTACAGATCAGGGCGCTTATATACTGGGCCGTGCAACGCCAGTCAATTCACTGATCGACGTGTGATGCGGAAGTAGACTGGAACGGGCGTACTTTTGAAGATAATTCGAGCAAAAGTAGTGATTCGTGTATCGGAAGATTGTCACCATTTTTTCTATAAGTTTTTCAGGTGATAAGAAATTGATTGGATTTACAGATAAAATATTACGCCTATTACTGCATCAGTATGTATTTTGTGTAAAAACTAGTGTCAAAGAGAATTTATTTTGGATAATGTACACGCCTTTTAATGACTTTCATGGAGACTAAATTTCACCACGAGCGCATGACCGGTGAATATCAATTACTCGTTGCCAGGCCAAGCATCACACGTCGATCAACTTTCCCATTGCCGTTGCACCGCCTAAGCGCCCTGATACAGATGGTACAGATGGCAGTATCTGCTACAGACGGTAACAGATGGTTACACACGGTACGGATGGGGTTAAGTGAGTACGACGGTACGTAGTGTTTCTGCTTCTTTTTTTTTCAAAAGAAAGTGGAATACAGAAATTTGTGAGTTGAGAGGAATTTTGAGCATTGTTTGTTGTCGATGACGATGTTTCATGTTTATGTTGTGTTGTGCTTTAATTAACGTTTATTATTAATATAGCATAATATTTTAATAATGGTGGTTGATGTGATAATAATAGTAATGAAGAGACGTGAAGTTGACATTACTACAAAGAGTAGGATTTGGTATGGGGAAAGAGTGTGAGGCACGGGGAAGTGAATGTTTATTGTGTTGTTGTTTAAGGCCTGCGGTAAAGGGCGCACAATACACAAATGTAATAGCGTACCGTCGAACTGCTATTTATATCCCAAAATGCGGACAAACAAACCAAAATTGACTTTCATTTATTCCAACGAAACTGCGAGGTATAAGTAAATTGAATTGGACACCCGAATTAAATCCGTGTCGGCAATTAAAGATATTCGAGTTACAGAAGGAACTATCGTCGCGTGGATTTAAATGTTTGTCTTCTACCTGTGGCAATTCGGGTCCATGTTTACAAGGAATCGTTTTCAGGCTCAACGCGTCCAAGTAAAAACAATTAAATTCGACTGAAATTGGACGTTTAATTAAACGTCGCATTTACGTCGCATTACAGGGCAAAATTTATTGGAACAAGACGCCTGCTCAGGCGTTCACTCGGGCTACTGATTTCTGAAAGCTTGGCGTTGCCTGTGCGTATAGCTAGCAAGACATGCAAATTGACGAATCGAATCAATGGTCCTTAATTAATATATGAACTGCAGCGGTGCAGGAAGCGCCGAAGGTTTGCTAATGTAGTATTAAATATAAACAACTGACAAGACCGTTTTTCCGAAAATTAAACAACGGATCTAATATATTTAGCAGACAAAACCTAGTGTGTCGGATTCAGCAGATTCAACCTATCATTTTGATATAGAATTTATTTAAATTCGGACAAACAGAAAATATTTAAACATGTTCTGAAACACATGCCAAATGTAGTAGGCGACCTTCATAATAGCGGTCAATTTGAATATTTTATGTGCATCTTAAACAGCCTTTCAGGCCTCGTTTGCGCGTCTGCAATTCAAAAGAATCTTTGCTTCATAACGGAGCCAGAATTAGGCTCGTTTAGATGCACATAAAAGAATATTCAAAGCGAAAGCATTTATTACACTGGTCTATACGACACGGACAGCTACATAATATTTAGACATGCAAACAGTTCAACATATTGATATGAATTATATCTTATTTGCTCTATTCGGTGATTATTATAATTACTTGCATTTTGTAGTTGTTGGACTATTAAGCTGCAAGGCCAGGGCCAGCCTGTTTCGAAATAGCTCGTCATCTTTTACGTAGGTATATCGCGATCGGCGTACACACGCCACTGACAATTGTCTTCATCATAAATAAATAAGTCTTTGAAAACATATTTATTTATGACGAAGACAATTGTCAGCCGCATTAGTGATCAACTATAACTCGGTCACTTGCAAAATATTCCAACACCGTTCCAGATCAAAATTCGAAAAGATTTCATCGAAAGGTAAAGCATTCAAAAGAAAGAACTCGCAAATACGACCACGCTATGCCTCACATTTTCGCAAAGGCTGACGGGAAGTATTGCGCAATTATCCCATTTTGTGTGCATAAAAAACAACACAGCCCGAGTAATTAAATTCCTCTGAATGAAATCCGTGTATTGTGTGACATTTAACGAAGGGCTAATAATGGCGTTAGTTAAAAAGAAGGGTATTGTGCGTTGGATAGGGTGCATTGACGAGTGAAGAAGTGTACTAAATGACTAGTTGGAAGAGTTGAATTCCGTACGCAAACTCATATGTTGATACCAACTCACCTCTGTTGTGAGATGTTTTAAGTGGGGGCGTCAATATAGTAGACGCATTGGAGGAGATGTAAATGATATAGGGATTGAATATTATAGAGAATATACATACTGTATGTGAGTAGACGAAGAGATGAAATGTAGTTAGGTTTCCTTAAGGTTACATCATATGATAGAATCTTATTTCACCAAAATACTCACTGCGCGCTCAATTTTTGAGTTTTGTCTCTCAAATTTGGTATGCACAATGATAAATCAATGTAGAAGCTAACAATTTAACAAAAATTCTACACATTTGAAAACTGCAGTTGCTACGAGGTGCTTTTTAAATAGCGCAAAATCGGCGGTTCCGGTTCCAGTCTGAAGCTTCCAAAACATTATATTTCTCATCTCATTTTTTGACAGGTATTGTATTTGCTTTGATATTAAGCGGGAAAGTTGACTTATCTTGACTTGGTAAAAACGATAGAAGATATGCATATTATTGAAAAAATACTGCAGTAAATATAAAATGCGAATACGGTTTTATTCCTTTACTGTTTTTCAACATTGTGGCAAAGTTTGGAAAGAATTGGATAAAACGCAAGCCGCCGATATCTATTGTAGTAGAGGGGATTTGCGAAATTTTCTTTCTCTGTAAAAGAGGATAAAAGATGGCGGGATTTTTCCCTTTTCTGTCATTTCCCCCGCCCACACTTATAAGACTTATAATCCTCTTATCACCTTGGCCGTAAACCAATCAGACTGAACTCTGCGTTAGTGTGTCTTGGGAAGTTTTTCACCCCGATCAAATGGTGACGGAAACCTGATAGGAACGCTTCTTTACAACATGCCGGCGAAACGCAAATGTAAAGAAGGCTAGTGCGGTTATCTTCGAGAAAAGATTTCTTGCTTCTTCCAGCTTTTCGTTACTTGCGCTCGCAGTCATTGTTTCGGTTGTCGTGAAAGAACTGGGAGCGTCGAATTCTTGTGGCCATTGTTGTTCCTGGGAGAGCTACGAACCAATGTCATTATCCGCCAGCGCTTGTCTTTCGTTCGCAACTTCGCAGCGAAATCCTTTCGGTTAACGCACCTTCTCATATTCCGATTAGAGCAAAATATACTTTTGTTTTCCCTTTGATTTCAAAGGCATGGCGCCTGCGAACTCACGGGTCGAGAAAGACCAGTAATATACTTCTTTTGGAATTTCATTGTGTTGTTCAGATAAACGATGTCTTCAAAACAACAAACCGCGACTTTCCCATTCACAGTGTGAATTTCACACATTTGATTTCACACAAAGATATTCGATACCCGCGAAGATTTCACGCGACGCGTAAACTAATAATTCGCTATCAATCATAATTGCAACTTTCGCGCCAAGAAATTCAGTAGTCGCAACATTTTTGGCAATATCTTGGTCGCTTTTTAATATTTTCGGGAAAAAATTACGGCAATCGAGAGATTTCCAGTTTCTTAATGTAAATCGATAAAAATGTAAAATGTGATGAAATCAGTGTTTTATCATATAATGTAACCTTATTTCGCTTGCCACAGAACAAATCTATTTAGCAGAGAGCTACGGGGATGCAAATGAGTTTTATTATCCAAATGGGTTTTGACAACTGCATGTGAAAACAGCGAATTTTAAAGGAAACGCTGGGAAAACTATGACAAAGCAAAATTTACGAGCGACATTTATAAAGTTTTAAAGCATTATTGCTCAACGCGTATGAAAACAGTTTAAAACGGTAGGCAAAACATACCGACAAACTTGTGAACACAGTATTCTAAATCACTAAATGAAACTATATAGAAATATATATGAAAAAACATACCACGAGAAGACAGAAAAGCTGAAACCTTTTGACACTAAACTGTCTTTCTTCTGTTGTCCAACTATACTAAAAACCCCAGCTACAAGTCGTTAACATTTAGTCAAATATTTTCCACATGCCAACCTCATCGTGTCATGTCTTTGAAAAAAGTTACAAATGGCTTTAATACTATAACAAGAATTTTCGTCTTCAATCTCGAACAACACACTTTCAACATTGCAGTCAGCCAGTATTTCAAAGCGACTTTCGATTCCAAGCGAACAGCCAAAAACTAGCAAGCGACGAAGAAGAACGACGAAGAATCTTTATGAACTAAACTTTAAAAACACTCGGACTGCATTCTGCCTTCCCTTCGTAACTAGATCTTCAAGTTTTGACTGTTTTTTTTTTTATCACAAAAGAGGTTCCAAGCTTCCCTGTCAGACTGCATGTCGGCAGTTGTTTACTGTAAAACGATAAACTTTGGACTTTTGAATATCACGTGAATGTCATCTCGATTACGAAATTCAATTATGTTAATTTACCTAATTATGTAAATTATAAATCGTACGATTAATAAAATAATAAATATGTTATTTACCGTTTTGGTCGGTCCGTATAGAGAAATATTCCCCTCGGTCTCAAAAACGACCTTCGGGATGCGGCCTCGGGAAGTTTTTGGGACCTCGGGAAATATTTCTCTATACGGAACTCTCAGCCGATAAATAACATATATTTATGCATGGCTTCTGACTGGAATGTTATCTAGTGGATCACCTGTATGACGAAACATGGTTAATCAAGTTCAACCTGGCTCATGACATAGCGGATCTGGTTTAGCAACCAAAATCAATCCGCATAAATCCGCAAAAATAAATAAGTAGACAAAAAGCAACTGTGGCAAGTAAAGGGTTAAACAAGAAGCTTGAACTGCTAAGTCAACCAAAAATATGCTAGCAGAATGGTGCAGCATCTGTATAGCACTTCAATGAGACTTGATTCTTAAATTCTATATGAAGAGTGCTTTTTATAATAATCAAAATAATCAAAAACATTCAAGGACAAATGGCTTTCAGCTTAAAATTTGTTGGCTTATTTAATAGGTGTTTTAATTTATACCTATCTTGTCAACAAACCATGAATCTTAATATAACATGGACACACTGGAAGTACAATAGGCCCATATTTATGTAAAAGGATTTATGATTGGTCAATTACGGTGTTTATATCAGGCTATGCAAACACGGTTGTGGCGTCAGAAAGAAATAGAAAATGAATGCCCTGTGCTTATATAACCTGATGTAAAGACTCTATTGAGTTCTGGGGAATTCGAAAGTATTTATGTAAACTCTCGCTTACAGCTCGGGTTCATGCATATAAACTTTCGAATTCTCCCAACTCACTCTCGTGTTTGCATCAGGCTATATAAGCATGGGCGGCCATTTTCTATTTCTTAACTATAAAAACAACAGTACTTGTAGTTAACAAGAAACCTTTTTTTAATCAGCTTGTTTAATGGAAGTACTGTATTGAAATTAAATCTGCTTTGAAGCAGATTTAATTTGTAATGCTATGCTACATGACCTGTCTGCATTCAAACTTTTAATTACGTTTAATAATTCTTCTTATTAAGTACTGAATTTAATTTTTCTATTGTTTTTGTATCTTAAGATACAGACAAAAGTATTTTTCCAATATAATTCCAAAATTGAAATTCAATCTTTAAGAGTCATAGTTTAGGTACATTAAAAAATAGTGTTGTTGTAAAAAAGTTTACAACATGCCTATATTATATTACATGGCATTAAGCAAATTCCTTCAATAATAATCGAGTCCCCTGTTTTTGACCCCTCCTTGTTGTTTTAAAAAACATAACAGCCCCCTTTTGTTCATTTAAATATGCCTATAGACCCCCCTAGGTATAAGAACTAGTCCTAATTCATTAGTATAACCGTTAAAAATTGCATGGCCTCCTAAGAGCGTCTTTGCCAAACAGTTTATCTGCTCGTAGCAAAGTTGCTGGGGTTTGTAGAAAATTTATTCAAAATGGTTACCATTGGCTATTTCGCTCAAGGCAGCGTCGAATGTACCTGTTCAAAAATTGGCCGCCTCGACAACATGCATGCTTACAAGATATGTTCAGATCTGCAAAATAATTAGTTTCCAACCATGAAAACAATTACAAAAAAACTGCTTGTGCTAAAGCCCTTATCATGGTGAAGTAAGCATTTTTCTTGCTTTTATCTGTGGTGGGACACGGAATGAAAACTCATTTCTCGAATGTCTAAACTTCTTCCCTCAAAAGCATGTCAGACATGCACGTTTTACAAAGGAGTAAAGTGCTGCGCGTGCAGGCAGTGTTTCTGGTACTGATGACAATGTGAAAAAGTTGTAAACTGCCAAGGTTTTAGAGCACAAAATACTGCCGTTTTGAGCAAAACCCTTTGTCCTTAGCAGCATATCATAGGCATAGCCCATTCAAAGACATGCCAAAATTTGCGGGTGCCGGGTTCTTTATGATTGCATTGCTGAAAGCCTTCAGCGTTTATGTTACACATGCTTACAAAACGATTATGCAACTGTAAGAAGCAAGCCTTTAGAATACAGTCCAGAGTGTTTTATGATTGTGAAGTGTGATTGTGAGTGTGGTAATTATAGGAAAGTTTGATAAACGATAAAAAATGAAAAGCAGAGTCAGCATTTCACCAAAATTAGTTTATTTTTATTGGTTTGCGTGGGTGGTGTTCACCCATTTCTCAAAAACAATATTTTTGAATGGACATGCACTTCTTGGATTTTTTTGCAATTTAAGCAATATATTCTACGGACAGTCTACCAGACTAAAAATTACTATTTGCATAACTTACCTTCTAAGCTTACCAAGAACGCTAACAATTGAACATCGCTTTTTCCTTTCTTGTGCCCAAAGACCTTTATAGATGTCATACAAAGTATTGGACAATGCATCAGGGTTTGAAAGCCGCCCACCAAGCTTTACAAAGGAATAGACCTATCAACAAGAGAGGAAAAAAATTTCTTTTCAAGGCAGTTTATGTGGGAATGAATGTGTTGATGTAATTAAGCTACCTCCCATAAATAATTTTAAGATGCGATTGTTAAAAACATACGGTGTATTCATTCATTCATTCATTCATTCATTCATTCATTCATTCATTCATTCATTCATTCATTCATTCATTCATTCATTCATTCATTCATTCATTCATTCATTTATTCATTCATTCATTCATTCATTCATTCATTAATTCGTTCGTTCGTTCGTTCGTTCGTTCGTTCGTTCGTTCGTTCGTTCGTTCGTTCGTTCGTTCGTTCGTTCGTTCGTTCGTTCGTCCGTTCGTTCGTGCGTTCATCCATCAATTCATCCATCCATCTACTAAAGTGTAAATAGCAGAGTTTGCTTGATTTTACAAAACTCTGATTAGTAATTCATAAGGAAAATACAAAAGAAATTTCTACCCTGTCGGTGCATGGACACGCGAAAATGTATTGACAATCAGAAAAAATACTAACGAACATAGAATTTTATATAAAGAATACTACTGAACGTAAAAATGTATAGAAAATTGTTGCCCTAGTTAGCAATTGAATGCCGCGAAAAGCAAGAACAACAAATAATGAATTGGTTTTGTTGCGCTTGCGCTCAAATTTGATATGGACAAATGAAACACAGCTTCATGCTGTTTGCGTTTTAAGCATTACATATTAAACATCTTCAATAATAATACACAACAGCAAAATCCGCTAGTGTAACTTCATAACTGACTATATCGGCAGTATTGTATATATTACCTCATTATCCGAGTGATCTTTGTATGGAAGAACGGCCTTCTTGCTTGTTCCAGCAGGGCACGTCGATGCTTTGGACAACTCCCAAAAAACAATCCCAATTGACCAATAGTCACTCTCTTTAGAATACGTACCATTTTTAACGACTTCTGTAGAATTCCTAAAAATTAACACAGAGATATATTTATCATTGTTTTTTGTACTAATCGAGAAAGCTTAGTATATATGTTTAAACTTTCGTTTGTTTGTATTTTGTTGGGGTTTTTTTTTTAGTTTTTGTACAAGCTTTCGTTAGTGGTCAACCAACCATTGAGTCACTGAAACATCCGGGCATCCAGTGATCCGGCTAACATTCGAAAGGTTGTGGGTTCGAGTCCTGTCTGGAGCGGCTCAGAATTTTCTAAGTTTAACAACTTAAAACAGCTTGTACAGCAAAAACAAAACGAAATTTTACCAATGTGGAAACACCACATTAATTAGTAAATTTATTGGCCTTTATGAGAACATTTTATCTCTATCATGTAGTGGCAAATAGCACATGGTTGAGTCAGGTAAATCTTCATTTGAGAAAATTAGCCACAAATTTACCATCTAGCATCTGCAACACATGCGTTCTGTCGCATTAGATTACTGGGGTCCACATAAGTCGCATTCACATCTACAGCTTCTTTTGAAAAACCCAAACGACCCACTTTAATCTAGGAATAAAGAAAAACAGTCAAGCATCGGCTTATGGGAGATGCGGGGGGGGGGGGGGGGGGGGGGTGATGACAAAAGTCTACGTTGCTTTAGTTTTATTTTAATATATTCAAAAATGAAATCATGTTTTCTATGACGTTTAAGTAGGCTTTGGGGCTTTATTATTTTATATTTCTTGGTTCTCTAAAAACACAAAGTTCCCAAATACTTTCAAATTCAGAGAGAATTATTGCGCTATTGCGCGGCGATATTATATATATATATAACTACTATGTAGGTTTATCCTGTACCAAACTATAATAGATATAATATAAAGAATAAACTGTGACGTCATATGCCATCACATGACAATAAATTACGTCATCGCGTCATTCCCTCGCATGTGTCCGTTGGTATGAAGTTTCTCGAAAATTGCTTTCTCGCTATTGAGAAATTAATTGTCAACGCCATAGAACCCCGATCGATGTAAATTTGATATTTGCATCGGTTGGAGAACTGCAGAAAACACTGTCTGCAAATGTACAGTCAGCACAACTTGATCCCGCCTTCAAATTGAGCTCGATCCCATGCATTCGTCAATGCGCGTAGTAGCTATTGATAGAAAAATAGTTTTCCACTGACCGGTTTTGCTCTAGCTCAGAGGCAGCACGATAGCTTGCGTTCTAACAGTGGACTGAATCGACTGTTCTTCTTAGCAATGAAAGGCGTTTAGGCTTCTGAACCTCATGTCAAGGCAAGTGTAGGGCAGAAAATTTTGAATTTTGAAACCTCCAAAACGTATTTTCTGCCCCTTCTGGAAAGTATTTTCAGTATTTTAACTTCCAAGCCATAAACTTTTCAGACATTTTGAGGTGATAGTATTTGTGTCCACACGGAACATGTATCAAAAAAGTAAATTAGTGTGCGCACCTGTTGGTTTTAAGCTTTGAATCAAAGTACGTGGAACAGAATTAAGTTTGCGCATGAGTGATGACCACATCAAATCGAAGCTTTCTTGATGGAGACATCTAGGTTTGGTATTTGAATAGGCAGCCAAAAAAGACTGAAGCGATGATGTCGTAGAAGACATCAACTAAGGACTGTTATATACTTAAAAGTTTATATCAAACACATGCAAGTGAACACTGAACAGAGGCTCGGGTTGAACCTCAATGTCAATGTGTTAAAATATTAATAACAAGACCCTTTTTGCCCGAATTACGAGACGATTTCTGCCCGAATAGATCAATTTCTCCAGTTAACTGGGGGGCTGCAGCCCCCCCCCAGCTCCCCCGGCCCGTACGCCTATGTCAGCCAATTTTCAATCTCGTACCCAGAGCCTTTGCCGGCACGCAAACGAAAGCTCTGGGATAGTCCATATCGGGAACTGTTTTCCGTTGGTTGGCTATATCTAAGGACTGGTTTAGATCAATTCTTAATATTGTTTATTGCCATAAAACTATCGCAATTCGTATAAATTGTAACCAACAAAACTCCGAAGATAAACGTATACTAGTATAAAGAAAAACCTTATAAGAAGGCTATATTAATTCTATTTACAAAATATTATACACAAGTCTGGTGTCACGCGTGTCGGCAAGCCAAGTAAACTTGATTGACAGTTCCACAAAATTGCAAGTTATATTAAAGCTTAATTATTAAAAATAATAATGTCTATAACAGTATATCTATAATTTGTAAACCTTCTCTGTTTAGTTTCTGTAATGACTTATCCAGTGGACCATGCAGTGCAACCCAAAAAACATCGGCTCCTGACATTCAGTGCAAAGATCTCAACATAGTAGTTCTCACGCCCAGAAAATAATAAAGCTCGGTCATTTCTGGCGGCGCATGTTATTTTCAATTGAGCGTGCTTTGCTTCGAAGTAAAAGTGACAGACTCTGTAGTCTATAGTGTTTCTATTCTTTGGTTGCATCAAGCGAATCACTAGCCTGAATGCAGACTCATATTACATGTTGACGTTAGTTATATATAGAGTCTGCGAATCAGAGGCGGAAAGCTTGTACTGTCACGTGGGTTTCCCCACAAAAGTGGGAAAGCATGTGATTGGTTAATCACTAAATATGCATAATTAATGTTATTTATGACAAAAGCTGTTTTCGAAGGAGTAAGCATTGCGTGTATCGATCTTGGTGAATATTTTGAACGTGGTCTTGATGTTAACGTTGTGTGTAAGTTAGACGTCATTTTACACATGAAATTGAGATCAGCTTGTTGCTAGCTGATCTTGATGTTTCTGTTCAGTCCAATGGAAAATTCGACGTTGTTTTTCTGTGAGGATTCTGTGTACGGTGAATGCACAGTGTATGAGCGACTTGTAGTAACCAACGAGGAATCCGCTTGGTTTAATTTCAAAAATCTTAAAAATCAAGTTAACTTTAAAATTAGAGAAAACAAGATCCAATATTACAACTCGTTTTTTAATGATAATCTTGGACAGTGCAAGAATACCTGGAAAGGTATTAATTCTATATTATCTAAGAATAAAAACGTTACTCATACGGAGAAGGTTTTGATTGATGATATTGAAATCAATGATCCGGTGGAGGTTAGCAATGCTTTCAATAAACACTTCACTGGTATCGGACCAAATTGGCGGCCAAAATTCCAGCCAATCTGAATATAAGCTATGATCATATTCATAAACCTGAAAATGAATTTGAATTCCAGGTAGCGAGCAATTTAATTTAGAAGTTTCAAAATTAGTTGATAAACTATCAACGCGTAAAGCCAATGGTCTAGATAACATTCCAGCTTGTTTATTGAAAGCAAGTGCACCAACCACGATAGGCTCGCTGACGTAGGTTATTAATTTAGTAATCCACACTGGCACTATTCCACCCGACTGGAAAAGAGCTAGGGTAACTCCTATTCATAAAGAAGATTGTAAAATGGATCCCAATAATTATAGGCCTATATCTGTGCTATCAGTGATTGCAAAAATCTTCGAAAAAGTGATTTTTGATCAAACGTACGATTTCCTAAGTAATAATAAACTTCTTCCGGATTCACAATCCGGGTTTAGGCCTTTGCACTCCACTTTAACAGCACTACTAGATATTACTGATAAATGGTATACCAATATGGACAATGGATTAATCAATGCTATACTTTTCATCGATTTGAAAAAGGCATTTGATACCATTGACCATGATATTCTTTTAAATAAATTATCTCGATACGGTTTCAAAAATAAGACCATTGAACTTTTCCGTAACTATTTAACTGAACGTACTCAAATAACTTTTGTAAATAATATTCCGTCTGATAGCGCTGATATAGCATGTGGAGTTCCTCAAGGATCTATTTTAGAACCATTATTGTTCTTATTATACATTAATGACTTACCAAATTGCAATTTGATATCTGATGGTCATCTATATGCTGATGATACTAGTTTGACATACGCGGATAAAGACATTAATCAACTTTTCTCCGTTATGAATAATGACTTACATATACTTAAAAACTGGCTCAACATGAACAAACTCAGTTTAAACGCACTTAAAACAAAATGTATGTTCATCGCTACTCGACACAAACTAGCTACCTTACCAAATCAACCTGATGTTGCCATCGATGGCAATCAAATTGAACGAGTAAAGACGTATAAATGTTTAGGTTTGGAGCTTGATGAGTGTTTGATGTGGGATGATCATATTTCGAAGATTACTTCAAAAGTGGCCAAAGTACTAAGGAGATTAAAATGATTTCTCCCACGTCCAATCCTAATCTTAATCTATAACTCCTTAATTCAACCACATTTCGACTATTGTAGCAGTGTCTGGGGTAACTTAGGTAAAGGTCTGGGACAAAAACTTCAACAATTACAAAATAGGGCCGCTCGTATTATCAATGGATCAGATTATAGTGTTCGGTCACATGAAATTCTGACCGAATTAAATTGGTCCAATCTAGAAGAAAGACGGTCTCAGCAATTCAAAACGCTCATGTATAAAACAATCAATAAAATGGTACCAGAATATCTTTCTAATAAATTTACTTCGGTTAATTCGGTTCATAGTCATAATTTACGAGGTTCAGATTCTAAACTATTTGTTCCGAGACCTTTAACTGAGGCACTCAAGAAAAGCTTTACATATCGAGGAACTGTTCTGTGGAATAGCTTACCTATGGAGGCAATTAATGCTAAATCAATTGCTGAATATAAATCATTTATTTAATATTACTAACCTTAACGTGAATGTGTATAATATTATTAATTAATTATGTATTATTTTTGTTAGTTATCTTGTATTAGTTAGTTAGTTTATACACGGCTCCAGGGAAGAGCACATTATGTGAATTGGACTCCATTTTCTAAATAAAGTTTTAATAATAATAATAAAATACGGCGAGCGCGATTGAGGTCGATGTTGGATTACAACTTGTAATAATATCCCGGTATTCCTGCTTGGCGTTGCGCAAAATATAAATATCGGAACGCTGTCTGGTCTGACGCGGCAAATCATTGCGACGCTTCTGACGCCGAAATTTGAGAACGGGTACGCTTGAATGCGAGCCGTGCGGACGGTGCGGTTGTAAACCATCAGAGCAAAGCTGTTGCCATATCCGTAATAAACCAAACGTTTTGTGGAGGTTTTCGTTTGATACATCATCAAACGTCTGCCGTCCAATTCATTAACTTTTCTTCAAACACGAGCGGTAAATGTGCTTGGATACGTGTTGTGCCACAAAATAGAGGTTCTCAATATCCTCCATAACGTTAAAATATCGTCTACTCTTCCAAGCACAAGATTATTTAACATGTCGCCCTCGCGAAATATGAAACGCATTCTAGCATGTTTAATATTTTTAATTAACGTCAACATGTAATATGAGTCTGCACGCAGGCTAGTGAATCACTGAAACCGTGTTGAAACTTAATTTACCAACACTCTACCTCGTACCCAGGTTCATATCTCCACTTGCCATTGCGAAAAGACCCTGGTTGGGGCTGGTCATGTTTTTCGAGGACAAAAGTATAACTTACTGGCGGTGCGTAATTTTGAAACGTGGCTAAACTGAATCACGCAAAAACAATAGTCAACAATGTTTTTATAATTTGATTTACAGTATTTTATTGTGACAAGAAAAGGTGTACGTTAATTCTCAAGAAAGCCAGACTGCATGCGCAAATCGATGTTTACTCACGTCGGTTTCCCCAGTGTTACGTTGTGCGATAGTGTATATTAATTATTAAAACCGTAGAAACAGAAATCGCCGTCCTGATTGGAGGCCTCTAATAAGTCTCGATTTGCTTTTTGAAATAGTAAATTACGTGTAAATCTCTTTAATTGATTAGCGTCTTGGTTTTTATTCGTCCAAGTATGCCCGAATACACGGCCAATTTTTCGTTAGTGAAATAAAAGTATCGTGCTGCGTAGGCAGTGTAGAAACAACAATCGAAATATAGTAACTTAGGTTAGATATACTGCCGAAACAGAGAACGTAGGAATCTAACGTTTGGAGCGAAGGCCCTTCGTCAGAGAGGCCAATTAGATTCCTACGTTCTCTGTTTCGGCAGATCTAACCTAAGTTACTATATTTCAATTTTTCGTTAGCCGTGTTGTGTCACACCGCTTCGCCTTTGTTGTTTTTATTGTGTCAACTGTCAATGTTTTCATGCGTTTCGCTTCGTTTCTGACTGTTTGCGTTTATACGAAATGTTTGCCTAAAAAAAAACAAAGACAGTATCAGTAAACCATGAAGATTTAGAATACGGGAGCAAAGTAATATTTAAAGGTAATAAAAATGTGCCTGAGTTGTTTAAGGAATCTCAAGAATGAAAATATATAATTACGTTTGATGAAGCGAAGTAAATAATTATACTATTTAAACGGTGGTCATGCATTAATTTGGATCTTTCGAAATTTAAAGTGTATATGAAATGAAAATCAAGTTTGTCTAATTTGGAAGAACTCTTGAAATGGTAAAGTAACATCTTCTGCAGTTTTTTCCATATCTTTCTTCGTTCTTAAGATATTAAGATTTGTTTGATATGTAAATGATCACATGAAATACACCATTACATGCACAGTTTCGTGTGACTTTGTTCGATAACTTCAACGACATTCCTAATTTTACAACAACTCATTATACAATGTGACGTATGCAGTGTGACATTCCTAATTTTACAACAACTCATTATACAATGTGACGTATGCAGTGTGATCATTTACATATCAAACAGATAGCAATATCTCAGGAACGAAATAAGCTATGGAAAAACTGTAGAAGACGTATACACTTTAACGTTTATAACGAAGTATTTTCCATAATTTAGGAAATTACGCGCTGGTTCAGTGGTACTGACAAGAAAAACATTGAACAAGCTATCGCGCGATATAATTATTATTAAATACTGTAAAATGTAACAAAAATAAGTAAAACCCGACACTGAGAGCTAGACAACTTTAATGAAATTGAGGCCAACAAATAACAGTTGACAACTTAAACTTGTGGCTCCTTTTATGATGAATGTTATTACAAAGTTAGCGTTTTAAAAATCAGCAATATAGTTCAAGTGTAAGTGCTATTTTACACTATTTTACACTATTGGTGCGATTTAGAAATCAATTTAAATAGTAAATGTAATGAACTAACCTCTTGGGATTTTTAAACAACAGAATAATAAGAGTCTAAGGGGCTGTTTACATGGGAGGCGGGACGGGACGTTTGCCGGGACGGGACGTTTCTATCCCGTTCCGTTTATATGGAAAGATGTTTGCCGTCCCGTTTTTTATCCCGTCCCGGCAAAGCGGGATCCCGGTTTTCTCAACCGGGATCCCGGCAAATCCAAGACAATTTTTCTCATGTAAACACTCCGTCCCGCTTTGCCGTGACGATATTACGCTGAATTTGCAAGATTTGTCATGTGATGCAAAAACAAAAATGGCTTCCACAGAGAAGAGGAGTGCCTGGTCGTTTGCCTAGTCGGTCTACTCCGTACGTTTTCTCAAGAAATAATCCACTGTAGAAGAAAGATAATTCACCTTGCTCAACATACGTACAGTTTATCCCAGGGGCGGCGGAAGCGTGGGGGCAGTGGGGGCGACCGCCCCCACAAGTTTTACCTGTGGGGGCGAGATGCAGTTTTCGCCCCCACAAAATTTTGAAGTTTGGTTATCATCAGAGTTCTTAGCTAGGACGTATTAGTTTGAAACGCCTATCATATATATTGAAAAATATTGAAAAATAGAACATTTTTCAAAATTGAGTTCGGTAGTCAAAATTTGAAGCTAGGTTATTGCCGAAACTTTCGAGAAAAAGCCCAGCGATGGATATTCACGTAATAATTTAACTGACCAACAAAAAAGGTGATCGCGGGCCCAAAAATAAAACTACAGTGAGCAAGCGTCTCATAAATATTTAAGAATGAGTAAAAGACAAGCCAACCTGCTAGCTTGTTGGTCAATCGTGCCCAACAAACGAAGTGCGGATGAGACTCGATCAGATGAGACAGAGTCGAGAGAATGTGAAGACCATGATGAGGAAACAGTAGAACAACAACCATCACATTCAAATCCATCGGATACTGTTGACAGGTTAGTATTAAAAATAAAAAATCCATGCTATATTATACAGATCATTGAGTATTCGACGTAAATTACGAATATCTTGATCTTTACGGCTGTGAAGCGAGTTACTCAGCATCGTTTATAGTCCGTTTGTCCTGCAACCAGCAGTAACCGCTGGTCATAAAAAGCACAATGTCGCAAATTTCTGGTGACGATAAAGTTTAACCAAATAACTGTGTTAACATGACCATTGACATTGTTGTTTTACAATTTGTTTCGAAATAAAATAATCTGAAAAACAGGTTTGCCTCATTTTTAATTAACTTATGCTGAGCCTATCTTTTAATGATCTTTCCTGCACTCTTTAGGGGCGAAGCATCCAACAATTCACAAGATTCTAATGCTTCTTGCACCAGTGACTGTTGCGCGAACCCGGCGTCTCCCAATCAGCCAGCTGACAAGGCACTTTTAAAGTCAACCAGGCAACAGGTTGGAAAGAAGAACGAATATCGTTTTTTGAAGGTGGAGTGGTATAAAGCTTTCCCATGGTTACACTTTTGCATCACTCGCATGAAAGTTTTCTGCTTTTATTGTCTACTCTGCTACAACAAAGGTTTATTAAAGCTGACAAAACGCTACGAAACAGCGTTCTTTGTTGAAGGCTTTCAAAATTGGAAAAAGGGAGTGGAGCGTTTTCGTACACACGAGCGCGCAGAATGCCACAAGGAATCTGTAATGACATTTAGAAGACTGAGTATGCCAACAATCGCAGAAGAAATAAGCAACGAGGCCATGAAAACCAGAGCTGAAAATAGGGAGATGCTTTTGAAAATGATGTCCAGTCTCCGATTTCTGCTCAAGCAAGGGATCGCTATTAGAGGGCACGTGGACGACAATGGAAATTTAGTACAGCTGCTGCACTTAAGGAGTACTGATTGCCCGGGCATTTCAAAGTGGTTAAAAAACCAACAGTGTATGTCCCATGACATAATCAACGAACTAGTAACACTTATGGGTAACACACTACTGCGGCAACTTCTGATAAAAATTCGTGAAGCTACTTGGTTTGCTATACTTGCAGATGAAACGGCAGATATTGCAAACCATGAGCAATTATCAATGTCGATCCGGTGGGTAAATGAGTTTTATGAAATCAACGAAGATTTCATTGGTCTGGTTCATGTTCCACGTACGACCTCGTCCACTCTAACAACAGTCATTAAAGATGTCCTTATACGGTGCGCTTTGCCAATTACCCAGTGTCGTGGGCAAGGATATGACGGAGCTGCCAATACGATGGGCCACTTGAATGGAGTTGCAAAGAGGATACGTGATGAAGAACCAACTGCAGTCAGCGTTCACTGTTTTGCCCACTCCATCAATCTTTGCTTGCAAGATGTTGCTAAGCAATGCCCGTCTATCAGAAACGCCCTTGATGTGGTAAGGGAGATTATCAAGCTGATAAAGAAGTCTCCAAAGCGATATCTTGTCTTTGAGAATTGCAAAGCAGATCTCTCTCACTCTGCAGGTCCGAGTCTCAAACCGTTATGCCCTACGAGGTGGACAGTAAGAACTGCGGCTATCGACGCTGTCTTGAGAAACTACGCAGTATTAATGGAAACGTTGGACACAATTAGCTCCAAATGCCATGATGAGTATGGTGTAAGAGCAAATGGTATTTATTCGATGTTAGAGCGTTTTGATACATTTTTTGGTTTGAATCTTTCTCATTTGGTGTTCAGTGCTACTGAACAAACATCCCAAGCCCTTCAAGCGAAAAATACAACGGTTCAGGAAGGACTATCCGCTGCAAACATGGCAAAATCGTTTTTAGAAAGGCAGAGAGAGGATGGTGCATTTGAGTATTTCTACTCCAGGGTTGTAGCTGAATCGAGAACGCTTACCAACGAGCCAGTCCTTCCACGATTTAGGAGACCACCGAAACGCTTGGATGATGGAGCTCAGCCTCATCGTTTTGCAACCGCTAAGGACCAATTTAGAGCTCAATACTATGAAGTAGTTGATCTAATTAGCACCGAAATCAACAGAAGATTTGACCAAGCATCTTTGGAGCTGCCTAAATCCATTGAAGAAGTGCTGGTAACTGCAGTATACCCTAACGACCCTGTCTCCTCTGATGTTTTGGTACCAGGGCCGATTGCGGAAGCCTATTCAAGGGATCTGAACATCAAAAAACTTGAACGGCAGTTGCAGATGTTACCTGAATTGTTGGATTCATATAAAACAGTGAAAAACATTGAGAATCTCAGAGTCACCACTGTTCGAACGATCTGCGAAATGTTAACCACCGTTCCCATGGCAAGAAAAATGTTTTCTGAAGTGGACAAGCTCGTTCGGATATACATGACCATACCCGTCACAACAGCGACAGCGGAGAGATCATTCTCCACCCTTCGTCGCATTAAAACGTATCTTCGCTCGACGATGACGGAAGCGAGACTTAACAACTTGATGTTGCTTCACACGCACAAAGACATTTTTGATAAACTCAGTCTTGTTGACGTCGCTCAGGACTTTGTTTCTGCAAATTCTCGTAGATTAGGCTATTTTGGTAATTATATATAGATCGAATTTCCTGAATAAGTGAATGTTGTACATAACGTTAATGTACAGTAGTGTAACTTTTAGTTTTACTTATATAGTTATGTTTAGTTAATTTAATTTACAGTTTCAACGTTTTAAAAAAGTTTTATGGTTCTATATTGATTTTTCTTAAAGTGACTGGACACTGGAGACGCGCGAAGGCAATTATTACGATTTACGATTATTGACAGTTTTATCAAATTAAAGTTACTTAGATAATTGGAGCCTTTTTGCTGATTAATGAGTGGGATTTTTGGGTGAAAATGGGCTTTCTGGGGATCACAAATCAAAAAATTTTCCAAGAGGGAAATACCCCTGAACTCTTAAACCTACTTCCTTCCCCCACACTCAAAAACATCTTCCGCCACCCCTGGTTTATCCGACCAAATAGCTTAGTTTCCCTAAGAAAAGCGAAATACCGAACATGTCAAAATCATAATAGCGGCCGCTATTATGAATTGTTTTTCCGTATGTATTATAATCTGTCTTCCCCAAATGTTTTCTCGAGAAATAAACCACTGTAGTAGCTGCAAATATACTGGAAGAAAAATAATTCACATGGCTACAACATACGTACAGTTTATCCGACGAAATAGCTTAGTTTTCTTAAAAAAGGCGAAATACCGAACATGTCCAACACGAACTAGAGATGCTTGTTGAAAGTCCCGGGTATTCCATGGTCCCGGTAGAAACATTCTCATGTAAACGTCTCCTCCCGGCAAACGTCCCGTCCCGCCTCCCAATGTAAACAGCCCCTAAGGGGCCGATTACATGAGGCGAGTTGGCCCGGTAAGGTTAACCGAGTTGGCCCGCTTTGTATATTTACCATCTCTTGTTTCAAAATTTCGATTACATGGCAAACGAGCTGCCCGCCTTGCCGGGATCGCGGTTGCTGCTTGCCGAGCCAACTCGGTTAAGCGAGTTGAAAATTTCACCTTTTCCCCATGTAATCGGCTTTAATTTTGCCGAGTTGGCCCGGCAAAGCCGCGAGCTGAAAAACTGTTTAACTCGTTCCGTCGCTGGTTTGTTTACTTGATTGTATGAATAAACATAGCTGAAATGAACTCAGATAAGGCATCAAAACCTTGTTTGTCCGTTTCGAGACGTAGCGATCGACTTAGTAAATTAATTAGTCTTCGTGAAGACGCTTTCGCGAGTTAGCCAAGACAACAACAATCTTTTTCTTAACGATACTTACGAAAAATTGTATCGACATAAATAACAGTGTAAAACTGCAGTAAGACTAACGTAACTTTGCCCAAATGAAGCAACATTTGCTTGGTAATTGCGAATTTCGGGTTGAATTCATCAACGTCATGTCAACTGAACTCATCAGTCCCGGCTTACCGAGCTAAGATTTATATTGCGATTACATGAGGCGGGCTACCCCGGCTTACCGGGCCAACTCGGTTACCTCGTGTAATCGGCCCCTGAAGCCTTGTTGACAGCTGCAAGCCCAATGTTAGGGCGTTGCAGGTTTACACCACCATCACCAATTTTTTCAATCCCTTGCCAAAAGTTGCAATATAGTCCAACTAGAACATCCACAAAATTTGGAGCCGATTGGCCAACCCTAAAGGGTCCTTCACTCCATATTTATGATTTCCAGGTACGCGCAGGAAGTATTGCTTCCCAAATACTCATATCTTGGCTTAGGAATGATCTAGAGACCTGGTTATAGGCTTAACATGTTCGCAATTGTCGACTTTATATTGGCTTGTATAACAACTCTAAGCTCTAGGAGGCTTAGTTTTTATGTTATTTGCAAAAAACTGTATTTTGAGCAAGTTTGCGGCCAATTTTCAATTTTTCGATAGATTAAATTCAATTTTAGATTATTTTATTAGGAAACAGTCAATAAAACAACAATTTAAAAACTAAGTCTCAAGGTATAGATTAACAACTAAGAGTAACTCATTGCATTTATCATCTTCTTTGTACATCGCTCTCCTCTTCCATTCTTCAGCAAAGCCTTCTGACGTGCTCTTATCCCCTTGACAACTTAGAGCAAATGCTGCCGTTGTTCCTCGGATCTGGTCATTCTATCAAGATGATAATCGGTTAGCATGCCAAGGGCTCTCTCTGCTGAGTCGTTAATTACCTCGATTGAACTGGTCAGAGCCGACAGCTTGATGAATGTCTCATCTGCTGACCATTGTGACACCGGTTTAGAGAGGAATGTTGGCTCTATACCACAAAGTCCAAAAAACGTCCAGGAATCAGGACCCACAAAACTTTTCAGTCGTACTGAACTGAACTTCTTAGTGGTTGGCATATCCTGTGAGGGTGATGGTGTCTTCCCTTTATACCGGACAATCTCCTTCACCATCTCAGCCTTGTCTTTCCTATCCGTGGTGTCGCTGAACAAGGCTAGTATAGCCACCCGCTCACTCAGAAACCACAAATGTGCTTGGAGTTTTTGCTGGGATGCATTGATAAGCTCAAGCATTTGGGTGTCCTCAACTGTCGCAAGTTGCTCCAACTAGCCTGCCAACATCATGTTGCTGAGCTGGTGTGTGGTGCTGCTTGCAGATGCATCTATGGACCCACAGAGTCACCAAACGAAAGCTGCTTCGTTGCTCTTGCAGCTGCTTGGTCGACAGTTAATACATCCAACTACTCACTTCCAAGTATCAAAGGGAGATTTCTAACAGGACTTCAAGCCCCAACAGTTCAGTTTCTCAGTGACCTACTTAAACAGCAGTTTGTTAGGGAGGATTACAAGGAAATGGCACAGCTGTCACTGTTATATCTTGGTGGTACTGTTGGAGATGGAGAGAAGGCTATCAACATCTATGCCCCAGGGGCACACCATCATGCGAGATGGATGGCTTCAATAATCTACACCCTTAAGATAGCCCTCTTCAAAGAGCAGCTACCTGATGTCTTTGATTTGGATACTCTCGAGATGATAGAATCCTTAGGTGTCTTCCTTGTTCT
Source organism: Paragorgia papillata (assembly GCA_035771165.1). Classification (NCBI taxonomy): domain Eukaryota; kingdom Metazoa; phylum Cnidaria; class Anthozoa; order Scleralcyonacea; family Coralliidae; genus Paragorgia; species Paragorgia papillata. Next base: position 2,692,442 of record JAWNZC010000011.1, on the reverse strand, counting down.
GTTTTATGTGCGGTATTGGTTCAACTGTCCTAATGCCGCTGCAGCACCTGCTCTAGACTTGGACCTGCTAAAGCTTTTTGAGAGAGCATCCAAAGCAGTTAAGGACACCCAAATGCTTGAGCTTATCAATGCATCCCAGCAAAAACTCCAAGCACATTTGTGGTATCTGAGTGAGCGGGTGGCTATACTAGCCTTGTTCAGCGACACCACGGACAGGAAAGACAAGGCTGAGATGGTGAAGGAGCTTGTCCGGTATAAAGGGAAGACACCATCACCCTCACAGGATATGCCAACCACTAAGAAGTTCAGTTCAGTAACACTGAAAAGTTTTGTGGGTCCTGATTCCTGGACGTTTTTTGGACTTTGTGGTATAGAGCCAACATTCCTCTCTAAACCGGTGTCACAATGGTCAGCAGATGAGACATTCATCAGCTGTTGGCTCTGACCAGTTCAATGAAGGTAATTAACGACTCAGCAGAGAGAGCCCTTGGCATGCTAACCGATTATCATCTTGATAGAATCACCAGATCCGAGGAACAACGGCAGCATTTGCTCCAAGTTGTCAAGGGGATAAGAGCGCGTCAGAAGGCTTTGCTGAAGAATGGAAGAGGAGAGCGATGTACAAAGAAGATGATAAATGCAATGAGTTACTTACTCTTAGTTGTTAATCTATACCTTGAGACTTAGTTTTTAAATTGTTGTTTTATTGACTGTTTCCTAATAAAATAATCTAAAATTGAATTTAATCTATCGAAAATTGGCCGCAAACTTGCTCAAAATACAGTTTTTTGCAAATAACATAAAAACTAAGCCTCCTAGAGCTTAGAGTTGTTATACAAGCCAATATAAAGTCGACAATTGCGAACATTTTAAGCCTATAACCAGGTCTCTAGATCATTCCTAAGCCAAGATATGAGTATTTGGGAAGCAATACTTCCTGCACGTACCCGGAAATCATAAATATGGGGTGAAGGACCCTTTAGGGTTGGCCAATCGGCCCCAAATTTTGTGGGTGTTCTAGTTGGACTATATTGCAACTTTTGGCAAGGGATTGAAAAAATTGGTGATGGTGGTGTAAACCTGCAACGCCCTACCCAATGTGTTGAATCTGTATGTGTATTCTGCGAGCCTTGGTCGTTCCAAGAGATGCAGTGAGATGATTTCCACGCTTTCTTTCGAATGGAGGTTCAAACGATTGTTAACCAAAAGAATTTGTGAATTTCACATAGTCTTGATGGTGAGGAAATTTAAACCCGCTTACTGTAAAATTTAAAAATCTCTGTTCAATCTTCAAGCGGCTAATATCAGATCAGTTATGAGTGATGACTGTAGAAATCCATTCAAAGAATAGAATCTCCTAATTATAAAATAAATAAATCTCCTTATTAAATTCGCTACTCGTCGGACTGAACGACGGAAGACTTTTGTGGAAGTTCAGAATTGTTCCTTCAACAAGACGCCTGCTCAGGCGTTTACTCGGGCTACTGATTTTTGTATCTACTGCGCATGCGCGAGTAGATACTATGCTATCACCCGTGTAAGTTAAGTTAAGTTAAGTTAAGTTAAGTTAAGTTAAGTTAAGTTAAGTTAAGTTAAGTTAAGTTAAGTTAAGTTAAGTTAAGTTAAGTTAAGTTAAGTTAAGCCAAATAACTACTGTACACCAAGTATTTCACTCAAGTCATATCAATGACAGCAATATGGAGCGAGATATAATTCAAGGAGCGGGATATTCAACAATTGTAACGCAGAGTAAAGCCATCAAGGCACAGGAGGCCAGCTCAGCTCAGCTGAGACCAGTTCAGCTCAGCTGAGACCAGCTCAGCTCACCTGAGACCAGCTCATCTGGGAAATTTTGGATTTCTAGGGTCTCGGAAACAATATTTCCTGCATTTTGAGGCAAGTATTCAAGAGTAACCCAAATTACCATAAAAGAGTAACCATAAATTACATAATTTTGTTGAAATCAAACCAGAACATAGAATGATACACATCAGAATATCTTTAGATTTATTTATAAACAAGTCGTAAATGTAAAAACAAGTTGGAGGCATTTTTTATAACCTGCTAAGACCAGCTCAGCTCTATTGCAACTTGCAAGCAGATATATTGCATGCTAACATTATTTGGGTTTTTTTTTATACATGTACAACATATATCTTTTTTCAATGTTATCAAATAAATGCAATATGTACGTTTAAACAGAATAACGTTTTTACATACCTGTTGTTTTAGTCGCCAATAAACCTTCTTATAGATGGAAAACTCCTTTTCTGACCAATCAGAAGCCACGGTATATTCACGCCGCAAGCAAAACCTGGAAACTAGGCTAAAAATCAAACATGGCGTCTGCTAAAATTTTTGTACGAGTGAAGAAAACATTGGGCCGAAAGTAATGGAAATATATTCAGTTTGACATTTTCGAATAAGAAAATGAATTGGCTTATGCCTATGGAGTATATCTACACCAAATTTGAAGTAAAGTATAGTTACAATCTTGTGTTTTGTGAGCGATTTTTACCATACGCCATCGAACTGCTCTGCATTATGTATGGGGAGACTTCTGCAAATAAAAAGGTAAAACTATCTGAACATTTAGAGCAATGTTTGATATCACGCCTGTTGATTCATCAGCCGTGAACAGTGTTGTTCGAACAGGCATGAACGGCACTATTGACAATACTGTTCACAGGGTGCAGCACAGCATTGTTCAATGCTGTTCCGAACAATACTGTTCACGCCTGTTGACAACTTGCAACAGGCTTTGCGTTTTTACGCGTTATCACGAACAATGATCATTAGAGCCAGCGGTTGTTCTGTTAAGAAACAATTAATGGCGCCGAAATTATAACGGAGTGAGCAAATGACAGAAGAAATTGAACATTTAAAGGTGCTGTCCAGTCCGTTCTGCGCATGTACGAAACTAATGTTTACTTCTTCATTTCTAAAAATATTTACTGATACCTTATTGAAGATTGTAAGCTTTTGTTGCTTCCTCTTCATTACTTGTACCCAAAACAAAACATCTTCAGATAAAAATAGAAGAAATCCGAAGAGATATCCTCACCGAATCGCTTGGTTTTCTGCCATGTCGCTTCTAACGGTTTACATTGAGTTGAGTACTTCATGTAATTATCTACAGTGATTTGGAAACGTGTGTTTCAAAACATGTTTAAATATTTTCTGTTTGCTCGATATAAATAAATTATATATTGTAATAATTGCTTGAATGTGCCAAATCTAGCTCTGTATGTTTTGTCTACTGAAAGTGTTAAGATCGCCATGGTTATTCGGTAAAACGGAACTTGTTTACACACATCACCAAACGCTTTATACACTGCTGTACTTCATATAAGACAATAATAGACTTTGCTTTTTTGTCAAAATTATGCTGCTCTTGCCAGAGTATACGTACCGCACGTACTGTACTGTCGTAATTTTATATTTTAATATTCGCAAATCGAGAATTGGAAGTTCCCCTAATCGTACAATCAAACTAGCTTGCAGATTCTCCGTGCGGTTCTTGGGTCTGAAATTTATATACTTTAAAGTGGTCTTGGACATTAATATTTTTTTTAATGATGGTATATCTAAACATATTTTGGCAGAAATATATAGCATATGTTTCACTGATGTCAAAAAGTTAAGTCATGCGTTGTTACAAAGGTAACCAAGCAACGACCCCCAAGTAGGCAAAATTTGGCACTTGGGGTTAACAAGATTTTATGAGAACGAACAGTCTGACAAACGCCAAATAACGTCTAATGCAAAGCATATACATAGATCTATGTTGTGAAGCTCAAAAAAATACAAAATTATAAATATTTTCGATAAAAATGTTATTTTTCTGAAACATGGCAGATTTATATTCATAAGGCTTCAAAACAAAAAAAATTTAACAATGAATATTGACATTCATTATGCAATATATTTGAGGTTTGCAACAAAATTTTAAAGCATTACATCAAATATTGAATGCGCAAGAAATTTTGGCCTCTAGGTACTATTACCAAATTGCGCAACTGAGAAAATCATGTTTGGAAATTGAAACTACCATGCTGGATCAAAACACAATTCCGGCAAAATGCATTTAAAGTTTATAGTTAAAAACAATGTTCAAATTATTACCCAAATTGGTCCCTATGTCAACATTATCTAATTGTTTTCCCATTACGCAAAAGGTGTGATCCGTACAGCCGGGTGTCACACGCAACGATTTTAGTCGGCCGTTTTTATCGACTAACTAAATTTTGGGCTTTTGACTAAAATCGTTACGTGTGCGGTGTCATTATTGAGCAATTTTTATAGGCCAATTTTTATCGGACAATATTAAACTGGTTTGAGATTGTCTGATTAAAATTGATCAAAATATTGCAAATATTGGTGATTAATAATTGTTATCGTTTTTATCGTTTTATGTGCAGAAACGATCAAACAAAACCAGGGTACTCCAGTTCGTGTACCACGCGTGAATGCCACGCACGATTCACGAAGCTGTCTACAATGGAGGAGTTTGGCGGAACAGGAAGACGTTTCGCCTAAACATTCAGATGTTGACAAAAAGATTGTCAGTTTAAAAAAAATAAGAATCCACTTGATCAGCCGTTAAAAATCGGCAGGGCGTGCCACAGGCTTTACTTATAGGGTTCGTTGTTTACATTTTGGTCTGAATAATTATATTTGTCGGCGAGATAAAAAGGAATGTGAACAGTAGTATTAAAGAGGCCGATTGAGCCGTATTTTTAGGGTGCCTCATCGAGCCGTATTTTAGGGCGCCGTAACGGTATACCATTTGCATATGGTGTTTCGCTCGTAGTTTCTGTGGTTTGCTTGGATTGTTCTTTCGCTGCTTTGGATTTGTTTTTGGCGTCTAATTGTGATTTAAGAAAAGGTAAGATGTGTTTATGAATAGCTATTCAATTGAATGGTATATTTGGATTGTAAGAGTTTAATTTGATGTTGTAGTAAAATAGACTCGGGTATATTAATTAAGATATATTTATGACAGTTATCAGACAATATCAGCGCTTGATTGACACAACGAGCACACAGACACATGTTATTGACATACACTATTTTGGTGCCCTACGTACTCACGTGTTGGCGTAGCACGTGATCACCTCTACACTATCGCCACCTCTAAAAATAGGAGTGCAGTTTCCTAACTCATAACAACAAAGTACACTACAGTATTTAAGATATAAAAGTTCTGTTTATCTTCAACTTAGCTCCTGTCCTTTTTTAACCAAGTTGGTCCCAATCTCTTAATACAACCTTGCTTTTGAGGATGAGCAATATCTAACCCGTTGACACATTGCTAGTCTAAAGACGAAACCAGGTTCTGGGTAGCGTTCAATGCCATAAATCCAAAGCGGTCAGGAGGATTTCTTGTTCTCCGTGGTCCAGCATTATGCTGGCTTCTCCAGGGAACGTGTGACATCCGATTCTTGCTGGTCTGTGTTTGAATCATCAGAATTCATTTCTATTTCAGTTGCAGTTAACTGATTTCTGCATGGAAGGACAGTTAGAATGCTCGTCTCGTTATCAGCTGATTGACTATGTACATCATTTGGCTCGATTCCAGCCGCTGTGCGAGCCTGCGTTCCTTCGCCCCCACACAACCGGCTGGATCAATGGTCGACACAATTTGTCCGAGACGTCACATGCGTATTTTTTAATCTCATTAGTATTCATGATAGCCTGCGCAACAGCCGCTCGCAGGCGAAAAGGCACGGGCAGAAAAGGAGGCGCCAAGCGATTATAAAATAACATGTATGCTACGCAAGCGCTGATTGGTCAATACCCATGTTTGGATCAGGCTATCCAAACACGGAAATTTGCAGCAATTTTGAGTGACGCCTTTTATAGACTTTAGTCTAATTTTTTTAGTACTGACACAAATAAAATAGCATTGAAATTACTAAAATGTTATGGATAAGTACAGGTATGTGTAAGGGCTTCAACAGGGAAAAGTTTTAAATAAGCGAGGGCGAAGAACTAAATGTCCAATTTATACAAGCAAGCAAACAATTTCTTGAACGAATCTTAAAGTTAAAAAGCACCGTCTTTGAGTTTTTTTAAGGCATTAAAAAATAACAACACTATGTTTATAAATTGTGAGAAAACTATAACCAAGCCTGAAATTGTTTTTGGCCCTGTTGTGTTCAAGAGCCAAGCTAAACTCGCTAATAAAATATACAAGACAAATCTGCCAAGCCAGTCCCTTCAAGACTAAATGCATTAATTTTTGAAAAGTTGCTGTTCGATCGGTCAAACCAAAGGGCATGCATTTCCATTGAAACTGTCCCTGGCAGTTTTGGTACGATCTTTGTGAGCAACAGGGACATGCCAGTAGCCAGATGCAAGATCAAGACAAGAGAACCACTTGGCACCATCAAAAGCAATCTCGTACCCAGAGCCTCCGATTCTTTCGGGCATTACCAAGAATCGGAGGCTCTGGGGAACTCCGATGAAAAAAAACAACCCAAATTGGGTTTTTGTTCCCAGTGAGTCCTCTGGTTCCTAGTTTCCTATAATTTGTTACTCTCATCGACAATCTTTAGCTTGCTCGAGGAAATATTTGTTCACCGGTGAAGAATGGCCCAGTTCTTGACAAAGCGTTGCGATACAAATGGTCTTTCTTAGCTTTTTTCTGAATCGTCGACCGGACGATTTGACGAGAGTGTTTTATATGTCCGCGTCGGTACTCGGCAGTGATTGGCTCAGGCGCTAAGGCAAGGAATTGTACTTTCTGTCAGGAATTTTGGCTAAACTACATCGACCTTGTATTCTCCAATATAATTTTAAAGTTCTGAGACGAAATTAAGAGACGAGTCAGACGATGATATTTGTTTGGCGACGAAGCAAAAATAATAATAGTTTTAACTTGTAAATTCTCGGAATTTTTGCTGTTTTGAATTATGTGTTCAATTGTATTTTGGGTCTGTCGTGTATAATTATGTGTTACAGAACATCGAGAAATCGATTAAACAAGTTAGCAATGCGCACATTATTTAAGATTTTAGTGTTTTTAAACTAATCAATCAGATGACAAGCTTCATCGGAGCAACCTCGTACCCGGGTATTCTCTGCTTTCAAAATGGGCTAGAGGTTAACCCCTATTTATATTCAAACGGCATTATTATTCAAATGAATCGAATCTGCTGTCCTCGTTCGGGTTGTACTTAACTTTAATACAAATATCCGATCAACAACAATACCATGATCGACGAACATTATAGATCATCACTGAAGACTTTGACTTTTTATATTTCTTATATTTTTAAATATTAGATTCGGAAAGTCCAGAAACAAATAAACACTTCTTGCTTGCATTTAGTATAAAGCAAATATGTTGTAGTAAGGACGCTACTTACTAAAGATTGTCATTAACTGATTTGATAAATTTGTTAAGAGAATGTCTTATTATTTGTACGGTTTTGGTTATTCTTGGTTGCTTAAATAGTTCGCTGAATAGTTTTACATATGCAAGCCAACTATATTCTGTTTATCAGTGACTGTAACGAGCCCCCCGGTACGGTGTGAGTCACTCATTGAAATATTCCAAAATTCTTCGGGTCACGTGACCAGCTTTTGCCAGGGTCTTCTACTTTTCTCCTCGATCTAGATATTCGGATTGAGAACAAACAAGTTGCACGAACAGATATCAAGGATGAGAGGAAGAAACAAGAAAATGACTTCAGCCGAAGGAGTCGCTTGCATGCACCGCCTGCGAAACCGATTTTTCCGGGAGAGATTGCAACAAGTGATGTCAGTCCCATTTCTTGGCGAAATAATTATGTAAATAAATAAATAAATAAATAAATAAATAAATAAATAAATAAATAAATATAAATAAATAAATAAATAAATAAATAAATAAATAAATAGATAGATAGATAGATAGATAGATAGACAGATAGACAGATAGACAGATAGACAGATAGACAGATAGACAGATAGACAGATAGACAGATAGACAGATAGACAGATAGACAGATAGACAGATAGACAGATAGACAGATAGACAGATAGACAGATAGACAGATAGACAGATAGACAGATAGACAGATAGACAGATAGACAGATAGACAGATAGACAGATAGACAGATAGACAGATAGACAGATAGACAGATAGACAGATAGACAGATAGACAGATAGACAGATAGACAGATAGACAGATAGACAGATAGACAGATAGACAGATAGACAGATAGACAGATAGACAGATAGACAGATAGACAGATAGACAGATAGACAGATAGACAGATAGACAGATAGACAGATAGACAGATAGACAGATAGACAGATAGACAGATAGACAGATAGACAGATAGACAGATAGACAGATAGACAGATAGACAGATAGACAGATAGACAGATAGACAGATAGACAGATAGACAGATAGACAGATAGACAGATAGACAGATAGACAGATAGACAGATAGACAGATAGACAGATAGACAGATAGACAGATAGACAGATAGACAGATAGACAGATAGACAGATAGACAGATAGACAGATAGACAGATAGACAGATAGACAGATAGACAGATAGACAGATAGACAGATAGACAGATAGACAGATAGACAGATAGACAGATAGACAGATAGACAGATAGACAGATAGACAGATAGACAGATAGACAGATAGACAGATAGACAGATAGACAGATAGACAGATAGACAGATAGACAGATAGACAGATAGACAGATAGACAGATAGACAGATAGACAGATAGACAGATAGACAGATAGACAGATAGACAGATAGACAGATAGACAGATAGACAGATAGACAGATAGACAGATAGACAGATAGACAGATAGACAGATAGACAGATAGACAGATAGACAGATAGACAGATAGACAGATAGACAGATAGACAGATAGACAGATAGACAGATAGACAGATAGACAGATAGACAGATAGACAGATAGACAGATAGACAGATAGACAGATAGACAGATAGACAGATAGACAGATAGACAGATAGACAGATAGACAGATAGACAGATAGACAGATAGACAGATAGACAGATAGACAGATAGACAGATAGACAGATAGATAGATAGATAGATAGATAGATAGATAGATAGATAGATAGATAGATAGATAGATAGATAGATAGATAGATAGATAGATAGATAGATAGATAGATAGATAGATAGATAGATAAAGCTTTAATTCCTCCACTCTAGGAGATGCCTGTACAAACCCCAGGTAAGGTTATTACAAAAAATTAATTATATACAGAAAAAAGTAATAAAATATTGGTAATAGAAATTGATATTAAAGAATGTACTTATAACTAACTGGAATGCCTTATGGTTAAGAACTTAAGGCATTTCTCCTATTGACGACGTTAGTAGTATTACGGTTTTCATTATTGCAGTTGCAGTAATTATTACAAATTGGTCTCGATCACTAACACTAATTTGACAATTTGTGGGAAGAATACCACCGATAATTGAAAGATACACATCATCATCTGCCTGATTGAAAAGTAAGGAACATACATAAATTGGTAAGTTATTGTGTAACTCGTCCCACATGTTATTCCTAATCGCAGAAGTTCTCATACACTGACTCAGAAAATGTCGAACCATGTCAGTATGTCTGTTATCACAAAGCTTGCATATGTAGTGGTTGCTAAATTCAGTTGTCGCGAGGATAAATGCTTGCGGAATGTTGCCACACAAAATGTTGACCATGTTTGAGATGATTTTAATGGCATATGGATTATTCTTAGCAACTTTTCAGATGTGCAAAGGTTCAAGGGATGGATGGATAACACTATAATGACTAAGTTCTTCTTTGCTTAAGACACCGTTTCTCCAGTCGTTGACTTGCACGTCATTAATGCAGGTTAATACAGTAGTTCTCCAAGCAGATTTTGAAGGGAAAAATTGGCATTCTAGGAAATTGTCGAGATGGT